>CM059435.1:36403994-37024548 GCA_030390025.1 Squalus acanthias
TAGTCATCTTGTAAGAGTATGTAGACAAAAAGTTAAATTAGGTCGACTATATCCTGGATAAAGTTGGACTGGGCTTACTTAAATGCTTCACACTGCTGAGATATATATGCAATTTTTTAAATCTAATAAGGTTGTCCAATTTCCTTCTCGCATCTGTTTTTCTAATCTCAAAATGGAGATGCTTTGGGCTGTTTTCACAAAATGTCATACAATTTGAACTTAACCTGACGACTGATCCTTAAGCATATGTTTGTACTAGAATAAATTATTTGCAATTCAGAGCCAAAGTATGTTCATACAGTTTTACTGCTCTGTGTGCTTTTCTTTGCATCTTACCTGCTGTCAAGCATTTCTGTAATCTAATGCTACTCAGTATTTTTCCTTGCCTCCATTCCATTGTCACTTATTTTCTACATCTATACTTCACTTTAATAAGTTTAGTTGTAGCTCAATTCCCAACTCCCTTACACATCCACTTATATACAGATTTTTTAATTTTTTTCCCACAAATAGCTCGCATGGAGTGTTTCAAAAAAGTCACAGTGTTTGTGGAAAATGTAGAAAAAGTAATTTTTCATCCAATAATAACTTTGTGAATTGGTCCCTATAGCACAATTTTGCAATGCTCTGTTCTTTTCTATCCCTTGTAAATGAGCTATAGGATGTTTGCAAAATGGTATAAAAACATTTACCAGAATGGTACAGTGGCAATTATTACACAGTAATAAAAAAAATCATAAAGGCCCTGAAATTGCGGTCGGTGGGGTGGCTAAGGAGTACGCCACCGACCTCCGAACGAAATCCGCACTTACCTGGTGCGAGGCCCCGAGCGAAAAGTTGCTTTCAAACGCTGCAGCGTTGTGCGCAGCGTAGTGGCCCACGGATCCCAGGGGCGCACCGTTGTGCATAAGCGTACCTGGGATAACGTGGGGTGGTGCTCCTTCCACTAGCCAATCAGGAAACATAGAAAGCCCCATTTGACTAATATGCTTTAGAGGAAGACACAGGTCAATTGGAATGCTGCCTACAGCGGAGTTAAGCATAGCAACTTGACAGCCTCACTATAAATACTGGCTGGCCTTCGTTATAACGCAAAACCCTGTCACCTCAGAATTGTGACGACCAAACCCTTTTGTCAATGGAAGTAGATCGATAGACTTTTTAAAACTGGCAATATAGTTTTTTGGTTGATAATTCAATTTTGAAATGAGAAGATTGACTCCGCAAGATTAAAAAAAAATTAAAACGATCTCAAACCTCAAACTGAGCCTTTACAGCTGCCTGGTAGATTCTTTTATGTGTTCGTTTTTAATTATTATGACCTTGAAATTGCAATTTTCTCATCCCCCATCCCCTTACACTGTGCAAACAGGCTCCTGTGCCTGTTTGCGCCAGCTGTAAAATTTTCCAGCGTAATTGATGCGCAGTTGGTGGGCAATTAACCCAACATCTCGCCAGCAATGAGGATTTGAAAGTCGCAGCAGATCATCTTTCGATTTGGAACTTGACAGATTGCAAGTTCGGGATTTAGCGCATGCGTTTGGAAATCCCAAACTTGCAGTCAATTTCAAAGGCGGTATGACGGCATACTCTGAGAATACACAGTCATACCGATCACAAATTCAGGCCCAAAATGTTTTAAAAGGTTTAAATCCGTGGTTCTCAAACTGGGGTCCACGAACCCCTGTGGGTCCGTTAAAACATTGCAGGGGGTCCACCAAATAATAATGTGAAAGTGCTTACCAACTATAAATGGAGAAACGACTTCTTGTTTACAGTGCCTGAAAACTCCGTAATAGTGCACTGCGGAAGCTCACAGTTGCCACATAGAGCAAACAAAAACAAATACAAATATACATTACCTTTAGAACACATTTCGCTTTTTTGTCATTTTGGCATCTATGTGCTTCTGTACAACACAGGCACACTTAAAAAAGTTGATCAATTATAGTGTGTGTGAGTAAATTACTTTAAAATAGAAAAGTATTTGAAACGACCTCATACTGCCATTGCAAGTACTTCAACTGATGCCAGGGACAGTGCTGAGTCCAGTAGCAAGAAACAAACGAAGAACAGAAAATATGAGGAGAGTTATATAGCATTTGGATTTATGGAGCTCAGTGATGGATAGCCGCAATGTGTTGTGTGCTTGCAAATTTTATCCAACGGAGCACTGAAACCTGCAAAACTAAAGCGACACCTCACAACAAAACATCCGGAATATAAAGATAAATCGAGAGGCTTCTTTGAATGAAAAAAAGAACAATACAATTGTCAGAAAACTCAAATGACAAATATAACATTAGTTCCAGAAAAGGCCAGCGTTTTGGATTGCTAAAGCAAGAAAGCCCATACTATCAGAGAGGAACTGATTCTTGCAGCTGCTGTAGAAATGTGCAGCGTGATGGTGAGTGAAGACACAGCACAAAAGTTGAAGGCCATACCACTTCCTAATGACACAGTTAGTAGAAGAATCGAGGAACTTTCAAGAGATATAAAATGCCAATTGACAGAAAGATTTCGTATATGTGAGCAGTTTGCAATTTAGCTCGATAAGACAACTGATGTTCGTAGTGCAATGCAATTATTAATTTACGTTCGCTATGTTTGGCTGGGAGAAATTTTAGAACATTTTCTTTTTTGTGAGGCGTTACCAGAACGAACAACGGGTGAGGATATATTCAGGTTACTGGATAATTTCATGGAATCAGAATTGCTTAAGTAGGAGAACTGTGGGCTGGATTTTCCGCCAGGAGACGGGATGGTGGCGGGTTCCGGTCCCGCTCCCTGTTGCAGCCGCCCTCCATTAAGGATTTTCCCTAGATTGCCCTCATTACGGCTGACGTGCGCGCTGGCTGGCCCAATCGGTGGGTGCGGGTCGGCTGCTCGGAGCCTGGATATTTAAAGGGGCCATGTCCCCTTTGTTTTTCACTTGCTTTCTTCTGCTTCTGAATGCTGGTTGCTGCAGGAATGGCAGCACAATGGTCCAAGGCTGCTCCCCGTTTCGATGATGACTCCCTCAATGCTCTTGTGGAGGGAGTAAGAGAACGAAAGAAGGTCCTCTTCCTTTCCAATGGACGGAGGAAGCCTCCTCAGCACACAAAGGCAGCCTGGCTACAAATTGCTGAGGAGGTAAGTGCATGGTCTGTGTGTACACGCACCTGGGTGCAGTGCAGAAAAAGGTTCAATGATCTGCTATGCTCAGCAAAAGTGAGTATAACATCACACTTGCCTTCAGTCTGCTTCCCATCTCTTCTCATCCCCATCACTGCATTGGCAACCTACTCCTGCACATCCCAACTGACCCTAACATCCCTTGCACCCTCACCAATCCCTCTCTCTATGTACAGAATCACTTCACCATCCTACATATGCACCCCTCACACTCGCTCTCACTGTTATGCAATGACAACAACTAACAACGCACAGGGAGGGACCTTGGTATTGGCACCTCACTCCACCTTTGTCTCCCTCTAAGCATCTATATTATCCATTCTTAACACTGACTCCATCAATCTCGCTGAAACTCCACTTGTGTCCCTCATTGCAGGAAAAGAGAGCCCACAATAAGGGGAGGGGGAGGACAGGAGGAGGCCCACCTTCCATGGCGCATCTAACTAACGTTGAGGAGGCAGCTCTGGAGATCGTGGGAGGTGCAGAGGAGCTGGAAGTAGGGGATGGAGAGACGGGCACAGTCCAGCAAGCTGGTGACAGAATGATTTGCAACCCTGTCATTTTGTTTTCATGAGTGACTGATAATGGCATCTGATGCTCATAGAAATATAGTTATGACCATCTGCACAATGGGATGCGTCTGCTACCTAAATATAACATGTCTAACTCATGCCTTTACTCCCCACAGGATCATCGCGAGGTCCCCTCCCCATTGTCCATGAGGAAGAGCTGGAGGACTCCTCAGAGGAACCTGCGCAGAGACACACACCTCGGTGGGTAGTTTGCGAGATAGAGTAGTGTTGTCACCTGGTGTATCACAGCTCACAAGTGAGCAGGAGCAGATGGTGGAGACAGGGACAGCAGTGGAGAGTCCTCGTCGGAGGCCGCAGGACGCTTCTAGCTCTGCATGTAGATGCTGTGCCTCTGGAGCCATCCAGAAAGAGAGAGGTGCTGGAGTTTCAGGAACAAGTGCAGGAGGCTCTGACTGGGTTTGAAACCACGGTAACTGCAAGTGTGTAGAGAATAGAGGAGTCCATCTCAAACATGAGCAATGCCGTGGTGCACTCAATGGCGAATGTAGGTACCGCCATGGAAAGGATGGCAACCTCCATGGACGTTATCTATCGCCAGACTCAGAAGAACATGGTAACACTTCTAAATAGATGGTCATCTATGGAGGATAGATGGGCATCTATTGAGGAGCGAAACCAGAGGTTCATGGACGTCCTTGTTATGAGGAATGTCAGCACAGAAATGGGTCCTCATGGCCCCAATGATGTGCAGCAAGGTGCACTCCAGCTATTTGATAGCAGTGAAGTGCGGGTGACCCATGAGAGGGGTGGTGGTGGTGGACAACAAGGAAGTGTGGGCTCCTCTCCAAGCGCTCACACTCCCATGCCACTGCGGAGCCCTCGGTCAGAGCCCCAGATGCCTCACCCAACTGAAATGGCCATCTCTGCCCCTGCACATACGCAGGAGGAGCAGACTGTTGCGGAGCCATCCAAGGCTTCCAAACCCAGAGTATGGCACGCTGCCTCTACATCTGCTGAAGCCACAGGGAAGCACCACGTAGAAGCACCGTAAGAGAAAGCTAAAGCACAAATAGTCACAAGAGTAGTCACTTGGGTGATTTCATAGTATACCAATTTACGTTTGTGATGTTTATTTCTAGTGTATTAAAGTTATGCGATGTGAATCATTCAATGCATTGCCCTATGTGTGCTCAGAATTGGAAGTGTCACAGTGAGGGCTGAGGGCGCCTTTCATCTGCAGTGATGGGGGGAAGAGTGATAGGAATGCACAGTTCATTGTACAGATGCTGTATTGTGTGAAATGGAGGTCCTGCCAACCCTCATGTGCATGTGCATGTGCAAGCCACTTGTATGTGCTGCGTAAAGTTACGCAAATCTGGATTGGTTTTGTCCATCCCTTGCCAGACGGCCAGCAATGAGGTCGCGTGCTGGTAGCACAGGGACAGCCGCCTCCGCCAGGTCTTCCTCATCTGCAGCCTCACTCAGCTCTTCCTACTCCTCCTCCTCTGAGGAGGAGGAGGCTGTGCGCTGTGCCACTTGTTCCTCAGGCAGTAGTAATCCATGCTGCTGTGTGATGTTGTGCAGGGCACAGCAGATCACGATGATCCTGGACACCCTGGTTGGGCTCCACCAGATCTGTCCAGGCATCTGAAGCGCATTTTAAGCAATCCTATGGTTTGCTCTATGATGTTACTGGTGGAAATGTGGCGCTCATTGTAACGTTCCTCAGCTTCGTTTGATGGCCTCCTCATCAGTGTCATTAGCCACAACTTCAGGGGATAGCCCTTGTCTCCAAGTAGCCATCTGGAAAGTTGGGTTGGCGGATTGAAGAGCTGAGGCATAGTAGACTGCCGTACGAGTCATGGCAGCTGCCAGGGAACTTTGCGCACACATGCATAATGTTCTTCCTGTGGTAACACACCAGTTGCACGTTAAGGGAGTGGAAGCCCTTGCAGTTCACAAATACAGCTGGGTTGTGATGGGGTGCCCTGATGGCCACACGTGTGCAGTCTATGACGCCCTGCCATATTGGCAAACCCAACCGCCCGCACGGTTACACTTGCTTCATCCATGGAGATGTAATTGGCCGACTTGCTAAACAGGTCATCGGTAACCTGCGTGATGCATCTGTGTGCGGCCGACTGGGAGATGCCGCTGATGTCTGCAGATCATCCCTGGAAGGACCCTGATGCAAAGAATTTGTGGGCGGTGGTGACTTTGACAGCCACTAGTAAGGAGTGTCCACACACTCCTCTGGGCTGCAGGTCTTGGTGCAACATTGTGCAGATGTCTGCGACCACCTCTCGCGAAAGTCTCAGCGTTCTTTGGCACTGCTGCTCAGTCATGTTGAGGAAGCTGTAAACCCTGTGTTGGGGGTATCTCCTGCGGCGCGGTGCAGCATCAGGTGGCTCAGGAGAAGGTTGGCGCTCGTGTTGTTGGTGCTGCTGGTGTGCCTGGCTCTGCTGCTGCCACGGCTGCTTGTCCTCCGAATCTGAGGACCATGATGAGAGAGTATAAATGGTTCCCATTATGCTGGTGAAAATGTCACTTGAGGATGAAATGTTATAAGCGCTCAGTCAGAGTGGAGAGAGGTTATTCCAAGGAGATCACAGTGTATGTAGATCTCACAACACACACTTACAACCTCAAAACATCTGAAAAATGTCTTCAACATCCTGCAATCAGAAAGTTCTGGTTTTTGAAATTGAACTGATGTGGCAGGTTAGCTTTAATGCTGCAGTTGCAGCTGTGAACTATTCAGCTTGTTGGAACACCCGACACAATCAGCTGGCGTGTCCCTGGAACGCCGTGGAACACGCTGAAAATGTTGCAAAATTGAAAAGCCCTCTCAAAATAGGATTAACCTACCTTAACAGCCTCTCCTGCCGCTTGATGTCGGGTCTGATCAGGAGTCGCAGACCCGACACCTTGGAAAGTCACGTGGAGGCGGGTTCGCAGCGGGTTCGCAACCTGCCGTCAATCATCTTGGATTTAACTCCTGATCCACCTCCAAACCCGCCCTCAGAGCACTGGCAAAATCGCAGCCTGTGTTGCTGTTTGCACAGACGGTGCTGCTGCTATGACAGGCAATAGGAGTGGTGTTGTTGCAAGAATAAGAGCCGTAAACACACAGGTAATCGTGACACATTGCATGTTGCATCGCCAAGCCCTTGCTTCAGAAAGAATGGAACCTGAATAACAAGCTGTGTAAAATGCAGCTGTGAATTTTGTGAAGTCCAGACCTGTGAATTCACGTCTGTTCACAAAGCTGTGAATTCAGAAATGGGTGCAGGCGATGAAAAATTATTGTTTCACACTGCAGTACGTTGGTTATCTCGCGGCAGAGTCCTAGAAAGAGTTTTTGAGCTTCATAAAGAGCTAGTGGCTTTTCTTTCTGTGCACAATCCTGCACCAGCTGAAAACTTCTCTGACCAATTATGGATAAAGAAACTTGCATGCCTTGTTAAATACGCTGAATCTATCAGTATAAGGGGCAATACAACCATACTAAAATTGAGTGACAGGACTGCAACATTTAGGAAGAAAATTGAGATTGGGAAAACTAGACTGAGCAATGGAGTTTCAGATATATTGGCCCAGAAATTGGACTTCGATGGTTGCCGCAGGGGTAAGGATCCCCCGCGATATCGCACTCCGCGCCTGCCTTTATGGTTTTGGCCCACACGAACTTCAATTCCTGGGCCTCTCCCTGGTGCCGGCGCGCAGTGTGTGCGTGTCCCAGAGGCGCAGTTAGTTCGATGTGACCTCTGGAATCACGTGGGCCAGTTAGAGCCAATGGCAGCACACCATCTTTCATTCATAGTTTTGACAGGAAGAGCTGTCAAAGCTATGAATACAACTTGCCCCCAAAAGAACAGCTAAACCTCAATTAAATTTTTTTTAAAAACCATCACATTAATAAAATAACTATAGTTAAACAAATTAACCACTTTAAACAAAAATTTAAATTTTTGAAAAAATTTAAATTCTTTTTAAAAGTTATAAAAATAAACTTACCTTTCTTTAAAGTCTCTAAAAAAGATAAACCTGTTGAAAAATATTTTAAATAATACTTAATTAACTACTTACCTTGTTAAAAGGGGGTCTTACGCCTCCTTTCTTCATGTGTAAAATCTTCAACACTTACCTTCGCGTTCAAACCTGAAAAAAAAACTAAGTGTGCTGCGTGCGCACAGCCTGTAGTGCGCACGCGGTTCACTTAGGAACCGCCCCCTTCGCAATATCGGAAGTGCCGGTTTCCCGCGCATGCGCAATGCATGCAGGAAACCGGCACTTCGGGACCGAATATGGGTGAGTACACAGTGCGTACTCTCCCATATTCGGACGAATTTCTGGGCCATTGCCGCTACTGACTGAGTTTCTGGAGGCAAACACAATGACAGTTGAGTGTGTGAAAGAAAGGCTCATTTCATCTTGCAACGTTGGCAGAGTACTTCAGTGTGTATTTTGAAAATATAAACACAGATAAGTACGATTGGGTGCGGGATCCATTTTCAGCGTTTGCTACGTCATCTTGTTGCCTAAGACGAAATGGAAAAACAGAAGAGGAGCTGGTGGAACTGTCCTGTGACCGCTCGCTGAAAATTAAGTTTCAGGAACAAACACCTGCCCAGTTTTGGCCATCTGTTGCTGCAGATTACCCAGAATTGGTAAAAGAAGCAATGAAAGTGTTGCTGGCTTTCCTAACAACATTTGTGAAACATTATTTTCTACTATGGCAGCATTGAAGACAAAGTACTGGTCCCGTCTGGAAGTGCAGAATGATTTACGAGTGTCATATTCAAACATCACACCAAGGATAGACAGAATCTGCAGTGAGAAGCAAGCATACCCATCTCACTGATATCTGTAAGGAAATACCTGTTTTCTTAAAAGCTTTATTAAAACACTCTTTACATGTAGCACTTTCATATTATGAGTATTATAAGTATTATAATTTAGACTGGGGGGGGGGTGTCCATGATTACTAAACAATTTGAAAAGGGGTCATTCAACCAAAAAAAGTTTGAGAACCAGTAGTTTAAATGACTAGATTTGAGTTAGAATTTTCTATATCTCCATAACATACAATGTTGGAGAATATTGTATTACATTTGTGGAACAGAGGTAAAATTTAAACTTGAGCCAAGTCTAATTGAATTAGGCAAATCTGGGCTAGCAATTTTTTCTGATCTAATTACTTGCTGATTCTTACATAGTTAACAACATAAGAACATATGAATTAGGAGCAAGATTACCTGCATGTTAACTTTCAGTGATTCGTGTACAAGGACACCCAAGTCCCTCTGAATACCAATATTTCCCAATCCCTCACCATTTAAAAAATACTCTGCTTTTCTATTTTTCCTACCAAAGTGGATAACTTCACATTTCTCCACATTATATTCCATTTGCCATGTTCTTGCCCACTCACTTAGCCTGTCTATATCCCCGTGAAGCCTCTTTGCATCCTCCTCACAACTTACATTTCCACCTAGCTTTGTATCATCAGCAAACTTGGATATATTACATTTGGTCCCCTCATCTAAATCATTGATATAGATTGTGAATAGCTGAGGCCCAAGCACTGATCCTTGCGGTACCCCACTAGTTACAGCCTGCCAACCCGAAAATGACCCGTTTATTCTTACTCTCTGTTTTCTGTCCATTAACCAATCCTCAATCCATGCTAATATATTACCCCCAATCCCATGAGCCCTAACTTTGTTTAATAACCTCTTGTGTGGCACCTTATTGAAAGACTTCTGAAAATCCAAATACACCACATCCACTGGTTCCCCTTATCTATTCTGTTAGTTACAACCTCAAAAAACTCTAACCGATTTCTCAAACATGATTTCCCTTTCATAAATCCATGTTGATTCTGCCCAATCCTACTAATATTTTCTAAGTACCCTGTTACCACGTCCTTAATACTGTAATAGATTCTAGCATTTTCCCTGATGTCAGGCTAACTGGTCTGTAGTTCCCTGTTTTCTCTCTCCCTCCTTTCTTAAATAGTGGGGTTACATTTGCTACCTTCCAATCCGTGGGAACCATTCTAGAATCTATGGAATTTTGGAAGATGACAACCAATGCAGTCACTATCTCTATAGCCACCTCTTTCAAAACCCTAATGTTCTTAAAACCCTAGGATGTAGGCCATCAGGTCCAGGGTATTTATTGGCTTTCAGTCCCATTAATTTCTCCAGTACTATTTTTTTACTAACTTCTTTCAGTTCCTCATTCTCGCTAGACCCTTGGTTCTCCACTATTTCCGGGAGGTTTTTTGCATCTTCTTCCTTGAAGACAGACAAGTATTTGTTTAATTTCTCTGCCATTTCCTTATTCCCCATTATAATTTCACCTGTCTCAGCCTGTAAGGGACTCACATTTACTTTCCCTAATATTTTCCTTTTTACATACATATAGAAGCTTTTACAATCTGTTTTTATGTCTCTCGCTAGTTTACTCCCATATTCTATTTTCCCTTTCTTTATCAATGTCTTGGTCCTCCTTTGCTGAATTCTAAAATCCTCCCAATCCTCAAGCTTACTATTCTTTTTGGCAACATTATAAGCCTCTTCCTTTGATCTAATACTATCTTCAACTTTTCTTGTTAGCCACAGTTGGACCACTTTTCCTGTGGGGTTTTTGTTCCTTAAAGGAACGTATATTTGTTGTATATTATGTATTAATTCTTTAAATGCTAGTCATTGCTTGTCTACTGTCATACCTTTTAATGTAGTTTCCCAATCTACCTTAGCCAACTCGCCCCTGATACCTACGTAGTTTGCTTTGTTTAGATTTAAGAACCTAGTTTCGGATTTAACTAAGTCACTTTCAAACTCAATATAAAATTCTAGCATATTATGGTCACTCTTCCCTAAAGGCCCCTTTACTACAAGGTTATTAATTAACCCTTTCTCATTGCACAATACTAAATCTAAAATAGCCTGTTCCCTAGTTGGTTCCTCAACATACTGATCTAGAAAACTATCTTGTCTACATTCCATGAATTAGTTCTCCATGCTATTACTGCAAATTTGGTTTACCCCGTCTTTATGTAGATTAAAGTCCCCCATAATTACTGTATTACCCTTGTTACATGCGCTGCTAATTTCCTGATTTATACGCTGCCCTACATTACAACTACTGTTTGGGGGCCTATAAACAACTCCCACCAATGTTTTCTGCCGCTTGCTGTTTCTTAGCTCCACCCAAACTGATTCTACTTCTTGATTTTCTGAGCTAAGATCCTTTCTCTCTGCTGTCTTTATCCCATCCTTTATTATCAGGGCTACCCCTCCTCCTTTTCCATTTGGCCTATCTCTTCTAAAAGTTAAATATCCTGGAATATTTAGTTCCCAACCTTGGCCACTTTGCAACCACGTCTCGGTAATGGCTATTAGATCAAACCTATTAATTTCTAGCTGCGCTATTAATTCATCTATTTTATTGCGAATGCTTCACGCATTCAGATATAGTGCCTTTAACTTTGATTTTTTTCTATTTTTCCTTGATGTCACCTCAGTCACTGATGCCTTATTACCTTTGTTACTTTCTCTGTCCCTTCCTGACCCACTCTGCTTATTTTTACCCAAAACTCTACTCTGCTCTAGAGCCTTGACATTTCTCTTGCTGCTTTTAAATTTACTCTTTCCTGAATCCTCCCATCCCCCCTTCTATTAGTTTAAAGCCCTATCTACTGCCCCAGTTATTTGGTTCTCCAGGACACTGGGCCCAGCCCAACCCAGTGGAGCCCATCCCAACGGAACAGCTCCCTCTTTCCCTAGTACTGGTGCCAGTGCCCCATGAACTGAAACCCCTTCCTCCCACACCATTCTTTGACCCACACATTTAAACCTTTAATCTGTTTGTCCCTATGCCAATTTATGCGTGGCTCGGGTAACAATCCATAGATTATTACCTTTGAGGTTCTGCTTTTTAATTTGGATCCTAGCTCCTCAAACTCCCTCATGACCAGAACTCTTGAAATGCTCAAATGAAAGTTGGTAAGACTTAATTTGTGTGTTTTAATTACCTGTGTGCAAAAGATGATGGTATGGCCAATGGTAATAGAGTTAATATCATTGCAAGGTCACTGATGGCTATATTTACAATGAAATATTCAGCAGGTTTAAGCGTGTGTCTTTTCCTGTATGCTACAAACAAGAGAATGCTATTTCCAACCACGCATAAAATACCTGTGAAAACACAATCATTATTTTTCTACAGTTAATATAAAAAGCATTTTGCAGCAGGAATATCTGTTCTTCATACTTACATAATTTCAAGCAAAGACACTTATTTTAAAACCTTTTAAAACTATAATTGTCCATAAATCAAGTTTTTCTTAACAAGTATAAATTTCCAAACTCACGACTGCCACTGCAAGAATAGATTTCCATTTATAACGCAGAAATTTGGCTTCCAACCTGATTAGTAGTTGACCTCAGTTATGCGCAATGTGTATATTGTGCTAATTTTTGGGTTGGCCACGAGATAAACACAATGGCCCAGAATTTGCAGTAGTAATAATGGCGAGGCTATCAGCGCTTGCTGTTATTACTGGGTAAAACTGGTAGCAACTTCTGCCACCCGCACATGCTCAGTTAAACATGGCAATATGGAAGTTGCTGTCAGATATACCCTGCTCCTCCACAGGGTGCGCTGTTGCCATCTTCGCAGATGGAATCAACATAGAATCACTGATTTGGCATGAACTTAAACTAATTACCCACTATTCTCGCTGTAAAGACCGATGATAAACTTAAGCCTCGTTCAATCAGGAGTAACTGAGTTTTTAACAGCGTATTAAGTCATCATTACTGCTGAACAACCTCTCTGGCCCTGAAAAATTAATTCTACAAGTGTGAAGTCTCATTCCCTCAGAAGAAAATTTAACTGTTGCAGATTTTTTAAAAATTAAAAATATAATATATATATTTAAAGTTTGTGTTTTGTTTTTTAAGTTTCTCCCTTAATCCCATGTGTATGTCCCAATCTTTATTTCGCTTTCTGTACAATGATTTAAATGTAATTTATATTTACATCTATGAACTGGTCGATCAGTCTCCCTGCTGCCTGCCCTGCTCCTGGACGCCACAGATCTCCTATAGAAGGCGTGAAACTGACATTGAAATAGAGGAAGTCTGCACTCTAGAGCCCGCTAAAACTTTGTGGACAGCTTTTTTCGAGGTGAACGGTGAGCGCCGTTCCTTCACCGCTGACCGCAGAATCCGGGCCTATGTGATGGGGAGCTCAATCTCAGCAGAAGAAAATGTAGTGAAGGAGCAGCAGGAAAGAATATCTGTTGTCACTGAATCATGGAACAAAACTGAAAGAGTTTGAGGGGAAGGCTGTCAACCAGGTTCAGTAGTTCTGCTGTCCTGCATGACAGAATGGTAAGACATGTATTTGTACCCATTATTGCTCCTGTGGTGTGCTTTCTGACAGCAATCTCCACCAGCACCGAGGGGTAGTCACCATCTAACAGTAGGGTCGCCAACTCTGGTTGGATGTATTCCTGTAGGTTTCATCACATGACCTCCAACCTCCAATGGCCCTGTATAATCAAACAGCCTGTTTCCCAATTTTCAATATTTCGATAACTAATAAATGAAAATGTTCAAGGAAAATGAGGAACAAACATTTTTGATAATGCCCCTATGATTTTTCTCCTGGGTTGCACACAGCAGCGTCCAGGAGATTAATGTTCAATTCCTGGAGACTCCAGGGTAATCCTCCAGGGTTGGCAATCCTATTTAACAGCTGGTAAATCAGTGGCATAGGCCGAAGCCAGGGAGAAAGTCACTTTCCTGGTCACTCGGGGGTGGACAATGTGCAAGGAGATTAAAGAAAGAAGAAAAAGAAAACTTGAAATATTACCAATATATTGTTTCCTCTCCAACTGAAGTATGTGTGTCTGCCTTCAGCATTTATTGAAGCATGATTATTTCAGACCATTTTGAGCTGTTAATTTGGACCTTCAGAAACTATACTAATATTAAAAAATGTCAGTTTTGATGCTCCTATGCTTTCCATTCCATTGTATATTCTTGAGAGGTGAGAGAGAAATTCCCGATTAACAGTTGGAATTGTTAACCTGCCAAATAATTGCAACAGTTACACCATCAGTTTTTCTTTTTCGATAAAACTCTTGTTAAGTATCAAAGGTATCCTCCAACAATGTAAAACATCCTGACGTGAGTACAATTCAATTAACACCAAAGACAAGAAAAGCCTTAAGTTAATTAATACTTTACTTTCATCAAATTTGCCTGTTTTATCCCACTTCATAAAATTTCCATTCATATACAAAACTTACTAAATAGATTGAACGATATGAAAATAGTTTTGCAAGATAATATTTTTATTTTCATTTCATCTGGGCTTCATTTATAATAGTAGGTACCAATTAATTAAAATTTCAGTTAATTTATTAAATAAAGCTAATGACTTCCAGAAGACTGAAAATATATGCTAAGACAACATCACAAATTTATTATAATAACTGTGAAGTAATCAATAGTATACAAACTGCAATCCTTATGAAGTTATCTCCCTTACTCCTTGCAAATGTTTCAGTTAAAGAGTTCAGTGCAATATACCTTAACAGTTCCTTGGGTTCTCCTAGTAACCTACAGCTATCAGGGCTATCTTCGGTACTGAGCAATTTATCAAGTGAATTAATAAACTATGAGAAGATACTTGAGCTAGGTCACAGATTGCTAGGTGTGGCTTTATTACTCAGCTTCTCATTAAATTAACACTTAAGAACTTCATTATAATACAGATAACAGCCTTTTACCCCAAGAAACGGGCGGGTTTGAGTCGGGTGGGAGGTTAAAGTGTTAAAAATCTGAATCCCGACCCCAGCCCGCCTCCAACCCGCCCACTTGTGGTTTTAACGGAGGCGGGACGGGGGCAGGCAGCCAACCCGCTCCCAGGAGGCAGGTTGGCACTTTAAGTATGATAATGAGGCTGGAAGCCTCGGATTTAACTGTGGCCGGCCGGGGTTCCCGGGCCACGCGAATCCCAGCATTTGCAGCGGGGCAAGGACAGCCTCAGGGAGCAGACCTTGTGGGCAAGGAGAAGCACTCATGCTCCCTCCGGCCCTCCAAGCTCCCCCACCATCAGCCCCCACCCCCGGCATACAAACCCCCCTCCCCCCCGGATCAGACCCCCGGGGTCGGGGATTGTATTCCACCCCAGGGATCGGGGATAGGATCTCTCTCTCTCTTATTTCAGTTTCTGTAAATAATTTGGCATAGAATTAAATATTCTAATTTACGATTCCTCTGGATTTTCATGGTGAAGGCGGGTTGGGGGCAGGGCGGTGGCGGGGGGGGGGGGGGTGCCTCCGAGGTGGTCGGGAAACCCAGCAGGCCGCTGTTTTTGATTTCTAATAACAGCAAGTTCCAGTGTAAAAGCCCATAGGATGTTTGTGGGCAAGTGTAAGTGTAATAACGGCTGGTGTGTTCGTTCACCGCTGACCACAAAATCACTGAGCTAGAAAAGTGACAACCAGCTAACAAAAATGCCCCAGAAAAACTATTCAGGGCATCTTATTTGAAATCAGCTTTGGAACCTCACCACAGCTTTCCTATTTGGTGTCAGGCTTGGCTCAGTGGGTGGTACTCTTGCCTCTGAGTCAGAAGGCTATGGGTTCAAACCTGCTCCAGAGACTTGAGCACATAATCTAGGCTGACACTTCAGTGCAGTGCTGAGCTATCCCACGGCACTATTCAAAGAAGAGCAGGAGAGTTCTCCTGCTGTCCTGGCCAATCCCTCAACCAACGCCTGGAAAACAGATTATTTGGTCATTATCACATTGCTGTTTGTGGGAACTTGTGTACAAATTGACTGCCACGTTTCCTACATTACAACAGTGACTACACTTCAGAAGTCTGTAAAGTGCTGTGGGACATCCTGAGGCTGTGAAAGGTGCTATATAAATGCAAATTCTTTCTTTAATTATATTGTGTGCACATTCAAAGATGGATTCTTATCTGGATCATAATTTTAATTTATTAACATTTAGTAATTCTGAAAATTAGGCCAACTCCTAGCTTGTTGGATGCTGTAAAGATTGATAATGTTTTTAGCAAATATTGAACATAATGGCCTGGATTTTGCATTAAGAATAACAGTGAGGCTATCGGCGCTCACCATTATTATGGAATAAATCAGGCAGCAACTTTCAGCATCCACACATGTGCAGTAAAATGCGGAAATCAGGAAGTTGCTGTCCAATTTGCCCTGCTCCTCCACAAGCTTCGCTTCACCTCGCCTGACTCAGCATTAAAACATATGAAGGGTGACATGAATCTGTCATTCATGACTTATGAAATAATACTGAGTGGCCTGCGGGTGGCGCTGTCCAGGGAGAGTATAAATACTCGGGCACGGGCCCAGCTTGCGCAGGACATTCTTAACAGGAACTAGTGAAGGACACAACTAGACCTCCATGTTGTAAAACAGTTGATTAAAGCTTTGTTTAACACTTAGATCAATTGCCTAGTAGTTTTCTTACGTCAAAGGGTGTGAAGTTGCGGTATTTACCCACTAGTTACCCAGTAAACACACTTATGTATTCAGATGTAAGTGAATTTTAACAGCGTGATAAGTTGCAATTATTACTAAACAACCTTTTTGGCACTGAAAATTTAATTTTATAAGTGTGGAGTCTCATTCCTTCAGATTTTAATTATTGTTGGAGATTTAAAAAACATTAAAAATTAAAATAAATGTGTTTTTTTACTTTTACTTTCTGTCTCTTTTATCTCTCTCTTTCTTAATCCCATCTTTCTTTTCCTCAGTTTATTTTGCTTTCTGTACATGATTTTACATTGAATTAGTTGGTTTAGACTCTGCTTGCCTCAGTGAGGATTCTTCAATCTGATTGGTTGAAGAGACACGCTGTTGCTTGCTCGGCTCACACACGCCACAGATCCGCTGTAGAGGGCGTCGCGCTGAAAAGGATCTCCAGTAACTGTAAGTTGCCGCTTAAAAGCCCATGAAAGGTCTGTGGGCAGCTGTAAGCGTAATGAACAGCATGTGCCATCTCTTCGCCGGTGACCGCAAAATCCGGGCCAATACCTCTCAAACTTTATGTTGGTTTTTATTTATCTTATATCTTTGACTTTTTGAGTTAAGCTTCCTGTTAGACAGTAAAGCAATAATATTAATACTGGCACTAACAATAACATTAGATCAGGGAATCCAGTCACCTTATTGATTGTTTAACATAGGATAAACCCAAAGTATATAGCAGATCACCTCATTATTGATTTGCATAAACTTATTGTTAAAACATGAGCAAGATTAGTTATTGCCTGTAATTTGCTAGCATTTAACAAATGTGTTTGTATTTTCATAACATGGTAGGATAAAATCATCTGTATCAAGAAAATATTCCCCATTGCCTGTTAACTACAATGTCACAAGTCTAATACAGTTACATGTTCTAGGCATCTCTTTTAAACAGATTCATAATTTATTTACATTGTTTATTTAGGATGAGTAAGGTGGTCAGCACCCTCCATTACCTTGCCCAAGTAACCATTTGTCATCTGTGATCATATTTAATGACTATCAGTAGACTATTCAATCACAGGGTCATCAAAGCCATGCCTGATCCTTCCCTCGTCCTCATCCATCTCCCACCTGGCTAGTATTTGTCTCCCTAACCAAAGGATACTGAAGTTAACTATCACCACCCTAGCCGATTTTATTTAACGCAGCACGGATCTTTTTTTTTGTTCGTTCATGGGATTTGGGCATCGCTGGCAAGGCCAGCATTTATTACCCATCCCTAATTGCCCTTGAGAAGGTGGTTGTGAGCCGCCTTCTTGAACCGCTGCAGTCTGTGTAGTGAAGGTACTCCCACAGTGCTGTTAGGGAGGGAGTTCCAGAATTTTAACCCAGCGACGATGAAGGAACGGTGATATATTTCCAAGTCAGGATGGTGTGTGACTTGGAGGGGAACTTGGAGGTGGTGGTGTTCCCATGCGCCTGCTGCCTTTGTCCTTCTAGGTGGTAGAGGTCGCGGGTTTGGGAGGTGCTGCTGAAGAAGCCTTGGCGAGTTGCTGCAGTGCATCTTGTAGATGGTACACACTGCAGCCACGGTACGCCGGTGGTGGAGGGAGCGAATGTATAAGGTGGTGGATGGGGTGCCAATCAAGCGGGCTGCTTTGTCCTAGATGGTGTCAAGCTTCTTGAGTGTTGTTGGAGCTGCACTCATCCAGGCAAGTAGAGAGTATTCCATCACACTTCTGGCTTGTGCCTTGTAGATGGTAGAAAGGCTTTGGAGAGTCAGGAGTTGAGACACTCGCCACAGAATACCTAGCCTCTGACCTGTTCTTGTCGCCACAGTATTTATGTGGCTGGCCCAGTTAAGTTTCTGGTCAATGGTGACCCCCAGGATGTTGATGGTGGGGGATTCGGCGATGGTAATGCCGTTGAATGTCAAGGGGCAGTGGTTAGACTCTTGCTTGTTGGAGATAATCATTGCCTGGCACGTGTGTGGCGCAAATGCTACCTGCCACTTATCAGCCCAAGCCTGAATGTTGTCCAGGTCTTGCTGCATGCGAGCATGGACTGCTTCATTATCTGAGGAGTTACGAATGGCACTGAACACTGTGCAGTCATCAGAGAACATCCCCATTTCTGACCTTATGATGGAGGGAAGGTCATTGATGAAGCAGCTGAAGATAATTGGGCCTAGGACACTGCCCTGAGGAACTCCTGCAGCGATGTCCTGGGGCTGTGATGATTGACCTCCAACCACCAAAACCATCTTCCTTTGTGCTCGGTATGACTCCAGCCAGTGGAAAGTTTTCCCCCCGATTCCCATTGACTTCAGTTTTACTAGGGCTTCTTGATGCCACACTCGGTCAAATGCTGCCTTGATGGGATCGGGGATCAAATCTGGGACCTTCCTAGCTTTTTTATCTCAGCTAATCACCATCTTTATTAGCTGAGCAATTGGGAGAACAGATAATTATTTCTACGGTCAGGAGTCAACTGCTTTGAACAGATTTTTTTTAAAGGATGAAGCTTAAATTATCTTATGCCTCATTGCGGAGCAACTGAAATATTTTCTTTGAATGGTTCAGCAATCAGAATTAATTTGTCAATTCTACAGTCTTAAATCTGCATAGATAAACATTTAAAATAATCTGTTTTTGATATCTGACAACAAGATACCAGATTTCTTCTGATTGACATGATCTAGAATTAATATATATACAATAACAATTGCCTCCTACATGTAATTTCTCTGAGTGCTGAACCAAAGAAAATGTTTCAGTTGCTCTGCAGTGAAGCATAAGAGAACTTAAGCAACTTCAATCTTTTAAAAAAAAGTTTTCCAAATAGCTAAATGCAGTTGGACCATTAGAAATGATTGTCAGCTGCTCCCCAAGTTCTTAGCTAATGGGTAAGGAGAGGAGCCACTAAAGAAATTCTATTGGTAAAGAACTGATTCTTATTCTAAAAACTTAAGGCCACGATTTTGCCGGCACGCAGAGGGCGGGTTCGGAGGTGGGTCCACTGTCAAAATTGAAATGATTGACAGTGGATTAGGAACCCGCAGCAAACCCGCCTCCATGTAAGTTTCCAAAGTGTCGGGTCTGCGATTTCAGAACAGACCCAACACCAAGCGACGGGGGAGGCATTTCAGATACTTAACTGCTTGTTAAGTGCTTGTTACCTACAATTTTGCCAGCCTTTTTCTATTTTACCACATTTTTAATGGGGTTCATGTCGTTCGGAGATTACATCAGGTAAGTAGGTCAGGTTCTCTATGTCTCCCCATTGCTGTGAATAGGTGACAGCTGCAAGAGTGGTATGAAAGCTACCATTTCACAGCTGGTCACTTTCCAATGTCAGAAGCTTGAGCCTTCAGGACTTGGAAGACACTTTTGAGCTGTATGCAGTTTGGAAGTGTTTGGCGTAAACTCTCTATCCACTGTCACCTCCTTGGAGCAAGCTCTCTCACCAATGACAGATCACTTCTGTCATCTCAACTTCAGCTGCCATCTATTCCAGCAACATCAGTGCCCTTGAAAAAATCTCACCTTGGTCCACTGAATCCCTCCACGATCAGCCCCAACACCAACATCACCAGGCACACCAACATTACCAGCCTTCTCTGCAATCACCTGATGCTGCACAGGACACAGGGCATCAGCACCCGACCACATTGCTGCCCGGGAGGCCAGCGATGGCATCACCATGGCCAGATTTACTTCACTTGACGCTGTACACCCTGACTGCCACATGATGCGCCAGGTTAACACCACTCCACACCAGCACCATAAAGCATTCCTACAATGTCCAAGCCATTCCTTACACACTCATCACCATTACGGGGATACCGTTATGTCTCACCATTCACTGCAACTCACTAAGACACTTCCAAAGGAGAGCACAGATCTGTACAATAAGGCAAAGTGTTGAACATAAAGATTTCAATGTTCGACAACACATTAACAGGTGGAGGTGCAAGGTAAGTTAGTGTGAGTAAGAATGTGCAGGAGTAGGGTAGGGAAGGCAGAGCGATAGGTATGTGACGAGTGGCACAGCAGGATGAGGTTGAGTGTGTCTTTGCAGTAACATTTTGTGATCTACTGAGATCAATGAAAGGTTTGCGCCACTGCAGCCTGGTCCTCCTGACGACATCCCTACTTTTGCCCTCCTGTGCAATGTGCTACCAGGCTGCATTGATCTCCTGGGGAGGTGTCTTCCGCCCATCGAAAGGGAAGAGAATCTCCCTGCGTGCTGCGACTCCCTCCATAAGCATATGCAGGGAGTCATGCGAGAGCCTGGGTGCAGCCATGCACCTTTGTGCAGTGCTTGTCAGTGTTTGCAGTACCTCAATGCTGCAGCACACTTACAGTACAACTGTCAAAATGAATGTGGCCATGGTCCCTTTAAGGAAACCGGCTGATGACGCGTCATCAAATGACGTCATCGTACCCGTTTCCTTTTAATTGGCCTGGAACCCCGCAGGGCGGCCTTAACAAGCCCAATTAACAGACAAGCCTTTTAACAGAGCGGCTGCAGCCGGGAGCAGGACTGGAACCCGCCAACTACCTCTCCCGCTGCGAACCCGCCTCCGCTGGCAAAATCCAGCCCTAGGTATTTGTCTCAGCTACAAGCACAGTATGAACTACCTGCTAATTAATTATATTGATAAAATTGGATAGGTTAGACTCCGAGATGCAGGTTACCATTATCTTTCTGCCACACTATTTTGGGGAGTAAATGGCATAAAATACAGAATGGCCTCCAAACTGTATTATCTTCTAAAACCCATTCCAAATAGGAATCATTATTCATCTGTCTTGAGTTGAATACTATTATTCATGCATCTATGACTATTAGTTGCAAATAATATGTTTGACTGACTGCTATAATAACATGCATAAAAACATTGGCCCGTATTTTCCGATGCCTACGGGTATACACACCCGTAGGGGTCTCGCAAGTGCCGGTTTCAGGCATGCGAAGCGCATGTGCTGAAAACCGGTACTTCCGATCTGTCAAGAATCCTCTTGACAGATCGCACGCCTGCCCTGGAGAAGGGCCTCTGCGGGTGGAGAGTTCCGCTTTCTGCAGAACCTCCGCCCGCTAAAAACCTTTAAAAATCTTACGCCTGGTAAAAGCAGGCATAAGGCCTGCTTTTACCAGCATAAGAGTTTAAAAAAGTAAAAAAAAATAAAAAAAAGTTTCACTCATTTATAATTTAAAAATACTGTTAAAAAAGGTAAGTTTATTTTTAGCCCTGTAAAAAACTTTAATTATTTTTTTCAAAAAATGTAATTTTAGCTCATTTTAAATACAAATTTATTTAATGTTTTAGTGTGTTTTTTGAGTGATCCCCATTCATACGTTTGACAGGTCTAAGCTGAGAGACCTGTCAAAACTGTGATGGGAGATTCCCTTCTTCCATTGGTTCCCCATGGCCCACATGATCCCAGGGATGCTTGCGAACTGCCTGCACCCCTGGGATACCTGGACCTCTGTGCGCGCGCACCAGGAGAGGCCCAGGAGCGGAAGAGTCCGGACCTCGGGAGCCCTCAGGTAACGGCGTAGATTTTTTCCAGATTGGAGGCATCCGCACGCAGGAAGCCTCCGATCGGAAAATCTAGGCCATTGTGTATCAGTTACATATCTGATTATAAAAATAAACTACCAAAAGAAGAATTATTTCGAAACATATAAAATCTATTTGGGTAAATTCTCTAATAAATTTAACTAAGCTCCAGATTATTGAATTATCATGAATCATACTTTGATACAAAAAGTGTGCTGTGAAACATTAATTTATTGAAATTGTACCAAAGGTTCATAATCCACCTTTGATCTGAAAATTCAATATTTGTTTTTTTTTTTTAAATCCCACTTGGGAATATCAGCAGCACATCATTCGTACTGCATGTGTGGACTCAATATCAATGCTTTATGGTTTTGAAGTATTCACATGAGTGAAAGAGATGGCAGACATAATCCTATTGATCTCTTGTATCACAATAATGTTAAATTAAGTGAGGGCCATACATGACTTTCAATGCATGCATGAGTGAGTGAGAGGATTGGCTCCCCCTGCGCACCTAGCTAGAAGTAGTAGGAGATGAGGTTCGGGAGGGAGGTGGGGTGAACTTGCATCCCCAGGGAAAGAAAGTATTTGCCCCCATCAGGTGAAGGGTAACTGGATCTTGCCAACACTTCCTGATCTGGGAGTAAAATTGGACCTGGGGAGATTGACCTCATGAGCCTCTGTTGGCTAGCAATCTAGGAGAGCTGCAGCCAGTAACTGGACTGAGTATCTAGTTTACAGCAGTGTTGCAGGATTATTACCTGCCAGCATTGTAGCAAAGCCTTGGTGCTAGGCTGTGGTCATCTTGGCCACAAATGGTTCAGTCTATGGACTTCTATCCCAGGCTCCTTGCAACGTGCTGCATCCATGCCTACTAGACCTCTCATTGAGATGCTCCTTACCTGTGGACAATGGTCTATACAGACGAGAGAGTGAGACTGGCCATTGCACAGAGCCTCTCTCACTAGAATCACTCTACGTGCAGATTTCCCAGTTGTCACACAAGTTGCACATCACATGGCAGCACCAGACCTGCGTCAATGGGCAAGTGGTGATGGGTAAAGGCAATGAATGTCGGCCCACGCAAATGGTTCATGGGTGATGGTCATTCGACATTGATCCTGGAGCAACAGTCTCATGTGTATCCTACTCCAATTAAAAATAAACAATCCTGATTGCAAATCCACTATAAATTAATTAATTATTTTATTCCAGCCCTTCCATTCAATTTTTTGAATTGCCTCTCTCTTCTGGTTTCTCCTTCTGCTTGATTCAAAAAGCATTCTTACTCATACATTTGCGTATTAGTAATTTACCACTTTTGTTTTAGGGATGAGGTACTGCAGGCAGAGTTTAGGGAGCTAGGATAGAGGTTAAAAAGCAGGACCTCAAAGGTAGTAATCTCCGGATTACTACCAGTGCCACGTGCCAGTGAGTTCAGAAGTAGGAAGATAGAGCAGATGAATGCGTGGCTGGAGAGATGGTGTAGGAGGGAGGGCTTTAGATTCCTGAGGAATTGGAACCGTTTCTGGGGGAGGTGGGACCTCTACAAGCCAGACTGGTTGCACCTCAACGGGAACGGGACCAATATCCTCGTGGGAGGGTTTGCTAGTGCTGTTGGGGAGGGTTTACACTAGCTTGGCAGGGGGGTGGGAGCCTAAAGTATAGAGTCAATAGGGAGGGAAGAAAAACTGGAATTGGAAAACAAAAATGTAGAAAGTAAATTGGAAGGACAGAGGAATCAAGGGCTAGATAGTAGTCCACAAGGAGGTTTGACTGTACTAAATGGTGTATACTTCAATGCAAGGAGTATAGCGAACAAGGCAGATGAGCTGAGGGCACAGGTAGATACTTGGGACTATGATATTATAGCTATTACAGAGACGTGGCTGAAAGAGGGGCAGGTATGGCAGCTCAACATTCCTGGTTACAGGATTTTCAGACGGGATAGAGAGGGAGGTAAAAAGGGAGAGGGGGTCGCGGTATTGATTAAAGAAACTATTACAGCTGTGAGGAGGGATGATATGTTGGAGGGATCATCAAACGAGGCCATATAGGTCGAATTGAAAAACAAAAAAGGGGCGATCACACTGCTGGGAGTGTACTACAGACCCCCAAACAGTGAGAGGGAGATAGAAGAACAAATATGTAGACAAATTTCTGAGAAGTGCAAAAACTATAGGGCAGTAACAGTAGGGGATTTCAACTACCCCAATATTAACTGGGATAAAATTAGTGTGAAGGGTATAGAAGGTGCGGAATTCCTAAAATGCATCCAGGAGAACTTTTTTAGCCAGTATGTAGCAAGCTCAACAAGGGAGGGGGCGGTTCTGGACTTAGTTTTAGGGAATGAAGCTGGGCAGGTAGAAGGCATATCAGTGGGGGGAGCATTTTGGTGCTAGTGACCATAATTTTGTTAGATTTAAGGTACCTATGGAAAAGGACAAGGATAGACCAGAAAAAAATTCTAAATTGGGGAAAAGCAAATTTTGCTAAGCTCAGAGGGGATTTAGCCATAGTGGACTGGAAACAGCTACTTGAAGGTAAATCAGTGTCAGAGCAGTGGGAGTCATTCAAGGACGAGATCCGGAGGGTTCAGACCAAACATGTGCCCTTAAAGAAGAAAGGTGAGACTAACAAATCTAGAGCCCCCTGGATGTCTAGAGACATGCAGGGTAGGATAAAGAAAAAAAGGGCGGCGTATGACAGATACCGAGGGCTAAATACTCCAGAATCTTTAGAGGAGTACAGAAAGTGCAGGGGTGCAATTAAAAATGATATTAGGAAAGCAAAGAGAGAGCATGAAAAATTCTTGGCAAGTAAAATCAAGGAAAACCCAAAGATGTTTTATAAATATATTAAGAGTAAGAGGATAACTAAAGAAAGGGTAGGGCCTGTTAGAGAGCATGAGGGTAATCTGTGTGTGGAGGCGGGAGACGCCGGTAGGGTTCTTAATGAATACTTTGCGTCTGTTTTCACAAAGGAGAGGGGCGAAGCAGACATTGCTATCAGGGGGGAGGAGTGTGAAATATTAGATGAAATAAACATAGTGAGAGAGGAAGTATTAAGGGGTTTAGCAGCTTTAAAAGTGGATAAATCCCCAGGCCTGGATGAAATGTATCCCAGGCTGTTAAGCGAAGCAAAAGAGGAAATAGCAGAGGCCCTGACCATCATTTTTCAATCCTCTCTGACTTCAGGTGTGGTGCCGGAGGACTGGAGGACTGCTAATGTGGTACCCTTGTTTAAAAATGGAGAAAAGGATAGACTGAATAATTATAGGCCAGTCAGCCTAACCTCGGTGTTGAGAAAATTATTGGAAAGAATTCTGAAGGAGAGGATAAATCTGCATTTAGAAAGAACGGATTAATCAAGGATAGTCAGCATGGATTTGTTAAGTGAAGGTCGTGTCTGACAAACTTGATTGAATTTTTTGAGGCGGTAACAAGGAGGATAGATGAGGGTAGTGTGTTTGATGTAGTGTATATGGACTTTAGCAAGGCTTTTGATAAGGTTCCACATGGCAGACTGGTCATGAAGTTAAAAGCCCATGGAATCCAGGGCAAAGTGCCAAGTTGGATTCAAAACTGGCTCGGAGACAGGAAGCAGAGGGTAATGGTTGATAGGTGTTTTTGTGACTGGAAGGCTGTTTCCAGTGGGGTTCCGCAGAGCTCAGTACTAGGTCCCTTGCTTTTTGTGGTATATATCAATGATCTAGACTTGAATATAGGGGGTATGATTAAGAAGTTTGCAGATGTTACTAAAATCGGCTGTGTGGTTGATACTGAAGAAGGAAGCTGTAGACTGCAGGAAGATATCAATAAATTGGTCAGGTGGGCAGAACAGTGGCAAATGGAATTCAATCCGGAGAAGTGTGAGGTAATGCATTTGTGGAGGGCTAACAAGGAAAGGGAATACACATTAAATGGTAGGACACTGAGTAGTGTAGAGGAACAAAGGGACCTTGGAGTGCATGTCCACAGATCCCTGAAGGTAGCAGGCCAGGTAGATAAGGTGGTTAAGAAGGCATATGGAATGCTTGCCTTTATTAGCCGTGGCATAGAATACAAGAGCAGGGGGATTAAGCTTCAACTGTATAAAACACTAGTTAGGCTTCAGCTAGAGTACTGCGTGCAGTTCTGGTCACCACATTACAGGAAAGATGTGATTGCACTAGAGAGGGTACAGAGGAGATTTACAAGGATGTTGCCAGGAGTAGAGAATCTTAGCTATGAGGAAAGACTGGATAGGCTAGGTCTGTTTTCCTTGAAACAGAGAAGGCTGAGGGGAGACCTTATTGAGGTGTATAAAATTATGAAGGGCATAGATAAAGTGGATAGAAAGGACCTATTTCCCTTAGCAGAGGGGTCAAAAACCAGGGGGCACAGATTTAAAGTAATTGAAGGAAGGTTTAGAGGGGATTTGAGGGGATATTTCTTCACCCAGAGGGTTGTGGGGGTCTGGCACTCACTGCCTGAAAGGGTGGTAGATGCAGGAACCCTAACCACATTTAAAAAGTACTTGGATGTGTACTTGGGATGCGCTAACCTGCAGGGCTACGGACCAAGAGCTGGGAAGTGGGATTAGGCTGGATAGCTCTTTGTTGGCCAGCGCGGACACGATGGGCTGAAATGGCCTCCTTCCGTGCTGTAACTTTCTATGATTCTATGATTCTATGATTTATCCAGGCAACTAAGTGATTAAATATAAATTTAAGAAATGAGCCTTGCTTGTGACAAAAGCAGGCATTTTGCCTGTGATAACTGGGTAAATTGTGCATTTCAAATCATTTTCAAAATATCTAAATTAAAATGAAACTCATCTTCCCTGTCGAACAATCAGGATTACAGATGGGGTGTCTGGGCCAAGTCACATTAGACTTCAAACCCAACTTAAACAAACTATTTCACTTCGAAGGACAATGGGTATTGTATATGCTAGCTTCAGCTTATGCCAATCAGACTAAATTCGGTATCAATTACTGTAAGATAACAACAGACTATTTGAAATGTTTTTGACGATTAACAAACTGGCGTAGACAAATTGAATTTCTCTGATTGATAAACCAAAGGAAATGTTTGCAGGAAGACATAGTAACTATACATTAACACCCCACCTGACGGAGGTTGCAAGAGCTGCATTCCAAGGACTGGTTGTAACATAAAATAATTCCCATGACTTAAGTCACAGTACAGGATGCTCATGACTTTAGTTCTGACTGGAGATCTGAATTCCATAGGTATACTGGGACTCAGCCATTCACAACATTGCCTTGTGAAGGTCCTGTCATGCATCAAGTTGTATAAGAAAGAAGTTAAATCCCTTCATTGTTTTTTTTCTTACTGTATTCTTAGAATCTTGCTGTGACTCATTGCCTCTATTCAATCTGTTTAGATTCTACACATTGGTCTGATGATGTGGTATTTTCTACCTGACCAATAATACCAGCATGAGAGAGCTGCAAATTTCCACAGGTCTGCGGGTTTCCCAAGATTCCAGGGAGTCACTGATTGCCAGGGGCATTCAGCCTCGGATCTGCGGGTAAGCGTTCTCCAAGGCGGCCTTCGGGATACACGACAGCGCAAAATCATAGAGCAGAAACTGATAGCCAAGTTCCGCACTCATGAGGATGGCCTCAATCGCGATATCGGGTTCATGTCACGATACAGAACGTGACTTGACATCATGGCCGGTCTTCCCAGGTGTTTTTTTAAAAAGACTAACACAAGAACCAACACAAATTGACAGGATATGCAGCCAGCAGGTGGTTTGACACGTTGGACCCCCTGGGACACATCTCATTGTCTTGGCTGTGCTCTTAGTGTGTCTTTGATATAGGGAAAGATTTGAATAGATTTTGTCTGTGTTTAAATTGTGAATTCTGGGAGATTCTCTCACTGCTAACTTACCTGAGGAAGGAGCGACAGCTCCGAAAGCTTGTAAAATTAAATAAATCTGTTGGACTATAACCTGGTGTTGTGCGACTTCTCATTTTTGTCCACCCCAGTCCAACGCCGGCATCTCCACATCATGCACTTATCTTGTCATTCAGGTCTCTGTGCGCAGTCGAATGTCCTATATGAACCAACAGGGCTTTTACTCCATCAATGTGCAGCTTGTGTGCAACCACCAACAATAGCATAATACAGCTTCCTCGGACCTCCCCTAATCCCTTCCTTTTAAGGCAATCAACTGTGCCATTCTTATTGAGGGAAGAGTGGAAGATTGGCTCCTGGGAGAGCAATGGTACGAACTGCAGCACTGGCTCAGGGCAAAAGCAGAGACTCATGCTACAACCAGATGATTATCAAGCATACCATTGGGATCTTGAAGCAGCACTTCAGATTTCTTAACCAATTGGGGGTGCATACGGTACAACATAATTTCTCATCTGCTGTATATTATATAACTTCACCCTCCAGAGCGGCCTCACTATGGAGGGAGAATAACAAAAAGCCAACAGAAGGCCGAAGCCATGGCAAAACAGAAGGGAAAAGTGACAAGAAGGAATTAGCTGCTGAACCACCAGTGTAGCGAGGTAAACTATTGCACCAGGCACTGATCCAAGATAGCTTCCAATAAGTCCCAGAACTGCTCTATTTTAAAAAATGTACAACACATAATTTCCCTAATTATCTTCTAAACCCTTCTGTATAGTTCCTCATAAGTCACCTATTCCCGTGTTTTGCTGTGTAGCTGCTTTATTTTAGTTAATAAACTGCAGTGTTTTCATTTCACCCATTTGTGTATTTTGTGAATGCAGTCAATATGATGTGTTGTAGTGCTTTCTTGTGGATTGTTTGCCAAGTGAGACATCTAACCAACTACTTACCATCTGTGCTTCCATATCAGAAGGAATAAATATGCTGTTTGGTTACAGAATTTCACTGCCAGTCTACTGCTGTTATGGTGGCACAGGACCTCCATGTGGTGTGCATTTTGATGGCCTTGCATTTGAGTCAGCCACATCTGGTGCTGCTCCGGCTGTCTAGTCCTACATGCTCTCTGGCACACACGGTGTCATTTTCACAGGGGTATTTAATGGCCTGGATGTGATGTTGTCTTCAGCCACCCAGCTCATGATTACTACAGGTATGCCTCTGCTGCCGAATATTCCTTCAACATGTCCACTGATCTGTCCAAGAGTGAAACTTTAGGCAGCTATTATATCCTGGCTCAAATTTTCATCCATCTGACTTCCAATCATGTTGAAGCTGGCAAAGAGTGCATCTTTAAGGTTAGAGCCTAAGGGAGCTATAAAAATTCTCCCACTGTGCTGATTATCTGCACCACTGAGGACTCTGCTGAGGACGCCATAGGAATTGTCATGTGCTCCATGACATTTCCTCAAATACTAAGCAGATTTGCACATAGTTACTCATGTAGATGATAGTACATGGGCAGCTAACTCCATCTGTAAGCAGACCCTGTGAGGTCCAAATCCCTAGTTGCTGCAGCAAAGCCAATAACCATGTTGGACTTTCAGCCAGTAGGTGCCTGGCCTCAGGAAGGCAACTCACCCTGTGCTTCCTCCTCAACCTCACTATCCAGATCCTCAGCAGTGTGTGCAGCTGTGCTGGAAATAGTAGAAGTGGTAATTGGGATTCTGGAATGCTGTGAGGTGTGGGCTTGCTCAGTGACACTGGCCATGCCTTCACTTTGTTCCTCCATTCCTGTGGGGAAAAAAGGACAAAATTTCAATATACCCATCAATGAACCATATTGCAGCATGGTACCCTTCAGTGACATTACTCGAGTTCTGCATGCAGTTACTCAGTAAAGTGTCAGCCTTGGCTCATCAGTAGCATTATCACCTCTGAGTTAGAAGGTTGTTGGTTTAATCCTCACTCCAGTACTTGAGCCCATAATCTAGGTTTACACTCCGGTGCATTACTGAGGGAGTGTTACATTGTTGGAGGTCTGACTTACAGATGAGATGTTGAATGAGGACCCGTTTGCCTGTTCAGATGGGTGTAAAAGATCCCACGGTACTATTTGAAGAAGAACAGGAGAGTTCTCCTGGTGTCCTGGTCAACATTTATCACTTAACCAACGCCACCAAATCAGATTATCTGGTCATTTATCTCATTGCTGCTTGTGGGACCTTGCGGCACTTAAATTGGCTGCCACATTTTGCTACTAAACAATAATGACTACACTTCAAACGCATTTTATTCGGCTATAAGTTGCTTTAGGGCAGCCTGAGGAGGTGACGAGGACTAAAGAAATGCATGTTTTTTGTTTCTTAAAAACAATGTAACAATACTCTTTAAACCTCAAAACTCTCCTCTCCCTCCCCCTCCCCCCTTCCACACCAGTAATGTCTCTGGTGCTCTACTTGACTGGGGTCAGTTGCTAGTTCTTTTTGGGATCTTCACCAGCATGGTACTGCTGTTATCGATTAAGGGCTATCTTCTCCTGCAGGTAAAGTAGTATTGAAATATTGAAAGTACATAAAGCACTAACAATGCTATACATGTTTCAGTGGCTTAGAGAAGCTTGGCAATGTTGACTTTTTCTCCACGTATTGTTGATTACCTCAGCAAATTTCTTTAAATGCACTTCATTAAACAGTACTCTCTGAGTGTCCATCTTATACAGATAGATGCTCAGTGTAAATATCAGGAAATTGTGTGGAAGTCTAAAAGTCATTTTAATATAATTAAATGCAAAATTGCAGCAGTACAAAACCAATCCAGAAAAGTTGGTTGGATGCTAAATGGGAGGAAATCTGAAGTAAATGATCTTGACCCTTTTTTTTTACAATGGGTTCTACCCACTTTACACCCAATGATTGGGCATAACCAATTGGAAAAATCTATCCTAAAGTATCCAAAATTTGGATTCACTAGATCCAAATTTGAAATATTGAGGCACCAGTGACCTGGAAAAATTAGCTTCTCTAGCGTATGAAAGACTTGAACATATACAAATAAACCACTAGGTATTTAGATACATAATGAGATACACATCTACCGCTGAACTACTGAGGATTGTCTGTATTCCCACTATAAAACTCAATTTCCGCTCCTTGTCAATGAGGATGGTTTGCACGCTAAGCATCTTACCAGAGATCAATCCCGCTCTCTAACCAGACCACCAGACTAGACACATACCACTATGATAATGTTGCATACCCACACACTAGTTTGGCAGGGATTGAATGGATGCAACCCACTTACAAATAAAAGTTTCAGAATATATGAAAGATCTTTGTACTTCTACAATCCTTGTATATCTTTTCAGTGTTTGCGTTTCATCAATCCTGGATCAGTAAAAGCCCAAAGTGGCCAGAAGCAAAAATCACTGACAGGACATAGTATTAATAGCTTAAAGCAGGGCTTTCCTGCTTCTTCAGGCCAGACCACATCATGCCTAGTTTTTGTGGGCTAGGACCTGCCAACAAATTCTCATAGCTTTTCAAACATCACAAATATTGATGCTGGCACCAGTAAGTCTGCAAAAAATAAAATGCAAAGCTCACACTGTTATTCTCCCTTTTCTTCTTTATTCCTGTTTTTTTCTCTCTCTCCTCTTGCCTTTTTTTCCCTGTCTCTTCCTATTAACTCCTATTTCTTTCCTCTCGCTTCTGGTTCATTCTTTGCTACTCACTTCTCTCCCTTTTCCTTCACTTCATTTTCTCTTCCCTATCACTTCTGTATCTATCTCTCCCTTCACTTCTGTATCTTTCACTTTTCTTTCCTTTCACTTCTCTCTCTTTCTCCTCACTTCTGTTTCTCTCCTTTTTACTTCCAAGTCTATCTCCTTCACTTTTGATTCTCTCTCTTTTACTGATGCTTTTCCCTTTTTCTTCTTCTCTTTCTTGCAGATAGACTCTGCTTATTCTGCATGATCACAAAGCCATTGGAGCTGGAGCAGGGATGTAGAGGGAGACAAGGCATGAATTCAAATGGCGCTGGTTTCTCGTGATCTGGCAGCTGTAAATGAAAAAATCTGGGACCTGCTTGGGCTGAGGCATTAGAACCGAGGCTAGGTGTAGAAGTAGTCCCGATGTTAGGAATGGAGGCAAAAGAAAACCAGCAGGAAGTTATGCAGTAAGGACAATGTGGATACAAATATCCAAACAGCCAAAACAAACACAACTTTGGATGCAGTAACAGACAATCATGGGCTAAACATTCGGGGGCTTAACGCCACCCGTTACCGGCAAAAAATGGCGAAAGAGTGGCGGCTCTTTCGCCAGTTGGTGGCAGGTCCCACGGCGTCCTCCAATTTGGACCTCTCCATAGTGCTGCCGGTAAGTATTAGCGCCCTGCAAAAAAAACTGGCAGATTGGTGGCATCAGTCGCCATGCAACGCCGACTTAGCATCACCATGGCCAACGTTGATGCTGGGTTATAACCACACCAGGGAAACCCAGTGTGCAAAGAGTCTGACAAAGGTGCTGTCAGCACCTCCTAAAGGGACACACACATTTTTCAGGTAAGTTTGCATTTAAGCTTTTGGATTGGGTTTTTTGATTTTATTGAAGTAGTGGCTTGCTGCAATAGATGTTAAAAGTTTTTTAAGTGTGCAGGTAGTGCTTTCAAGGCCTCGGATGGTAAAGGAAGGCCTCCGAGAAAACAGAAAATGCTGCAAATACTCAACAGGTCAGGCAACATCCGTGGAAAGAGAAACAGAGTTCACGTCTCAGGTCAAGATGCTGCCTGAGCTGCTGAGTATTTCCAACATTTTATGCTGGCATTTCAGATTTACAGCATCCACTTGCAGAGGGAAGAGGAGGTCACAGAAAAGGAAGACACAGAAGAGGAGGAAGCAGAAGAGGAGGAAGCAGAAGAGGAGGAAGCAGACGGAAAGATGCATCCCAGACAGCCCCTTTCTGGCCGGGATATCCGGGATGGAATCATCCGCCTGCGGTCCCAGTGACCACAACCCCAATTCCCTTTTCAACATTAGTCCCACACCTTACCTTCCCTCTGTTACTGACCATCACAGCGTCCTCTTGGCCACGATGCTGAAATAAAAGCCACCACAAAGCAAACGTTCCAATCCAACTTTATACATCTATCCATCCAATATAACATCAAGAAATCAACTCATCACCCTTACGTATTCTCTTAGTGACTGTCTTGTGTGTGCCTTTGCCTATCCTATTGATGTCATACAGTGCTACCCCAGTGGCTGCAGCATGGCTGGTGGAAGGCGGCTGACTTTCAGTAGGGGACACTGCAAATGGCCTTGCTGGTTGACCTTGAGGACCTGGTGGCTGGGAGTGTCAAATTAATCGTCTTCTTCTTCTTCACTCTCCTCTCCCTCTTCTTGGTCACCCACTGGCTGGGCAGGCTGCATTTCTTGGGTGTGTGAAATGAGGAAGGCACAAGGCTGTGGTGAGGGGAGGGCGGGAAAACAAGGGGTGCATGCGAAAAGGAGGATAACATATGAGGATACCAGCATCTTCTTTCCTTTCAGCCCCGCCGCTGGCCAAGGGCTCAGCCATGCCCCTGCTAAGAATGGCCTGCACCGTCTCCTCCAAGAAGGTGAGGTGAGGCTAGGAATGGGAGATGTGTCTCGTGACTGATACAGATTGTTGGTACCTGAGTGATTGGGGGGAGGGAGGGGGGCAGAGTTGTGCATTGAGCTGTGTGTGAGGCTAGTGCTGCAGATGGTAGGCTATGGCTTTTGAAGATGCATTCACTGACCTTGACCAGTGGTCTGAGGTCATGAAGCTTCTTTGGGCACTGGAGCCAGGTAGTGGGAGCAACACTGCTGGCAGTGACGGCCTCGGTGATGTGGTCCCACATCATTCTTTCTGGAGGGACTCCTGGCCCATGGGTAGCGGACTTCACTTGCAGTGTTGATCCCCTGCACAAAACTGGAGTTCTGCTTGTGAGACCCTGGGTGCCCCTTCCCCGGCTTGCTGAGCCATTTGTGTTAGTGCTGAAGCACTTTTAGCATCTTTTTAGGTGTGGAAAACAATTCAATTTTAAGAGCTGAAGATGCCATTTGGGAATTATTTTTAATGTTTATGTTTTTTTTAAAGGCAGTAAGGGCTGAAAGCTGCATTTTTTCACTGCAAAGTAATTTTTATTAGTTCTGAATGCATTGCCCCATTTAATTTATAGCCCCTTTAATTGCCCATAATGCCTTGCGAACTCCACAGCCTCACTCCCACAGGCTGTAAGAAGCTGCAACGCCGACTGTGGATGGGAACTTCAGGTCGGAGGCCTCCATTAACGCCACCAGGAGGGCGCTGCACGGTAAGTTAGCGCTGCGCTACATATCGCCAACCCCCGAGCCAATTTTTCAACGGTAATTTTCGGCGGCCATTAACTTGGGTTGCCGGTGACACCGGCAATTCTGTTGTCGCGCACGAATTTTTAAAAAGGAAATTTATAAAAGTCAGAGGAGCAAATCACAGCAGAACCCATTTTAATAAATAAGTGATTTCAGCATAGGACCAATTTACATAAGATTGAATGAAATGAAGGGGTCCAATTAGGCTCTCAAATGCTCCTTTGCAAGACTTCCAAAAAAGAAAAATTCTTACAGGATTGGCGACGGCACTTTGTGAATCTGGCACACAGATCTACAGGTCAGTTCAGCGTGCATGATTTTCGATGTGTGAATGCTTACACAGAGTGTGACATCTCTGAATTGACCCCTCAAAATCCATGACTTGATAAACTGGTACATGTGCCAGTTTTGGAGATGGCATATTTATTCCTACAAATTGTGACTGTATATGTATTAACAGACTCTAAATCAAATCAGAGTTCCAATAATACTAACTTAAAACATTGTATTATAATGTACTGGATTTTTTTTCAGTTTTAGGGATGTATGCTTCTCAAGGACCATGTGTGAAACAAAATATAGGTGAAAGAAATATGATTAATGTGAGATCAACCAATCATATTTTTGGCAGCAATCCTATCATTATTTGGATAGTGTGTAAATGAATGGAACAAGTCCTGATTATTGATTTGATGAGTTGTCTACTTACAGTTGAAACATGGGTGGTATAGCTCATGGTGTGAGCTAACAGGTAGTCTTGATTTGCAATTTGAAAAAACACATCAAAAAAGATAATTTCAATACTGAATTTAGCATCACAGTGCAAGTGAAGGACTGGACAAGGCAGTTCACACAAATGGCCATGGAAATATTTTATTCTGAAAATTGTTGGTGCTCAAAGAATTCTGCACTGGCTTTATAGAGATCAGTGGTTTGTTGACATAGCTAAAGTGATATAATAGCCTGGATTTTGTGGTCAGCGGTGAAGGGACGGCATTCGCCGCTGACCTCAAAGAAAGCTGATCACAAAGATTTAACAGGCTCTGTGGTGTTGATTTCCCCATTCCATCATAATTTTCAATCTGTGCCATCTATAAGGGATCAGTGGCATCCAGGAACAGTAAAGTTATCAAACAGGTTGAGCAGCCAATCAGATTGAAGAATTCACACGGACAGCAAACCAGGAAGTAAAAGGCACTGATTAGCATTCACTTTTTAATCATTTTACAGAAAGCAAAATAAAGATTGGGACAGACACATGGGATTAAGGTAGAAGCTGAAATATCATAAGCAAACTTAAAAAAAATAAAAAATAATTTTTACTATTTTAAAATTCTATGGAAATGACACTCCATACTTATAAAATTAGTTTTTCAAGGTGAGAGGTTGTTCAGTAGTAATTATGACTTAGTACACCGTTAAAAACTCAGTTACACCTCATTCAACAATGCTTAACTTTTTCACTGGTATTTACAGTGAGAATAATGCATAAAAAGTTGAAGTTCACGTCAATTCACTGATTCTGTGTTGATTCCATCTGCGAAGACTGTAACAGTGCACCCTGTGGAAGAGCAGGGTATCACTGACAGCAACTTCTGGATCTCTGTGTTTAACTGCGCATGTGCGTACACCAGAAGTTGTTGTCAGTTTTATACAGTTTAATGGCAGCAAGCACTGACCGTTTCACCATCATTACAACTGCAAATTCTGGGCCATTATAAATGTCTTTTTTTTTAAAAGATCAAGGAGGAAAAATTCAGTTGGTTGCGCCTCCCGTTAGCGCCTTAAGAGGGCGCTGATGGGGCGCAAATCATCTAGCGCCCAAGCGCGGCGATGTTTGCGCCGCTCGCAAAATTAACTACACACTTTGCGGCTGCACTAAACACTACCGCCACGATCTCCTGCGCCGGCAGATCGTGACATCAGTCGAGTGCGCAACGCCCCAGTATCGCCCCGGAGCGGATATTGAGTGGTGCCCCCTGCCTTACCGCCTGACGCTAGCAACGACATGTTGAGGGGAGCATTTTGCAGTCATGAAGGGACTGGGGGAGCGCTATTTAAAGGCGACCGCTTCCTGCCTTTTATTGTTGGTGCCATTTTTGAACCACGCATTCTGAGAGAGAGGGAGAGAGTCTTCTGGAGAGATTCAACGTTGTGTGAAGGAGTTTTGGGTACTGAGCAGCACTTTGCAGGTTCATTTTGATTTGCCATTCCTTGTATCGATTTAGAAGAGACTGTGGGGGCTGCACTCTGAGCCCTTTCCCTGGTACTCTCCATTGTTCTTTCCAGCAGATTTGATGTGCAGGTCTCTCCAGGCCGAGATTCAAGGCTGCAATGAGCAGGATGTGGATGGAAAGCAAGATCAACCATCCCCTTTAAGAACTGGCCCGTGTCATTGTATGTGTGTTCCGTTGCTGACTGACATCACATGAGCTTCGCCAGCGCTCTGAGGTAGTGCCTCGCTCCCAGGCCTTTGCGCCTTAAGACAGTTGTGTAGCGCCTGATTTAGTGCTCCAATCACCTCCAGGGGCGATAAAAGTCAAGTTTGCAGTCGGTGGCGATAATTAGCGCCAGGCGCTAATCTTTGCGCCCGGCCGATAATTGTGCCCCAAATGGGGCGATACTGAATTTCTCCCCCCAATTCTTTCCTGTTCAAACCATTCATAGTCCACAACAAATAAAACATATTGGGGGTAATTTTGATTTTGCACAATAGTGTAAAACAGGTGATAGCAAATTGACAGCCCGTTTTACATCTTTCCTGATTTTTGAAGTCAATGGAAATAAAAATCGGGAGATGTAAACTGGGCTGCCAATTCACTATAACCTGTTTTACACGGTCGTGCTGAGTCAAAATTACCCCCATTTAATTTATGATAGCATTTCAAAGACTGAAAATTGTAGAGAAATTATGACACGATTAACCAGTGTACCAATATACCAGTAAGCTTGGCTACCCTCTCCAGTTATTACAATGAAACAGCAGTTTAAAAAACATAGAATAGCTCACGCTTTGCTATAATTTAATTTGCATGTAACACTTGCACCACCTTATATCATATCCACTTTGCTACGATGGTATGATAACAGAAGTTGAATAAAACAATGGCCTGGATTTTGTGGTCAGCGGTGAATGAACGGCATTTGTCATTCATTGAACTTACATTTGCCCACAGACTTCCTATGAGCTTTTACACTGCGATTTGCAGTAACTAGAGAGGCGTAACAAAGTGGCGCCATCTACAGGGGATCTGGGACCAATCAGATTGAAGATTCCTTACTGAGGCATGCAGTATCTAAACTGGGAAGTGTAAGTTAGAATATTTAATTCAATGGCAAATCATGTACGGGAGCGAAATAAAGAGAGGGAAGGAAAGATGGGATTAAGAGAGAGAGGTAAAAGTGACAGAAAGAAAAAGTAAAAAAAAGTTTTCATTTTAATATTTAGCTTTTTTAAATCTCCCACAATAATTAAAACCTGAAGGAATGAGACTCGACATTTGTAAAAGTAAAGTTTCAATGCCAAAGTTTGTTTGGTAGTAATTAACACTAACCATGCCATTAAAAATTCACTTGCACTTGAATGAACAAGCCCTAACATTTTTTGCCGTGTTTAGTGGGTATCCAGTAGGTAAGTACCGCAACTTCACTCCGTTGCATATATGCGAATGCCAAGTAGGCAAGGTACCTGTATAGTGAAGTATGTGGAGGAGCGGGACAAATCGGACAGCAACTTCCTAATTTCCATGTTTAACTGCGCATGTTGTTGTCCGATTTACTCTTTAATAACGAAGAGCGCTGATAGCATCACCGTTATTCTTATCGCACATCAAAATTGTTAGTGACCTTATATAATAAATGTACTGCAAGGTCGCAAATGCACGTATCAAGATTTAATCTATCTCTACCACCAAACAAAGATTTATTTACTAGGGTATTTTAATTTCCACAGCTTTTCCCCAAATTATAAGCAGGAAGAGGCTATGAAATGTTAACAACAGTTGAAGCTTAGAAATTAGCATTGGCAATATTAGCACTCAAACATTTAACATGCTCATATGATATCCCTCTGCAGAGGCATTAACTTGTTTTAAATAAATGGTTAATGGATGCACTAAAATCACAGATAGATGAAAGATATACAAACCCATTGAGTGTGCATCCACTAATATCATCAACATTAATTTGTAGGTTTAAAGGATATAGGAGTGTGCAAAAATAGCAGTGTAACTGAGTGTAAAAAGTAAACCTGTAGCAGCTGTAGTGTTATAAAAATTAAGTGAAATGAGCTTTGCTTCAAGGAAAGATGTCAGTTAAATGTTTTCATAGTTAACAGTAAATTATAAAATTATTTCAGCACAAATTTACTTATTACACAGGGAACTATTCCAATAAGCATATTGTAACTATCCAAAAATGATAAAAATCAATATTGTTTCTTGAAAGTAGAGTTAGATTTGAAACAAGCAGTGGGTATCATAAATATTTCAAAGTCAAATTTTTGGGAGATAAAATAAATCCTTCATTAAATGTAAGAGGCTTAGCTGCAATGATCTGTACATTTCAAATTAAACAAAGGGGTTTCCAAAAAAATGTAAAATTCTTATGGCTGTTTATATAATGGCTAATTGAAAGTATTGTGTGCATCATCGCATCAAAATATTTAACTATAGAAAAGAATCAGGATAGAAAGAGATTTTTCAGTGAAAATAGTACTGATGTGTGATTCATTCTCTATGTTTCAATCCACTACTGGATTTTGCACAGACTAATTATACTTCACACCAGTAAGTGTGGTTTCACAACATTGGGATGTACAAATTATTATGTAATCATTTTTATAAAGAATTATATACACTTATTTTCTCATTATTATAACTAACATTGTAATGTTATTAGCTGGATATTATTTTTTTTAATTTTCTGTAAAACAAAAAAAATCCTACATCCTAATGAGGCAAGTTAATATTCATTGAGATGTCTATCCAAATGTTTGAAATTAATTTTTTACATTGGAAATGAGGTTAAGTGCTATTTTTCTTAATTATTCCCCATTGCAGAGGTTATTTGGAATTCAGTAAGTTAGTGATCTACTGATGTCCCTCCCTACTCTAACCATTTAAAACTCACAACATTAACTTTAACAGAGTATATCAAAATGCCCAATGTAGCTTATTTTATTATCTGGCTCTTACCATATATGGAATAAATTATTCCAAAAATAATATCTTCCTCCTCCGATATAGATGACAGGACAATGATAGTCTCGTCGCTGGTATTTCCCATCTGCAAAGGAAGGTTGCATAATTGAAAGTAATTAGTTATTCTAATATGGTTTCAACCCCTGAAGAAAAGAAAAGAAAGAAAGACTTGTATTTATATAGCGCCTTTCACGGCTTCAGGATGTCTCAAAGCGCTTCACAGCCAATGAAGTACTTTTAAATTGTAGTCACTGTTGTAATGTAGGAAACGGGGCAGCCATTTTATGCACAGCAAGCTCCCACAAACAGCAATGTGATAATGACCAGATAATCTGTTTTTTAGTGATGTTGATTGAGGGATAAATATTAGCCAGGACACCGGGGATAACTCCCCTGCTCTTCCTCGAAATAGTGCCATGGGATCTTTTATAAATTAATTTCTCAGAAGAAGAGTCATATACAGTAGATAGTTGAATTATCTTCAGTCTGTCATTTTATCTATAAAGCAGATGGAAAATAAACTACCTTTCAAAATCCTGGACAATCTAGTTATCTATTTAAGCAGGTAACGGCTTGTGGCAGGAGTGCTTGCTAAGCTTTTACTGGGAACTGTCCGGGGCATATATTCCTATTTTACATTTGAGTAGGAAAGAAACACCTGGACGAAGTGCATAGGGGAGAATCAGATGTGGTGGACCATATGCCTGTAATGGAACCCAGCCAATTTTCTGTCCATTAAACCCCAGAAATCCCTAGGCAACATGATTTAGTGGAGACCCGGCATCACAGATCTCTGGCCCCTTTTTTCTCGCCTTTGCACCGAGGAACTGAGCATTCCCTAGGTGTATATGAGAGGACAATAAGCCCTGTGATGTGTAAAGCTGCCTCGCTCATACCCCATGCAGGCATTTTGGTTTGATAAAGAGTAATCGAGGACACAAACACAAAGGGGGTGAAATTCGTTTTGGGGGGGTAGCGCAAAACAGGCGATAGTGAATCGGTCACCTGTTTAACATCATGCCCGATTTTCAATGGAAAAGAAATGTGGAACAGGCTGCCAATTCGCTATTGTGCACTGGCATTACTGACCAAGATGAATTTCACCCCCAGAATATCTTAAGAGGTACTTACAGCAGTTTCTTGCTTTCCTGTTGTAAATATCATAGTATGGCTTAGGAACTTGAAATTTTTGTAGTGATGGTCTTGTCATGATCTCGAAGAGGATTGATAGTCTGGTTATATTTCTTCACTGCAGTTGAGATGTGGTACGGTAGACCACCCTTACCTACAAAAAGAAAAGAAAAAGGTTTTATATTGCCTTGCCTAGCTTACACATAGCCCTTTGTTAATTTATTTGTTGTCGAATAGTTATCTCATTGAAACATACAAGATTCTGAAGGGGATTGACAGGGTAGATGCTGAGAGGTTGTTTCCCCTGGCTGGAGTGTCTAGAACTAGGGGGCATAGTCTCCGGATAAGGGGTCGGCCATTTAAGACTGAGATGAGGAGGAATTTCTTCACTCAGAGGGTTTTGAATCTTTGGAATTCTCTGCCCCAGAGGGCCGTGCATGCTGAGTCTTTGAGTATATTCAAGGCTGAGATAGATAGATTTTTGGACTCTAGGGGAATCAAGGGATATGGGGGGAGAAATTCAGTATCGCCCCATTTGGGGCACAATTATCGGCCGGGCGCAAAGATTAGCGCCTGGCGCTAATTATCGCCACCGACTGCAAACTTGACTTTTATCGCCCCTGGAGATGATTGGACCGCTAAATCAGGCGCTTCACACCTGTCTTAAGGCGCAAAGGCCGAGGAGCGAGGCGCTACCTCAGAGCGCTGGCGAAGCTCATGTGATGTCAGTCAGCAATGGAACATTCACACAATGACACGGGCCAGTTCTTAAAGGGGATGGTTGATCTTGCTTTCCATCCACATCCTGCTCATTGCAGCCTTGAATCTCGGCCTGGAGAGACCTGCACATCAAATCTGCTGGAAAGAACAATGGAGAGTACCAGGGAAAGAGCTCAGAGTGTAGCCCCCACAGTCTCTTCTAAATCGATACAACGAATGGCAAATCAAAATGAACCTGCAAAGTGCTGCTCAGTACCCAAAACTCCTTCACACAGCGTTGAATCTCTCCCTCTCTCTCAGAATGCGTGGTTCAAAAATGGCACCAACAATAAAAGGCAGGAAGCGGTCGCCTTTAAATAGCGCTCCCCCAGTCCCTTCATGACTGCAAAATGCTCCCCTCAACCTGTCGTTGCTAGCGTCAGGCGGTAAGGCAGGGGGCGCAACTCAATATCCGCTCCAGGGTGATACCGGGGCGTTGCGCACTCGACTGACGTCATGATCTGCCGGCGCAGGAGATCGTGGCGGTAGTGTTTAGCACCACCGCAAAATGTCTAGTTAATTTCGCGAGCGGCGCAAACATCGCCGCGCCTGGGCGCTAGATGATTTGCGCCCCATTAGCGCCCTCTTAAGGCGCTAACGGGAGGCACAACCAACTGAATTTTTCCCCCATGGAGATTGGGCGGGAAAGTACAGTTGAGGTCGATGATCAGCCATGTATGGCCTACTCCTGCTCTGATTTCTTATGTTCTTATGGGAACAATATCATCCTTCACCTATTATTTTCCATATTTGGACTGGGCTGCAATTGTAAGTTTGAGCTAAATTCCTCAGCATTACACGTCTAAACAATGCACCAGCATTACTATTGCCGATTGTACAATCGGGCCACAGCTATGTTTTATGAGCAAAAGATTCACAAAGGGAAAAAATGAACACTACTGATGTGTTGGAAAAATTATTTTCTTTAATACATTACCTAAACAAATTAAGGAAAAGCTGAGCTTCCACCCCAAGTGCATTAGGATTCTTAGGAATCAGATTTATATAGGGTAAGATTTACACCACCCAGAGGCTTTTGCAACTTTGTTTACAGTCTTCCATTCCCTGGACTTCCATTTTGTAGCTTGCTACTAAAGTCTTTGAAACATTGTTAATTATATTAATTTGTTAAAACCTGTGCTAACAATATGGGCTGGATTTTGTCAATGGGGACGTGATGGAGGCGGGACTCCCACTTTTGAGTTGTAGTCCCACCTCCATCGACTTGTGGCCAACCCACTGTATTTTCCCTTGATTGACCTTGTTAAGCCCGCCCAGCGGGCTCAGCAGGCCAATCAAGGGTCCCTTGGATACAGGTGACGTCAGCCATTGAAATTTCATCTGTCAAGAGCATTTGACAGATAAAATTTCAGCATTTGACAGCTCTGTGAAGCTGTCAAACACTGACAATATGATTTCTAACGTGAGTCCCTGTACTTAGACTCAGTTAGAAATCAATCCAGCACAGAAAGCAGAGACTGCAGCTTTTGACAGCTCCGCGGCCATTCAGCTTTCTGTGCCGTGGATGTGAGGGTCTCCCGACACCTTAAGGAAACTAGCCTGCAGGACAAAGTTAAGGTAAGTAAAAGTTCTTAAAACACTTTACACACACCAAACATACTTACCTCTGCACACATGCACCCATCACTCACCTGCACACCGGACATCTCGACCCCTCCAAGCCCTCCAGACCGACGGTCTGCCTCGCTAAATCGGCATGGTTCAGACCTGTCGGGAAGCCCACACTTCAGGGCTAAAAATAGGGATTAGGCAAAAAACTGCCTGTTAACTACCTGTTAACAGGCAGTTTATTGGCACTAATCCCCTTCCCGCCTCAGGGAGGCGGGTCCCAGCACAGGTCGGGTACCCACCTCCTGTGAAACTGGCATGGAGGAGGGTTGGGGGCGGGATGGGATCGGGACCCCCGAATCTGCTATTTTCCCACCCCACACGCCTCCAAACCCGCCTCCACGGGTCAATGAAAATTCTGCCCTATGTTTCTTGAAAGCAGATTAAGTGTGTGATGTCATGCAACATAACACTTTGCTCTTCATCCATAATTTATGCAAAAATTATTTATAAAAGATACCAAAAGTATAATAGTCCTCACATAGACTGGAATAGCACAATGCAATATTATTAATAAACTCGTTAATGAGTTCCAATTGCAGTCCTCTGTCTGCTACTTTAACCTTAGGGTTTATATCTTTGTCAAAATAGTGACAGAGAACTTTCATATCAATCCATCAATGATAGTTACTAATATCACACTGCGATTTCAACACAATAGTGTCTTTTTCAAAGTACTTGTTTTTTGTTGCAGAGCGTACAATCAAACCCACACTGAGAAATTAAATATAAACAACTTTCTAATGTAAAATAATTCCATAATATTTCAATTTGTTTCTAACCTTGCCTTCTCTTTACAAATTTGCCCAAAATATGTTTTTCAAAGTTGTTTCCACAAATGGAATACATTAAAATTCTCTGCTGCACCAAAAAGGAACACATTTATGTGGACCCAGAGGATTTTGTGAATCAAAAACAGACATGAAGTAAAAGGCTCAAAGCAAAAGGTTCTTACTCCAATTGCTTGGCCAATATTGCCCCAGTGAACTCTGACATCGGGCTATAGTCACCAGAAAACAAAATACTAACGATATGGTAAACTATCTATGGTACTACCAGTTAGTTATCCTCATTTCTCCTGTTAGTTTGTATTATTTGGGGAGTGTGGTGCATGGGCTTGGTGCAGAGAAGCTACTCCAATTCATCCAAGCATTGTATTCTGAACAAGGTGACAGGCTGGAAAGTTACTCGCAAATACCCTTCAGCAGCAGGTGCAGAGTAGAACTGCTGCATCCATTAGAAAAATCAATGGCAAGCTCACATCTGATCCCAATGAAATCAACAGAAAGTTTGCAGAATGTTATACATTGCTGCATGTCTCAGAACTCTCAGAACTCAAGGTCCCACCAGCAAGCCAAAGGTTATTTGACAAATCTCCCTCTTCCTCAACTATCCCAGTTAGTGGACTGCCCAGTCCAGCACGGAGTTGGGTTGCAGTCTGGCAAAGAATTGGGGTCTGATGGGTACCCTGCTAAATTCCCTAAAGTCCTCCTCTCTGAGAAATAAACACCCTCCCAAACTTACTCAAGGAAATAACAATCATACTGATCCTAACCTCCAGACTGGGCACAATGGCACCCCAACTAATTCCCTCAAACCAAATAGGCTTCCTCTGGAAGTGCCAATCGGGGCAACGCCAGGTGACTGTTTAATATGGTTCACCAAAATAGCATCTGTGCTCTCCTTGACAATGGCGAGGAATTCATAAAGAGGATTAGAGCACTCTATTCCCACCCCACTTACACAGTATATACTGATGGCTACATCTTCCCTCCATTTTCTGTCTAATATGGGACCAGTCAAGGATGTCCACTCTTCACTCCTCTTTATGCCTTGGGTTAAGAATTATTGGCCACAATCATATGTACAAATTCAGATATCTATGGATTACAGGCTGGTGGGGCTGAACACAAAATAATGCTGCCTACTGACACCATATTGCCTTATGTGACCAGCCCCAAAACCTCTCTATCCATCATCTTCCAAGTTATCGTGGACTTTGGCCAGCTTTCAGGTCACAAACTTAATTATATCAAAATAGAGGGCATGTCTCTCACACAAGGCATTCCTGCACAGAAATCCTACCTCTTTACACACGGTACATGTCAGTGCCATTTGCACTGACACCATTTTAAATGCTGTGTCAGCTTTTTGAAACTGTTGGTCAGCTGTTGCTAGTTTTGTAGTTGGTATGTATGAAATAGCAGTACATAGGCCTCAAAATTGCCACAAAGTAAAGAAACATGCAACTGTCATTTCAGATAATTTGGTTTCTAATCCAGAAGCCATATGACCACAACTTTTTATTTCGAAAAGTCAATGGGGAGTACTTTCTGTTCAGAGTATTTGCCCAATGGGTCAAAATATAAACATAAATAAATGTTACCTTTTTAAAATAAAAATTCAGATTTGCTTCCCAATAGACACTTGCTCTTTTGGATCTTCTTCCCATCAGAGCCACTTCAGCAATGCAGCTCCTATTGATTTTAATGGGACTGTAACTTCAGACCAGCCTGAGAGCCAATCTGGACCTGTCTTATTCATTAACACAACTAACTGGGTATGCTCCATAGACTACATTGTCTTCCAACTGAAGTCAAAAGTAATGCAGTGTCTTTAAAACTATGGGGCTAGAAATTCATCTCCTTACCAACACTCTGTAGCATCATGAAATGGTGATAAAATGGCAGCCACTGCTCTTTCACCAGCTGGTGGCGGGTCCTGCGGCACTCACCATATTTCATTGCCGGTAACTGGCAGCGCCCTGGAAAAAAAATGGCGGCGTGATGACATCAATCGGTGCGCAATGCCAACTTAATGTCACCAACGCGAACTTCGACCCTAGCGCTGAATTCAGCGCTGGGTCCTAAGCACGCCAGGTTAACCTGGCGTGCAAGCAGGCTGACAGTGTCAATGGGCTGGATTTTGATACTGGGGTGGGTTGGGGTCGTGTCATCCACTTTTCGTGTTATCCACCCGACTGCAATTGGATGTGGGAGATTGATGCGCTTTTCACCTAATTGGGCAATTGAGTTCCAGCATGTGGGAACCCATGAACCAATTAGTGTTTTCAGTCTGAAAGTCGCCTCTGATGATGTCATCATTGCTGCTGCATTGAAGGTCTGCAAAGACTGCCTGGCCTTTGCTGTGAGAGGACCTGGATGCAAAATGAGCAGCAGCAGCCCTAAGTCTGCTCCCAGATATTTTTGCACCACCACTCCCAGATATGTCTCCTCCTCATCCATCCATCCAAATTTGTCTCCTCCTCATCCATCCATCCAGATATGTCTCCTCCTTATCCATCCATCCAGATATGTCTCCTCCTTATCCATCCATCCAGATATGTCTCCTCCTTATCCATCCAGATATGTCTCCTCCTTATCCATCCATCCAGATATGTCTCCTCCTTATCCATCCATCCAGATATGTCTCCTCCTTATCCATCCAGATATGTCTCCTCCTCATCCATCCATCCAGATATGTCTCCTCCTCATCCATCCATCCAGATATGTCTCCTCCTCCTCATCCATCCATCCATGCCAGCCAGCCAGCCAGCCAGCCAGCCAAATGTGCTCCCGCCAGGTTTCACATTCATGGTTCAGAACAGGCGTGCTTCACGTAGAAAAAGGGTTAAAATCACAAAGGTCTTTCAAAATGGCATTATAGAGGCAATTTAGTGCTTGTTAAGGGCCTTAACAGCCTATCCCGCCTCTTAGAGGCGGGACGGAGTCAGGACCAGCAGACACGATTTAATGAAAATTACATGGAGGCGGGATGGCAGCGGGCTTGTGCCCGCCCGCTTTCACAATTTTAACCCCCCACACGCCTCCAAACCCACCTCCACGGTTCAATGAAAATCCAGCCCGTAATGTTTGGGTTAAACATGTTACTAATGAGACATAGTATTATTCTATGGTTTTGTCTCAAAGGTCTGTAAGGCTATCATAGAATAGTACAGAACAGAAGGAGGCTATTCAGCCCATCGAGTCTGTGCCAGCAACCTGATGACTTGGGCATTTATTCAATTCACAGTGAGGGACCTAAGCTATAATTTTCACATCTGAAAGTGCATAATTTTTGTTTTTTAAAGTTTTGTATATCCACTCTTACAATACAGTGAGAATGAAGATCTGTAGTATGTAGATCTGAGTGATACAATAATGGTGAACAGAGCTACATTGTTAGCTTCCTAATGGTTTTCTTTCCATGGAAGATGCAACATTCTGGCTGAAGTTGTGTCCCAACCCAGCTAAAGCTGGGCCAAAATGACTGCTCCCAGGCTGCTTCTAACCCGCAGTTCTACAATATAAAACATAGCAATAGGAGGTGACTGGGAGATGCCAACAGGCGTATTACAATTCAGAATTATCGAGCAGTCTATGTCCATAGCATAAATGGAAGTAGCCCAGGGTTTTCCCTCTTCAGCGCTCCTGGCACAGGGCAAGAACACGTTAGGAAATTCTACACATTCAGCCCATTCATTTTAATGGTTTGGCAAATCATGAGCTGGAAGCATGGAATTTTTAGGTGCTCTCGGCCTGAGCCCAGCACTGACGTAGAAAATCATGGCAATAAGGTCACTAGAGGTAAAGGCATCACTATTACAGTTGATTAATACCTGGAGAAAAGACTTGCTACCTTCCTATTGTTCAGTTGAAAGTATGACCTGGCAGATGATCAACTTCTGAAATATATGCAACTGAAAGATTTTTGACTAAAACATACATATAGCAAGGACATTTGTAAATCAGTCATTCCAAAACAGATGCAAAATCCTATGCCAAGTTAGGGGAAGGTGAAGACCCACATGTTCATTCCCTGAGACACCTGTGGGCAACAGATTTTAAGCAGACCTAGATTCGGTTCATTGAAAATAGATGTGGGAGTGAATCCTCAAAGTGATAGCTTTACACCTACCCCTGGCACCAGCTTCAGTCCTGCTGGGGGAGTCAACATGTATTCAGGTGATCACATCACACTTTGTTGTTAACAAAGAAAAAAGTATCATGCACTTGGAAGAGTATTGAGGACTCTGGGATAGGGGAAGGAGGAAATGCTTCAGAAATCAAACTTTAAGAGAGTAATAACCAAAGTAAGATATCAACAAATAAGGCCCCAAAGCTGAAATGTCTTACTGATATTATACTAGCCCCAGGAGAACAGGGGCAAGTGACAATGTATCTGGCAGGCAAGCTTAGCCACAACTGACAAAGCCCATGTTCCAATTATTAACATAATAGAATTTTGGGACCACTGCCAATATTTAAAAGGCCAATGCTTTTGCTATACATTCTATCCAAACACAAAATATACATAAGAATTGTAATCACGTTCTTGCCCTTGTGAATACAGAAGAGATTGTAGTGCTGTTAAGTAATTGCATACTTTATATATTAACTCACTTAACGTAAGTTGCAGGATTTATTCTTGAATTCTATTACAATTTAAAGAAAAGGATGAAATTAAGACATCAAAGTAGAAGTGCAATTCCAAACATCCTTTGAAGTATTAGCATAGTAGTGGAAAACAGTTTTGAGCCCCAAAAATTGCCTGAAGCTGTGTGGTCCCCAAAACTATTGTGCATTTTTAGGTCAAAATAAATAAGTTCTTTACTTTTACCATGCATGCAAATTGGTACAACCAGTGTGTAGGAAAATGTGAAGTTTACTTATCGATTAATTTCATATAAACACAATGAACCTCTCAAGGGCGAAGGGGGGCTGGAAAATTCTTTGATTTGATGCATCCACTTAATGTGTGTGGTTGAGTAAGCTTTGCTGTAAAATTGGGGACATGTGAACTGATTTTTTAAAAAATTCTGTTGCTTCATGTTTTAATCCGATCTGTTTTCCATTCCATTATAGAGTCCACCAGTCATGCACCACAGACCATACATTCCTCTTTCTTTGGAATAAAAATGAGAAGTCGCACAACACCAGGTTATAGTCCAACAGTTTTATTTAAAATTACGAGCTTTCGGAGCATTGCTCCTTCTTCAGGTACAAGTACAGTGAGGGAATCTATTACACAGTATATATACACAGAAATCAACCTCTTTGGAATGAGGTTAAATATCCTTTATCTTAGCTTTTTTAACCCACATACAAAATGATGGATGTGCAGGGTTTTGCAATGGTAAATTATATCATGAGATGCTTTTGTATAGGTTGGCCTGAAATTTCTCTCATCACTAATTTAGCAGAAGTGTTAATCTATTTATTTTAAACTGGTTAACACCTCCATAAAATAGTGGAGAGAGGAGCTTTAGGCAAATGTGTTAAATAGTATCCCGTGGTTTAATTTCAGGTTCAATATTAGCAAACATGACCAAAAATGAGGAATAACTAAGCATCAGCCAATCACCTCACACTTGAAATAATGATCCTGTAACACTTCACAAACAGCTAAATATCCACTGAAATGATATAAATGACCAAAAATTTGGTAAACTTTTAATTAATTTAATTAACACTATAATGTTTATTGGCTAAAAAAATGTTTTAATCTTAAATTACCTACACGGTCTGGTTAAAAAATAAGGGAGATGATTTGGTGGTTAATTTCTGGACAGATAAACAATCTGAAATTAAGTAGAGTACTAAGAAATAGCGATAGAACATGCTGGAAATATGCAGCAGGCATCTCAACACCTGTAAAGTCAAAAGACTAGTTAATGTTTCAGGCGTGACCTTTTGTCTTGATTATGACTGTGAAGCACCTTGGGATGTTTTTCTATGTTAAATGTGCTATATAAATGCAAGTTCTTGTGTTTCTTCTGTCCTGCTGGATCAGACTTCTCATTTACAGATATGTACATTTAGGCCGCGATTTTTTCATTGGAGGCAGGTTGGGTGCGGGTCAGGTGGTTTCCGGCTTCCAGGCCCGCCCCCAACTGCATCCGGCCCACAGAAGTGATTTTACATTGATTGATCTTGTTAAGCCCGCCCTGCGGGCTTGCCGGCCAATTAAGAGGAAGCCGGTCAGACGACGTCATTTGATGACGCGTCATCTGCCGGTTTTCCTAAAGGGGCCACGCACAATTTTTTTTTGACAGCTGATTTTTCAGTGTTTGACAGCATTGAGGTGCTGCAAACACTGACAATCACTGTACTAAGGTGAGCTCTTGCACCCAGGCTCTCCAATGACTCCCTCCATAGGCTGGAATAGATGACAGCTGCAGGTGAGGTGACAGAAGCGATCTGTCACTGGTGAGAGAGGTTCTCCCAATGGGGTGGCACTTGACAAGGATTTCAAAACTTGTTACCTAAAGAAATGTGTAAATGCATTAAAAATTAATTTCCCAGCATTTTCTTACCTCTGAGACTCACCAGTGCAACATTGGATCCTTCACACCACTTCTGCAGCTGTCATCAATCCAGAAACATTACAGCAGACTCACAGCACGCCACACTTACCTGGCGTAGTGTCCGGACGTCGGGAAACCCGAGGCAGAAGCGGCAAAATTTAAAAATAGCCTGCCAACTACTATCAACTACCTGTTAATAGGCAGGTAATTGCCTTTAATCCTCTTCCCGCTGCTAGGTGTCGGGTCCATGCGCAAATAGGGGACCCGACACTTGGGAAAATTGTTTGGAGGCAGGTTGACAGCGGGATCGCAACCCGCCGTCAATCAAAATGATTTTAACCTTTGACCCGCCTCCAAACCCGCCCTCTCAGTGCTGATAGAATCGCGGTCTTACAGTCAGTTTATTACAAAAAAAAAACAAGTTTACTGCTGCATAGCCCACTTATCAAAGACACAAAGTGAAGATTTAGCATGTCATTAATAGACAAGCTATGCGGTCACAGATATTCTGTTAGGAAAATGGGCATCACTGGATCAATGACAAATGAAGTATTTCACTTTATTTTAGTATGGGCAGACAGGACCTTTGAGGATCAGTTGGATGCCGTATCTTTGGCACTGTAACCACACTTCGAACAATTTAAATTAAAAATCACTATTTAAAATTGAGTCTCGTCATTCTCAGAGATCAAGATACAAAAGTTCCGTGATGTTGATGGAGAAGTTCAACATTATCTCGGGGTTATTTTAGTGTAACAAAGCATGACCTTATTGCTGCGGGTGAGGTTGAATACAAACACGCACTTTGGTCTAATTAAGCAGTAAAATTTGAAACACAGTTCAAACAACGCTCTCCAGCATGTCTTTGGTACCTGCATTGTGTAGTCATAAACCTAGAATATTCTGCACATGGAGTTTCTTTTTGCAAAAAGTGCACAAATTATTAGGCCAAGTCACACAGGCAATTGCAATATTTCTCAAGCTGTATCTCATTGAAACATATAGGGGGAGAAATTCAGTATCGCCCCATTTGGGGCACAATTATCGGCTGGGCGCAAAGATTAGCGCCTGGCGCTAATTATCGCCACCGACGGCAAACTTGACTTTTAACGCCTCTGCAGGTGATTGGAGCGCTAAATCAGGTGCTACACATCTGTCATAAGGCGCAAAGGCCGAGGAGCGAGGCGCTAACTCAGAGCGCGGGCGCAGCGCAGGTGCTGTCAGTTAGCGATGGAACACAGACACACTGGCGCCGGACAGTTCTTAAAGGGGAGGGTCGATCTTGCACTCGAGCCACACCCTGCTCATTGGAGCCTTGAATCTCGGCCTGGAGAGACCTGTGCCTAAATCTTCCAGTCAAGGACTATGGAAGGGTGAGAGAACGAGCTCAGCGCTTCAGCGAGCGGCCCTTGGATGCTCTGGTTGGCGCGGTGGAGCGCAGAAGATCAATACTGTACCCAGAGAGTGGCAGGAGGCCTTTGCCGCGTGAGTACAGAAGAGTGTGGAGGGAGGTGGCTCAGAGCGTCTCCTGCAGGAGCATGGTGCCCAGGACCCATGTACAATGTCGGAAAAAGTTCAACGACCTCACTCGGGTCGTCAGGGTGAGTGGCTTTTTTTCAATACCTCTCCATCCCTCCATCTCAACCTCACTCTATGGCCAGAGGGTCTTAAAACCCCAATGCACAACACTCATCCAACACCTATAGCCCTCTCATGAAACACACACGCACATTCCACACTATGCATACAGTAAGGGCTATTCACCTATGGGAGGCACATCAGGCAAGACCATGGCTGCATACAGTAAGGGCTATTCACCTATGGGAGGCACATCAGGCAAGACCATGGCTGCATACAGTAAGGGCTATTCACCTATGGGAGGCACATCAGGCAAGACCATGGCTGTATATTTACTCAGACGCCGTCCTTTTTCTTGCAGGCCAAGCTATCTCATAATAGGAGACAGCAGCAACGGACAGGTGGAGGGCGGCCTCAGCTGCAACCCCTCAGCGATCTTGAGGTGCGCGTCCACAGGATTGTGGCAAGCCGGGTGATCGGTCCCGTCGCCACTGGAGACGCCGACCCCGTTCTGGACAGCAATGGTAAGGTCATCACCTTTTTGTCCTCTGTCCTTCCACTTGTCCCTCACAACACCAGCCTTTGACACTTTCAATCCAACTTACTAAATCGCTGCACTCATTCCTCCCTTACTGCCACCCTGTCCTCACGCTAAAGCCACTCTTGTACCTCCCTGCTTTCAGATGGTGATTCACCAGCTGAGGAGACGGGCCTTCAAGCTGCCAGTTGGAGTGAAGCTGCAGGCGAGGAGGAAGATGAAGGCGGAGCATCAGTGCCACCCTCTCCCGAGGAAGCCCATGCCCACACTGGGAACACGCCTTCCCTGGAGGGGAGCAGGGGGGAAGGGTCTGATGAGGGTGAAGCTCCAGGACCCAGCGGGCTGCAGCAACGCGATGGGGGTAGGGAAGCTCGGGGGCCTTATCTGGACCTCTTCTGGCCACCATCCTGCCCACTGCCAGATTTTGCTGGCGGGTCAGGGAGTGTGCAGGCTTTAGTCAACACAGAGTTAAAATTGTATGTGTGTTGTATTGACAGCAAACACAACTCCTAGTGGTGGTTTAAGATATTTATATCCTTTATGAACCCAAACTGCAAAAACAGTTTGCAACTTTGTTACTCAATGTTATTTCCCATGATTTTTGGAAATTAACAATTGCAAAGGCAAATAAAATATTGTAGGTATGTAAGTAGATACATACCATACAATGTAAATCTAAGGAAATGATACTTGTACTGTATAAAACATTACTGAGAATGTGTGTGAACTATTGTGTTGTGATCACTGTACCTACAAAAAAGATACAGGCCTAGAAATTGGATAAGGCCCGAAAATGGGTTGTGTCATGGGCCAGCGTTATTTGCCTGCACCCGTTCTAAGTGGTGCAGGCAACACGCAAAATTCATGCTGCCTGATCATTATAAGCGTGCTGCTGATTGGCTTAGTGCTCAACGGGGGGACTAATATCAGGTGCAGTCTAATGGCCAATAATGTTTAGCCTAGGCTCTCTGCACTACTTATAGGGGAGGTGCTTTGTTGCAGAAGCACCTCATTCTCACTCTGGAGCAAACCATGTCACAACAACCTAGGGAATGAACTAGAAGGTTCTCAGATGCTGCACTGGAGGCCGTGGTCCTGGGGGTGCAATGAAGGCGTGCTGTCCTTTACCCACAGGGAGGCAAGAGGCCATCCAAGGCCATTTGCAGAAGGTTGTGGGAAGAGATCGCTGACTCTGTCACGGCCATCAGTGTGGTCCCAAGGACCTGGACGCAGTGCCGAAAAAAGTTTAATAACCTCACACGGCTGGTCAAGGTGAGTGAAGGCTTCAGTAAATGCCATGTCCCACCATCTGCACCACAAGCCTCGCACACTGCTCAATGCAACACACCCCCATCACTCACCTACCAACAATCTCTAGCTATCACCACTCAGACCTCACAATCATGGCTTCACTTCACCCTCACAACCTTACACATCCACATCTCACAGCTTGCACACACTGATAGATATTCGACTATGGCAGGCACATCACCCAAACCAATTGGACTACACTCACTGACACACTTCCCTTTCTCTTGCACGCCAACAGGAAGGAGCAACAGCAGACGGGAGGTGGCCAAGCCACAATAGAGAACCTGACCGACCTGGAGGAATCTGTGCTTGAAATTATTGGAGAGGCAGTGACGGAGTCCTGTGGCCAGCGGAGAAGTTGAAACCATTGCTGATGATGATGGTATGGTCGTACATAATCCTTCTTCTCACATGACACTTCCCCCTCATCCCACAGTCTCTTCTCACTTACAAGCTGCTGACGGTGTAAGCATGGATATCTTGCTTTCCCCCCACCTCCCCTCACCACAATTTCACCCTTGTGCCTTTCTGCTTTCAGATACTCAAGAACTGCCAGCGGGCCAGCCTGTCCCTCATGTTGAGCAAACTGAAGGAGGAGACGAACAAGAAGAGACACTGGCACTGCATTTGACACTCTCAGACACCAGCTCAGAAAATGGCTCTGGGTGGAATTTAGAAAGTAGTATAGAGGTGGGATCTGCACATGGTGAGTCATCGGGCACGAGTGGGCTGCAGCCAGACCAGGGGGAAAGGATAGCTTGGGTGCCAGCTCCCCGGAGGGTGAGTTCATGCACGGCTTCTACTCCACAGGACTCAGATGATGACCTCAATGGGGTTGCCTTCAGAAGAAGGGCGATGGGCATGCACACAGAAATGCTAGGTGCAAAGGCAAGCCTGCCAGAGAGCTTCTTGTCAGTGTCAAGGAGCTTGGCGGAGTCCGGCTCCAACATTGCATGGGGCTTTGTGCAGAGCTTGGAGCCCATGATTCCCAGGATGGATATGAAGGACAACTCCAGGGGAGACCTTGTGGACCCACAGATGATGCTGGGTGTGATGGGCAATCTTGCAGCTTCCATTGCAGCGCAGGCGGAAGCGACCCAACGTCTCACTGCTGCAGTGGAAGCTCAGACTGCTCTCCTGCAGGCTCAGCTTGCTGCCACGCAAGCTCAGACTGCTGCCATCGTCGCTAGCTTTATGAGTCTCAAAAGGGGCTTGCAGGGTGTTGCAGCAGATCAGCAATCTGTCCTCCAACAGATTGCTAACATTGCTGAGGCGCCGCTCCCAGGGAGTGGCAGTAGGTCTGTGGAGCAAGAACCTGCTGTCCTTGCTCAGGATGACCGTATTCCTACTCCCACCACTGCCAATCTGCCAGTGCCCTTGCTGTTGCCTGTCAGCCAGCCAGCCCAGATTGCTGCCGCCCATGTCAAGGTGGTGCAGTCTACAGCCGGGCCTTTTAGGCCCACAGCTGCTCGAGGTCATCGCGCAAGACCATCTGTAGTCGCACCCACTGAAAGTTAGCAACCTTCCACTAGCAATGCTACAGCCACTGGGGGAGCACTGCTTAGGAGCACTAGAGTAGGTAAAGGCACACGAACGACAGGCACTAAGGGAATGCACACGGGTGAATAGTTGATATTGGCATTTTAATTGCATTTGGATAAATTTATGAATTTTGTTTGGAATGTGTGTTTTGTGGTGGCTCTCATTTTAGCTTTGTGCCCAGGAAGATGCTGTGATGTTCCGTGACAGAGGTGGTATAGTGGTGAAATGGTGAGCAACGGGGATTTGGGGTTTCATTCACTGGAATCGGAGTTGGATGAGGTGTTCACAGACAGCCCGTCCAGAACGGGGGTTTGCTGCCTGCCTCCTCCCATCCTCCTCCTCCTCCTCTTTCTCCTCTACCTCCTCCTCCTCCTCCTGAGGTGGTCCCTCAATCCCTGGTGGCAAGGGCTGTGCCCTCAGGATGGTCAAGTTGTGGAGCATGCAGCAGACCACAAAAAAGTGGGACACTGTGAGTACTGGAGGGCTCCTCCCAAGTGGTCAAGGCAGCGGAACCGTTGCTTCAGTAGGCCGATGGTCTGCTCGATGATGTTCCTGGTGGCAGCATGGCTGTCATTATATGAATGCTGGCCACGAGTGGTGGGGTTGCGGTGGGACGCCATCAGCCAGGTGAAGAGTGGATAGCCCTTGTCTCCGAGCAGCCACTCTCGGGTTTGACATGTTGGATGTAAGATTACTGGCACACCAGACTGGCGCAGGATGAAGGCATCATCAAGGGGCATGGGGAGAGAGCGGGAATATGATATTGAGATAGAGGATCAGCCATGATCATATTGAATGGCGGAGCAGGCTCAAAGGGCTGAATGGCCTACTCCTGCTCCTATTTTTCTATGTTTCTATCATGACTGTTGCCAGGATAGTGGGCATTCCCCATCATGGTGCGCTGGGCGTGGTCACACGACAACTGCATATTAAATGAGTGGTAGTCTTTGCAGTTACAGAACATCTCAGGATTGGCATACAGTGCCCGCAAAGCCACATGGGTGCAGTCAATGGCGCCCTCCACCTGGAGTAGCCCGCAATTCTTGCAGAGCCACATGAATGCTCGTCCTGCTTCTCTCTGTTCAGAGAGAAGACAATGAACTCCCTTCTCCTAGTGTAGAGAGCCTCTGTGACCTCCCGGATGCAGCGATGGACGGTGAACTGCGAGATGTTAGCTATGTCTCCAGCTGCAAACTGGAAGGATCTGCTGGCGAAGAAACTGAGGGCCACGGTGACCTTGAGGGCCACTGGGAGAGCTGTGGTTACCCTGCTCTCCGGCTGCAGGTCTGGTTGCAGGAGGAGGCAGAGTTCTGTGACTACCTCCTTGGTGAAACGGAGTCTCCTAATACTGTACACTACTTCATGTTTAAGTGGATATAAGAGAAGTGCTCTCGGAAGACCCTAGGTGGGTAAGGCCTCCTGCTGAGAGCCCTCCTCCTCCTTCTCCCTCTGCGAGTATCTTCTCTTCTTTGCTGCCTCCTCTCCCTCTCCCGAAGATATTCGAGTGCAAGGGGGTCTGCAAGTAGAGCCACCATGACTGTGAGCAAGTGGTGTGAGCAGAAGCCTTTAAATGAAAATCAAGGCGTTCTCCACTTGCAGCAACATTCCCTGTGACCACAGCAACTTGAAACAAGTTTAGAAAGCTGCAAGAGTTGCAGAAACTTAGACAGAGCCAGAAAAACTGAGAAACCATGTCAGCTGCAAGTTGTTGCTGATGATCCCTTTAAATAGTGCTGCTGGGGCTCCTTCCTGCTGCTGAATGCAGATCGTGCATCAAATCAGTGTTGCACACTCATTGACGTCATGAGTTTCCTCATCTCCATTTCTCTAGTGACGCTGGCAAAGGCAGCGCTGCCGACCTCCTGAAAATGGCGGCGGCCGCAGGACCCGCCGGAAGTGGGTGGAAGCAAGCCGGCCGCCATTTTTTCACCAAAACAGGCCTTAACGGCTGGCACTAAACCCTCAAATTTCTAGGCCTTAAGGCGGTAGGTTTTTTAAAAATAATTGTTCTCAGGATATGGGCAATACTAACCAGGCCAATTTTATTGCCCATGCCTAATTACCCTGAAGGCATTTAGAGTCAACTACATCTTGTGGAATTGGAGTCACACATAGGCCAGACCAGATTAAAAAGAAGAAAGACTTGCATTTATATAGCAAATCCCAAAGCGCTTTACAGCCAATGAAATACTTTTTGAAGTGGAGTCACCGTTGTAATGTAGGAAACGCGGCAACCAATTTGTGCACAGCAAGCTCCCACAAACAGCAATGTGATAATGACCAGATAATCTGTTTTTGTTATGTTGATTGAGGGATAAATATTGGCCAGGACACCAGGGATTACTCACCTGCTCTTCTTCGAAATAGCGCCATGGGAACTTTTACGTCCACCTGAGAGAGTAGATGGGGCCCCGGTTTAACATCTCATCCGAAAGACGGCACCTCCGACAGTGCAGCACTCCCTCAGCACTGCACTGGAGTGTCAGATTAGATTATTGTGCTCAAATCTCTGGAGTGGGACTTGAATCCACAACTTTCTGACTCAGAGGCAAGGGTGCTACCAACTGAGCCACTGGCTGATAGGGGTGGCAGGTTCCCTTCCCTGAAGGACATTCATGAACTAGTTGGGATTTTCTAACAAAACACCAACTTTCAAGTCATTTTTCTGGTGCTAGCTACAATTTACATGTTTTATTAAATTCAATTTCTCAGCATATTATAGTGGGAATGAACCTTTAGGTTGGTAGCCCAGTTACCATAACTATTAGGCCACTGTACCCTAACAATAACCTGATAGGATAGAGATGATCCTAGCTCTTGGATAATTGAGTTGTGAATAGATGTTTTTTTTTATTCGCTTATGGGATGTGGGCGTCGCTGGCAAGGCCAGCATTTATTGCCCATTCCTAATTGCCCTTGAGAAGGTGGTGGTGAGCTGCCTTCTTCAACCGCTGCAGTCCATATGGTGAAGATACTCCCACAGTGCTGTTAGGTAAGGAGTTTTCCTCGTCCATGGTCCAATCTAAAGCAGCCATGGCACCAGCCATCTTGATGTTCTTTGTGTGAACACCTCCAAACTTTACCAATACATCTGTCATACAAGCGCTCTTAGCAAACCGTTTACCAGAGGGAACTGGGAAAGCAGCTGTGAGCAATGAGCCTTTATTTATATCGAGACACCTGCCCTTTAACCATCCCCATGAAGTGCCGCTCAATCTCGCCTCCGTTTTACTGCCGGGTCCTGGGTGTTAAATTCGAATCGCAGTCAAAATTTGAGGGAAGTACTCTCATTAGCATATTATGACGCTCCCACCTCTCGCGATCGGGTTACTCAGCCGCACCCAAACCCACCACCGTTAAAACCAGGGCGGCTTTCCCATCTTTGATATTTTAACCTACCCACCCGCCACTAACCCAACTGTCATTGGAGGTTAAAATATCCCCCATGGGGTCGGGTTCTACACCTACATTGATGACATCCAGTTCTACCTCTCCGCCACCTCTCTTGACCCCTCCACTGCCTCTCTGATGGTCGCTCTGGCTGCCAGGATTAATGTCTGCAAGAAAATATGAGCAGCTGTAAAAGCAGTGGTTAGTGGGCAGGAGGAACCATCTGTTTACTTTCTGTCTGTTTTTGAGCGCGACCGGGGAGGAACAAGATGAAAATGGCCCCAGCATCTTTCAAACTGGGAAAAAAAAGTTTTTATATATATGAGTAGGATGGTCCAAAGGGAAATGCGACCGTTTTTATTGGTAATGTGCAAATATTCAAAAGTACTTTTTTTTATTTGTTCATGGGATGTGGGCGTCGCTGGCAAGGCCAGCATTTATTGCCCATCCCTAATTGTCCTCGAGAAGGTGGTGGTGAAATAGACTAAGCACAAATAAACCAGCATTTTAGAGTCAACGCGTGTGTGTAAAATCTTGAATGATGTAAACTGGGCTTTATTTCCAAAGTCTGTTGAGGTAAATACTAATTGTTGATAGCGGTAGGGTCATGCAGCTTTAATATCCGAATGAATGCTTCCACAGACATTCTGCTGCGCTCTTGTGAATGCTGAGTTCTAAGTACAAATTCTTCACATTGTCCAGCTCGCAACACCTTTTCCTACTTTCCCACTTCCACGATCGTTTATCCTCGCAAATCAAACGTTTCTGAGATCACCGATACAGTTATTATCCCCGCCACCCGCCCCCATTCCTATCCCCAGCTGCAGTACAAGGCAGGATATCAATCACCCTTTGGATGATGTTGGGACTGTGGACGGATTTCAATCTAAAATGAGCAGAGAAAAATCCGTCGCAGAACTCGCTTATTTTCGTTTAGATATGAATACCTGCAACGTGCAATGTGAAAATGAATGTCACTGGTTTGAGAACGTGTGAAAATAGCGCGATGGGTGAGCGGGTCCCCTCGGACAGCCCAGGCGCATCTCTCAAACAGTGGCCGCGATTCAAATAACCCACAACCCAGCTGCCAGCAGTTAGTTCCTCCAGTACATCCACAATTCAGACCATAGGTTTAATTAGTGTTAAGATACATTCCGTTCACTGTTGCTGCCTGTTTGTCTGTCAGTCTCCCCCCCCCTCCTCCCCCACACCAGTTCCCCCCTCCCTTAATTATTTTATTCTCCAGCCTCATCCTTTAGAAATAAAATGACTAAATATATCATGGAATTTTACCTTGCTACTTAAATACTTTTAAAAAAAAGACTAACAGAAATGAATAAATGAACTACAAAAGAAAACTGAAGACGTAAAGAAAAATATATCTATCAGGGAAATACAAGAAAAAAAGCTAAAAGTTGGTGTGAATTTTACCTGAACAGGGAGGTTTCATCCTCCGATGAATATTTAAGATTTATATTTGCTGCAAAATTGCTTGTAGCTCAGATTTTACTGAAGGCGCCCGCAGAACATCGCTGGCACAATCTGGTCGTGTTGAAGAGTCAATCCGCTTCATGCAGCGCACCCACGGAGTGAATCCACGCCCGCCGCTGTTCTCCTGATGCTTCCTTTCAAGGCACATTTGTTTCCACTCTAATGACGTAATCTAAGATTATTGTCTGGTCATAACTTTGCTTAAAAAAAATATTAATTGGCTCGAACATTCTTTTTGCTTCTCGTCGTGTAAGTGTCTGAGATCAGAGCTTTCCAAAGAACATTCCCTTACTCTATGATGATTCCAGAAATCAGGAATTTAAACCGAGGGAAAATGAGGGAGGGTGGGCTTGTTTTCCTTCCAAAATGGGATGCTTTGAGGTTTTCAAGATCATGAAACGAATTGACAGAATTGATCCAGGTAAACTGTTCACCATGGCTGAGAAAATTGAGTTCTGACGAAGGGTCAGCGACCTGAAACGTTGACTGTGTTTCGCTGTCCGCAGATGTGTTTCCGGCATTTCCTCTTTTTATTCCCAGGTGCCTCAGGTCAATCTTTAACGTGCAAAAAATGCATCCAAATACGGTACATTTGTCAGAAGCCCCTGTAATCCAACAGCACTCAGAATGAATGCAATTGTGTATGGTGCTTGAAGGGTTAAGTGTGTGGCAGTAGGAATAGGTTTCTGATATGTATGGATATACACACCTGCATGCAAATCCATTCACCAACATAAATACAAATTAAGCATTTCTCCCAAATGATTGATTTTAACAGTTACCATAAATTAAACAGTAGTTCTAAGATACTTGTCAATGCAATTTGTTTTATTAAATTCTTTCTGCCAATGAAATAACTTGATACATCATTAAAAGACCATTGTAATCTGGATAAAGTCTCCTGCAAGTCATATGTCAGGATTGTAAATTCAGACATAGCTGAATGCGTGAAGATGTATTAGTCACTGACTGAATGTCTCAAAATATTTTAAGATGAGATCTTCATCAGATCTCTTTTTACAAATTCAACAGTTAAGTGTTATGACAAATACCTTTTTGTTTTATTCCATCCATTTCTGTTTTCTAAAGATTTTGGTTTAAAAAATAAGTAACATAACATCTCAGAAGATTTACAAAACCTTGACAGTATGGCAGAATTTAATTGATTTACAACTTTAATGTTAAATCATCCCATAGTTTTATCACAAGACACGCACACACACACATACGCACAGGCAGGAATCAATGGAACAAAGCATGAAAACAAGAATGTTCATCATTTAAGAAAAACTGGACGTGTCCCATCCCACTTCTTCTTTAAAGAACCTTAAATAAAACTGTTATGGGGAAAAATTCAGTTGGTTAGCGTCTCCTGTTAGCTACTGGCACTAATGGGGCACTGATGCAGTACTGCCGGGGCGAGGCGAGGCGAATCCAGCGCTGCACGGCAAATCCGGTCCACCTGTTGCACCACCGGTACGAGTACCACCGGGGACTTCAACGGCAGGCAGATCGTAACGTCAGTGAGCGTGCAACAATCACTGGCCGCCCAAACTGCGGAATTTGATTTTTGCCACCTACCTTAGTGCCTCGACCAGACAACAACAGGGAGAGGAGGCGTCAAGCAGGCGGAAGCCGGCTCCAGGGACGTTAGTTAAAGGGATCATGAGTAATGAGTCGCAGCTGTCAGGTTAGTGGAGTTTCAGTGCTTTCTTGTTAGTTTGACATTGTGCAACAGTTTAATTCAGAAATTTAAAGGTTCTTCTGTATCAGGAGTGTTGTGGTAACTAAAAAGTAGTTACATTTATTCTTTAAAAATATCAAAGTGCTACAAAAGCAAAATACTGCGGATGCTGGAAATCTGAAATAAAAAGAGAAAATGCTGGAAATATTCAGCAGGTCAGGCAGCATCTGTAGAGAGAGAAACAGAGTTAACGTTTCAGGTCGATGACCCTTCGTCAGAATTGGAAAAAGTTGGAGATGTAACAGGTTTTTAAGCAAGTGTAGGGGCAGGGAGAGTGGGGAGGGGAGGAAAGAACAAAAGGGAAGGTCTGTGATAGGCTGGAAGGCAGGAGAGATTAAGAAACAAAAGGGATGATGGTGCAAGGGCAAAAGGAGATGGTAATGGGACAAGTTAAGAAACAAAAGATGACTCTAGATGAAGTGTAAATGGCAATGGCAGAATGATCAACAGCTGCCATGTGAGAGAGAAAAAAAATGATAGGGGCAGAGGTTATGCTACACTTGGTTTACATTAATGGGGGTTGCCTTCCAGAATCTACAGCAGAGGGAGCGGAGGCAGCGAGAAGACTGGAACATGTGCCCAGAGGGAGGAGGAGGGCCATCAGGGTCCTCAACAGGAGGCCTTACCCTCCGAGGGTATTCCGAGAGCACTTCTCCTACCTCCAATTAAGTGAGGAGCAGTGCATTAGAAGGCTTCACTTCACCAAGGAGGTGGTCACAGAACTCTGTCACCTCCTGCAACCAGACCTCCAGCCTCAGACCAGGGTGACTACGGCTCTCCCCGTTGCCCTCAATTTCTTCACCAGTGGATCCTTCCAGCCTGCAATAGGAGACATAGCTAACACCTCGCAGTTCACCATCCATCGTTACATCCGGGAGGTCACAGAGGCTCTCTACAGTAGGAGAAGGGACTACATTTCCTTCCCCATCACCAGAGAAGCAGGGCAAGCGTGCATGTGGCTTTGCCAGGATAGCGGGATTCCCCATGGTGCAGGGCACCATTGATTGCACCCACATGGCTTTGCGGGCACCGCATAACAATCCTGACATCTTCCGTAACCGCAAAGGCAACCACTCACTTAATGTGCAGTTGGTGTGCGACCACACACAGCAAATTCTCAATGTGAATACCCGCTATCCTGGCAGCAGCCACAATGCCTTCATCCTGCGGCAGACCGGTGTGCCAGCACTCTACCAGCCACCACGTCAAGCTTGCAGCTGACTGCTCGAGACAAGGGCTATCCGCTCTCCACCTGGCTCATGACTCCCCTCCGCAACCCCAACACTCATGCCCAGCACTCATATAATGAGAGCCATGCTGCCACCAGGAACATCATTGAGCAGACCATCGGAGTGCTCAAGCAACGGTTCCGCTGCCTTGACCACTCGGGAGGAGCCCTCCAGTACTCAGCTGAGTGGGTGATATACTGCGTGCTCTACAACTTGGCCATCATGCGGGCCAGCCCTTTCTGCCAGGGATTGAGGGACCACCTCAGGAGGAGGAAGAGGGAGCGGAGGAGGAGGAGGATGAGGAAGACGAGGAGGAGGAGGAGGAGGAGGAACAGGAGCGAGGAAGAGGCAGCCACTCCATCGGCCTTCCGGAAGGGCGGTCCGTGATCGCCTCATCAGACTGCGGTTCCAATAAATTAAACCCCAGATCCCCATTGCTCACCACATCCTCATCATTCCATTCCTGTCGCAGGCCATATCACAGCGCAAAGCTGAAATGAGACACGCCACAAAAGAATTCAAACTGAATTAATACATTTATCAATAATCAGTGAACACATATTTACAACAACAATATTAACTATTTACCCTTGTGCAATCCCTTAGTGCCTCTTGTTACTGTGTCTTTGCCTACTCTAGTGCTCCTATGAAGTGTTGGCCCAGTGGCTGCAGCAGGGCTGGTGGAAGGCTGCTGAGTGTCCATGCGGGAGACTTCAGATGGCCTTGCAGGATGCCCTCGATCAGGTCTGGGCCTGGAAGGCCCGGCTGTAGACTGCAGCACCTCAGCATGGGCGGCAGCAGTCTGGGCTGGCTGGATGACAGGCAGCGACAAGGGCAATGGCGGAGTGGCAGTGGTGGGAGCAGGAATGCTGTCATCCTGAGAGAGGACAGTAGGTTCCTGCTCCACTGACCCACTGCCACTCCTCCGGGGCAGCACCTCAGCATCACTACCAATTTGTTGGAGCACAGATTCCTGGCCTGCTGCGACACCGTGAAAGCCCTGGTCGACGGTGGGAGACCCAGTCACGATGGCAGCAGTCAGGGCTTGTGTGGCATCAAGCTGAGACTGTATGAGAGCAGTCTGAGATTGGAGGCCACCAAGCATAGACTGCATTACAGCACTAAGACGTTGCGTCGCTTCCAACTGTGCTGCAATGGAAGCTGCCAGATCACCCATCACATGCGGCATCAGGTCTGGGTCACCACGGTCTCTCTGGGAGTCTACCATCCTTTGCAAACTGGATATGATAGGCTCCATGGTGTGCGCAGAGCCTTATGCAATGTTGGAGGCGGACTCCTCCACGCTCCTTATCATTGCCGACAGGCTCTTGGGGACCCTTGCCATTGCACCTATCATCTCCGTGTGCATGCCCGTCACCCTTTGCTGGCCTGCTGCGACATCATGAAAGCCCCAGTCCTCATCTGAATACTGTGCAGCAGAACTCGCCTGCGAACTCGCCCTCCGGGGATCCGTCCCCCGAGCTACCCTTTCCCCCTGGCCTTGCTGCAGCCCACTCGTCCCTGGTGCCTCACCCTATGCAGATCCCACTACTATACTAGCCTCTAACGATCGCGTAGTGCCAGTATCTGAGCTGGTGCCTGCGGGTGAGACATGCAGTGACGCAGTGTGTTCTTCCTCCTCCTCTTCTGCCGCCTGCTCAGGTGCCTGCTCATTATCTGAAAGCACAAAGGCACAAGAGTGGAGTTAAGGTGAGGGGAGGGGGGCAGGAAGGGAGAAATGCATGCATACAACATGATTAGCTGGAAAGTGCGAAACGCTTGTGGGGTGAGGGGGAAGTGGGGTGTGAGAAGAAGGAGTAGGGATGAACATACCGTTGTTGTCCCCAAGGGGGTCAACGTCACCAGTGGCCACGGCACCCACCATCTGGCGCCCAATAATCTGCAGCACTCTATTCTCCAGCGCAGACAGTGGTTGGGTGTCGGCTTGTCCCCCACGTGTGTGCTCTTGTTCCCTCCTGTCATGAGCCACCTTGGCCTGCAAGAGAAAGAAAAGTGTGTGAGTGAGTGTGGAGCAATGTGTTTGGGTGATGTGCCTGCCATAGTTGAATAGCTGGCATTGTGTGCAACGTGTGAAATGTGGGTGTGAGTGTTGGTAGGTAGAGATTGTTGGTGGGTGAGTGCTGGGGGTGTGGTGCTTTGGGCACTGTGTGAAGATTGTGGCTCAGATGGTGGTATGTAAAAGCAAAATACTGCGGATGCTGGAAATCTGAAATAAAAATAGAAAATGCTGGAAATACTCAGCAGGTCAGGCAGCATCTGTAGAGAGAGAAACAGAGTTAATGTTTCAGCTCGATGACCCTTCGTCAGAACTACACTAAAAAAAAGCAGTTCTGACAAAGGGTCATCGACCTGAAACATTAAGGGGTAGAAATTAGGTCGCGCCCCATTTGGGGCGCAAATATCGTCCGTACGCAAATATTAGCGCCTGGCACTAATTATCGGCACTGACAGGAAACTTCACTTTTACCGCCCCGGGAGGTGAGTGGAGCGCTAAAGCAGGCGCGGCACACCTGTCTTAAGGCGCAAAGGCCAAGGAGTGAGGCGCTAACTCAGCGCACGAGCGCAGCGCAGCTGCTGCCAGTTAGCGAGGGAACACAGACACACTGGCGCCGGACACTTCTTAAAGCGGGGGGGGCCACTTGCTCCCCAGCCACACCCTGCTCATTGCAGCCTTGAATCTCAGCCTGGAGAGACCTGTAATCCATTTTGCTGCCAAGCATGGAGAGGGTGAGAGAACGCACTCATCGCTTCACCGAGCGGGCCTTGGATGCTCTGGTTGACGCAGTGGAGCGCAGACGATGCATGCTGTTCCCGGAGAGTGGCAGGAGGCCTTTGCCACGCGAGTTCAGAAGAGTGTGGAGGGAGGTGGCTCAGAGCGTCTCCTCCAGGATCATGGTGCCCAGGACCCATGTTCAATGCCGCAAAAAGTTCAACGACCTCACTCGGGTCGTCAGGGTGAGTGGCTTTTTCTCAATACCTCTCCATCCCTCCATCTCAACCTCACTCTATGGCCAGAGGGTCTTAAAACCCCAATGCACAACACTCATCCAACACCTATGGCCCTTTCATCAAACACACACACACATTCTACACTTTGCATACAGTAAGGGCTATTCACCTATGGGAGGCACATCAGGCAAGACCATGGCTGTATATTTACTCAGATGCTGTCCTTTTTCTTGCAGGCTAAGCTGGCTCATAATCGGAGACAGCAGCAACGGACGGGTGGAGGGCGGCTTCAGCTGCAACCCCTCAGCGATCTGGAGGAGCGCGTCCACAGGATTGTGGCAAGCCGGGTGATCGGTCCCGTCGCCACTGGAGACGCCGACCCCGTTGTGGACAGCAATGGTAAGGTCATCACCTTTTTGTCCTCTGTCCTTCCACTTGTCCCTCACAATACCAGCCTTTGACACTTTCAATCCAACTTGCTAACTCGCTGCACTTATTCCTCCCTTACTGCCACCCTGTCCTCACGCTAAAGCCACTTTTGTACCTCCCTGCTTTCAGATGGTGATTCACCAGCTGAGGAGATGGGCCCTGAAGCTGCCACTGGGAGTGATGCTGCAGCTGAGGAGGGAGAGGAAGCCAGAGCATCAGTGCCACCCTCTCCCGAGGAAGCCCATGCCCACACTGGGAACACGCCTTCCCCGGAGGGGAGCAGGGGGGAAGGGGCTGATGATGGTGAAGCTCCAGGACCCAGCGGGCTGCAGCAACGCCATGGGGGGGGGGTAGGGAAGAACGGGGGCCTTCTCCCCAGAGGGAGAGTATGCCAGACACTCCTACTGCAATGGACGCAGAGGAGGAGCGGCTGATTGCAGAAATGAACAGCCAGGCGGTGGGCATGCACACTGAGCTCATGGGTGCAGTGGGAAGGGTGCCCGAATGCATTGAGTCACTGGCAAGGAGTGTGGAGCACTTCGCTGTAGCACAGGCGGATGCCACACTAACGCTTAGTGCTGCAATTCAGTCACTGGCTGCCGTGATCCCACCTCTGACTGCTCTCATACAGACTCAGATGGAGGCCACGCGAGCACAGACTGCTGCCAACCTCGATGGTTCGTGCACATGTCCCCGGGGCTGTCACCGCGCCGCAGCAGGCCAGCAATCTGTTCTCCGGCAGATTGCTCCGGATGCTGAAGTGCTGCCCCGTGGGAGTGCCAGTGTGTCGGGCGAGCAGGGAGTTGCTGTCCTCTCACACGATGACAGCATTCCTGCTGCCAACACTGTCACTTCTCCACTGCACTTGCCACCGCCTGTAGGAAAGACTGCTGCCGCCCATGCAGAGTTGGTGCAGTCTGCAGCCGGGCCCTCCAGGCCCAGAAGTGGTCGAGGCCGTCCTTCAAGGGCATCTGCAGTGTCAGGGTCTGACGAGCAGCAGCCTTCCACCAGCCTTGCTGCAGCCACTGAGGTCCCATTACGGAGGAGCAGTAGGGTTAGAAGGGGGGAAGTGCGCAAGGGAAGGAGATCACCCTCGAAGGGCAAAAAGTAGGAGGTGTGCCAAAATGCTGGTCATTTTCTTATTAAAAGCCGAGGTTCATGGTCCAACTTTTGTTTAGTGTTTTGGACATTATCTCCAGGTTGTGAGAACCAGTTATGTTATTGACTGTTTTTTTGTGTTTATTTCTATGAGTTTGTCATGAGGAATTGACACACACAGAGTTTGTAAAATAAATAAGTTTCTGTTTTCAAAATATACATGGCTGGTGCTTGGAATTATTGGTGCCTTGGCCGGCTTAGGGGTTGCGTGCTGGGTTGATTAGTGTTTGTAGCAATGGCAGGGACCCTAGAAGCGGCTTGCTATTAGTCGTTGACGGACGGCCCTTGCAGTTTGACCATTCTGGCCCGCCCTCCTGCCTTGGTGCTGCTGATGATCATCGTCCTCGTCCTGTTCCTCCTCTTCCTCCTCCTCCTCTGGTGGTGCTACAAGGCCTGGTGGCATTGGCTGGGTCCTGAGGATTGCCATGTTGTGCAACATGCAGCACACGACTACGAAGTTCGAAACTTGCTCAGGCGAGTACTGCAGGGCTCCTCCGGAATGGTCCAGACAGCGGAACCGTTGTTTCAGCACGCCGATTGTGCGCTCAATAATGTTCCTGGTTGCTTGATGGCTTTCATTGTACCGCAGCTCAGCAGGGGTGTTTGGCGTACGGAGCGGTGTCATCAGCCAGGTGCTCAATGCGTACCCCTTGTCCCCGAGAAGCCAACCAACTGGCTGATGCGGTGCCTCGAAAACTTCTGCCACAGTAGTCTGGCGCAGGATGAAAGCATCATGGCAGCTGCCCGGATAGTGGGCATTGACAGCGAGTATCACCTGTCTGTGGTCACAGACCAACTGCACATTCAAGGAATGGAACCCCTTTCTGTTCCTGAATTCCTCTGCATTCTCTCGCGGAGCACGCAAAGCCACATGCGTGCAGTCAATGGCGCCCTGCACCATGGGGAAGCCCGCTACCCTCGCAAAGCCCAGAGCACGGTCACGCTGCTTGTCTGGGGTCATAGGGAAAGAGATGAAGTCTCGTCTCCTTCTGAAGAGGGCATTGGTGACCTGCCGGATGCAGCGATGCACCGCAAATTGGGAGATATTGGCGAGGTCCCCAACAGCAGCTTGGAATGAGCCAGTGGCGTAGAAGTTCAAAGCCACTGTGACCTTCACTGCCACCGACAGAGATGTCCTGGACCTCAGCTGAGGCTGCAGATCTGGCTGCAGCAGGTGGCAGAGCTCAGTGACCACCTCCTTGCTGAATCGCAGCCTTCGCAAACACAGCTCCTCGGACATATGGATGTAGGAGAGCTGTTCACGATATACCCTGGGAGGGTAAGCTCTCCTGTACATGCGCCTGATGGCCCTCCTCCGTCTGGCCATCATTGCCACTCTCTGTCTGCGTCTCGGTATCCTCCGATTCAGCTGGAGCAGGACGACGCCCCCAATCATTGCAGCCCCCATATTCTCTTTGCCAGAAAAGTAATGAGGTACAGCAACTAAAGTAGCAACAAAGTTAGGATGAACTAGGCAAAACTACCTCACAAAGCGTTGAGTCAATGTAGAAGTCTCTCTCTCTCTCTCTCCGAATCTCTCTCTCTCTCTCAGAACGAGTGGTGCATAAATGTCGACCACAGAAAAAGACAGGAAGAGGCCCCCTTTAAATAGCGCCCCCCCCCCAGCCCCACACCGATTGATAACGTTCCAGTCTTCCGGTCGTTGGAAGCGCCAGGCGGTAAGGCAGGGGGCGCCACTCAATTTCCGCTCCGGGGCGCCCCAAGGGCGTTGCACCATGGAATGACGTCACAATCTGCGCGCGCAGGTGGTCGCAGCGGTAAGTTTTAGCGCCGCCGCACAATCTCAAGTTAAGTTCTCGAGCGGCGCAAACAGCGCTGCGCCCGGGCGTTAGCGGCTTAACGCCCCATTAGCGCCCTCTTAAGGCGCTAACGGGAGGCGCAACCAAGTGAATTTTTACCCCTAACTGTTTCTCTCACCACAGATGCTGCCTGACCTGTTGAGTATTTCCAGCATTTTCTGTTTTTATTATTGGTGTTATGTAACATTTGTTGAAGCATTCACTCACCCGACCACCCTAGTGAGGTCGGTAACTTCTTCCTGCACTGTGTGTGGGTCCTGGGGATCACAGTGCAGCCTGAGACGTGCTGCACTACCTTCCTCCACATGGTTCGGAAGACTTGCGGTGAGGGCCTCCTGCCACTTCCTGGGTAGAGCACTGCCACCCGTCTCTCCACAGCGAACACCAACGCTCCCAATGCTCGATTGGAGAATCTGCGGGCTCTCTCCCTAGGGCATGGATCTGCCATGAGTACAGCTGCTTCAGTCCTCTGGCTCCCTCTCCTTGTCCTGCTTCTGCTTGCTGAGACAGCTGCACAGCCAGCAACGCTGAGAATGAGGTTCTGCAGCATCAATGATCCTACCCTTTAAGTACTGAAAAAAGCCTGTGGCAATCATGACTTGCGATTAGACTGCACCCGATATTGGTTCATCCGTTGAGTGTAACGCCAATGAGCTTGGGCTTTAAGACTTGAATTAGGACTCCAATCATTTTTTTGAGCAGTGAGCACGAATTTTGCGTGCAATCTAAAACATTAGTGCATGGTGCTAATTCTCCAACTTTTCCACTGATACTGTCCATTCCTGGGCTATAATGAATTTCTAGCCCATAGTATTTGTCATATTGTTAACCTACAACTTTATAAAACTGTCCTATGATGACATTTTTTCGCGCCCTGAAACTTCTTGGCTGGAATTTTCCTTACCTAGGTGGATCGGGTGGGTGCGGGCCGCGTGTCAGGTCAGAACCATGTTGTTCTTATCATCCCACTCCTCAGAGCTGACTTTCAGTTAATGTCGCCTATTAAGACAGGCCTGCGTGTTACCCAGCCCTATTAAATGGTGCAGGTCTGATGATGTCATTGATGACTCATTCCCAGCGGGGATATTTAAAGCAGCCTTGGCCACATCGCATTTGAAGTTTCATCTAGAAGTGTGCAGGGGGATATATCACGATCTGGTTATTACTCAGACTTACAAAGATGGCTTCACAGAGACAGTCCTCATCCCTGCTGATGGGTGGAAGAGACCTCTTTAGGAGACCAAAAGAGCCTGGTTCCAAATTACAGAGGATGCGAACAGCAGGGATGTGGTGAGGCTGACCTGGGTGCAGTGCAGGAAGCGCTTCAATGATCTCATTAGATCAGGAAAGGCGATTGCAAAGCCACACTCACCTTCATCCTGCTGTGCCTGTCACCACATCCCCATCACTCTACCTTCCCAAGCCTGCTCCTGCACATCATTACTCATACCAACATACCTTGCATGTCCACCATCCCTCTCTCTCTATGTACATACTCGCATCACCCTCTGACTAACCACCCCTCACACTCACCCTCATTCTAATGCAATCACACCAACTAACACCACACAAGGAGGCCATTTGGCATTGGCACTTTGGCATTGGCACCACACTCCCTCATAGTCACCCTCTACAGATGTATCCTACACATTCCTTACACTCATGCCATCACTCTCACTCAAACTTCTCTTCTTTCCCTCCTTGCAGGAGAAATGAGCGCGCAGCAACAGGGAGAGGGAGAGAACGGAGGTGGCCCTCCATCCTTCGCCACTATGACAGCAGCAGAGGACGTTGCCCTGGAGGTGTCAGGAGTTGTGGAGCAGCTGGCGATGGGAGATGGAGAGAGGGGGACCTCTCCACAACCTGGTGACAGAATGACATCTCATACAGCCACATGACATACAACAGTCACTCATATGGGGACTGATGTCAGCATCCAGTGAATGTTCATTATGTGCATAATTGTATCGTTACCCATTCTTAATATAACATATCTAAATCATCTCTTTACTCTCGCACAAGTCCATCAAGAGCCCCCCTCACTGTCCAACCAGAGGAGGAAGACAACTCCTCAGAGGAGCTTCCAGCCTCTGAGGGTGCACCGTCACCAGACCTAAACACACCCAGCACCAGCGTTGATACGCCCACCTTGGTGGGTCCAACGCGAGATATAGTAGTGTTGTCAGCTGGTGTCTCACAAGTTACAAGTGAGCAAGAGGAGATGGTGGAGGCAGGGACAGCATGGAGACTCCTCACCGGAGGGTGCAGGATGCTCCCAGCTCTGCTCAGCTGCATGCAGACGCTGAGCCTCCAGGGCCATTGAGAAAGAGGGCGATCCTGGAGGTGCAGGAAGAAGTGCAGGAGGCTCTGGCTGGTTTTGTGGCCACGATGTCTGCACATGTGCAGAGAATGGAGGCGTTCATCTCCAACATGAGCACCACCATCTTGCAGGTGATGGGGACAGTATGCTCTTCCATGGAAAGGATGGCCACCTGCATAGAGCAGATAATGCGCCACTCAAATGAGCAAATGCTGTCTATGGACAACAGATGGTAGTGGCTCATAGATCTCCTTGCTAGGAGGGATGTAAACGTAGAATTGGGTCCTTATGGCCCACTGCTGTGCAGCAAGCTCCTTGCTAGCTGGGAAGTGTGGGTGGCCCATGAGAGGGATGATGGTGAGAGGGGACATGGAAGTGGAGGCTCCTCTCAAAGCGCTCAAACTTCTTACCCATTGCCTCCCCCTCAGTCAGAGCCCCACATGCTGCCTCGGATCCCGATGGCCGAGTCTGTCCCTGCACAGTCGCAGGAGCCGCAGACTTTGATGGGGCCATCGCAGGCTCCAAAACCCAGAGGACGTCTGCCAAAAGTGTCTACACAGTCGCAGCTGGGAAGTGAGCAGCCTGCCTCTACCTCTGCTGAAGCCACAGGGGTTGCACTTCTTGGAGGCACGCGTAAATTAAAACTGACACAGAAGCAGATGCACAAGGTTAGCACGCTGGTGTTTAAAGGAGTGTGATTGTTAAGGTTCCATTAATGTTATGACACTTATTAAACTATTAATTTTCACCACTTTCCGGTCATGCCCATTTTTGTTAGCTACTTTGGAAGTGACTTAGTGAGTTGCAGTGAATGTTGACCATTAACGTTACCAACAGCAATGGGGGTCAGAGTGAAAGGAATGGCTTGGTCATTGCAGAGACACTTTATAGTGTTGTTGAGGTGGGGAACTGGCACAGCATGTAGCAGGCATATGGGTGTAATGCAGAGAGTTAAGTAAATGATGTCTTATGTTCTTATGTAAATCTGGCCATGATGAGGCCATCCCTGGCCTCCCGGGCAGTGATGTGCTCCAGTGCTGCTGGCATCTGGACCTCAGGTTCCTCCTGCTCCTCCCCGTCTTCCAGTTGATGCTTGTTCTCCTCCTCTAAAGAGGCTGTGCGCTCTGCGCCTTGCTCCTCATGCAGCACCGCTCCTCATTACTGCACTATGTTGTGCATTGTGCAGCAGACGATGATGATTCTGGATACTCTGGCTGGTGCGTACTGAAGGGCTCCTCCAGATCTGTCAAGGCATCTGAAGCGCATCTTCAGCATGCTTATTGTTTGCTCTATGACACATCTGGTGGACATCTGGCTTTCATTATAGTGCTCCTGGGCCTTGGTACTTGGCCTCCTTAAGGGTGTCATGAGCCATGTCTTCAGTGGATAGCCCTTGTCTCCAAGCAGCCAGCCGGTAAGTCTGTTTGGAGGTGCGAAGAGCTGAGGGAGGGTGGACTGGCGCATCACGAATGAGTCTTGACAGCTGCCAGGGAATCTGGCACACACATGCATAATCATCTTCCTATGGTTGCAGACGAGCTGCACATTGAGGGAGTGGAAGCCCTTGCGGCTCACAAACATTTCTGGGTGATGTAGAGGTGCCTTGATGGTTACATGTGTGCAATCGATGATGCCCTGCACCTGTGGGAAGCCAGCCAGAGCGGCAAAGTCGAGCGCCCGCTCACTAACACTGGCAAAGTTGATATAATTGGCTGACATGTCAAACATGGCATCGGTGACCTGTGTGATGCATCTGTAGGCGGCCGACTGTGAGATGCCGCAAATGTCTGCTGCAGATCCCTGGAAGGAGCCTGAGGCGAAGAAGTTGCGGGCACTGGTGACTTTGACAGCCACTGGTAAGGCGTGTCCACCGGGTCCTCTGTGCTGCAGGTCTTGCTCCAGCAAGCTGCAAATGTCTGCAACGACCTGGCGCGATAGCCTGAGCCTCCTTTGGCACTGCTGCTCAGTCATGTTGAGGAAGCTCATCCTCTGCCTGTATACCCTGTGTTGGGGGTATCGCCTCCGGCGCGGGGCAGCCCTGCGCTGACGCCCTCTGTCCTGTGGAGCATCAGGTCGTTGAGGAGAAGACTGCTGTTGTTGTTGCTGCTGCTGCTGCTGCTGCTGGTGTTGGGGCTCTTCCTGGTCTGATTCTGAGGACCAAGGTGACACAGTATAAGCGGAACCCATGCTGTTATAATAGATGGCAGGTCAAGTAGAGATCAGGGAAGCAATCTGTCAATGTTGTGATAGTAGCAATGAGGTGAGAGTGGCAACCGAGGTTGCAGAAAAGACTTGCAAACTCTAGACGCCTAAAGCTATGCTCAAAATGCAGTGAGCAAGAGCCTTACCCTTAGGTAAGTAATGAGGTGTGATGTGGGAGTATTTATTGGGATTTCCATGCTCTACATTAATGACCTCGATCAATGGTCACTCAGCTTCCACCTCAGGTTGATAGACGTGGTTCCCGAGCTGCGTGATTCCCGTGGTTATTCCCACTGTCAAGTCTTCACTAATCAACACCTTGACCAGATAGTTCAGGCCTTGCTTTCTGACTCTAGCTACAGCTTTGGAACTCTGCATCAAAGCACCTCATGAACATCCAACCTCCAGGGTAAGCGAAAACAATCTCTGGGATGTTGAGAGATAGGGCCCAGCTAAGTGAGTAGTTTGTAAAAAGAAGCCAAAAATATCTTTAAAAATCTAACACTGAATTTGTTGTTATTTTTAGCTGTATTTATTGACCAGAAAATGGCAGACATGAATAGTGAAAAAATTATTTAAACGATTTGATTGGTTTAGACTGTAGTAGTTGCTGTTTCCAGAATACTGGGGGAGAAATTCGTGTGCTTAGTGCCACACTTTAGCGCCATGAGATGGCGCTAAAATGCCGGTCGGCACTCTACCGCCAGCTGATGGCAGTACCAGCAGCGTACACCATTTCCGTGTTGCCGGTAACGCTGCCCTTAAACTCGATCACCAGGGACATCGCAATCACGGAGATCATTACGTCCGTGAGTGTGCAAAGCTCACTTGACGCCCGATCTCCCAATTTCGTTTTGGCCATTGCAGTTAGCAGCTGGAGAAGGCAACGACAGGTAGAGGTGGCGCGCAGCAGCAGGAAGCCGGCTCCAGCGACGATATTTAAAGGGATCCTCACCAATCACTCGCACCTGACAGGGTTTTGCAGTTTGAGAGGCTGTGTTCTTAAACAGATTTTTGTACGATAAGGGTGTCAAGGATTATGGGGAGCGGGCAGGAAAGTAGAGTTGAGGCCAAGACCAGATCAGCCATGATGTATCGAATGGCGGAGCAGGCTCGAGGGAGCCAAATGGCCTCTTCCTGCTCCTATTTCTTATGTTCTTATGTGCTACTTTAGTCATTTCAAGTTCTATCAGGGAATGTTCCTTTAGTTGGTATCAGGCAGTGTTCTGGCAAGTACAAAACTCCATCATTATTTTTGACACGCTTCAAGCTACAACACTTGCTAAAAATCATGGGGGCTAAACTGGTAGTCGACCTCGCCCTCCAGGATCTACGGTGGAGGGAGCGGAGGCAGCGAGAAAGACAGGAACATGTGCGTAGAGGGAGGAGGAGGGCCATCAGGGCTCTCAACAGGAGGCCTTACCCACCTAGGGTCTTCTGACAGCACTTCTCCTACCTTCAATTAAGCGAGGAACAGTGTATTAGGGGGCTCTGCTTCACCAAGGAGGTGGTCACAGAACTCTGCCACCTCCTGCAACCAGACCTCCAGCCTCAGACCAGGATGACCACAGCTCTCTCAGTGGCAGTCAAGGTCACCGTGGCACTCAATTTTTTCGCCAGCAGATCCTTTCAGTCTGCAGCAGGAGATATATCTAACATTTTGCAGTTCACCGTCCATCGCTGCATCCAGGAGGTCACAGAGGCTCTCTAAAGTAGGAGAAGGGACTACATTTTCTTCCCCATCACCAGAGAGAAGCAGGGCGAGCGTGCATGTGGCTTTGCCAGGATAGCGGGATTCCCCATGGTGCAGGGCGCCATCGACTGCACCCACATGGCTTTGCGGACACCGCATAACAATCCTGAGATCCTCCATAACCTCAAACGCTGCTACTCACTTAATGTGCAGTTGGTGTGCGACCACACACAGCGAATTCTCAATGTGAATACCCGCTATCCTGGCAGCAGCCACAATGCCTTCACCCTGCAGCAGATCAGTGTGCCAGCACTCTTCCAGCCACCATGTCAAGCTCGATGGTGGCGGCTCGGAGACAAGGGCTATCCGCTCTCCACCTGGCTCATGGCTCCCCTCTGCAACCCCAACACTCCTGCCCAGCACTCATATAATGACAGCCATGCTGCAACCAGGAACATCATCGAGCAGACCATCAGCCTACTGAAGCAAGGATTCCGCTGCCTTGACCGCTCGGGAGGAGCCCTCCAGTACTCGTCAGAGCGGGTGTCCCATTTCGTGGTGGTCTGCTGCATGCTCCACAACTTGGCCATCATGAGGGTGCAGCCCTTGCCACCAGCGATTGTGGGACCACCTCAGGAGGAGGAGGAGGGAGAGAAGGACGAGGAGGAGGAACAGGAGGGAGGGAGGAGGCAAGCAGACAATCGGTTTTCTGGACGGGCTGTCTGTGACCGGCTCATCAGACTCCAATTCGCATGAATGAAACCCCAGATCCCTGTTGCTCACCACATCCCATCATGCCATCCCTGTCTCATGCCATATCACAGCATCCTCCTAGGCGCAAAGCTGAAATGAGAGACGCCATAAAAGATTCCAAAAGCAATTAATAAATTTATCTATAATCATCTCACACATATTTATAGGAATACTATTAACTATTCACCCTTGTGCAGTGCATTAGTGTTTGTCTTTCGTGTGCCCTTTCCTGATCTAGTGTTCCTACGCAGTGCTCCCCCAGTGACTGCAGCACAACTGGTGGAATGCTGCTGAGTTTCCGTGCGGGAGACTTTAGATGGCCTTGCTGGACGACCTCGACCAGCTGTGGACCTAGAAGGATCGGCTGTAGACAGCACCGCCTCGGCATGGGCGGCAGCAGTCTGAGCTGGCTGGCTGACAGGCAGCGACAAGGGCAATGGAGGAGTGGCAGTGGCGGAGTAGGAATGCTGTCATCCTGAGAGAGGACCGCAGACTTCTGCTCCACTGATCCACTGCCACTCCTCCGGGGCGGGGCCTCAGAATACCTAGCAATCTGTTGGAGCACAGATTGCTGGCCTGCTGCGAAACCCTGAAAGCCGGTCGACGGTGGTAAACCCAGCCACAATGGCAGCAGTCAGAGCTTGGGAGTCTTCAAGCCGAGACTGCACGAGAGCAATCTGAGCTAGAGAGGCATCACGCTGAGACTGCACGAGAGCAATCAGAGCGTCCACTGCAGCACTAAGACGCTGGGTCGCTTCCACCTGTGCTGCAATGGAAGCTGCAACATCTCTCATCATGCGCCATCACGTCTGGGTCGCCACTGTCTTTCTGGGAGCGTAGCATAACTTCCAGACTGGAAATTTTGGGCTCCATGCTCTGCACAGAGTCCCGTGCAATGTTGGAGACGGACTCCTCCATGCTCCTTGACATTGCCGGGAGGCTCTCTGGCAGCCTTGCCATTACACCTATCATTTCCCTGTGCATGCCCATCACCCTTCTTCTGAAGGCCTCCCCATCGAGGTCCTCACCTGAGTCCTGTGCAGCAGAACTCGCGCCCGAACTCGCCCTCCAGGGAGCTGGGCCCCGAGCTACCCTTTCCCCCTGGCCTTGCTGCAGCCCACTCGTGCCCGGTGCCTCACCCTGTGCAGATCCTGCTACTACACTAGCCTCTAAAGAACACGTAGTGCCAGTAACTGAGCTGGTGTCTACGAGTGAGACATGCAGTTGCACCTCCTCCTCTTCTCCCGCCTCGCTCTCTGTGTTGCCCTCGGGAACAGGCTGCTCAGGTGCTTGCTGATTATCTGAATGCAGAAATGCATAAGAGTTGGGTTATGTTGAGGGGAGGGGGTGCGGAAGCCAGAAATGCAGGCATACAGCATGAGTAGCTTGAAAGTGAGAAAAGATTGTAGGCTCAGGGGAATGTGGGTTGTGAGAAGAAGGATTAGGAATGAACATATCATTGTTTCTCCAAGAGGGTCAACGTCGCCAGTGGCCACGGTGCCGACGACCTGGCGCCCAATGATCTCCAGCACTGGACTCTCCAGCTGGCTCAGCTCTTCAATGTCACCCTGGATCGCGCCTGTCCGCTCCTGCTCCCAGCGATTGTGAGCGACCTTAGCCTGCAAGAGCAAGGGAAGTGTGTCAGTGAGTGTGGTGCAATGTGTTTGGGTGATATGCCTGCCATAATTGAGTAGCTGTCTTTCTGTGCAAGGTGTGAGATGTGGGCAGGAGTGTTGCTAGGTAGAGATTGTTGGTGGGTGAGTGCTGGGGGTGTGGTGCATTGAGCAGTGTGTGAAGCTTGTGGTACAGATGGTGGTATGTAGCTTTTGTTGAAGCCTTCACTCACCCTGACCACCCGTGTGAGGTCATTAAACTACATCCTGCACTGGGTGCTGCCCGTGACGTGGTCCACTATCTCCCTCTACATAGTGCAGCAGACTTGTGGTGAGGGCCTCCTGCAGTTGGCGGGTACAGGACTGCCTGCCTTCTCTCCACAGTGAAAACCAATGCCTGAATAGCTTCATTGGAGAACCTACTGGCTCTCTCCCTCCATCTCCGGTCTGCCATGGTTGCTACGGATGTCTTCTGTCCTGGATGGTGTCGAGCTTCTTAAGTATCGTTGTGGCTACACCCATCCAGCAGAGTGGTGAGTATTCCATCACACTCCTGGCTTAAACCTTGTAGATGGTGGAAAAGCTTTGAGAGATTACGAGGTGAGCCATTCATCACAGAGTACCTAGTCTCTGTCTTGCGTTTATAGCCATGGTATTGATATGACTGATCCAGTTCAGCTTCTGGTGAAGGGTGTATAGGGTAGATAGAGAGAAACTTTTTCCTCTGGTGGGGGAGTCCAGAACAAGGTGGCATAACTTAAAATTAGAGCTAGGCCATTTAGGGGTGATGTCAGGAAGCATTTCTTCACACAAAGGGTACTGGAAATTAAAATTCTCTCTCCCAAAAAACTGCTGAGGCTAGGTCAATTGGAAATTTTAAAACTGAGATAGGTAGATTTTTGTTAGGCAAGGGTATTAAATGTTACAGAACCAAGGCGGGTAGATGGAGTTAAGATACCGATCAATCATGATCTAATTGAATGGCAGAACAGGCTCAAGGGGCTGAATGGCCTACTCCTGTTCCTATGTTCCTCGGCTCCTTTGTACAACCATCTTGCTTTGCATCAGGCATGATTCCAGATCTGTCCATGACAGATAAGTTGGTGATGATGAGGTCAAGCAGGTTACTTCCTAATGTGATTGTCTTACCACCTGATTCAGGCCAGTCTGGCAGCAATGTTCTTCAGGACTTGGCCAGCTTGGTCAGTTTTGGGACTACCAAGCCATTCTTAGTAGTGGTGATTGAAGTATTTTAACCAGCATATTCTGTCCCCTTGCTTCCCTCAGACCTTCTTCCAAATGGAGGAGTACTGATTCATTAGTTGAGGGGATGGGAGATGGTGCTCAACAGGAGATTTCTTTGACCATTTTTGACCAAAGGCCATGAAACTTCATTAGTCTGGAGTCAATGTTGAGAACTGCTAGAGACACTTCCACCTGACTATATATCACTGTTTCTCCGCCATCCCCCCACCCGAAATGTTAGCGCCCAGGTGATGTTAGCGCCCCAAAATGGTCGATACCAAATTTTCCCCCCCATGACTGCATTCCTAAATCCTTTGAAGACAGACTATTCAAGTAAACAGTTGTAGTTGCTTACTCCAAAACTTAAACAAGACTTCCTGATGTAACTGTCCTCAAACCCTTTGAAGAATAGGCTTTATTAACAGTTCCAATTTCTAGGGTAGTGGCCAGGCTATCAAATACATCTTTCTCATTGTTCAGTAGAGGAAACATCTCCAAGAGAAACCTATCAATTAATGATGCTTACCTACATTTTCCTGACTTTCAATAGAATGTACATCGATACCAAATTGAAATCTTTTCAGGAATCATGCCCAGGTGATTTATGTTAGTTACTCAGAGATGTACTCATGCATCTTTTCTTAACTCTGTTTGGGTTCCTGTAATTCACCCATAATCACCTAGGAAAATGATTTTAGAAAAATTCCCATTTTGTGGTGTGATTTTCCTTGTTGCTATCTTATATCCTCAATCTTCTGATCCAGTTTTACACATCACATTATATTACCATTTCATCTTAATCATGAGCCCTGGAGGAACTTTAATGTACAAAACAATATGATCAATACCATTTAACAAAGTTGCCAAATCAATCCAAGTTATCAACACATTTTTGTTCATTCCACTTAAATACTTACTAGATCTTTTTTTCTCAAAATATTGTGCCTGAGTCCATTCTATCATTTCAAAATGATCCCAATTCCAGAGAGAAATTCAGTCTGTGAGATGAGGGGTGTTACTTACCTTCACCACAACAGACTCCCCCAAAACACTTTCTTCCTTAATACACAGTTTTGGACATGAATCACTTAGACTGGGCATTTTCAAAAATAAAATTTGATTATCCCCTTAAACCTCAGTGCTTGAATGGCAACTCATATTAATTGATCTAATTAATTTCAATTTCACAAACAATTATGCCCAGGCTTGGTGGTTTTACAAAAGATCAGGAGTACTTGTATTTACATTTGGATGTAAGTATTATATCTTCCCCCTCGATTCCATCCTATTCCCTAGATTGTGATTCCCAGGAGCTAGGTATACCGACTCTCGATATTAAATCATACTCACTATCCACGTATTCGTTGAACGAGTTCACAGCACCAAATGTTAGCATTCAACCTCCTTCCTTCTATGGTTCACAACAACACGTTTTGAGTAAGCATGAAACTTTGTAGTGTAGTATACAGAAGACTTAATTGATGCCTGGGTTGAGGGTTCAATCCAACCTGGATCAGAGATTGGCTTTTCGGTTTCTGTATCTTTCAAGCCCTCTGAATTACCATTGAAAACCATGCTCCTTTATACACCATATTTTGCCTACATCAAAGGTACATGTCACAGATAATACTGCATGATATATCTATTCCCAAATCCTTTGAAGACAGACTAGTCATGTAAACAGTTGTAGTTCTTTACTCCAAAGCTACTTCCCTTAAACAAGACTTCCTCATATAACTGTCCTCAAACCCTTTGAAGAATAGGCTTTATCAACAGTCATCTTTCCATACTATAACTAATGGATAACTCTACCTATGTTTATTACCCTAGCCCCTGAAGTTACACTTTTATCACTCATGGCTGACGTCATTACTGTCATGTATTTCTTTGCACAGCATATATCAGAAGACAAGCTATGCTTTCCTCTCATGAGACTTCAAAGCCATCCTGTTTATACTGGAAAGTCTATTGCTCCATGATACGAAGAATTTTGACTGTTAGTCATTTAACTCTCCACGATGTTCAACATGGTGCAATGTCTTGTTGCCTTGCATTCTCCCCGTCACAAGCCAGCCATGTTTCATAACAGGAAGGGGTTCCACTCCTTGAATATTCAGCTGATGTGTGACCACAAGCAATGAATAATGTAGGTCGGTGTCCGGTATCGTGGAAGTAGTCATGACACCTTCATATTGCGCCAGTCCTCAATCCCCCCCCTATCTTCGACCCAGACCAGTGGGTGTCTGGCTGGCTTCTTGGAGACAGGAGGTACCCCTCTACACCTGGCTCAGGACTCCAGAGCATCAGTACAATGAGAGCCACACAAGAATAAGAGTTCTCAGCTGAGGGACAGTGAGCACCCTCGTCTCTGAATCAGAAGGATGTGGGTTCCACTCCAGAGACTTGAGCGCAGAGATAAGTAGGTCAGGGCTTTGAGGGCTTGGCTGCAGACTGCTGTGTCTCTGGGCCAGCTGGATCGGTGGGACCAATAAAAGTATTGAGTCAGAGGTCGGCAGGGGAGCAGGCATGCTGTCATCCTGAGAAGGAACAGCATGAGCCTCTCCCATGGAACCAATGCCACTCCACCCTCCATAAATTTCAGCTCACCAAAACTTTGTTGCCCGTATCCTGACTTGGACCAAGTCTCGTTCACCCATCATCAATGTTCTCTTTAAGCTGCGCAGCCGTGCAGCATTCTGGAGCTCCCATGCAGCCGGCTCACCGGCTTTTAAATGCAAAAACCTCGCATGTGTGGATTTTTGAATGGGCCATGAAGCCCATTAAAGGGGCTGCATGGCCCAAAAAAAGAGGGAACTGTGCTCGCTGACCTACATTGGCTCTCAGTCCAGAAATGCCTCAATTTTAAAATTTTCATCCTTCAATTCAAATCCTCATGGCCTCGCTGCTTCCAATCTCTGTAACCTCCTCCAAACCTACAGCTCTGCAAGAACCTGCGTTCCTCCAATTCTGGCCTTTTGTACATCCCTGATTTCCTTCAGCCCTCCATTGGCGGCCTTACCTTCAGCTGCCTAGGTCCTAAGCTCTGGAATTCCCTCCATAACCCTCTCCACCTTTCTACCTCTCTCTCCTCCATTAAGATGCTCCTTAAAACCTACCTCTTTGACCAAGCTTTTGGTCATCTCTCCTAATATCTTCTCACGTGGCTCAGTGTCAAATTTTGCCTGATAACTCTCCTGTGAAGTACCTTGGGATGTTTTACTATGTTAAAGGAGGTATATAAATGCAAGTTGTTGTTGTCATGGGGCTGAGCCTCTACACTCCCTCTGCTCTGCGTGAGAATAGAGTGAAGGAATTTAGTGATGCTCAGGAAGCCCATATCCATTCTCTGCACACTCCTATCCATGCTCTGCTTCATGGATTAAAAGGCCAAGGAGATGCTGGACCCCAGAGCCACAACGGCTGCAGTCTGAGCTCCCAGCAAAGCTGTCAAAGCTGTCACCAGAGGCTCCATCATTGTGGTCCCCACTGCAGTGTTCATAGAACTGACCACTCGCTCCATGGTTGACTGCATGGTCTTAATGCCTTGCTGGCGACTCCACACAAGCTAAAGCTGGCCTTCTCCATGCTCTGTGCCATTGTACATAAGCTCTCTGGCAGGCTGGCCAGTGCACTTAAAAGATCCTGGTGTATAGAGATCAGTCTTTGAATGTAGACAGTGCCCTTAGGATCTTCATCTCTACCCAGTGCAGCAGGGCTAGAATGCTGTCTAGCTGCCTTCTGGATGGTCCCACCCCCCTACCCATGCTCCTGCGCACTAGTGCTCAGTGAATCTCCCAGTGTAGATCCTTCTGGCCTATCCTACAACATACACGTAATTCCAGTATCTGAGTTGGTGGTTGCTAAAGTAAAGTCGAGTGATGCAGTGCCATCTTCTGTAAGCTCCTCATCCTCAGGGTGCTCTACATTTTGTTAACCTAAAAGGCAAGAGAGGGTCAACGATTAGGTTTCAGTGTGAAGGATATGTAGAGACAGATAAACAGCTGCTAGAAGCTGTACATTATAATGCTTAGAGCCTGAGGGTGAGACTTCAGTGAGAAGGGACAGAGCAAAAGATAACCAAGAATCCTGCAGGATGCGTCCTCCAGCCTGGCCACTCACGATGCCCCTGACACAACCTATCTCCATGACTGGCTCCTCGAGTGGGACCTGAATGAATGACCTGCCTCCTCCTGTCTTCGATTCTTCTCTATTATTATTTGCCAGTTTTTCCAGCAAGAGTGTTAGTGGTCGCCTAGTGAGATGGTTTGAGGATGTGCCCATTAAGGTCGAATAGTGCTACTGGTGTGTGAAGGACGGCAGAGATGTGAGGAGGTGAAGGCAGTACCAGTGAAGAGAATAGGAGGTGCAGAGTGTGGTATTAAGAGCAGAAAAAGAAGGTGGAGTGAAGTGTGCTGCAGTGAATGGAGGAGAGTGCTAGTACTCGGGGGATGGAAGGGTTGTGAGTGCTCGGACTTCAGGTAGTGTAGGATTATGCAGAGAATGATGCGAGATCGGAGTTAGGAGTCTTACCTCAGCAACCCTGGTCAGGTCATTAAACTTGCTTTATTGGAGCCAGGTCTGTGGGACGATGGTCCTGGCACTGACACCCTCTACCACCTGTGCCCACTGCTGCCGAATAGCTTATTGGGGTATCTTCTTGCCACTTGGTGAGAAGAGGACGTCCCTCCTCCTGCGGACTCTTTCCACCAGGACTTCCATTGCATTAACGGTAAAGCGAGAGACCCTTGAAACATTTGCTTGTCCTTCCATCTCCTGAGCTGCCTTCAGGTTGCCTGCAGTCAAAGTGCACCTCCCCTTTAAGAGGTGCAGGCTGCCTTTAAATAGTGTCAGGAACATCGGAAATTGAAGGCCTCAATTAGGCGAGCTGCAAATCAACAGTGGGATTTAACAGTATTGTCCTGCCCATGTGATTTGGCGTGCCCCAAAAACGGGCCTGCATGAATTTCCACCCCTGTGACTCATGAGGGCGGCTGTAACAGAGTTGTGTAACATGCTGGAGATTGACCTACAGCCAAACTACACCACGGGCATGACATTGCCAGTGGCTGTAAAGGTCACCACAGCATTTAAGTGTTATCCCTCAGTCTCATTCCAAGGTGCCACGGGGACATCAGTAATCTCAGTCTAACTGCAGAATGCAGATATAGTTGAAGATCCACAAGGACGAGTGTACAGTTGGCTCCTCAGGGACCAAGAATACCCTCTGGAGTCTTGGCTCATGACACCTCTAAGATACTCATGACCAGCTGCCAAGCCCATATAAATGAGGTGTATGCAACTAAGAGTATCATTATTGAACAGACCACAGACACCTTGAAGCTGTGCTTCAGATGGCTTGACAGATTGGGAATGACCTACAATATAGCTTGGCTAAAGTCTGCAAGATCATTGTGGTCTGCTGCATGATATACAACTTTGCGATCCAAAGAGGAATAACTGTGGAGCACCCGAGGAAAAGGATGACCGATTGCTACAGAGAGATGAAGAAGTAGCAGAAGGAACCAGCCGTGCTGATGAAGCCCCTATGCAGGTTTCTAGAGCTATCTGCCAGGCTCTCACTTGACAAGATATCTTCCTAAGTTCCCCATCCAACCACTGTATCAACAGACAATGGGCAAAACTTTACAAGATCTTGGGGTAGGTGGCTTATCAGAAAATTATGGGTGCATAGCCTTTTCTATCTATTAATTTTAAGGTACGGAAAATCATGGGCAAAGCACCTGCAATTTTCCAATAAATCTCTTGGAGTATGCGACGCTGTGCTGGCAGCACAGAGCTTTGGAAATCTCTGCCCTTGTTCCATCTGCACAATTCCCTCACCTAAAACACCTTTGCCTACATCACATTTAGCTGCAAATAAAGTATAGATCCCATTCCTGTCACCTGCTCGTACACTATCCTATATGATACCAAGAATACTCTCTTCACACAATTGAACTTTGGTCCAACTAAATTTTAATTCCCTAGAAGTGACACGTGTGTCTGCCTACTGTTGAACACCCAGTGCTTCCCTTTGGTGACAGTAAATGATATGTGTGCTATTGGTCCTAACATCATGCTTCTTCCAGGTGCTCCCTTCACGGCAGATATCAGTGAGATGGCTGCATGCTGTTTGTCAATGGGGCCCTCTTGAGAGTCTGGTGGAACCCTGCCTCCTTGAGATGGGTTACTAGGTGGCCCAGCTGAAGTTGGAGGGACTACCTCCCATTCCACTTTGTCTCGCATGTTGTGTGCTGTCTTCTTCTGCAAGCAGAGAAGCCAGGTGAGAAGTTAAAATTGTCAGGAGAACATACAATCAAGTTTCATTGTGCAACCCATTGTGGATGTTATTACACGTGCATGTATCATGGAGCTAGGTTGAGCGAAAGGATTGGTTTTCGTGAATGCGCCCCTCAACAAAGTAGGTCCAAGTTATACTGTTAGCTGCTCCAAGTTGTCACACCTGAGCAACATTGTATTGCACCATCCAAGGTTACTAAGGAGACAGGGGAGGGGGATTAAATTTGAAATGGCCAGCAAGCCAAGTGTAACCAATTGTAAGACGATTGATTGCATTCCAGTGTACCAATGTTAGAATTTATAAAAATTTCACTCGCTTTTTCAGCTGCCCTAGAAGTAGCTGGCCATGCTGAGCTTCTGCTGGCACCCAAGGCAGAATACTTGGCACTTCCCAACAATACTTAACTGATCAAAAAAATCCCAGCCACATGCTGCTAAAGAGGAAAAATATTTGAATAAACAACCATCCAATGCAAATAGAGGCAAAAATATTGGGATTATTCGAAATACCATTAGATGGGAGAGCTAAAATATTGGAGGATAAACTTCGATGGGCTGATTGGCCTCTTTTCATTCCCAACTTCTTATGTTTCTATGTATTTGTTGCATTCCCTCCTGGGTGATAAATGAAAGCTTTTACCGTTGTGTATCTAAAATTGCTTCATTTGATCTGTGCATGAAGAAATGCTACAGTTGTATTGCACAGTCTGGTCAGTTCTAGAGTGCACAGGATTCATTTGCTAATTATAGGTTAATTGTGTAGAAAGATTCCTGCACTTATTTTAACACAGGGCAAAGGTTTTGTAGTGATGGAAATTGACCCAAAACCTTAATCCCTGCCCAACTGGCCGGATTTTTCACCAGGGCTGGTTCGGCACCAGAGGAGGGTTGTGCTAGGATTTCCACCTCCCACTCAGACCCCACCTCAGATTGAGCCGAGGCCTAAAAAAGGTCAGTAAATGGAGAGGGGGGGGTGGGGTCAGAAGAGAGGGAGCAATGCTCACTGCTGGGTCCTCTCCCTCCAAAGGGGCCTTCATTCGGAACTTCTGCCACTTTCCTAGGGTTTACTGCCATTCCTCTCCTGGCATTAAAGATGTCATAACAGACCATTTGGAAAGTGGCGACATGATAGGTCCAAGTCAGCATGGATTTGTGAAAGGGAAATCATGCTTGACAAATCTACTGGAATTTTTTGAGGATGTTTCCAATAGGGTGGACAGGGGGGAACCAGTAGATGTGATGTATTTGGACTTTCAGAAGGCCTTCGACAAGGTCCCACACAAGAGATTGGTGAGCAAAGTTAAAGCACATGGGATTGGGGGTAATGTGTTGACGTGGATTGAGAACTGGTTGGCACACAGGAAACAAAGAGTAGGAGTAAATGGGTACTTTTCAGAATGGCAGGCAGTGACCAGCGGGGTACCGCAGGGTTCGGTGCTGGGACCCCAGCTGTTTACATTATATATTAATGATTTGGACGAAGGGATTAAATGTAATATCTCCAAATTTGCGGATGACACTAAATTGGGAGGCAGTGTGAACAATGAGGAGGATGCTAGGAGGCTACAGAGTGACTTGGACAGGTTGGGTGAATGGGCAAATGTATGGCAGATGAAGTACAATGTGGATAAATGTGAGGTTATCCACTTTGGTGGTAAAAATAGAGAGGCGGACTATTACCTGAATGGTGGCAGATTAGGGAAAGGGGAGGTGCAACGAGACCTGGGCGTCATGGTACATCAGTCACTGAAGGTGGGAATGCAAGTGCAGCAGGCAGTCAAGAAAGCAAACGGAATGATGGCCTTCATAGCAAGGGGATTTGAGTACAGGAGTAGGGAGGTGATGCTGCAGTTGTACAGGGCCTTGGTGAGGCCACACCTGGAGTATTGTGTGCAGTTTTGGTCTCCTAACTTAAGGAAGGACATTCTTGCTATTGAGGGAGTGCAGCGAAGGTTGACTAGATTGATTCCTGGGATGGCCGGACTGACATATCAAGAAAGATTGGGTCAACTGAACTTGTATCCTCTGGAGTTCAGAAGAATGAGGGGGGATCTTATAGAGACATTTAAAATCCTGACTGGTTTAGACAAATTAGATGCGGGAAGAATGTTCCCAATGTTAGGGAAAACTAGAACCAGGGGTCACAGTCTAAGGATTAAGGGGAAGCCATTTAAGACTGAGCTGAGGAGGAACTTCTTCACCCAGAGAGTGGTGAATCTATGGAATTCTCTTCCACAGAAGGTTGTTGAGGCCAGTTCGCTAAATATATTCAAAAGGGAGTTAGATATAACACTCACAACTAGGGGGATCAAGGGGTATGGCGAGAAAGCAGGAATGGGGTACTGAGGTAGCATGTTCAGCCATGAACGCATTGAATGGCGGTGCAGGCTCGAAGGACCGAATGGTCTACTCCTGTACCTATTTTCTATGTTTCTATGTTTCTAATCCCTCAGGTTGGCAGTAGTAAAGGTGGGAGGCATGGAGAATGGCTGGGTTCCTGGGTCTAACTAGTGAAGAAGCTACTGGCCAACTTCCCTGCTGGGACAGAGAAAGTAAGATCCCTGGTACCGGTGGCAGGGCAGGGCAGTGGGAAACCTCCATGTCCATTTCTTTTCAGTTTCTGCCAGTATACTGCCTCATTTTGGACAGTATGGCAGTGGAAAATACAGCCCACAGTTTCCCAGCTAACAGAAACCAGACAGAGTATTTACTGACAACTGGCTAATTCCATGTTAAATCAGAGGTTGTAAAATCAGAGACTATTAATCTGAGGAGCTACTGTATTGATTGGTACTTTTCCCGTAGATATTATACAAATTGAATGTGTACCAAAATCTGCATATGATACCATTTTTAACTATCTTAAACAGTCCATCACTGTTCGCAAGACAGTATCTAATGTTATGACAACAGGATGAAGCAAGTTGTCCTGGCTGAATGGCCCATTGTACAAGAGAAAAATAAATGTCAAGATCGCTTCACGCTTTCAGCAATCAAGTGAGAATGCAGCTTGTAAATCATGGGGAAATATTCCCTCTAGTCACTGTGTGTTAGCAACATCATAAGCATAACAGGAATGTTTTCTGCGTCTGCTGTTCTTTGCTAAATTGTAAAGCCTTAATGAAATGTTTATGATTTCGCTGGGAATAGAAATCAGAAGAAACCTCTCTCATAAACTTGGTTGACACGAGCCTCTGTTATATAAAAATAAACTTTTCAATTGATCCTTGTAAAAGTTTTATGATGTTACTTAAATTCAGTAAACAAATTTGATCCTTGATATGAACATCTAACAATAAACGCAAATATAAGAAAAACAGGAAATGCTGGAAATGCAATGGCGAATAACTCAGCATCTGAAAGGGGAAGATAGGTTCAGGGGCCAAAATTCTGGTGGCCAGGGAGGGTGGAGAGCAGATGCTTCAAATTCAATCGGGGAGAGCAGGCAATTCTGTCACCCACACCCCTACAATTTGGGTTTGTGTCTGCGGGAGTTCCCGGGCAACCCTGGTAATTCCACCCTTTGCGCCATCGCTAGGCCTAACGGAACTGTTGCTCGCTATGAGGTGGTGTGAATTCTGCTGTGGGGCCTAGTAAAGGCCCCAAGACTGCACTAGGGAAAGGGAAGTGATCCAGTCACAGAGAGGAAGATCATTTTTAGAATGTCCTGCAAAATGCTTAATTGACAAGCTGAGACCCATCAACATGTCATAAAAAATGATCTTAGTGAGGCAATGAAAAGACATTAAAAGAACAAAGCAAGTGTGAATAGTCAAAATGGTGAAAATCATGGGAAAAATGACAGAAAATACTGGACTAGGCCTAGAAATTCGGTATCCCCTGAAAACGGGTGCGGGGTTGGCAATGTGATAGCAATTCGTGCCCGTTCGGAGGACTGCAGGCAGCATGTAAAATTTGTGCTGCCTCCTCCTTTAGATGATTGTAGTGTTCAGCCGAGCGCTGACCGTGCTGATGAGTGGCTGAACGCTCAGCAGGGGGCCCAAGTTTGTGCGAGGTTAGTTCCAATTAAAGCTGACCTGCAGTACTTAAAGGCAGTCTGCACCTCTTAAAGGGGAGGTGCATTCTGCCTGCACCAGGTGCTGGAACTGCTTATGGAGGCAAGTGTTATTATCAAGAAGACTGAGTAATGGCTCAACAGGCCAGAGAAAGGGCTCCAAGGTTCTCAGATATCGCACTGGAAGCCTTGGTCCAGGAGGTCAAATCCAGAAGAGAGGTCCTCTTTCCACAGGGGGCCAGGAGGCCCTCCAGGCAACTGACAATACTACAGTGGGAGCAGATAGCCAATGTGGTCAATGCCAGCAGTATAGCCGCGAGGACCTGAACTCAGTGCAGGAAGAATTTTAATGACCTCACACGAGTGGTCAAGGTCAGTGAATTCAACTTCAAATGCCATATCTCACCATCTGCACCACTACCTCACACACTATCAATGCACCACACCCTCATCACTCACCTACCAAGAATCTCTACCAAACACAACTCATACCTCACATTCATAGCTTCAGCTCATCCTCACACACTTACCACTGCTGCAAGCCTCACACCCACATCTCACTGTTTAACACACTGTCAACTATTCAACCATGACAGGCACATCACCCAAACACATTACACCACAGTCACACTTCCCTTTCTCTTGCAGGAAAAGGTAGCTTATAAATGGCACCAGCAGCACCTAAACGGCAGGGGACAGACTCGTCTGCATCACCTCACTCCCCTGGAGGAGACGGTGCTGGGCATTCTTGGCAGGGGCATGGCTGAGCCCATGGCCAGCAGCGGGGCTGAAAGAACACAAGATGCCAATATCTTCATACATAATCTCCTTCTCACATCCCACTTCCCCCTCATCCTACAATCTCTTTTGATTTACAATCTACACATGATGTAAGCATGCACCTCTTGCTGTAGCCCCCTCCCCTCACCACAGCCCTACCCATGTGCCTTTCTAATTTCAGACACCCAACCAATCCAGCCTGCGCAGCCAGTGGTTGAACAAGAAGAGGGAGAGGAGAGTGAAGAAGAAGAAGAAACACCATCACACGATTTCACACTCCCAGCCACCAGCTCAGGTGCTGACACTCCGCGTACTTTAGAGGATAGGTTAGGCGTGGTGAGACACCAGGCCTGCAGCCAGAGCAAGGGGAAAGGTTAGCTCAGTTGCCAGCTCCCTGGAGGGTGAGGCCGCACATGGGTTCTGCTGCACAGGACTCAGATGAAGACCTCGATGGGGTGGCCTACAGAAGAACGCTGATGGGTATGCACAATGAAATGCTTGGTGCATAGGCAGGCCTGCCAGAAAGCTTGAATGCAATGTCAAGGAGCATGGAGGAGTCCAGCTCCAGCCTTGCACAGGACTTTCGACAGAGCTTGGAGCCCATCCTTTCCATCATGGAGGGGCTGGGCAGATCCATTAAAGCACTTGTGGACCCAACCATCATCCCGCATCTGAAGGCCGAAGTCTCAGCTTCCATTGCAGCACAAGCAGAAGCCACCCAATGTCTAAGTGCTCTGCTTGCTGCCACGCAAGCTCAGACTGCTGCCATCTGCAGTCTCCCCCACTGAAAGTCAGCAGCCTTCCACCAGTCCATGCTGCAGCTACTGGGGTTGCATTGCATAGGAGCACTAGGATAGGCAAAGGCACCCGCAAGACAGTCACAAAGGGAGTGCACAAGGATGATTAGTTGATTTGTTGATGTGCTATTGGATGGATTGATGGATAAAGTTTGATTGGAATGTTTGCTTTGTAGTGGTTTTTATTTCAGCATTGTGGCCAAGAGGACACTGTGATGGTCAGTAACAGAGTGAAGGTAACGTGTGGGGCTAATGTTGAATGAGGAATTGGGGTTGCATTCACTCGTACTGCAGGCGGATGATTTGATCACGGACAGCCCGGGCAGAAAGGGGCTGTCTGGGTTGCCTTCTCCCTTCCGCTTCCTCCTCTTTCGCTTCCTCCCCTTCCACTTCCTCCTCCTCCTCCTCCTCTACCGCTTCCTCCTCTTCCTCCCCTTCCACTTCCTCCTCCTCCTCCTCCTCTACCGCTTCCTCCTCTTCCTCCTCTTCTGCTTCCTCCTCCTCCTCTTCCTCCTCCTCTTCCTCCTCCTCCTCCACTTGTCGCTGTATGCCTGGTGGTAAGGGCTGTGTACTCATGATGGCAAGGTTGTGGAGCATGCAGCAGACCAGGACAGATCTTGAGACGCATTCTGGTGATTACTGCAGGGCTCCTCCAGAGCGGTCCAGGCAGCGGAAGCGTTGTTTAAGGATGCCAATGGTCTGCTCTATCACATTCTATGTGGCAGCATGGCTCTCATTGCACACATGCTTCCCATGTGTGGTTGGGTTGTGGCATGGAGTCATGAGCCGGGTGGTCAGCGGTAGCCCTTGTTGCCCATTAGCCATCCTCTGGATTGTCTTGGTGACTCAAAGACTGAGGGAACAGCGGACATGCATCATGTTTGCTACCAGGATACCAGGCATTCACCATCATGATGTGCTGAGTATGGTCGCACACCAACTGCACATTCAGCGAGTGGTAACCTGTGCCGTTGCGGTACATCTCAGCATTTATATACAGTGCCCGCACCATGGAGAAGTCCGCTATCCTGGCAAAGCCACATGCGTGCTCCGTCTGCTTCTCTCTGGTCAGAGAGAAGACAATGAAGTCACCTCTCCTGGCATAAAGAGCGTCTGTCACCTCTCGTATGCAGCAGTGGACGGCGAACTGGGAGATGTTACAGATGTTACAGATGTTGTCTGCTCCAGCCTGGAAGGATCCCGACGTGAAGTAATTGAAGGCCAAGGTCACCTTCACAGCCACTAACAGCGCTGCCCTTGCCCTGGAGTGAGGCTGCAGGTCTAGTTGCAAGAGATAGCAGAGTTCTGTGAGCAGCTCCTTCGTAAAGCATAGACACCTCAGACACTGCTCCTGGCTCAGGCTGAGGTAAGAGAATTGCTCTTGGAAGAACCTAGGTGGGTAAGGCCTTCTGCAGCGAGTCCTTCTCCCCCTCCTCCTCCTTCTCCTCCCTCTCCGAGCAGCTTGTCCTCTTCTTTGCTGCCTCTGCTCCATCTCCCTGTCATGCTACAGGCCAAGGGGAATGAAACTACAGCACCCATGACTGGGAGCAAGTGGTCTGACCAGAACCCTTGAATTCAGAAGCAAGGCCTTCTCCACTTGCAGCACCACTCCCTGTCCCCTCACCAACTTTAAACAACTCTAGAAAGCTCCAAATGCTTCCACAAACCTACACAGAGCCAGTAGAAATTAATCAGCAATGAACCTGTAAGTAGGTGATGATCCCTTTAACTTTCACTGGTAGGGGGTCCTTGCAGCTGGTGAACACATGTCCAGCTGTGCGAGGTTAACACAAGGCATTTGTTCCAGCGTTGAGGACAAAAATGGCAGCGCTGGCATCAATTCAGGGTTGCATGCTGATTGGCACCACAATCTGCCTACTCTACATTCTTCTGGTGCACACTCCCAGCACCGGCGCTAATGGCCTCACCAAGATGGCACAGAGCGGACACTATTTTCATCGCAAAACGACTTTGTGAAATAGTGTAAAATGGGTAATAGACCGAGTAATTACAGGCCAGTCTCTACCCATTTTTATTTGTATTGAAGTCTACGGAAATAATAATCAAGTGCAATGTAAAGCGGGCTGCCGACTTGCTACCACCCGTTTCATACTATCACACTAAGTCAAGATCTACCCCGGTGATTCATCAGGGGAACCTCTAAGACTTGTTTTAGTGCAGTTGTTTTGTGCCCGTTGACATTATGTTAGCGTGCTTTCAATGATTTAAATGCCTTAATGCATTGGTGTTTTATTATATAACATACTATAATGAAAACTAAATATACAAACAAAATAACCATAATAATTCCTTGAGTTGAATTGAGACTAAAATTTGTGTTTAAAATAATTTATAATGTGGCTATATTTGTTCCTGTAATGGAGACCATATCGAAGGACTTCTCTTCCCTCACTTTCCACCAACATTTTTCTTACATTCAGAAACACATTCATTGGAGAGTAATAACCCAAAGTTATGCAATTGGACTGAGAACCAGTTGAGTACACTGACATAATTGGTTTATGCTACCAGAGAATAATGCCCATTTTGTTATTCAATTGAGCAAATACAAGAATCATAGAATCATAGAAATTTACAGCACAGAAGGAGGCCATTCGGCCCATCTTGTCCGTGACGGCCGACAAAGAGCTAGCCACCCTAATCCCACTTTCCAGCACTTGGTCTGTAGCCTTGTAGGTTATGGCACTTCAAGTGCATATCCAAGTACTTTTTAGATGTGATGAGGGTCTCTGCCTCTACCACCCTTTCAAGCTTTCCAGACCCCCACCATCCTCTGGGTGAAAACATTTCTCCTCAAATCCCCTCTAAACCTCCAACCAATTACTTTAAATCTATGCCCCCTGGTTATTGACCCTTCTGCTAAGGGAAATAGGTCCTTCCTATCCACTCTATCTAGGCTGCTCATAATTTTATACACCTCAATTAGGTCTCCCCTCAGCCTCCTCTGTTCCAAAGAAAACAACCCCAGCCTATCCAGTCTTTCCTCATAGCTAAAATTCCCCAGCCCAGGCAACATCCCCGTAAATCACCTCTGCACCCCCTCTAGTGTAATCACATCCTTCCTGTAATGTGGTGACCAGAACTGTACACAGTACTCTAGCTGCGGCCTAACTAGTATTTTATACAGTTCAAGCATAACCTCCCTGCTCTTATATTCTATGCCTCGGCTAATAAAGGCAAGTATCCCGTATTCCTTCTTAACCACCTTATCTACCTGTCCTGCTACCTTCAAGGATCTGTGGACATGCACTCCAAGGTCCCTCTGATCTTCTGCACTTCTCAGTGTCCTATCATTTATAGTGTATTCCCTTGCCTTTTAGCCCTCCCCAAATGCATTACCTCACACTTCTCCAGATTGAATTCCATTTGCCACTGTTCTGCCCACCTGACCAGTCCATTGATATCTTCCTGCAGTCTTCTTCATTATCAACCACACAGCCAATTTTTGTATCATCTGCAAACTTCTTAATCATACTTCCTACATTCAAGTCCAAATCATTGATATGTACCACAAAAAGCAAAGGACCCAGTACTGAGCCCTGTGGAACTCCACTGGAAACAGCCTTCCAATCACAAAAACACCCTTCGAACATTACCCTTTGTTTCCTGCCTCTGAGCCAATTTTGGATCCAACTGCCACTTTGCCTTGGATCCCAAGGGCTTTTACTTTTGTGACCAGTCTGCAATGAAAAGCCTTGCTAAAATCCATATAGACTACATCAAACGCACTACCCTCATTGACCCTCCTTGTTACCTCCTCAAAAAATTCAATCAAGTTAGTCAGACACAACCTTCCCTTGACAAGTCCATACTCTCCCTGATTAATCCATGTCTTTCTAAATGAAGATTTATCCTGTCCCTCAGAATTTTTTCCAATAATTTTCCCACCACCGAGGTTAGGCTGACTGGCCTGTAATTACTCGGTCTATCCCTTTCCTCCTTTTTAAACAACAGTACAACGTTAGCAGTCCTCCAGTCCTCTAGCACCACACTTGTAGCCAGAGAGGATTGAAAAATGATAGTCAGAGCCTTTGCTATTTCCTCTCTTACTTCTCTTAACAGTCTGGGATACATTTCATCCGGGCCTGGGGATTTATCCACTTTCAAAGATGCTAAACCCTTTAAAACCCACCTCCCCCAGAAACGGTCCCAATCCCTCAGGAATCTAAAGCCCTCCCTCCTGCACCATCTCTCCAGCCACGCATTCATCTGCTCTATCCTCCTGTTTCTGTACTCACTAGCACGTGGCACCGGGAGTAATCTGGAGGTCCTGCTTTTTAATCTCTTTCCTAGCTCCCTAAAATCTGCCTGCAGGACCTCATCCCTCTTTCTACCTATGTCATTGGTACCGATGTGGACCACGACCTCTGGCCGTTCACTCTCCCCCCTCAGAATGTCCTGCAGCCTTTCAGTGACATCCTTGACCTTGACACCAGGGAGGCAACATACCATCCTGGCGTCACGTCTGCGGCCGCAGAAACGCCTGTCTGTTCACCTAACTATCGAATCCCCGACCACTATTGCTCTTCCACTCTTCTTCCTCTCCACCTGTGCAGCTGAGCCACCCATGGTGCCGTGGACTTGGCTCTGGCTGCACTCCCCAGAGGAAGCATCACCCACCAGTATCCAGAACTGAATACTGGTTAGTGAGCGAGATGCACTCAGGGGACTCCTGCACTACCTGCTTGGTCCTCCTCTTCTAAGATGCCCTGTAATTATTTTAAGACTAATAATAAAAAGATTAAAAAATAGAGAAACACATGTATAGATAAATAACAATATTCACAGCACTAGAGTTGCCAGACAGGATTTTCCACCCAGGTTATGCCAGTTTTCTAGCATTATTTGTGTCAGTGGGGACAGAAGATAGGGTGAAGACCTGCTTTGCCAGACATGCGTTGGGTTTGTGCCCTGACAATATTTTCCAGTGGGTGGGATCAGCACTGTTAAAATGCCTGTCTCAAACAGGTCAGCATTTCATTTGAATTCAAATTTGGGGACATGCCAAGCCTCCAGCCCAGTTTCCACTGTTCTGTCATGCAGAGTGCCTGGCATGAAGAACAGCCATTGTAAATGGACTTTCGGGGTTGCTAGACGGACGTAAAAAGAATGTTGTGGAAAGAACACAGCAATTAAAAGTAGTTGGATTTTGGGCATTTCTTAAACTGTTTCTCTTAATTTTTTTTCTTTACACTTAGGTTCTCATGACTCTTTGTGCAAATTATTCATTCTGGCACCAATGGGTTTCCCAGTGAGAATCCCTCTATGTTGGATGTGTCTGGAAGGAGAGTAGGACCTATGGAGTTTGCCAGGCATGTGAAGCTACACAAAAGATGCTCTATTCCCACTCACTGGTACCCACATACATGTGTCAGCATACAATGGTGCAATGATCTTGTTTTGTCAGACATAATGCTAGTGGAGGCTCCTCTTCGGAAAGTAAAACATGGCAGCAGACTCCCAATAGAATCACGAAGATGTGAATGTCTAACTCGTCATACTGTTGGATGCTTCCTCAGAAGCACCCCAATCACAGTATGTCATGTTTTCAGTGGTACTGCAAAGGTGATCAACAGCAAGCGTTGCATTATTGGTCACACCTGTGAAGATGCCACCAATTTTTTCTGCAGACTGTAGCACACATACTTAGCAGCTACTATGGGGAGCTCTTTTGTTAGCTCTGGGTCAATGGAGAGGCAGAAGCAGAGTTGCGCCATCTGCTCCAAGGACACCTATGGTTACTAGGCAGTGACAGTAATCGTCAGCTGTGGTCTGAAACTTCGCTACACCTTCTTGCATGCAAGCTAGAATGCTGGCCTATGGGGATGGTACTGTTGAATGACATGGACAGCCACCCTTCTCACAAGTACCTCATCTTGAGTTTAGCAGCCTTCAAACAGTGGGTCAGTGCTGGGCTGCACTGTCACTTGCCTGCACACTAGTATCTGCACGTAGGGTTCCCTTTCCCTTCATTCTTGCCTGTCTCTTCTCACTTCCCTGGCCTTTCAGACTTGCCAAATGTGATGCAATACCTTCTGAGGCTTTCCAAAAGCGTTCTGATTTTTTGACTCCCTATTGTGACATTCACCTTTCATTGACCCATCCCTTTAAATTTGACTTACACAAAATTTTCTGCACCCACCACAAATCTTTTCTTTAGATCTATCCAAATTTACACCTGAAGTTATTCTAATGAACTGACAGAGGAAAATCGGGTGTAAAGTCACTGACTGGAAGAGGCTAACATAGCACTGAAGGGAAATTAAGTGATGCAATGGAATGAAAGCACTTTGATTGCTTGTTACATTTCCAGCTGCAAATACTTTGCTTAATGAGGGAAAAGCATGTTCTCATATGTTGGGCATATTCTAACAGTAAGAACGTCAGTGCTCAAATGAATACTTTACTGAGTGAAAAGCCAAGATCTTAATGCCTTAAATTAAATTACAAGATCACGAGTGAGTAGTTTTGAAAACTGGTTTGTATCAATCTCTTTGGAAACATCATTCAAATAAATGCTACATTTGTTTGGGATTGAAGAGTCACAAGTATTTTGTGATCTGTGTAATAAACCAGAACAGACAAGGCTTTTGTATTTTTGTTTTTAAGACTTTGGAACTTTGGATTGAAGGAAAATGTCTGAATCCAGTCTGGCTAAATGTTTAGAATAACTGAAGTAATAAGGCCTAATTACCAATTTTAATACATGTTTCTAATTTGGGTTGAAGTGTTTCGTCACTTTATGTTGGCCATTTTTGTATGCTCCAGTGAGTCAGGAGGACTGTGTCGCCACTCTTTAAACCAGATCTTCTCTGATGTGATCACCGGCGAAATAATGAGGGTTGAGGAGGGGTGGGGGGTTTAGAGGGATGATCAATGTCCACCTGACTGAATCGGCACTGACTCTAGCAGATTTTCTGCGATCAACCTCATTTAACTATTTTTGGCAGGTTCCTGGCATTATTCCTGTCTCTAATTGAGAGTTTGCCACCAGGGTGCAGGGTGGGAAATGGCTGCTAAGTAGGACTTGGATACAGGAAATTCTTTGGTATCCGGCACCGACGGGACCGGCGTGGTGCCGGTTGATCGAAAGTTCCGGATAACGGAGAGTTATATCTACCGAGGCTATTTTTAACATAAAAAAATCAAGAAATGTGCAGTATACAGTATTTGGTTACTCACCTACACAATGTTGTGTTAAATGGATGGTGGAAGATGCTTGATTAAGTACAGTACTGCCAGTTGAGGGTAATCCATAACTCTTTAATTACTTAACAGTAAGTGAGACTCCCGGCAGCGCGGGAGAATCAGACTCCTGTTACTGCAGTGTTCGGACTTCCGACAGTGCCAGGAGGCCGAGTAGTGGCACTTTGGAGAACTACCCCCACTGACTAACTCGGCGTTCGCGGGAGACTCGGACTCGGACTCGGCAACATTGCCGGTTATTTGAGAGGAGTTTTCGGAGTATGATTTTTGCTGGTTAAGAGAGAATTCCGGATATTTAGGTGCCGGTTAAACAAGAGTTTCCTGTACTTGCAACAAATTTAAGGACCCAGCAGCCTCCCAGAATTATAATATGTTAGCATCTCCAAGAATTATGTGAAAATGTGTTGCTGTGGGACTGTTGATTGATCTCCCTGAAACTGTGCTGCACTGTCGGAGGTGCAGTCATTCAGATGAGACGTTAAACCGGCAGGCAGATGTAAAAGATCCCATGGCACTATTTCGAAGAAGAGCAGGGGAGTTATCCCTGGTGTCCTGGCCAATATTTATCCCTCAATCAACATCACTAAAACAGATTATCTGGTCATTATCACATTGCTGTTTGTGGGAGCTTGCTGTGCGCAAATTGGCTGCCGCGTTGCCTACATTACAACAGTGACTACTCTTCAAAAATGACTTAATTGGCTGTAAAGCGCTTTGGGACGTCTGGTGGTCGTGAAAGGCGCGATATAAATGCAAGTCTTTCTTCTTTCTTTAATGCTTTACATGGATGCCTGTTGCGTACAGATGAAAATAACATTACCAAGGTGGTAATGGCAGAAAATATGATGTATGAAGTGACACAGTCATTACCACCTCATCCAGTGGAAGTGACACTAAAAAAAATCACTCCGCACATTGAAGTGGGTGCGATTTGGTAAAGGTACCCCACACAGTTTCCATTCTCACTCACTCATTATTGCTGCTAAAGTGGTGGAAATTAAAAGGATAGCCTTGCCCTTTGTCTCAAGCACATCATTTCTATACAACATGCCATGAAGCACTATGGCACAGATATTGAACAATAGATACTGCAAATCACCAGGGATGCATCATTGGGCTGGCACTGCAAGTGGCAGTAATGTTCAGCCTTGCCCTTAAGTTCTCTGGCTCCACCTTATCCAGGTATGCTGCAATGTTGTCCTGTGGGGAGGGTGTCCTGGAATAGCCAACAGGCCCATCCTCCTTGCCGGCATCTCATGCAGCAACACCTACACGTTCCCAGCCATCAAACAGGGGATTTGAACATTACATCACTCCAACCCTTGGCCAAAGACTCAGTTTCCCACATTTATTGCACCAACCACTGGTATCCTTATTAATTAGATGTTGTAAAGGTCGAACTGTACATTAAAATATTAGAAGCCTTTGTCAAATCTACAATATTGTCCACATATGTAGCCACACACCCTTAAGTGGCAACATCCATTTAATTTAATCCATCATCTCTTTAAGGGCTTCTTACTTGTGATTTCCTGCACTTTCCCCTGCTCAGCAAGCTCATTGTGCTAGGCCCAATATGGGTCAGGATTGACCCCATATAATGTAAATGGAACTGGCCTGGTTTGGCCTGGGTTATCGCAGGAATAATTGGGCAGGTACTAATAGTGGATAGCCTGACTAACACCCAATTGGAGACCCGATTGGAAAATCTATCCTGTAGTATCTCCACAATTAATACAGAATAAGGAGGCTTTTCAACTGTATGATATTATTTATCCCCTGAGCATTTAGTCAAATTATGTGAATTTAATCAGTTATTTTCAAAGGATAATGTACCACACAGAAACAATGCGGGAGGGAGGCTATCTATTATTAATGTCAATTAGTATTGCATTAAGTCTTCAGCTTAAGTTATGTGTTTGCACCTGAACATAACAGATACATGACATAAAACTGGTGAATAAAACCATTCAATTAACCTTTATGCAGTTCAGTTCTTGACTGTCTGATTACACAATCTATCTCAATTCATAATAAATTGATATTATGTCACTATCTGTGGAAATGCCACTTGCATCTAACATTACAGTAACATTTTCATACAGAACATTTGGTAATGTTCATTGAAGTGCTGTCAGCAATAAGCTTTTTAGATCCTTGCTGAGCAATACTGTAAAAGCATCCTAATGCAGTTGTTTATAGGGTCTTTACAATAATGAGACTAATCAGTTATGACATTGTCACGACTGAAAAAGCTACTGAAGCTGCCAGCAGAAGAACCAATTTCTTAAGTGTGGCCTAAACTAGCCCAGCTTCTCATAAAAGACTGCCTATGATCTTATTATCTTTGAAAAATCCAACTTTGAATGTCCTATGACTTAAGACATGCCTAATGCAAAGCATCATTTCTTTCCTATATCACCTTTAGAAGTTATTTTCCTGTCCCCTAGGTTCCCTCTATCAAATTAAATTGCTATGAGCTATATTTTTTCACAAGAGGAGTTAACAAATCTTTTTTTAATTGATTTTATGGCCCCTTAACAAATTGGCAGTATGCCGATATTTAAGCAGACGATTTTACATAATATATGGCTCTGAAATTCCTTGCCGCTTTCAGTGTAACTGCGTTGTTAAGTCAGGGCAAGTGCTTTTTATGGTCAGCTATTGAGGTGGAAGCTGCTTCTGCTACTTCTCTGCCACAAAATTAACTCCTCGAATTTCCTAGTGTGATTTGGCCTTCCCACAATCCGCTGCCAAGTCCACAGCCCTAATGCAGCCTCCCTTTGACATTCAATGGCATTACCATCGCCGAATCCCCCACCATCAACATTCTGGGGGTCACCATTGACCAGAAACTTAACTGGACCAGCTACATAAATACTGTGGCAACAAGAGCAGGTCAGAGGCTAGGTATTCTGCGGCGAGTGTCTCACCTCCTGACTCCCCAAAGCCTTTCCACCATCTACAAGGCACAAGTAAGGAGTGTGATGGAATACTCTCCACTTGCCTGGATGAGTGCAGCTCCAACAACACTCAAGAAGCTCGACACCATCCAGGACAAAGCAGCCTGCTTGATTGGCACCCCATCCACCACCTTAAACATTCACTCCCTCCACCACCAGCGTACCGTGGCTGCAGTGTGTACCATCTACAAGATTCACTGCAGCAATTCGCCAAGACTTCTCCGACAGCACCTCCCAAATCCGTGCCCTCTTCCACCTAGAAGGACAAGGGCAGCAGGCGCATGGGAACACCACCACCTCCAAGTTCCCCTCCAAGTCACACACCATCCTGACTTAGAAGTATATCGCCGTTCCTTCATCGTCGCTGGGTCAAAATCTGGAACTCCCTACCTAACAGCACTGTGGGAGCACCTTCACCACACTGACTGCAGCGGTTCAAGAAGGTAGCTCACCACCACCTTCTCGAGGGCAATTAGGGATGGGCAATAAATGCTGGCCTTGCCAGCGATGCCCACATCCCATAAAAAACGAATTTAAAAAAAAATTAATGTAATAAAATGAGGTATGCTCTAGCTCAAGTCCCGCATAGTCACAACTTCATCATCCAAAAATGTCTGGATGTGGCCTTTCCAGAGGAAGTGGCCCGAGTTGCTTTGGAGGCAGAAGTACATAGAAGAGAGCATCAACATAATTGTTACTCAGAGGAGTCCTCAGTGATTGCTGCAAGAGGCATCAGAGCACAAGTGATCACTGAAGTCTTCACTTCTGTTTAACATAGTCTACTTTTGTCACCACTGTTTTAGCTCATTCATTCCCACCTTCAAATAAAGGAATAATCCTTCAATCCAGTACCCATCCTAGAACATTATAACAGATGAAACTGCTTTGCATTTACATGACCATGCCAGTAGTAATCACCTGATTGAATTTGTCAGCATGACATTTTTTTTGTGTGACTAAACTCCAAGAATAGCATAGCATAACAGAGTTGCACATTTTTCCATTAATACAACAAACTCTAAAGTGAACACAAGCCAAAGTTCTCTTTCCTGACACCGTAGTTCCCCTGGGTGGCTAAACGTGCCTTTCTTTCTCCTATTCTAGTGCTTCTCCTAGGTGTAACCTGAGGGCCAGTATTGCGAGAGATGGTTGGCTATTCTTGTACTGCAAAAGGCCCATGAGACTGAGATAGCCCTCCTTACATGGCAGCTTGCTTCTGGCAGGGAGTCACTATAGGCTGTATCTCTGGAACTTGTTTCTGGACAGCCTGGAATTTGCCTTTTGCATGCCAATGGTGTGGTGCTCTGAGGGGGAAGGCAGGAGTCTTGGCATGTGCTGCTTTGCTGAGCAACGTCAGCCTCAGGCAGGTCTATTCCAGATGTGGCCAATGTACTGGACCCAGGATCAGTATCCCCACTGATTAGCAGGATGCATAGTCTAATGGTAGCTATCAGTTCCTGAAAACTGTGAAAGACAGCTGTCTGCATCTTGGTCCCTATATTCTGGAAGCCATTACACAGGGTACTGTTTATTTGGTCCCCTACAACCACCAGAGCTGCAGTCTGTGCTTCTGTGGAGGAGGTGGCATGGATTTGTCCCTCGGCACTTCTTAAGTGGGGAGTTATATAGATTCCACTGAAGGTGACACCCACTCCATTGATGTCTGCAACAAAGAAAAAACTTTGCTGATGCTGCAGCAAATGAGAGCTGTAGACTTGAGAGTCACTTCTGTCAGTTGCCGCTCATCCTCGGAGACTGACTTCAGAGCCTGCACATAAGTGTGATGTTCCTTGAACATCCTCCTTTTCAGGTGACTATCCATGAGTTCTGAGTTCCACAACTTCAAAGCCATGGGAAGCTTTCTTCTTGCTCTCCACTCGGAAGGTGGTACATCTTCACCCACTCCCCTCTGGCCCCCTTATGCTCTGTGAGTCACCCAGTGCCACATCCTGACTTACATCACATACTTCCTGCCTAGTGAAAGTATCTGAGGAAGGATGTTCTTGCCATGGAGAGAGTGCAGCGAAGATTCACCAGACTGATACCTGGGATGGCAGGAATGACGTATGAGGAGAGATTGGGTCGATTAGGTTTATATTCGCTAGAGTTTAGAAGAATGAGAGGGGATCTCATTGAAACTTATAAAATTCTAACAGGACTAGACAGACTAGATGCAGGAAGGATGTTCCCGATGGCAGGGGAGTCCAGAACCAGGGGTCACAGTCTGAGGATAAGGGGTAAGCCATTTAGGACTGAGATGAGGAGGAATTTCTTCACCCAGAGAGTGGTGAACCTGGAATTCTCTACCACACAAGGCAGTTGAGGCCAATTCATTAAATATATTCAAGAAGGAGTTAGATATATTTCTTAAGGCTAAAGGGATCAAGGGATATGGGGAGAAAGCAGAGACAGGGTACTGAATTTGGATGATCAGCCATGATCTCATTAAATGGCGGAACAGGCTCGAGGGGCCGAATGGCCTACTCCTGCTCCTATCTTCTATGTTTCTATGTTTCTATCTGAACTGGTGCGTGGGAGTGAAAAAGCAAGTGATACAGGGGCCGAGATCGAGGGGGCTGTGGCAAGCGAATACAGGGCAGGATGGTGGTCCAGGATGACCTCTGGTGATCGTGGGTGATCTTTACCTTCACTTTGTCTCCTACTTCAGCATCATCCTCCTTGGCTAAGTCATCCTCATAGTCAATGAGAAAGAAGTTCTGTCTCTCTTCCTCAACATCATCATCATCTTCTTCCTCCTTTTCCTCATTCTCCATACCCACCCCCATTGTTGTTGCTTCACAGGGGTGCCATGGTGACTATGTAGTGAGTAACTTGTTGCCAGCACTGTGTCCCTGATCTCAACATCTCCCACAGAGTGCATCCCAATCAACTCCACAGTTTGCTTGTTGTAGAAAGTGAGTTCCTTAATATTGAGGATGCCTTCTCTGGTCCCTGCCTCTTATGGACATCAGTCGAGAAATTGGATTTGTGCTGGAAACTGACGCGAAGTGGACGGCATGCATGCCCAAAGACATCGGCCCATGGCTCATTCCAAATTGTCCTCGTCTACATAAAATCGGTGAGCCGTGGACACCAATTGGGTGTCCCAATGCTGCTCTCTGGTTGGTGCCCTAGAAAATTTGTCCGGCTCTAACATGGAGGTGAATGGGAGTAGGGTGAGGGGAGGTGAACGGGAGTGGGGTTAGTGAGCGTAGCCCGGCAACATCTCACAGTATTGCTGTGGAACCACGAGGAGCTCTCCTGCTTCTCCTGGATGCACATTCAATAAGTAACAAAACATCGACCTCCCTTTTTGTCAGCAGCCTCCAGAGGCTCTTTAAGGACGGCTGGGTCGGCTGCAGACTAAACTTTGAACTTGTAGCAGTGAACTGCAGTTCTGGGCCTGAGAGAGTTGGCACTCCATGCCTGTGTCACTTCCCTCCACAAGGCACAAGACATTTTGAGACTTTATCCCATAGTTAATGCTATGCTTACTATATAAGCAGCAAATGGGGGAAAAAAAGCAAATATAGCGCAAAAATGATTTTATTGTTTCTATCCACTGAACAAATCACTTTATTTTTCCTGTTCTCTCTAATTGGTGCACAATGCTGTACCAATGCCCAAACCACATGAGTGCAAAGCATCGGCGACCTGGCAGAGCAATGAAATATTGATTTTTAACTTGTTCCGTAACATACCTTTGGAGAAAATAGTTTCTCTTGTGCAGTGTTCAAATTTCCCATCTAACAGCACAGTCAATCCGCACTGGTGGCACAAGAGTAGAAAACAGGGTCTGTGAAATGTTATATTTTGTGCTTTTTTGGAGATTTATCGGGCTAGAATTAATGGATTTGCAATCCGAGTGGGGAACTTTGCATGATGACAGCACATATCAGGGAATTCGGGCCTGGGGATCAGCAGGCCCTGCAGGATTGGACAGAAAATCCTGTGGGGCCTGCTGCCCTCCGCGCCCAAATTCTCGACGTGTGTTCTCGGAGTGTGAAGCTCTGTATCGGGAGTGCAAATTCATAAACTCCACACTATAGTTGCCCAACCCACAGTGCAAGTATTGGTAAATTTAGTCCATTTGCAACTTCATGCAGTTTTATGTCCCCCATATAGAACAGCTTATGCAGTGGTGTGACTGACTAATAGGGTTTTTACTGAAGTGGCAACCGTAACATGGAGCGAGCCTTTGGCTTGGTGGTAACATTCCCACCTCTGAGTCAAAAGGTGCAGGGTTCAAACCCTCACTCCAGACAGTCCCGGCAAGTGGAAACCAAAGCTCAGCTCCAGCAACATCCAGCAGGGATACGCGTATCTGGTGGATGTGGGTGAACCCCTCTCATCGTAAGGGTTGTGGGAGCCCATAAAACCCTTCCGCCACATAGGACTAACCACCTAATATAAAGATTGTTACAGCCATGGAAGGAACATTCACATTGTGGCCTGTCAGACTGTTAATCAGCTTATGAATCCTTCCACTGCTTCAACACTATTCTCCACGGGAAGAGTGTGAAGATACGAAAACAACAACATCCACAAAATAAGGACGAACGTATTAAATGCAGTGAATCATCTGGAAATGAGTGACTCCAAAACACAAACCGAGTCTCTCAGCATGTTTCAGCTTTATTTGTTCTCCTGCTGCCTTTGGAACTGGTATTTTGCCAAGATTTTCAGCACGCTATTACCAAAAGGTCAAAATAAAGCTGTCAATAAGGCTGGTACTCGGGTGAGTGAGAGCAACTCCAGGTGGAAGTCCACTGAAGCCTATTCAGCACCTGATTTAACAAGCCAAAATAACGCAAGCACTTTAAGCTAACTGACTGTACGCAAGGCTCATTAAACTATCAGAATTTATTCTATTTAAAGCAAAACCCCTTGATGCAGCTGGAGCATCTGAACAGCATTGTAATCATTAAGTGCCTACTTCAAATGGACATTTTAAGGGAGGTCTGTGAGTAAATTACAGCTTTTCCCCAAGGTGGCTCTCTCCTCCAAATATGCCCACACTTTGGCCAGAATTTTCCTTACTTTGGTGGGTCCCGATCCCGCTGCTGGCTCCATCCCGCTGTACAAAATGAACTTACCTTAATGGGGCCTATTAAGCCCACCCAGCGCGTTACCCGGCCCAATGAGATGGAGCGTGTCTGGTGACATCATCCATGACGCGTTTTAAGTCGGGATCCTTAAAGGGACCCTGGCCACATTAAATTTAAAGTTTAATCTAACATAGTGGGTATTGAATCTTTACTATACAATAATATAATAAAAGTTATATAAGTGACAAAGAAATATTTAAATAATATTGGGCCGTATTTTCCGATCAGAGGCTTCCCGCATGCGGAGGCCTCCGATCTGGAAAAAATCTACGCACTTACACCTGAGGGCTCCCGAGGTGCGTATAGTTCCGATGCTGGGCCTCTCCAACTCCAAGTGCGCAGGGCCTACATATCCCAGAGGCGCTTGCAGTTCACAAGGATGTTCCCGATGGCCGGGGAGTCCAGAACCAGGGGTCACAGTCTAAGGATAAGGGGTAAGCCATTTAGGACTGAGATGAGGAGGAATTTCTTCACCCAGAGAGTGGTGAACCTGTGGAATTCTCTACCACAGAAGGCAGTAGAGGCCAATTCATTAAATATATTCAAGAAGGAGTTAGATATATTTCTTAAAACTAAAGGGATCAAGGGATATGGAGAGAAGGCAGGGACAGGGTACTGAATTTGGACGATCAGCCATGATCTCATTGAATGGCGGAGCAGGCTCGAGGGGCTGAATGGCCTACTCCTGCTCCTACCTTCTATGTTTCTATGTTTCTAGCCCTGGGATCACATGGGCCATGGGGAGCCAATCAAAGAAGGGAATCTCCCTTCATACACTTGACAGATAGACCTGTCAAATATATGAATGGAGATCACCCCAAAAACACTTTAAAACATTAAATAAATTTTAAAATTAGTTGAAATTACAATAAATTAAATATTTTAAACAAAAATTTAATTTTTTGAAAAAAATAATTAAAGTTTTTTACGGGGCTAAAAATAAACTTACTTTTTTTAAAGTATTTTTAAATGATAAATGAGTGGAAAAAAATTTTTTTTTACTTTTTCAACTCTTATCCTGGTAAAAGCAGGCCTTACGCCTGCTTTTACCAGGCGTAAGAATTCTAAGGGTTTTCTGCGGGCAGAGGTTCTCCAGAAAGTGGAACTATCCGCCCACAGAGGCCCTTCTCCAGGGCAGGTGTCCGATCTGTCAAGAGCTTTCTTGACAGATTGGAAATGCCGGTTTTCAGCGCATGCGCTGTGCATGCCTGAAACCGGCATTTTCGATGTCCCTACGGGTGTGTACACAGCGCGTAGGGATCAGAATATCCAGCCCATTATCATTAAGTAATATCACTCCATCCACAAATATGATCAAGAACATAATTAAAAAGTACATTAATTGGGAAGTTATTGGTGCTTTAGGCACAAATCTATAGACTTTTGTATCAGTAACTGGTACAAATAAAAGATATGTGTGTATAGCTAATGCATAAAATTAAGCAGATTTTAAATGTAATTGTAAAGGGGTGAATTTACAATCATATGCAAGTTCAGCAGAAGAGTTGCGGAATCCCTGACAAACAGTGTAAGTGGTGCTAACAATTTTCTTTCTGGGATTTCTGCAGCTCTTCCATTGAAGTTAACAATGGGCAAGTGAGAGAACCTCTGCAGAAATTCACCTTAAAGTCTCAGACTGAAAAATTAAATTAGTCATATTCAGGGATTGAAAGCAAATTGAACCAATGGAATGAGCGATGAGAATGAAATTGTTACTGTTGATGACTTGATTTAATGTGTAACTAGACAATCACAGTATACTGTGAGAAAAACCTGACCAGGAACAACACAAACATTTATTTAAATGGTCTGTGTCATTTTTTATAGTGCAGATCAATTCACCGCAATTACTGTTCAGTTGGAAGGCAACAGCCGAGAATAGCCAGTGAAAAATGTATTTCCCTCACCATTTACTTCCCTTCAGGAATTTCTGAATGAACATTTACCAGTAGCTTTTCAAGTAGAACAGAATCTACATCAATCTGTTAGCTGATGTAATCAACACATTTTTATTTTGGTTTGTTATCCATGTTGTCAAGTAATCAGCTGGAGCAATGGCTACGGAACGCACGCCTCAGGTTGACAGACATGGTTCCCGAGCTGCGTGAATCTGATGGCCATGCAGGGAAATTAAAAAAGTAGGGGGGGAAAGCTCTTAAGTGTCTGTAAAGTACTGATTTCAATTGGGTCCCTTGCTGCTACAGGTTGGGTCGGCTCCAGGATGACAGATGTGCCTGTGGGAAAGGCGCGTGAGAGTGAGTTGACAGTAGGTTCCCAATCCGCTGTCAAAAAATACAACTTTCCCATCCGACCCGCCACCGATTGTGCCTGCTACCACCATGGAAAATTCATCCCTTTATTTCTGGCATTCCTGATGCTTGGCTTACACATGCCAATCCATCAGTGTCATTATTATGTCCAAGAGCAGTTTTTTGCTCCCAAATAGTGTTGCAGCTTTAAGGGCAGTCAGCATCCCTTTACTAGCTGCTGGTACCCAATAATCCAGTCACAGACCTCGTTACTTTCAGAGATTTATACCTAACCAAACCTAAGCCTTCCGCAATCAATGGGCACTGCAAGACGTGCTGTGCACAGTTTGCCTCTCACATTGCATATCTGATTTGTTTTATTTTCTTTAAACTTGTTTTTTATTCATCTTTTCTTAAGTTTTGATATAGATTATTGATTCTGTACTGTTTTCCCCTGAAGTAGTAAATATGTGTTGAAGACTAGAATCTCGATAATACAGACCTTCCTGCTGACTAGCTGCTCATTTTTAATGAATCGTTGCCTTCAATCACATATCTGAAATGAATGTGGATAGCTCATTATAAATGTTGCTTACATCTCATGAACCAGCCCATGTATATAGGTTAAATTCTATTTAGCTGGACAGTTACTTCATGGGGAGAAATCCAGCTCACGGCCATCCTTTATGTGCCTGAAATGGGTGGCTAGCAGTTGACAATCAGGGGCCACCTCGGCTGCCTCATTGATGCCCAAGGCCCACCTGATGCCATATTAAGGCGGGCCTGATCAGCTCGTCTGCCCGAAACAGGTGTAAAGCTGCTTAAATAAGCAAATTGGGGTCCTTTGCTGATTGTAGTACCACGATTGCAAAATTCAGGTGCAAATGAGCAGAGCATGCACAGTGCCAGGTGTTGAGCGGCCAAGCCAGTGGTCCTTCAAGGGACTGCTGGAGGCCACTCAAAAAAAGGCTCAGAACATGATGAGTTTTTATTTTTGTGGGCCCTGGTGAAGCAGGAGTGCAACCTCCAGGCCTGCTGCCTGGTCATTCAAGTCCCTCCCCGAGATTGCCTCCCGGCCCCCAGAACTGATCTGCCAGTGGGCTCAGCATGGGAGCCGGCTGGTTTCCCACCCTCTCTGACCAGCGAACAGCAGAGGGACACCCGTTCCGTGCCCGCAGCGCACCAGCGGCATTGAAATGAGGACCGAAGCTGAATTTGGCTCAGGTCTCAGGTCGGCACACATTTTGGGCACAAGTTGAATTTCTGTCCACCATCTAATTATTTTTTTTATTTGGACAAAAAGGTTATGTGACGGTGATAATGTATTGTTAAAGGATTGTTATACTTTCCCAATAATTCTTGCAAACGTCAGCTTACTTCACTGCACTAGGATCAAAATGGGCAACAAAAGGTGCTTTTACATTTAAAATCGCAGCCGAAACATTCAATTCTTTCACCATTGACTGCTGTTACTGTAAAGTTGGCAACTTGCTTCGTTCTAGCAGCAGTGTGTTGACTCAGATTCTCATGGATTTAAGGACTTGCTGTCAGAATATTAACTTCAGACTGAGATATAAAAGGAAGAGAGCTGCACGATATATGTAGCTAAAAAAGAAAGGTAATTGAAGCACAACAGAAAATGCTGGAATTACACTGCATCAAAAAAGAGAATAGGTAGGTTCATCGTGCAGATGGAGATCCTGATCCAGAAATCATTACTGAAGCAACCAGTAACTTGACAAGGAAATGCAAGGATATTTCACATGAATCCGGACTTTCAATCCTTATACAATCTGTACCTTTGCAAAAATAAAGAAAAATATGGGAGCAGTGATGAGATAGTGGCCCCAGCAGGAAAAGGAAATGTTAGGGACATGTATTTTTTGGCAAAAAGGAAGTTACTTGCTCCTGGCACTGATATAACCCACAATGGCTGGCTCCATCAGTGCCGACACTGGCATAGCATCATATATAAAGAGCTGATACACTGACTGCTACATCTTGGTCAGCAACTGTTCTTCCTTCCAGTTACAGCTGTGGTGGACAATATCTAGCCACATTTGGGAACTATTGCAATTCCAGAGGAATAAAAGCAGCAAGCTGAAATCGGCAACACTGCTGAGTACATTGAGAACGTATGACTAATGTTGACATCTGTTAACCTGATTTCAGGTAAAACGTTCCTGAAACAGTCGACAATGATAAAGATGAGGAGTTTACTCCATTACCACCAACATCAACAACACATGGAAGTGTCAAAAACTATCATGAAGAAATGTGTAGATTGGTGAAAACCAAAGAGATTGGAGATCTCTCAATATTTTATGTATTGAACAACTACATCTACCAACTATCATTCAAAAAAGGAAGATATGATCATAATAACAGGGATAATATTTATCCCTCAACCAACATCAGTAAAACAGATTATCTGGTCATTATCGCATTGCTGTTTGTGGGACCTTGCTGTGCGCAAATTGGCTGCCACGTTTCATACATTACAACAGTGGCAACACTTCAAACAGTACTTCATTGGCTCTAAAGCGCTTTGGGACATCCAGAGTTCATCAAATGCACTATATAAATGCAAATCTTTTATTTTCTTTCTTTAATTAATTAATAAAGATCTGCTGTTGTTTTAACAACTATTTAACTGTTATTTTTAATATTTTTAACTTTTTAATACATTGTAACCAGTTATCATTTGTTTTAAACTTTGAACTTTACAAAGTTTATCAGCTCTGGTGAAGTTCTTAAACTTAAAGCATAGTACAGTACTTGTTTCTCCTACCTTATGTCATTTTGCAACTGTGTTAAAAATAGTTCTGACCTAGGGACATTAGGGGTAATTTTAACTTATCCTGCCAGTGGAAAGCTGACAAGATTGGGTCGGCCGACAGCTTTACACCCTAACCAAGTTAAAAATCGGATGGGGTGTAAAACACCCACCCTTTTCCTGCACGGCGGGTTAGGTTAAATTTATTCCCATTGTACAAGAATTCTGGTTTACTCTGAGGTATTTCCACATTTAATAAACACCCATTGAGTATGAATAAAACATATGTTAAGTTGCTGGTTATTATTTGCAGAGTTGACCACAGAAGGTTTATAGGCTAAAATTAGAGTCCAACCTCTACAGAAGACAACATCTGTTGTATTTGCTTTGACCAAGAAGGTTTGTTCGCATAGAGCAGGATTCTCCTTGGTTTAAGTTTCCAATTTTGGGTGGTCTTCAGGCAGGTGGGGGCACCCCTGCACAAGTATGGGCAGTCGTGTTTAAAGAAGGCAGTGATGAATGTGTGAAGGCATAATCACATTTTCAATCATTACTGCCTCAGGAAAGCTGGATGTTAGGAACGCTGTATAAAACAGGCATTCAGCATTGCTGAGTGATGCAGTGCACAGTAAAAACATTGAAATGGCCACAGCAGGGACTGAAGTTAATAGAGGTATGATCGATTGCAATTTCCGCGATGCTTCATTGCAAGATGTTCATCAAAAGAAAGAATAAAGACTTGCATTTATATAGCGCCTTTCAAGACCACCGGACATCTCAAAGAGCTTTACAGCCAATGAAGTACTTTTGGAGTGTAGTCACTGTTGTAATATAGGAAATGTGGCAGCCAATTTGTGCACAGCAAGCTCCCACAAACAGCAATATGATAATGGTCAGATAATCTGTTTTTGTTATGTTGATTGAGGGATAAATATTGGCCAGGACACCAGGGATTACTCACCTGCTCTTCTTCGAAATAGTGCCATGGGATCTTTTACGTCCACCTGAGAGAGCAGACAGGGCCTCGGTTAAATGTTTCATCCAAAAGACAGCAGCTCTGACAGTGCAGCGCTCCCTCAGCACTGCACTGGAGTGTCAGCCTAGATTTTTACACTCAAATCCCTGGAGTGGGACTTGAACCCACAACCTTCTGACTCAGAGGCAAGAGTACTACCCACTGAGCCACAGCTGACACTAAGCAACAATAGCAAAAGCAACAATTAGATGTATTGTTGGAGCTGCCTTTCCCTTGAGCTGCTGCATGCATCAACTCCTACAGCAGTGGCCATTTCTTAAGATTAGGTGGCAATACTGTTGAGAACCCATAGAAAATTTGCAAATGGAACCAACCATGGAAAGTTTGATGAGATGAGAGGGACCATCTCAGGTGGGCAGAAAGCTCCACTATCACATGTCTGCCAGCAATTGTGGCAGCAAGGAAAATCAAGCCAAATGGTCTGAGTTTCCAAAAATTTGCGACTCCACAAAATCTCAATGTTTTGATCATGTTTATGGACACTTTGCATTCTCAGAATTGCCCTAACTCTCCTGTAGTAGTTGACCACAAAAGCACCTCATTTACAAAAACCTGTAATGCTGCTAACATATATTTTGTTGCTTATGTGGACAAATAGGTCACTTTTACCCCTGTTCATCCACAATATCTTTTGTATTGCAAATCCTAATTGCGATAGTCTGCTGATCGCCAGCTCTTACTACAGTATCTGTTTCAGCATCTATGCAGGAGAAGAATGTACAGCTTCTTACGCTACATTTCAGACAAATTAATTTGTAATAATAAATCAATTGTAAACATTTGTCAGATTTATATCCTTCCATTGACTGCAGCCTGAGTGGTAATCAAAAGCTCTTTTCAAGAGGAGACAAACAGCCTTGTTTACAGATAAGACCGACTTATACATGCATCATGGAGAGAGAAATAGCATTAGCAACTAAATTGGAGGCGAGAGGGAGAAATTAAACCATTAAATTATTAAATATTTATACTTATATATCATCCAAGACTCCTGCCACTCACTAGTGTTCATTGGCTTACTGTGCTCACCAAACTCATGCCAGCCCACCAGACCCATGATCGCCAAGACCAAATATTTGGAAAATGCCTGCAAGTCATATTCCAAATTTTTACATTTATTATCAAAATCACAAGGGGTTTGTTTTCCACTGTTAGACTGCATGGAGTAAAATTCCTATCTTTTTTTCATTTTTAAATGATCGGGAATAAAACTGAAGACTCATAACTGTTTTCCTTTGGTGCACTTAAGGAGCAAGAACTTGACGTTATTTAAGCTGGCAAATGGTCCAACCTGAAGCACCTGCAATAATGTCAATTACACACTAGTCACGTGACTTGATGAGCCACTTCAGGGCTATAAGTACTGGCAGAAGTCAAACAGGTAGATTATGCACTATGGAAACAGGGAACATTCAGAAAGGCAGGGCAGCTGATTCCTCAAGCCCATTTTACAGAAAGGGTTACAGAGCAATGGGTAATTGCAATCCTGAGAATCAGCTTTTCTGGGGTTACTAGCTCTATGGCCTGTCACTAAAAGGCTTGACAACAGGTTGCAGAATGGGTCAGTTAGTCTCCACTATCTCACCTACAGTGAAAGAGGTGAGAAAAAGTTTCAACATCAAGTAAACAACTAATGTAAGATAATATGAGGGCATCAATGAATCTTGGGAAGGATAGAAATAGAGCTGAAACCCATACCTTCCACACCTTTCGTTGTAAGCGTTCTGCTGTTACCAGCACAGAACTGCATCACGATCCTCTTCCTTGCCATGAGTCCAATTATGCTTTGTTTTTCTTTAAATATCAAAGTGCTGATTTGTAAAAACTTATAAGGAGGTAATGTTCAAATATTGTAAAGAGAATACATAAGAAATAACTCAAAGTCAGACAGCTGCATGGGAGGACAAGGTACTTAGGCAAAGGTGGCTGAGCCTGTGTTGTGTTTTTTTTTCTGTTTTGTGCCACTGGCTTGCAATATAACATTTTGTAAATTCTGAGCTAATAGCTTGGTATATATTTAGGGCATCCTTTTAACAAATATTTGTTTTATAATGGGATTTTATCCAAAGCAAGCCTAAATTAAGTGTGTTTACCCAAATGTCTCTGTTCTCTTATAAAGCAGTACTGACATCCATATATGGGTAACAATCTACCCCATCAGCAGCTTTAATAAAACAAAAGGCTGACTATCCAGGCCAAACAATTTTGTCTATAACAAATGCAGAGGGAGTCAAACTATGGGCAGTATATGTTAAGAATTCTGTACACTGCACCTCAGGAAGGATATTTTAGCCTTGGAAGGGGTTTGGCACAGATTCGCCAGAATGATATCAGTGCTTAAAGAGTTAAATTATGAGGACATATTGCATTAACCTAGCTTGTATTACTTTGAGTATAGAAGGTTGAGGGGTGACCAAATCTAGGGGGGAAAAATTCAGTTGGTTGCGCCTCCCATTAGCGCCTTAAGAGGGCGCTAATGGGGCGCAAAGCATCTGGCGCCCAGGCGCGGCGAAGTTTGCGCCGCTCGCGAAATTAACTAGACATTTTGCGGCGGTGCTAAACACTACCGCCACGATCTCCTGCACCGGCAGATCGTGACGTCAGTCGAGTGCGTAACGCCCCCGTATCGCCCCGGAGCGGATATTGAGTGGCGCCCCCTGCCTTACCGCCTGACGCTAGCAACGACAGGTTGAGGGGAGCGTTCTGCAGTCATGAAGGGAAAGGGGGAGCGCTATTTAAAGGTGACCGCTTCCTGCCTTTTATTGTTGGTGCCATTTTTGAACTACGCATTCTGAGAGAGAGAGGGAGAGACTTCTGGAGAGATTCAATGCTGTGTGAAGGAGTTTTGGGTACTGAGCAGCACTTTGCAGGTTCATTTTGATTTGCCATTCCTTGTATCGATTTAGAAGAGACTGTGGGGGCTGCACTCTGAGCTCTTTGCCTGGTACTCTCCATTGTTCTTTCCAGCAGATTTGATGTGCAGGTCTCTCCAGGCCGAGATTCAAGGCTGCAATGAGCAGGATGTGGATGGAAAGCAAGATTAACCATCCCCTTTAAGAACTGGCCCGTGCCATTGTGTGTGTGTTCCATTGCTGACTGACATCACATGAGCTTCGCCAGCGCTCTGAGGTAGCGCCTCGCTCCTCGGCCTTTGCGCCTTAAGACAGGTGTGAAGCGCCTGATTTAGCGCTGCAATCACCTCCAGGGGCGATAAAACTCAAGTTTGCAGTCGGTGGCGATAATTAGCGCCAGGCGCTAATCTTTGCGCCCTGCCGATAATTGCGCCCCAAATGGGGCGATACTGAATTTCTCCCCCTAGGTGTTTAAAGTGACTAAAGGATTCGAAAGGGTAGATGCAGTGAAATTATTTCCTTTGGTGCGGAAATCCAGAACAATGGGGCACAATCTTAATTTTAGAGCTAAGTCATTCAGGAATGAAATCAGGAAGCACTTTTTCACACGAAGGGTACAGCTCAGCCATGATGGCAGAACATACTCAAGGGGCTGAATGGCCTACTATGTTCCGAGAGAAATAATGCACAATGAATAACTTTGTACCCATTAAGTAATTCGTTGCTAAGTAAGCACGCGATGCAAATCAATTTAACGTCATCAAATGCTAGAAGCATCTGAAAGCCAAAAAAAAGTCATGTGAATATGCCAGGCAGCACAAACACCATGGCCTGGAGATTTTTGGGTCCCTGAGGCTGTGGCTTAAGTGTAGCATGGTGGGACGATTGCACTCCACAGTCGGAGGAGGCTGACCCTGTCAGAAATCCTGGGGTCAGCTAATTTCAATAATGCTGATGGGAGAAGGACGAGAGTCCTTCCAGCAGGAGCCAGATACACATGGGGCAGAAAATTCAAAAATTAATCTATGTGCATACACCAGACATAGATCATCAGCCCATTCAGTGATTGGACGCCTTTCTCTTCACGTAGGTTGTGGGTTCAAGTCCCACTCCAGAGACTTGAGCACAAAATTTAGGCTGACACTCCAGCGCAGTACTGAGGCAGTCCTGCACTGTCAGAGATGTTGTCTTTCAGATGAGATGTTAAACCGAGGCCCCGTCTGCCCTTTCAGATGGGCGTAAAAGATCCCATGGCACTATTTTGAAGAAGAGCAAGGGAATTCCCTGTGGTATCCTGGCCAATATTTATCCTTCAACCAACATTACTAAAACAGAAAATGCTGGAAATACTCAGCTGATCAAGCAGCATCTGTGCAGAGAGAAAAAGAGTTAACGTTTCAGGTTGATGACCTTTCGTCGTTACTAAAACAGATTCTCTGGTCATTATCACATTGCAGTTTGTGGGGCCTTGCTGTGCACAAATTGGCTGCAGCATTTCCTATATTACAACAGTGACTACAATTCAAAAAGTACTTCATTGGCTATAAAGTGATTTGGGATGTCCTGAGGTAGTGAAAGGCGCTATACAAATGCAAGTTTCTTCATTCGATGCCCTAAGTGCCATGTGGGTTCGGTTATTTTTTTTTATTTGTTTATGGGATCTGGGCATCGCTGGCAAGACCAGCATTTATTGCCCATCCCTAGTTGCCCTTGAGAAGGTGGTGGTGAGCCGCCTTCTTGAACCGCTGCAGTCCGTGTGGTGAAGATACTCCCACAGTGCTATTAGGGAGGGAGTTCCAGGATTTTGACCCAGCGACGATGAAGGAACGGCGATATACTTCTAAGTCAGGATGGTGTGTGACTTGGAGGGGAACTTGGAGGTGGTGGTGTTCCCATGCGTCTGCTGCCCTTGTCCTTCTAGGTGGAAGAGGTCGCGGGTTTGGGAGGTGCTGCTGAAGAAGCCTTGGCGAGTTGCTGCAGTGCATCTTGTAGATGGTACACACTGCAGCCATGGTACGCCGGTGGTGGAGGGAGTGAATGTTTAAGGTGGTGGATGGGGTATCAATCAAGCAGGCTGCTTTGTCTTGGTTGGTGTCGAGCTTCTTGAGTATTGTTGGAGCTGCACTCATCCAGGCAAGTGGAGAGTATTCCATCACACTCCTGACTTGTGCCTTGTAGATGGTGGAAAGACTTTGGGAAGTCAGGAGGTGAGACACTCGCCACAGAATACCTAGCCTCTGACCTGCTCTTGTTGTCACAATATTTATGTGGCTGGTCCAGTTAGGTTTCTGGTCAATGCTGACCCCCAGCATATTGATGGTGGGGGATTCGGTGATGGTAATGCCGTTGAATGTCAAGGGGCGGTGGTTAGATGCTCGCTTATTGGAGATGGTCATTGCCTGGCACTTGTGTGGCACAAATGTTCAGCCATGAACGCATTGAATGGCGGTGCAGGCTCGAAGGACCGAATGGTCTACTCCTGTACCTATTTTCTATGTTTCTATGTTTCTAAATGTTACCTGCCACTTATCAGCCCAAGCCTGAATGTCGTCCAGGTTTTGCTGAATGCGGGCATGGACTGCTTCGTTATCTGAGGAGTTGTGAATGGCACTGAACACTGTGCAGTAATCAGAGAACATCCCCATTTCTGACCTTATGATGGAGGGAAGGTCATTGATGAAGCAGCTGAAGATGGTTGGGCCTAGGACACTGCCCTGAGGAACTCCTGCAGCAATGTCCTGGGACTGTGATGATTGACCTTCAATCACCACAACCATCTTCCTTTGTGCTAGGTATAACTTCAGCCAGTGGAGAGTTTTCCCCCGATTCCCATTGACTTCAGTTTTACTAGGGCTCCTTGATGCCACACTATGTCAAATGCTGCCTTGATGTCAAGGGCAGTCACTCTCAGCTCTTCATGAAATCACGACAGATAGAAGAACTGCTGCTGCCTCTCATACTATGCTGCTGGTCTGCAGAGAATGTGATGTGGTGGTGCGCCTTGTAAATAGTGCCTTAGTTACCTGTTAAATACAGGTCTGCACTGCAGATCAATTCACTCTCCTGATATTATCAGTTGTTACCTGGAAGCTTCCTGTGGCATTGAAGTTTTGTGCTGTTTACTACAAACCGCTTCCATAAGTGAGCTCTCACTCCCTATGAACCAGAGTGTGACTTTTTATATGCAATATATGGTAATGTTGCTTTGCCCCGACAGAAACCCTTGTTGTATTTAGCTTACTGGGAATATGACATGAGCCCTCTTGTAGTCTCCTAGACCTTGTAAAGTGGAAAAATAAACAAACAGACAGTGGTGTAGGTTATAAACTAAAGAACAGGGGCTAGAAATTCATGTACTCACCGCCACTCCGTAGCACCATGAATTGGCGATAAACTGGCAGCGGCCGCTCTTTCGCCAGCTGGTGGCGGGTCCTGTGGCGGCTGCCATATTCAAGTTCCCCTTTGCGCTGCCGGTAACTGGCAGCGCCCTGCAAAAAAAAAATGGTGGTGTGATGACGTCAATCGGCATGCAACGCCAACTTAACATCACCAACGCGAACTTCAGCCCTAGCACTGAATCCAGCACTGGGTCCCAACCTGGCTTGTAAGCAGGCTGACAGTGGCAGACAGTGGCAATGTCTGCAGCTCTTAAAGGGACACACACATCATTCAGGTAAGTTTGAATTTAAGGGTTTGGACTGGATTTTTTTGATTTTATTGAAGTGGTGGCTTGCTGCAATAGATGTGAAAAGTTTTTACTTGTGTCGGGAGTGCTGCTGGATGCTTGCAAGGGCTCGGATGGTAAATGAAAGCCTTTGAGAAGACAGAACATGCTGCGAATACTCAGCAGGTCATGCAACATCCATGGGAGAAAAAGAGTTCATGTCTCAGGTCAACATGCTGTCTGACCAACTGAGTATTTCCAGCATTTTATGCTGTCATTTTATATTTACAGCATTCGCTTGCAGAGGGAAGGGGAAGGCACAGAAGAGGAAGACGCAGAAGAGGAGGAAGCCGAAGAGGAGGAATCAGACGGAAGGTTGCATCCCAGACAGTCCCTTTGTGGCCGGGATATCCGGGATGGAATCCTCTGCCTGTGGTCCCACTGGCTAGGCAGGCTGCATTTCTTGTGAGTGTGAAATGAGGAAGGCACAAGGATGGAGTTGTGCTGATGGGAGGGCGGGAAAGCAAGAGGTGCATGCCAGAAGGAGGATAATGTATGAGGATACCAGCATCTTGTATCCTTTTAGCCCCACCACTGGCCAAGGGCTCAACCATGCCCCTGCCAAGAATGCATGTTAAAAAGCATCTTATCCTATTCTGAAAGATTTCAGGACAAAGCCAACAATCCAGGTTAAGTGATTTCTACTTGTTTTGCAATTAAACTGTATTTGTTTAGGAATAATGACCTTGAAGAGACCTTTTGCATTCCAGATTATGTAGCCTCTCCAGCCTGGGGCAAGAAACCTGCCAACTCTCAGAATCTGTCTGTTGGATGAGATGTTAAACTGAGGCCTGCCTGCCTAGCTAGGCGTAAAAGATCCCATTGCACTTTTTTGAAAAAATGCAGGGAGCTCTCCCGGTGTCTTAGCCAATATTCATCACTCAACCAACACCACCAAAACTGCTTAACTCGTCATTCATCTAATTTGCTGTTTGTGGGACTTTGCTATGCGCAAATTAGCCATACTCCAGAAAGTAATTAATTGGCTGTGAAGAACATTATAATGAAGACTGTTTATGTTTCATGTCAACAGGACTCTTCCCCAAGTTTAAAGAAAATACAAGGTACAGCTGTAGGGCTAAAATATTTATCCCCATAAGCACTTAGGCCCATAATTTTCTGTCAAAATAATGGCAAGGCTAATGGCACTCATTGTTATTTATGCGCAAATGCTACAGCAACTTCAGGCAAGGGCAGGTGCGCGGTTAAATGTGGAGATCCAAAAGTTGCTGTCCAAGTTGTGCCAGTCCGCCATTAGCTTTGTGAAAAAGTCATCACGCCGACTGCCTCACCATTGACATGCATGGAATGGTGTGAAGTTGCTGTATTTGCGCAGTAGATACGATTAGACTTGCCACAGAAAGTTAAGTCCATTTCAGTCTAAGTACCCATTTAATGACACGATAAGTGCTAATTACTGTCAGTCAAACTCCGGCACTGAAAATTAACTATTTCAAGTGTGGAGTTTCATTCCTTCAGGTTTTCATTGTTGTTGGAGACTTTAAAAATGTAACATTTTAAATTAAGACTTTTTGTTACTTTTCCTTTCTGCCTTTTTTTTTCTCTCTCTTTTAGTCCAATTTTTCTTCCCTCTCTTTGGGGGGAATTTTTCAGGGGGTCAGCGGGCACGTTTGGTGGCATGTCGGGTGGTAAAATTTACCCACTGTCAACCCGCCGCCACGCTAGTTTCCCAGATGTTGGGTCTGTCATCGCTGAACAGACCCGACACCAAGCGGTGGGGGAGGCAATGTAGATGATTAAAAGCTTGGTAACAGGCACTTAAAAATTATTTTAAGCTTCGCTTTAAATTTTACGAGTTGACCCATGGGTTCCCCGCTGCTCGGGATCACGTCAGGTAAGCAGGTCGGGAGTTGTGTCACCATGATATAATTTCTTTACTTGACAGCTGTAAACGTGCTATAAAAGCTCCCATCTCATAGCTGTTCACTTTCCAAGGTCAGAAGCTGTTGCTTACTGCATTTAGAAGACAGATTGAGCTTTATGCAGGTTGCATGTGTTTGGAGCAAACTCTGTATCCAGTGTCACCTCATTAGAACAACCTCTCTCACCATTGACAGATCGCTTCTGTCATCTTAATTTCACCTGCCATCTATTCCATCAGCATCGGTGCCCTTGAAACTATCTCACCTTGGGCCTCAGAATCCCATCACGATCAGCCCCAACACCAGCAGCATCAGTCACACCAGCAGCACCAACAACAACACCAACCTTCTTCGCAATCACCTGATGCTGCACAGGACACAGGGCATCAGCACCCAACCACATTGCTGCCTGGGATGCCAGGGATGGCCTCACCATGGCCAGATTTACTTCACTTGATGCTGTACACCCTGGCTGCCACGTGATGTGCCAGGTTGGCACCACCCCACACCAACAACATGAAGCATCCCTACAATGCCCAAGCCATTCCTTTCACACTGATCACCATTGCAGGGGGTACTGTTATGTCTCACCATTCACTGCAACACACTAAGCCACTTCCAAAGGTGCACATAAATCTGTCCAAGAACGCAAAGTGTTGAAAATAAAGATTTCAAATTTGACAGCACATTAACAGAAACTTCACGTGAATATTGGCTAAAACACCCAAGTACCTACACTTGTGTGTTGTGAGATGGGGAAGTGATAATGTAGAGAGAGATGGATGGGTGCAGGTGCGAGTAAGTTGGTGTGAGTAGGATGTGCAGGAGTAGGGTAGGGAAGGCAGAGTGATGGGGATGTGATGAGTGGCACAGCAGGAGGAGGTTGAGTGTAGCTTTGCAGTAATGTTTTGTGATCTACTGAGATCATTGAAAGGTTTGCGCCACTGCAGGGTGGTCCTCCCATGACATCCCTGCTTGTGCCCTCCTGTACAATGTACAACCAGGCTGAGTTGATCTCATGGGGAGGTCCCTTCCACCCATTGGAAGGGAAAGGAATCTCCCTGCGTGCTGTGACTCCCTCCATAAGCATATGGAGGGAGTCATGGGAGAGCCTGGGTGCAGGCGTGCACCTTTGTGCAGTGCTTGTCAGTGTTTGCAGCACCTCAATGCTGTAGAACACTGACAGCACAAGTGACAAAATCAATGTGGCCATGGTCCCTTTAAGGAAACCGGCTGATGACGCCTCATCAAATGACATCATCAGACCCGCTTCCTTCAATTGGCCGGGAAACGCGCTGGGCGGGCTTAATAAGCCCAATCAACGTAAGATCGCTTTGGACAGCGGGTTTGAGCCAGCAGTAGGATCGCAACCCCCCACTGACCCCGGCCGCAACGGACCCGCTGAGGTAGGGGAAATTGCAGCCTTTATCTCTCTTTCTGTACCTGATTTGGCATTGAATCCACTCACTCTAATTTAAACTTCCTTCTCAGTCCTGCACTGTTAATTTCACTATCCTTCAATCTGATTGGTTAAGGACATACACACTAATACAAAAGCAAAATACTGCAGATGCTGGAACTCTGAAATAAAAACAGAAAATGCTGGAAATACTCAACAGGTCAGAGAGCATCTATGGAGAGAGAAACAGGTAACGTTTCAGGTCGATGATCTTCTGGTCATCGACCTGAAACGTTAACTCTGTTTCTCTCTCCACAGATGCTGCCTGACCTGCTGAGTGTTTCCAGCATTTTCTGTTTTTATTATAAGAACATACACAGTTGGTTTCCCTGTTCACTCAGGTGCAGGTGCCCTGCTTCCCTCGCTGCGCCGTTATCAGCTTGCACTTTCAGCAATTTGCCACGCAAAAAATTAAAAAACTTAAACGTGCAAGGGCAAGTCTAACTAATGGGAGATGCCATTAGATTCACTTCTGCAGCAAATTATGGCCTTTAGTCTCAGAGTTTGTAAAATGTTCTCACACTATAACACAAATAAGACTAAAACAGTTTATCAGCCGAAGCGCTTGGTCTTGAAGTTAATGATTTTTTTAAATGCAATGGACCACTTACTACTCTGCAGGCAATTTACTGGTTACGCCATGAGGTATTGTGAAGAAAGAAAGTCTTAGATTTCTATATCACTTTATCACATCTCTCAGAAATGCCTCAAAGCGCTTCAAACATAATGGCCCAGATTTTCCTGGAGCTAAGTTTTTTAAACTTTTTCTCACAAAGTTGCTGGAAGTGCCAGCTGATAATAGCACAGTGAGGGAAACAGGGCATCTGGGACCTTGGTGAGCAAACTGTGTATCTCCTTAACCAATGAGATTAAAGGATTGAGAAATAAACAGAGAAAGGAGTGAGAAGGAGGGTCAATTAGAGTGGGTGAATTCAATGTCAAATCAGGTACAGGAAGAGAAATAAAGAGAGGGAAAGAAAGATTGGATTAAGAGAGAGAAAAGAGGCACAAAGGAAAAGTAAGAAAAAAAAATTAAAAATTTAAATTTGACATTTTTTAAATCTCTTAAAACAATTCACAACCTGAAGAAATGATACTCCACACTTATAATTGTTCACTTTCTGGGCAAGCGAGGTTGATTGGCAGTCATTAACAATTATCATGTTGTTAAACGGTACTTACATTGTTAATTACTAGATTTAACTTTCTTTGGCGAGTTTAATGGGCAATTAATGTGCCAACGCAGCAACTTCATGAAAATCACGGGAAGGTTAAGGGCAAGATGCCGTTTTCGCGAAGCTAACAGCAGAGTGCTGCAAATCGTCCAGCAACTTGTGGCGATTCGCAATTCACGGAGAAGCTCTTCCTCGTTGCAAGTTGCTGGCCAATTTGCGCATTAATATCAGCGTGTATCATTCAGACGTTATTATTTCTTCAGCAAAATCTGGCCCAATGTATTACTTTGAAGTGCAGTGATTGCTATTATAAGAACATAAGAAATAGGAGCAGGAGTAGGCCATTTGGCCCCTCGAGCCTGCTCCGCCATTCAATAAGATCATGGCTGATCTTTTACCTCAACTTCACTTTCCTGCACTATTCCCATATCCCTTGATTCCCTTAATATCCAAAAATCTATCGATCTCTGTTTTGAATATACTCAACAACTGAGCCTCCACAGCCCTCTGGAGTAGAGAATTCCAAAGATTCACCACCCTCTGAGTGAAGAAATTTCTCTTCATCTCAGTCCTAAAATGGCCGACCCCTTATTCTGAGACTGTAACCCCTGGTTCTAGACTTTGATGTGGTACCTTCCTGGCTGACCTGATTAACTTTATCACACCTCGGCAGATAAACAGTCAGGATGATTGAATTTAGTTGTCTGCAATTGTAAGTTACACATGCATTGTTCTCTATCTATATATGCTTTGACGATTCTGTATCTCCTCACTTCACCCGACGAAGGAGTTGTAACTCCGAAAGCTTGTGATTTAAAATAAAACTGTTGGACTATAACCTGGTGTTGTGCGACCTCTCAATTTTGTCCACCCCAGTCCAACACCGGCATCTCCGCATCTAGACTCCCCAGCCAGGGGAAACAAAAAAAATTGGAAAAGCAGAGTATTTTGTAAATGTTGAGAAATTGGAAAATGTTGGTGTTCAGAGGGACCTGTGAGATGTGGATGTGAGTTTGAGTAGGTGCAGATGCTTGGTGGGTGAGTGGTGGGGGTGTGGTGGTTTGTGCAGTGTGTACAGACGGAGGTTCAGATGCTGGTATGTAGAACCTGTTGAAGCATGTACTCACCTTGACCACCCGAGTGAGGTCGTTGAATTTCTTCTGGCATTGTGTCAGGCTGCATACGACCACACTACTGGCCGAGACCTCCTGGGCCACTTCCCTCCACATTGCCCTGAATACCTGGGGCAATGGCCTCCTTCCAGTGTCTGGGAACAGCACTGCCCTCCTTCGCTCCACTCCCGCGACCAATACCTCCAATGCCTCGTCCGTGAAACGACGAGCTCTCTCCCTGGGAGTGGGATTAGCCATCATGATCAGGGGATTGAGTTGGTTGCAGGTCGCCTTCACAGCTAGCAGTGCTGATAATGAGGATCTGCACAATGATGCAATCTCCCCTTTAAGAGCTGGAAGGGGCCAGTGTGAAGGATCATTATCGATTGCATTGCACCTGAAATTCATTATCGATCTGCTGGTAGCGCCCCGTAGCGCCCTACTGAGGTCATTAGCGCTTGATTTAGCGCTCCAGTTCTTTCCTGGAGTGCTAACAGCCAATTTAGGGGAAGCTCAGAATCATTAGCACTTGGTGCTAATTTTTCAGGATTTCAAAAATTAGCGCCCCAAACGGGGTGATACCAAATTTCTCCCCCTTAGAGTTCTCCTGGTGTTCTGGCCAACAACTCTTCCTCAACCAACACCATCGAAAAGAGATTAGCTGGTCATTCATTTCATTTGCTGTTAGTGGGACCTTGTTCTGCACCATTTGCCTATATAGCCAAGACTGCACTTCAAAAGTAATTCATTGGGGTAAATTTTAAGCATCCAATTTCAATAGAATGAAAAGCAGGCATGTTCTATAATGGGTGGGTGATTCACTTCTCTAGATTACGCCCATGCGGTGAAGACTAAAATTTACTTCATTGGCTGTGAAGTGCTTTGAGACAACCTCAGGATATATAAGGCACTACATAAATGCAAACTTTTCCCTAATATATTTGTATGTTCACATACCCAATTACCAACAACTGATATCCCAAGCTTGTTTGCTCTTCAACTATATGATGAACTTCTGTTTTAAGAATGGTGAAAGAATTTACACAGTACAGCTTATACCATGTCAGCCATTTCAGCATCCTCGCTGTCCAAGTCCAATGCCACATATTAGACTTACTTGTCAACAACTGCTTAACCCAGGTCATCATGTGAGGGACTTTGACAAAGAGACATGCCTGCCATTAGGCTGGCTCCCTCTTTAGGGTACTGAGTGACTTTAGGCCAATGTAGGCCCTCCTTCCCTGCAACCATTTTCCCCTTCTGTGACAAATCCACCTCACAACTTGGTCAAATGGATCAAAGGATGTTCTTCCATTGCATGACTAAGAGCTCTGAACTACAAAGAAGAAATATTTTGGGCACACATATTAGATACAACACAAGCTTAACCTCAGCTATGTGCTTTCCTTATAGCCTTGCAGTACTGGTTGTGATCTTCAATGTTTTATGTAATATGACACCCAGTTCCTTGATGCATAGATGATTAAGCAACATATGACTGTAACCTAATCACTAATTACAAAATTAGGGAAAAATGTACTATCAAGCAGTAATTCATTATAACAACAGAAAACGCTGGAAAAACTCAGCAGGCCAGGCAGCATTCATTATATGCATCCATGTAATACTTGGTAATGAAATCCGTGCAAATCTTAACTGCAATTCAAACATCCATTGATTTTTATTTAATCTCTCTCACTCTATTGCTTTCTTCATTCTGGTAATTCCATAAAATTCTTCCTGGATTTTTTCTAGACTAAATTGTTTCCTTAGATAGGTCTTCCATGCTAGTCCTTCATATAAGAGATTTTATGATTTGCGCTTTCACTGCATAACTTTATGTAGGGGGCACATAAAGAGGTAAAAATTGGGTATCGCCCATTTTGGGGTGCTAATATCGGCCGGGCGCAAATTTTAGCACCCAGCGCTAATTATTGCTGCCGACTGCGAAATTAGTCTCCAGCAGACTTGGAGGTGATTGGAGCGCTAAATCAAGCTCTACACACCTCTCTTAGGGCGCTAACGTCGGGGAACGAGGCGCTACCTCAGGGCGCTACTGAAGCTCAGGCGATGTCAATTACCTTGTACTCAGACAGACTGGCGCCTTCCAGTTCTTAAAGGGGTGGGTCCATCTTGCTGCACAGCCACACCCTGCTCATTGCAGCGTTTGACCTCGGCCTGCAAGCAGTTAAAAATCTTCATCCACGATTTATGATGGATACTCAGAGGCCCAGGGAGAGAGCTCGCCGGTTTAGCGACCAGGCATTGGTGGCTCTGGTTGGCGCTGTGGAATGGCGACGGGCAGTGCTGTTTCCAGAGACTGGCAGGAGGCCATTGTCCCGCAAGTTTACAAGGGTCTGGAGGGAGGCGGTCCAGCACGTTTCATCGAGGAGCCTGATCCAAAGGACACATACACAGTGCCGTAAGAAGTTCAGCGACCTCACTCAGGTGGTCAGGGTGAGTACCTGCTTGAAAAACCTTTACATCCCACCATCTCAACCTCACTCTGTGCACAGACAGTGTAAATACACAAATGCCCAACACTTATGCCCATCTCATAAAAGACAAATGCACATCCCACACCTTGCACACATTATCAGCTATTCAACTGTGGTAGGCACATCTGCTAAACACATGGCTGCACACTCACTCACAGGCTGTCCTTTTTCTTGCAGGCCAAGCTTTCACTTAATCGGAGGGAGCAACAATGATGGGAGGAGGACAGGCGGAGCTGCACCTCCTCACACAATTGGCAGAGAAAGTCCACAGACTCATTGCCAGTCATGTCGTCGGCGCTGTGGCCGTTGGAGTGGTCGACCCCCTTGGGGACAACAACGGTATGTTCATCAGCTTGCTCTCCTCTCTCATACCACTTCCCCCTCACAAAACCAGCCTTTTACACTTTCAATCTAACTATACTGTCTCCATTCCTTGCTCCCTTCCTGCCCCCCTGCCCTCACATTAAAGCCACTCTTGTACCTTCCTGCTTTTAGATAGTGAACCACCAGCTGAGCAGCCTGTCCCTCAGCCTCCCAGTGGCAGCGACGCAGAGAGAAGGAGGAACATGAAGCCTGCGCCTCACCGCCTGCGTCTTCCAAGGGTGACAATTCAGACAGTGGGACCACACGTTCACTTGGATCTGATCTGGGTGAAGTTCCGGGATCCAACGGGCTGCAGCAACGCCATGGGGGAAGGGAAGCTTGGGGGGCCATCTCCCCGGAGGGTGAGTGCGCGCGGGTTCTGCTGCACAGGACTCAGATGAGGACCTCGATATAGCAGCCATGAATACTCAGGCTATAAGCATGCATACGGAGCTCATGGGTGCAACGGCAAGGGTGCCCGAGAGTATGGATGCACTGGCTAGGAGCGTGGAGGAGTCCGCCGCCAGCACAGCTGTCATCTGTGCGCAAAACCTTGAACCCATCCTTGCCTCGTTGCAGAGGATGGTTGAATTGCAGGGAGACCGTGGGGACCCAGAGCCCATGCTACGTGTAATGGGTCAGGTGGCAGGATCTATTGCAGCACAGGCCGAAGCGACGCAACGGCTTAGTGCTGCAATCGAGTCATTGGCTGGTGCCATCCAATGTCAGACTGCACTCATGCAGTCTCAGATTGATGTCATGCAAGCACTGACTGCTGCCATCCTCACTGGGTTGCCCACAGCAGGCCAGCAATCTGTGCTTGAGCAGATTGCTGCGGATGCTGAGGTACTGCCCCGGGGGAGTGGCAGTGTGTCGGTCGAGCAGGAAGGTGCTGTCCTCTCTCAGGATGACAGCATTCCTGCTCCCACCACTGCCACTCCGCCATTGCACTTGCCACCAGCCTGCAACACAGCCAGCCCAGACTGCTGCTGCCCATGCAGAGTTGGTGCAGTCTGCAGCCGGGCCCTCCAGGACCAGAACTGGTCGAGGGCGTCCTTCAAGGCCATCTGCAGTCTCTGGATCCAACATTCAGCAGCCTTCCACCAGCCTTGCTGCAGCCACTGGGGCCACATTACGGAGGAGCAGTGGGGTGGGAAGGGGTGAAGTGCGCAGGGGATGGAGATCATTCTCAAAGGGCGAATAACTAAAAATTCTCCAACAAATGGGGGGAATGTTTGTCCCAAAGTTGAATGTTCATGTTAATATCTTGTTCACTCTGTTTACGCTTATCTCGATGTGGTAAGAACCAGTTTTGTTAGTTAATGAATTGTTGTGTTTGTTTGTTATTGGTTGCGCTGAATAAATAAGACACAGTTTGTCAGATAAATAAACATTTTTATTGGAACATCACAACTTTGCTCATTTGACTCATTGGAGCTTTGCCCGGCAATAGGGGCTGCGGGATGCTTGTGATGATGTGCTTCTTCATCCCAAAAGCCATCTTCTCTGTCATTCATCAGAAGCGGTATCTTATCAGGCATTCACAGACGGCCCTTGCAGAGGCAACATTGAGCGCCTCCCTCCCACGTTGGTGCTGCTCATCCTCCTCTTCATCCTCTGCCTCCGCCTCCTCCTCCTCCTCTCCCTCTTCTTCCACCAATCCCTGGTGGCAATGGCTGGGTCCTCAGAATGGCGAGGTTATGAAGCATGCAGCACACAACAATGAAAACCGACACCCGATCGGGGAGTACTGCAGGGCTCCTCCAGAGTGGTCAAGACACCGGAACCATTGCTTCAGCACGCAGATCGTCTGTTCAATGAAGTTCCTGGTGGCGCTATGGCTCTCATTGTATACGAGGTCAGCAGGAGTGTTGGGGTTATGGAGCGGTGACATCAGCCAGGTGCAGAGTGGATAACTCTTGTGCCCGAGGAGCCAGCCACGAGGTTGACGCGGTGGTTGGAAGAGGTCTGGGACACCAGTCTGGCGCAGGATGAAAGCATCGTGGCTGCTGCCAGGATAGCGGGCATTGACGGCGAAGATGCGCTGTCTGTGGTCGCAAACCAACTGGACGTTGAGAGAGTGGAAGCCTTTGCAGTTGCGGAAAACCTCTGCATTTTCATGAGGTGGCCGCAATGCCACATGCATGCAGTCAATGGCACCCTGAACCATGGGGAAGCCCGCTATCCTAGCGAAGCCACATGCACATTCACGCTGTTTGTCCCGGGTCATGGGGAAAGAGATGTACTCCCTTCTCCTTTTGTACAGAGCATTTGTGACCTCCCGAATGCAGCAATGGACAGCGAACTGGGAGATATTCGCTATGTCCCCAGTTGAAGCCTGGAAGAAGCCACTGGCATAGAAATTCAGAGCCACTGTCACCTTTACTTCCACTGACAGAGACGTCCTGGTCCTGAGCTGAGGCTGCAGATCTGGTTGCAGGAGGTGGCAGAGCTCTGTGACCACCTCCTTGCTGAAGCGCAGCCTTCTAAAACACTCCTCTCGGACAAATGAGTGTAGGAGAATTGCTCCTGGAATACCCTGGGAGGGTAAGGTCTCCTGTGCAGAGGCCTGTTGGCCCTCCTCCCTCTGGCCATGTTTGTCACTCTCTCTCTACACCTCTGCTGCCTCCGAAGGTGAAGCTGGAGGATGCCGCCCTGAGTTAGTACAGCCCCCATTTAATCTTGTAAATGTGGTAAATATAAAGCTCAGAGTAATAGGAACCTGAAAAGTGTTGCTCAGGAACAAAACTCCTTGTAGGACAGCGTTAAATGTCTCCAGGCGCCTCTCTCCCTCTCTCAAACTGCGTATGCAAAATATTTTGCCGACAGGAAAAAGCAGGAAGCGTACGCCTTTAAATAGCGCCCCCCCAACCAGCTCCCTGCCGACTTGAAAACGTTCCCCTCTACCTGTCATTCCTAGCGACAGGCGCTAAGGCAGGGGGCGAGAATCAATTTCCGGTCCGGGGCAATGCGCGCTTCGATGATGTCATGATCTCCAGGCTCAGGAGATCGTGGTGATAGTGTTTAGCAAAGCGCCAGATCAATTTCGCGGGCGGCGCTAAAATCGCCCCGCTCCAGCGGTAAGTTGTTAGCGCCCCGTTAGCGCCCCCGGTGGCGCTAATGGGAGGCGCTAACCAACCCAATTTTTCCCCCCAAGAGTTCTGCGCAGAGGTCAGCGGGCCTCACAGGGTTATCTGTGTGTGGAAAGTTTATTTGTTTGTCACTCTATCAAGGATCTGACCTGTTCAGAGAATTTCTTTTGTTGTGTTCCTTCATTCCCACTTTGCATTCCTCAACTCACAGGTGTGGTTCCTTTGTTCAAACCAACGACTCCCGAGGCCTCCTCCAGAGGAGAAACAGGTATGTTACAAATCTATTTTCACGGCGATGCAAACATGAGCCACAATTTCACTGCCTGCTTCCATTGCTGGGAAGTTGGGAAATGCAGAACGTCACACGTTTATACAGGTACATGCAAGGATCACTGCATACCGGCCTCCCATCAGTGTGATTCATAATGATCGATAGTGGCTGACATGGGATTCAATTCTTTTCAGTAATTAAAATGTGAAATATGGCAAAGCAGTACAGAATTTGTTTGAAATTAAAAAGCTTTATCCCCACTGTTTTATACTAATGTCCATCCTTCTTGGAGTGAGATCACCCCTTCAAGGACTCTCCGTGCATTTAACTAAGTGTATGGGCCTGAATTTGCTGAAAACCTACGTCATAGTAATGACACATCAATAGAATCATACCTTTCAGCCAATGTCCCAAACGCCTCCATCACCATCCCTGGGTATGTCCTGTCCCACCGACAGGACAGGCCCACCAGGGGTGGTGACACAGTGGTATACAGTCGGGAAGGAGTGGCCCTGGGAGTCCTCAACATTGACTCCGGACCCCATGAAGTCTCATGGCTTCAGGTCAAGCATGGGCAAGGAAACCTCCTGCTGATTACCACCTACCGCCCTCCCTCAGCTGATGAATCAGTACTCCTCCATGTTGAACACCACTTGGAAGAAGCACTGAGAGTAGCAAGGGCACAGAATGTACTCTGGGTGGGGGACTTCAATGTCCATCAACAAGAGTGGCTCGGTAGCACCACTACTGACCAAGCTGGCCGAGTCCTGAAGGACATAACTGCCAGTCTGGGCCTGCGACAGGTGGCGAGAGAACCAACATGAAGGAAAAACCAATTGACCTCGTCCTCACCAATCTACCTGTCACAGATGCATCTGTCCATGACAGTATTAGTAGCAGTGACCACCGCACAGTCATTGTGGAGACGAAGTCCCGTCTTCACACTGAGGACACCCTCCATCGTGTTGTGTGGCACTACCATCGTGCTAAATGGGATTGATTCAGAACAGATCTAGCAGCTCAAAACTGGGCATCCATGAGGCACTGTGGGTCATCAGCAGAAGCAGCAGAATTGTATTCCACCACAATCTGTAACCTCATGGCCCGGCATATCCCTCACTCTACCATTACCATCAAGGCAGGGGACCAACCCTGGTTCAATAAGGAGTGGAGAAGAGCATGCCAGGAGCAGCACCAGGCGTACCTAAAAATGAGGTGCCAACCTGGGGAAGCTGCAACACAGGACTACATGCATGCTAAAAAGCGGAAGCAGCATGCTATAGACAGAGCTAAGCGATCCACAAACGGATCAGATCAAAGCTCTGCAGTTCTGCCACATCCAGTCGTGAAAGGTGGTGGACCATTAAACAACTCACGGGAAGAGGAGGCTCCATGAATATCCCCATCCTCAATGATGGTGAAGCCCAGCACTGTAAGCTTTTCAAAATTTGCAGATCCCCAAAACCTAAGGAAAAAGGACTTTGGAACTACCTCAGAGTGATAAAAATGCATTTGGGCCTAACCTAAGAGACTGTGGGGGAAAAATTCAGTTGGTTGCGCCTCCCGTTAGCGCCTTAAGAGGGCGCTAATGGGGCGCAAAGCATCTAGCGCCCAGGCGCGGCGAAGTTTGCGCCGCTCGCGAAATTAACTAGACATTTTGCGGCGGCGCTAAACACTACCGCCACGATCTCCTGTGCCGGCAGATCGTGACGTCAGTCGAGTGCGCAACGCCTCGGTATCGCCCCGGAGCGGATATTGAGTGGCGCCCCCTGCCTTACTGCCTGATGCTAGCAACGACAGGTTGAGGGGAGCGTTCTGCAGTCATGAAGGGAAAGGGGGAGCGCTATTTAAAGGTGACCGCTTCCTGCCTTTTATTGTTGGTGCCATTTTTGAACTACGCATTCTGAGAGAGAGAGAGAGAGACTTCTGGAGAGATTCAACGTTGTGTGAAGGAGTTTTGGGTACTGAGCAGCACTTTGCAGGTTCATTTTGATTTGCCATTCCTTGTATCGATTTAGAAGAGACTGTGGGGGCTGCACTCTGAGCTCTTTCCCTGGGCCTCTCCATTGTTCTTTCCAGCAGATTTGATGTGCAGGTCTCTCCAGGCTGAGATTCAAGGCTGCAATGAGCAGGATGTGGATGGAAAGCAAGATTAACCATCCCCTTTAAGAACTGGCCCGCGCCATTATGTGTGTGTTCCATTGCTGACTGACATTACATGAGCTTCGCCAGCGCTCTGAGGTAGCGCCTCGCTCCTCGGCCTTTGCGCCTTAAGACAGGTGTGAAGCGCCTGATTTAGCGCTCCAATCACCTCCAGGGGCGATAAAAGTCAAGTTTGCAGTCGGTAGCGATAATTAGCGCCAGGCGCTAAACTTTTCGCCCGGCCGATAATTGCGCCCCAAATGGGGCGATACTGAATTTCTCCCCCTTGAAGACCAAAAACCAAGTTTTGGCATTTTAAAAGCATGTCTGGGCCAGTAAAGGGAGAAAAGGCTGTGAAGGAAGTTGGGTACGACCTCTGCAAAAGCAGTTTTGGGTATTGCAGTTAAATTGCACTGTCTGGGGAATCGGGATGACCTCACTCAAGCCCCAGCAAGCATTAACATTTTGACAATAGACCGTAGGAGGAGACAGTCCCACCCAAAACAACAGGTCCCATCAAACCGATTACAGAACCCATTAAAGACATGCATAAAGCAAATATTCGATAGAAGTCCTAGGCCCAGTCAAGAAACCCAAAACATGAGGACAATTCAAACTCCGATTAAACAACAGATCGACAGGATGGAGCTATCCTGAAACCACTTCACACATTTACAAAACCAGTTAACACGCTAGTAAAGTCGTTACTGTTAACAAGGTCTTACAATGACCGGGATTTGATTGGTTTTGATAAGGCCACTTCAATTTAGTATAATTGAAGGCCCATCAAGCAGTTCAGGAGTAACAACAGTTCAAGTTCAACAGAAGGCAGTTCTGCAGTTTTTGGAGTTCAATTTGAAAGCCTGTTTTTCAGCAGAAGTCAGTGCTGGAATTACAGAGTTCAGGAGAAGCAGGTTGGGCAGTTAAATAAGACAGTTCAGTAAGAAGGGAGTTCTCCAGTTCTCCAGTAAAACAGTTCAAGTTCAACAAGCAGGCAGAAGGCAGTTTCCACAGTTCTGCAAGAAGATAGTTCCACAGCTCGGAAGAAGACAGTTTAAACAGAAAGCAGCTCAACAAAGAAAGCCAACAGCTCCAGAAGTAGGCCGACATGCAAGAAGAGACCAGAGCGACCGCCTCAGTGACCATCGGACACCTCGCGGCAACAAGGGCCTTACGAAACCTTTTACTCAAAAGACTCTAAACCCTAACTCTCAACTGTCAAGAATTCGTTTGGTGAGCATTATCCCTGGTTCTCCAGAGTCCAACCTAGCTAGTGAAGTGGGATTGGGAGGGGTGAAGTATTCTTCTACTGTTATTTCCCTCGCATGTACCGAAGTGTTCCCCACCTTTAGAGTGTTAAGAGTGTTTGTGTTGTGTTTTACTTTCTTGAATAAAGATCGAAATTCTTTCATCAAAACCTGTTGTCTACTGCACCTTTGTTCACGACCCCCAAATAAGTCAAGGTCTAGAACTAGGGGCGTGGGAGCGATTCGAACCGCTCACTGAGTCAGAGGTGAAGCTGACCCAGCACACCCCCCCCTACAGCACGTGAGTGCAAAAGACATGGCTAAAGCGTTTGCAACCATCTTCAGCCAGAAGTGCCGAGTGGATAATCCATATTGGCCTACTCCTGAGGTCCCCACTATCACAGAAGCCAGTCTTCAGCCAATTCGATTCACTCCACGTGATATCAAGAAATGGCTCAGCGCACTGGATACAGCAAAGGCTATGGGCCCTGACAACATCCCGGCTATCCTGCTGAAGACTTGTGCTCCAGAACTAGCCGCGCCTCTGGCCAAGCTGTTCCAGTACAGCTACAACACTGGCATCTATCCGACAATGTGGAAAGCTACCCAGGTATGTCCTGTCCACAAAAAGCAGGACAAATCCAATCCGGCCAATCACCGCCCCATCAGTCTACTGTCAATCATCAGCAAAGTGATGGAAGGTGTCATCAACAGTGCTATCAAGCGGCACTTACTCACCAATAGCCTGCGCACTGATGCCCAGTTTGGGTTCCACCAAGACCACTCCGCTCCAGACCTCATTACAGCCTTGGTCCAAACATGGACAAAAGAGCTGAATTCCAGAGGTGAGGTGAGAGTGACCGCCCTTGACATCAAGGCAGCATTTGACCGAGTGTGGCATCAAGGATCCCTAGTAAAGCTGAAGTCAATGGGAATCGGGGGGGAAAACTCTCCACTGGCTAGAGTCATACCTAGCACAAAGGAAGATGGTTGTGGTGGTTGAAGGTCAATCATCACAGCCCCAGGACACTGCTGCAGGAGTTCCTCAGGGCAGTCTCCTAGGCCCAACCATTTTCAGCTGCTTCATCAATGACCTTCCCTCCAACATAAGGTCAGAAATGGGGATGTTCGCTGATGACTGCACAGTGTTCGGCGACATTCACAACTCCTCAGATAATGAAGCAGTCTATGCCTGCATGAAACAGGACCTGGACGACGTTAAGGCTTGGGCTGATAAGTGGCAGGTAACATTCGCACCACAGAAGTGCCAGGCAATGACTATCTCCAACAAACGAGAGTCTAACCACCACCCCTTGACATTCAACGGCATTACCATCACCGAATCCCTCACCATCAACATCCATGGGGTCACCATTGACCAGAAACTTAACTGGACCAGCCACATAAATACTGTGGCAACAAGAGCAGGTCAGAGGCTGGGTATTCTGAGGTGACTGCCCAAAGCCTTCCCACCATCTACAAGGCACAAGTCAGGAGTGTGATGGAATACTCTCCACTTGCCTGGATGAGTACAGCTCCAACAACACTGAAGAAGCTCGACAACATCCAGGACAAAGCAGCCCGCTTGATAGGCACCTCATCCACCACCATCTTAAACATTCACTCCCTCCACCACCGGCGTACCGTGGCTGCAGTGTGTACCATCTACAAAATGCACTGCAGCAACTCGCCAAGGCTTCTTCGGCAGCACCTTCGATCACAAACCCTCTTCCACCTAGGACAAGGGCAGCAGGCGCATGGGAACACCACCACCTCAAAGTTCACCTCCAAATCACACACCATCCTGACTTAGAAGTAGATCGCCGATCCTTCATCGTCATTGTGTCAAAATCCCGGAACTCCCTCCCTAACAGCACTGTGGGAGTACTTTTACCACATGGACTGCAGCGGTTCAAGAAGGCGGCTTACCACCACCTTCTCAAGGGCAATTAGGGATGGGCAATAAATGCTGTCCTTGCCAGTGATGCCCACATCTCATAAAAAACGAATTTAAAAAAACAGCATACACCATTATTATTGTGCAGTAATTGGAGGAAATTATGTTTCGAGTGACTTCGGTCATTATGTACACCATGCCATCATTTGCTAGGACTTTTACCCGGCTTCACAGAGAACCTCACCAAAAAAGTTGAACAGCTAATTATCATAGCTTCGCCCTCCCATTAAAATCATTGGCCCATAATTTGCAGTCAGCGGCGAAGCAAAGACGTTCGTCACTGGCCCCAAAGAAAGCTGCCCACAAAGATCCGAAGTTTGCCTTTTTTCGACGTGCAATTGAGATCAGTGTAGTGTAATGGGGAATCCCATAGTGTGATCTGCTATGATGTCAACAAGCCATCCAAGCAACCGATCACAATGTAGAATTCTCACAGACAGGGAACCAGGAGGTGAAGAAGCTCCTTTTATACAGACTTTTTAAAAAATGTTACAGAGAGCAAAACAAAGAAGCGGGGCTCTCGCATGGGGAAACGGTAAACCTGAAAGAAATAGGAACAAACTTTTCACAAATATTTAAAAATTTTAAGTTTCTTAAAAATTGTAATTTTTATTATGGTGAAATTTGACACTCCACAAAGTTAAAATGAGTTTTTCAGGGCCATAACGTTTGTTTAGCAGTCAATACGCTATTAAAGCCCCAGTTATACCTAATCCAAAAGGGTCTAACTTTTAACAGGGTATTTAACAGCGATATTACCGTGGAAAAGCCCATGTTTTCGTCAGTTTCACTGATTACACTGATTGGGTGGGGCGGGGGGCACAGCGCAGCCAGTGTCGGAGCAGTGAATGACTGACCGCAACTTCAGGATTTCCACGATAGGATGCACATGCGCTACATCCTAAAGTTGTGGTCAGTTTCAAAGGGGTAATAACAGTGAACGCTGTTTATTCGCTTTTATTATCCACTGCAAATTCCGGGCCAATGACAAGATCGAGTTTGCTGAATTAACGCCACTGTGATCGCCAGAGCCACTGAGACTGTTACAGAATGGCACGGGAGCTCTCAGAGTCAGTATTCAATCACTCAGCAGATTGTCTGAGGCTTACATTTTGTTCGAGAAACTTCATTGAAATCTTCAGCTTCAACTAAATAATAATAAAGTAAGTGTTTTGACTGCCAGGCATGTTCTGATTTTCCCCCCCGACGGATATTATTTTTATATTAATATTTATTCAGCTCGTGCGTTCAGCATGGATTGCAGCCAGTAATGAAATATGGCTTAGGGATCACTCGCAATTCGGGAGACAACCCTATGCACATGAGTCCCTTCCTAACACCGATTTATGTATTTATGCTGTTTCAGCAAAGTCATCAATCAAATTAAACCCAACCTGCTCATTCTGTCTGTACATACTGCGACCCACCCCCACCTTACCAGATCAGAGTCATTGCTCCTAAACACATCCCTGTTAAATAACTTCTTGTTCTGTTCTGTGTCGGGCCCTGGTACCTTGAATGTGTATCAGATATTGGCCGTGCTGCTTCCAATCCGTTGCTACACTCGCTGCAGCATATTCTAATTATTTTTACAGCAAATTGTGGCGTGAATTCGCCACTGGATTATTGGGGAGCACCGTGGTCTAACTTATGGCACTTATCGCCACTATTGCCATTGCACCGAATTCCGGGCCCATGTTTTTTTAGAGTGAGGTGACACCTCAAGTATGGGGCTGACTCAAAACTGAAAATCTCACACACAAGGTCGGTAAACACATCCTTTACTGTCCACTGAAATGTGCCAAACGATAAAATTCAAGTCACTGGAGAAGGAATATTAAAAATAGTGCATGGTTTCTCAGACTTAAGAACTAGTAGAGTCGTTAAGAGGCAAAGATATTCATCCAAATTACTCCCAATGATATAACATTATTCTTTGAGAAGAATTTGCAAAAAGGATATTTTTTTAAAAATAGGGGGAAAAATTCATGTTCGCCAGCAAAGTTGTCGGTGTCACCGGCTACTGCAGTTAATGGCTACTGGAAATGGCCCCAACGCTAAGTGAGCAAAATTGGTCTGGGGGACATGGAGATAGGTGGCGGAGCGCTAACCTTCCGTGCAATGCTGTCCTGGTGGCGTTGCTGGAGAGATCCGGGATGAAGTTTCTGTCCAGGTCCGGCGTTGCAGCATCCCACATCCTCTGTGAACAAAGCAAGGAATTGTGGGTAAAGTAGAGGTCTGTGAATTAAAGGGGCCATGCACACTGAAGCACTACAAAATAAAATGCAGTGAATCAATACATTTTTCAGCCCTTTCTGCCTTTTAAGAAATATTCAAAAATTAAAAGAAGTTCCAAATGTGAATATTCAGCTGTTCAAGCTGAATTACCTTCCTAACTTCAGCAAATGGGAAAACTGCCTCAGCACTAACACAAATGGCTCAGCAAGCCAGGAAAGGGTCACCAAGGGTCTCACACTCAGCACTCCAGCTTTTTGCAGGGGGTCAACACTGCAAGAGCGGCCCTCTACCCACAGTGGCCAGGAGGCCCTCCAGAAAGAACGATGTGGGAGTACATCACTAAGGCCATAACTGCCAGCAGTGTCACCCCCACCACCTGGCTCCAGCGCCCAAAGAAGCTTCAGGACCTCAGACCACTGGTCAAGGTCAGTGAATGCATCTTCAAAAGCCATCTCCTATCAACTGCACCACTAGACTCACACATTGTTCAATGCACATCTCCCATTTCTAGCCTCACCTCACCCACTTGGAGGAGATGGTGCAGACCATTCTTGGCAGGGGCATGGTTGAGCCCTTGGCCAGTGGCGGGGCTGAAAGGATACAAGATGCTGGTATCCTCATACGTTATCCTCCTTCTGGCATGCACCTCTTGCTTTCCCACCCTCCCATCAGCACAACTCCACCCTTGTGCCTTTCTCATTTCACACATCCAAGAAATGAAGCCTGCCCAGCCAGTGGGTCAACAAGAAGAGGCAGCCTGCCCAGCCAATGGGACTGCAGGCGGATGATTCCATCCCGGATATCCCAGCCACAAAGGAGCTGTCTGGGGTGCAACCTTCTATCTGATTCCTCCTCTTTGGCTTCCTCCTCTTCTGCGTCTTCCTCTTCTGCATCTTCCTCTTCCCTCTGCAAGCGGATGCTGTAAATGTGAAATGACAGCAGAAAATGCTGGAAATACTCAGCTGGTCAGGCAGCATGTGGACCTGAGACGTGAACTCTGTTTTTCTCTCCACGGATGTTGCGTGACTTGCTGAGTATTCGCAGCATGTTCTGTCTTCTCAAAGACCTTCATTTACCATCTGAGCCCTTGCAAGCATCCAGCAGCACTCCCATCACACTTAAAAAGCTTTTCACATCGAATGCGGCAAGCCATCACTTCAATAAAATCAAAAAAAAAAGTCCAAACTCTTAAATTCAAACTTAACTGAATGATGTGTGTGTCCCTTTAAGAGCTGCAGACAAGCCACTGTCAGCTTGCTTGCATGCCAGGTTAACCTGGTGTGCTTAGGACCCAGCGCTGAATTCAGTGCTAGGGTTGAAGTTCGGCATGGTGACCAGTAAGTCGCCGTTGCACGCCGATTGACGTCACCACGCCGCCATTTTTTTTTACAGGGTGCTGCCAGTTACCAGCAGTGCAAAAGGGGAGAGCAATATGGCGGCCGCCACGGGACCCGCCACCAGCTGGCGAAAGAGCAGCGGCCGCCATTTCATGGCGCTATGGAGTGGCGTTAAGGAGATGAATTTCTAGCCCATAATATTCTCCTTTTCCTGTGCCCTTTTTGAGATGCTCAGTAAAGGTGAGGTTTATTACAAGGATCAAAAGTTTTGAAAATAGTCATCATATACAAAATTCTAAAGCAAATTTTACTAAGAAGGGCTAAATACTTTTAGGGGAAAGGTTTGAAAATTCTGTCTTTAATATGCTTGGACTGAAACAAAACGTGCAACTTATTACAAATACTGCCAACACTAACAAGGTCACTGGGGCATCATTTCAGACACTTCTACAGATGAATAACTACAACAACAACTTGTATTTATACAGCACCTTTAACGTAGTAAAATGTCCCAAGGCTCTTCTCAGGAGCGTTATCAAACAAAATTTGACACCGAGCCACATAAGGAGATATTAGGGCAGATGACAAGAGGTGAGTTTTAAGGAGCATCTTAAAGGAGGAAAGAGAGCTGGAGAAGCAGAGAGGTTTAGGGAGGGAATTCCAGAGCTTAGGGCGTAGGCAACAGAAGGCACGGCCGCCAATGGTGGAGCGATTAAAACAACCAATAGAATAACCAATTGAATTTACAACTTACAGTCACTTGAATTGGGCTATTTTGATTTAACTTGCGAACAGCTGAAATTTCCTAATTTGAAGAGCTTGGGATTTAGATCCATTTTAGGTTCCAATGGCTGTCATTTCTAGCAGGAAATCTTGCTTATTTAACAAAATGGACATATAATAAGTGCACAGTGTCACTTTAGTGTTTGGTCTCATGGTGTCTGCTGATTTAGTCACATAGGGTTGTACACAAGTTTTCATTTGTTTTTTCGTGTAAGACCTTATGACTAAAAGCATTCTGGCCATTTGGAGCAAGCTTGCCTGAGAGACAAAGGCTTGCACTGTGAGCCTTCAAGTTTAGTTTGGACAAGAAAAGTAAATAATTGAGATATAGGGCAGAATTTTCCTGTTGCCGAACATGTTGGTTTGGGGGCGGGTTGGCAGTAAAAATCCCAGAACTAGAGAGCGCGTCGGGAACCCGCCGTCATCCCGCCCCCCTCGCGCATTTAACTCGGGCAGCTTTGAAGGTGCGACACGGACCCGATCCGCAGAGGCAGGCGACTTCATTGAAATCATTAAATGGTTGTTGAGAGACACCTAACAGTGATTTTAACGGCTGTTTCTGAGTTTTATTGCAAAAGCACGGGATTCACGGAAGTCGGGTGCCTCGCCTGTGAAGGGGAGGTGGAGGTTCAGTGGCCATTGGCGAGTTCATTCATTGAGATCTGGGAAAAGCACATAAATACTGCAACATTACACCTCATCACTTGCCTCATGGAAAGGCTCTTGCTGACTCCATCTTGTCCACAGATTTAGGTGTCAGCAGTTTGCAGGTCATTTCAGAAACCTCGGAAGCCACTCTCACCACATTGCTACTCACTATCACAACATTGAGGGATTGGCCCTCTCATCTCTACTTTACCTGCCATCTACTACATTAGCATGGGTGCCGCTTATACTGTCTCACCTTGGTCCCCAGAATTGGACCAAGAGGAGCCCCACCACCAGCAGCAGCAACCACAACAGCAACCTTCTCCACAAAGACCTGAAGCTCTACAGGAGAGAGGGCATCAACACAGGGCTGCACCGTGCCGTAGGCGATACCCCCAACACAGGGTATATAGGCAGAGGCTGAGCTTCCTCAACATGACTGAGCAGCAGTGCTTCAGGCTATCGCGCCAGGTCGTCGCAGACATTTGTAGCTTGCTGGATCAAAACCTGCTGCCCAGAGGTCCTAGTGGACACCCCTTACCAGTGGCTGTCAAAGTCACCACTGCCCTCAACTTCTTCGTCTTAGGCTCCTTCCAGGAATCTGCAGCAGATATTTGCGGGATCTCGCAGTTGGCCACCCACAGATGCATCCTTCTTCTTCTTCTTAGGCGGTCCCTCAGAACTTGCTTCCACATTAAAAATGAGTTCTCAGGTGACTGATGAGTCCAATGCGGGACCGACAGTCTCTGTCACAGGTGGGGCAGACGGTGGTTGAAGGGGCGGGTGGGTGGGGTGCTTGGGTTGACGTGCACTCCTTGCGCTGCTTGTGCTTGGCTTCCGCTTGCTCCCGGCGAAGAGACTCGAGGTGTTCGGCGCCTTCCCGGATGCTTCTCCTCCACTTTGTGCGGTCTTGGGCCAGGGATTCCCAGGTGTCAGTGGGGATGTTGCACTTTTTCAAGGAGGATTTGAGGGTGTCCTTGAATCATTTCCTCTGCCCACCTGGGGCTATCTTGCCGTGTTGGAGCTCCGAGTAGAACACTTGTTTTGGGAGTCTTGTATCGGGCATGCGGACGCATCACCCAGGTGACCGATGCCATGTTTCACAAGTCAGACAATTATGTCAACTTTTCCACTGATGAAACCAGTGTTACTGAGCGGGCGTTCGGTTTTGCCAGTCTGGTTGGCTTCCCACAGGCGCACGGCATCATCGCCTGCACACATGTGGCCATGAAAGCACCCCATCATCACCCAGCAGTGTTTGTGAACCGCAAAGGTTTCCACTCCCTCAATGTGCAGCTTGTCTGCAACTATAAAAAAATGATTATACATGTGTGCGCCAGATTCCCTGGCAGCTGTCATGACTCTTTCATGCTGCGCCAGTCCACCCTCCCTCAGCTCTTCACACCTCCAAACAGACATACCGGCTGGCTGCTTGGAGACAAGGGCTATCCACTGAAGACGTGGCTCATGATACCCCTGAGGAGGCCGAGTACTGAGGCCGAGGACCGTTATAATGACAGCCACATCTCCACCAGATGTGTCATAGAACAAGCAATAGGCATGCTGAAGATGCGCTTCAGATGCCTTGACAGATCTGGAGGAGCCCTTCAGTATGTAGCAGCCAGGGTCTGCAGAATCATCGTCGTCTGCTGCGCGCTGCACAACATAGCATAGCAGCGAGGTTGGAGCTGCAGGAAGAGCATGGCGCACAGCACAAAGCCTCTTCAGGGGAGGAGGAGGAGAGGATGAGCAGGTGGAGGAGGAGGAAACTGAGATGCAGATGGAGGAGGAGGAAACTGAGATGCAGATGGCACCAGCAATGGTGCACAATGCTGCCCTGGAGACCCTAGATGGCCTCATCATGGCCAGATTCACTTAACTTGCTCCAATCCAGCTACATGGCTGCCACATGCTCTAGTGAGATCCCCCACCCCTGCCCAACAACACCATAAAGCATCCCTACAATGACCAAGCCATTCCTCTCACCCAAAGCCCCAATGCTCGAGGTTAAATATTGGCCCAGAAATTGGACTTCGATGGTTGCCGCGGGGGTAAGGATCCCCCGCGATATCGCACTCCGCGCCTGCCTTTATGGTTTTGGCCCACACAAACTTCAGTTCCTGGGCCTCTCCCTGGTGCCGGCGCGCAGTGTGTGCGTGTCCCAGAGGCGCAGTTAGTTCGATGCGACCTCTGGGATCACGTGAGCCAGTTAGAGCCAATGGCAGCACACCATCTTTCATTCATAGTTTTGACAGGAAGAGCTGTCAAAGCTATGAATACAAATTGCCCCCAGAAGAACAGCTAAACCTCAATTAAATTTTTTTTTAAAACCATCACATTAATAAAATAACTATAGTTAAATAAATTAACCACTTTAAACAAAAATTTAAATTTTTGAAAAAATTTAAATTCTTTTTAAAAGTTATAAAAATAAACTTACCTTTCTTTAAAGTCTCTAAAAAAGATAAACCTGTTGAAAAAAATTTAAAATAATACTTAATTAACTACTTACCTTGTTAAAAGGGGGTCTTACACCTGCTTTTTTCATGTGTAAAATCTTCAACACTTACCTTCGCGTTCAAACCTGAAAAAAAAACTAAGTGTGCTGCGTGCGCACAGCCTGTAGTGCGCACGCGGTTCACTTAGGAACCGCCCCCTTCGCAATATCGGAAGTGCCGGTTTCCCGCGCATGCGCAGTGCATGCAGGAAACCGGCACTTCGGGACCGAATATGGGTGAGTACACAGTGCGTACTCTCCCGTATTCGGACGAATTTCTGGGCCAATGTGTCACCATTCACTCCAAGTGGCAAAGCCACTTCCAAGGTTTGAGACAAAGATGGACAAGACCCGAAGGTAGTGCAAAGAAAAATATCGATGTGTGTAATCAAAACAACTGAAATTTAGCACTAACATTTTTTGATACACCCATGTGCATACCCTTGTGCATCTACTTTTGTGTCATTTTTCTTTTGCGAGTTCTTCTACAAGATGCAACTCCTGTGGCCTCAGCAGAGGTAGAGGCAGGCTGCTCACTTCCCTGCTGTGATGCTTTGACATTTTTGGTGGACGTCCTCTGGGTTTTGGAACCTGTGAGGGTCCTGGCCAAAGACTGCTCCTCCTGCGACTGTGCAGAGGCAGACTCGGCCACCGCGATGTCACCCCTCAGCATCATCCCTCTCATGGGCCACCCACACTTCCCTGCTAACAAGGAGCTGGAGAGCACCTTGCTGCACAGCAGTGGGGCAATGAAGGCCCAAGTCAACGTTTACATCCCTCCTTGAGATGAGGTCTATGAGCGTCTGCCATCTGTTGTCCACAGCAAGCATGTACTTATGTGACTGGCACATTTGCTGCTCCATGCAGGTGGCCATCCTTTCCATGGAACAGCACATCATCGCCATTGCCTGCAATATGGTGGTGCTCATGTTGTAGATGGACTCCTCCATTCTCTGCACATTTGCAGAAATTGCGGCATGCAATTGTTGCTGCCCCTCCAGGATCACCCTCTTTCTCGATGGCCCCTGAGGCTCAGCGTCTGCATGCAGCTGAGCAGAGCTGGGAGTGTCCTGCGCCCTCCGGCGAGGAGTCTCCACTGCTGTCCCTGTCAACACCATCTACTCTTGCTCACTTGTGAATTGTGAGACACCAGGTGACAACTCTAGTCTATGGTGCAAAGGACCCACCGAGGTGTGCATATCTGCGCTGGTGCTGGGTGTGCTTGGATCTGCTGACATTGCATTCTCAGAGACTGGAGGTTCCTCTGGGGAGTCAGCTTCCTCCTCTGGCTAGACAGTGCGGGGTGGCGGAGGGCGGGGGGGGGAGCAGTTGATGGACCTGTGGGAGAGTAAAGAAATGAATTAGAAGTATTATAATAAAAATGGGTAACGTTACCATTATGCACATGATGACATTTCACTGGCTGCTGACATGAGTCACCATATGGGTGACTGCTGTATGCCATGTGGCTTTATGAGATGTGATTCTGTCACCAGTTTGCTGGGATGTCCCCCTCTCTCCATCTCCCACCGCCAGCGTCTCTCGAGCTCCCGAAATTTCCAGAGCCGCCTCCTCTGCTGCTGTAAGATGTGCCACCTCCAGTTCTCTCCCTCTCTCTATTGTTGTGGGCTCTCTTCTCCTGCAAGGAAAGAAGAGAAGTTTGAGTGAGAGTGATGGAATGAGTGTAAGGAATGGATGGATTACATCTGTAAAGGGTGACTATGAGGGAGTGGCGTGACATTGCCAAATGGCCTCCTTCTGTGGTGTTACTTGCTATGATTGCATTAGGATGAGGGTGAGTGTGAGGGGTGGTTAGTCAGATAGGGATGTGAGTATATACATAGAGAGAGAGGGATGGGTGGACGTGCAAGGTATGTTGGTGTGAGTAATGATGTACAGGAGTAGGCTTGGGAAGGCAGAATGATGGGGATGTGTTAACAGGCACTTCAGGATGAGGGTGAGTGTAGCATTGCACTCACCTCTCCTGACCTCATGAGATCATTGAAGTGCTTCCTGCACTGTGTTCAGGTCCTCCTGACCACATCCCAGCTGCTGACCTCCTCAGCAATATCCAGCCAGGCTCTTTTTCTTTCTTGTGGAGGTCTTCTTTGCCTGTTAGCAGGGAAGAGGACCTCCCTGCGTGCTCTGACAGCCTCCACCAGAGTATGCAGTGATGAATCAGAGAAGCATGGTGCATCCATTCTTCCAAAGTTACAACAGTACTGTGACCTTTGTTTGTCATCTTCCACCCTCCTCTGGCTACCTTCAAGTGAGTTCAGTGCAAGGCTGCTTTAAATATGGGTGCTGGAAATGAGTTATCGATGACGTCATCAGACCCGCACCATTTAATAGGGTGGGGAAACACGCGTGAGTCTTTCAATTGGGGCCATTAAGTGAAAGTCGCTCTGAGCAGCGCGTAGCTCAGAACGTTGCGTTCCCGACCCACTACGCCGCCCGCACGCACCCAACCCGATGCAAAGGTAAAAATTCCGGCCATTGGGGCAGTTTTTCATCTCGGCCTGTTTTTGCAGCACACACCCAAATCGAGAGGCCCGAGGATCGTCAGGAGATGGTCCTCAGGCCTCATTTAGATATGGCATCCACAGGCAGCTCGCCCAATGGGAATAATCAATTTCGGACCGCCTACCTGGGCAGCAGCAGCCCTCAGGTAAGTCCCGGGAGTTGGAGTGTGCTCTGAAGGTGTGATGACGATGATTATTGAATCGAGGATAATTCCTGCTTCTCCTGGTTTCACAGAAAGGTGTTTTTCTTATAAAAAGTTTTGAAAAAAATCTACCAGCCACAGGAACCACCGAAGAATTCTAAGCGAGTCAGGCCTAACGCCTGCTCTACTCATCGTAAACTCATTTCAGCAAGGGGTCGTTCAATAGGCTTCAGGTCCCTCATTTACATATGCAAGGGGCCTAATGCCTGTTTTAGGCGACTGCCCAGGATGCCCAAAATTGGGCTAGACGAGGTTAGTTAATGAAGTCAGTGGAAAGAAAAATTGAGAGAGCTGTATAACAGACAGTTGATCTGATATCGCCTGTTTGACACCATCGCCAAAAGTTAAAATTACCCCCAGTGTCTACCAACTCAGAAGTTAAATGACACAGCGGGTAATTTAACTTTCAGTGATTGAAGTCAGTGGAAAGGAATATCGAGCGGGATGTATACTGGACGGCCAATCAAATATTGCCCAAAGGCGAAAGCTAAAATTACTCCCTTAATGTTCTAAGTTGCATATTTGCTCTCTGAATGACAAAAGGGTTCTTTGAGGAGATCATTTTAACCTCACATGCCCGGCGGGAAACTGACGCGACCAGATCAGCCGTTCATTTTGCATGTTGCCCGATCTTACGCTCCATCGAAGTCAATGGAGAGTAAAATCGGACAGCGTGTAAAACAGGTGGCCGTCGGATCACATCAGTTTCTTGCGGATGTGTTAGGTTAAAAGTACCCCCAGTGTCTTGCCACGTCCCTCAGGTGGGGAGTTCTGAGTGAAACAGATAAACCGAATGCCCGTGGAACTCTTTAAATTGAATACTTTACAGACTTCCAGTAAGAACTAGGGTGCATTTTCATCTTTAGTACTCCTGTGCTTCACTTCATGCATTGGGAGTGCATTTCAGGAATTCAGGCACGTGACCGATTTGTTGCTGAATGACTTTAATAGGCCGCAAATCAGGAGTACACCCAAATTCTCGATCTTCACTCCTGATATGCAAAAGTGTGCTACAGGAATGTAAAAGGTGAAAACAATTTCATTGATTACAAAAACACACATCTCATACAGTATTATACCACAACATTACCATGTGGAAACATTTTATTGTGAAATCAGAACTCACCACCTGCAGCTATTAAATTTTTTTAAATGGCCATTTTAACGCATGACAAAAATTGAAAATCACATACCTGTTTGATATCAAACCATGACAAACTAAATGTAAGCAAATCCCCAGACATACATCTTTTGTAATTATTATTGCAGGATATAGTTGCACTCTCCTGAAATATAGCATATTCTTCTCCTCCATATGAGGCAGTTGAACTGAATTAGAGGCTGAAGGCTCAATCTGACCATTCAGTAATTGGAAACTCAGCATTAAGACATAAGGAGAGGCATCTACATAGAAAGCTACAATTGTTAATTTAAGATTAACTATCTTATCCCCTTTACTACAGTGGCATCCGTCAATGGCCAGCAGGCTGAAAATGGCCTGGTCCAGTGGGTCACCCAGTTCGCTGTAGTGGTCAGTATTTGAATGGGTGAAAAGCTGCTTGCTCCAATTTATTTTGTCACCTCCTCCATGCCTCCCACTCTGATGAGTTAGGTGTTTGAATTTACCGGTGTGGAGCCGAGAATGAAATTTTAAATGGAAGATACACACTCAGGTTTTCAAAAGTGGGGTGCTAAAATCAGATGATGTGTAAACACAGCATTTTTTAATCCAAAGTTTGTTAAAATTAATTTGTAAAAGGGTTAAGATAGAAGCATATTAATCCATTCTGATGAAAAGTTATCGACTTGCTTCGGGAGAAATTCGGTACCTTAGCGCCTCCAGTTAGCACCTGGCAGGGGGACTAACGGGCACTGAGGCAGTAGTGCCGCGGTGAGGCGAATCCAGTGACGCACGCCAAATCTGGCACCTCCGTAGCGCCGCCACTACGAGTTAGCACCAGGGACTTCAGCGCCAGGCAGATTGTGGCGTCAGTGAGTGTGCAACGCTCACTGGGCGCCCGATCTACGAAATTGATTATCGCCTCTTGCCTTAGTGCCTTGCCCCGTAGCGACAGGGAGAGAAGGCATGAAGCAGTCGGTAGCCGGCTCCAGGGGCGCTACTTAAAGGGATCCTGAGTAATGAGTCGCAACTCTCAGGTTGGTGCTGTTTCACTGCTTCCTTGTCAGTTTGACATTGTGCAACAGTTTAAATCAATCATTTAAAGGTTGTTTGGTCTCCAGAGTGTTATGGCTACTAAAAATTAGTTACATTTATTCTCACAACATATCAAAGTGCTACATTTGGTTACATTAATGGGGGCTGTACTGGCAGTCGATCTCGCCCTCCAGGATCTACGGCGGAGGGAGCGCCGGCAGTAAAAAAGAGTGGAACATGTGGCCAGAGGGAGGAGAAGGGCCATGAGGGCTCTTAACAGGAGGCCTTACCCTCCGAGGGTATACCGACAGCACTTCTCCTACCTCCAATTAAGCAAGGAGCAGTGTATTAGAAGGCTCCGCTTCACCAAGGAGGTGGTCACAGAACTCTGCCACCTCCTGCAACCAGAGCTCGAGCCTCAGATCAGGGCGACCACGGCTTTCAGTGGCAGTCAAGGTCACTGTCGCCCTCAATTTCTTCACCAGTGGATCCTTCCAGTCTGCAACAGGAGATATAGCTAGCATCTCGCAGTTCGCCGTCCATTGCTGCATCCGGGAGGTCACAGAGGCTCTCCACAGTAGGAGAAGGGACTACATTTCCTTCCCCATCACCAGAAAGAAGCAGGACAAGCGTGCATGTGGCTTTGCCAGGATAGTGGGATTCCCCATGGTGCAAGGCACCATTGACTGCACCCATGTGGCTTTGCAGGCACCGCATAACAATCCTGACATCTTCCGTAACCGCAAAGGCTACCACTCACTTAATGTGCAGTTGGTGTGTGACCACACACAACGATTTCTCAATGTGAATGCCCGCAATCCTGGCAGCAGCCACGATGTCTTCATCCTGCATCAGACAGCACTCTTCCAGCCACCACATCAAGCATGCGGCTGGTTGGTCGGAGACAAAGGCTATCCACTCTCCACCTGACTCATGACTCCCCTCCGCAACCCCAACACTCATGCCCAGCACTCATATAATGAGAGCCATGCTGCAACCAGGAACATCATCGAGCAGACCATCGGTGTACTCAAGCAACAGTTCCGCTGCCTTGACCACTCGGGAGGAGCTCTCCAGTATTCGGCTGAGCGGGTGTCCCATTTCATCATCGTATGCTGCATGCTCCACAACTTGGCCATCCTGAGGGCCCAGCCCTTACCACCAGGGATTGCGGGACCACCTCAGGAGGAGGTAGAGGGAGAGGAGGAGGACGAGGAGGAAGATGAGGAAGAGGAAGATGAGGAGGACGAGGACGAGGAGGAGCGAGGGAGGAGGCAGCCACTCAATCGGCCTTCCAGAAGGGCAGTCTGTGACCGCCTCATCAGACTGCGGTTCCAATGAATTAAACCCCAGATCCCCGTTGCTCACCACATCCACATCATTCCATCCCTGTTGCAGGCCATTTCACAGCGCAAAGCTGAAATGAGACACGCCACAAAATAATCCAAACTGAATTAATAAATTTATCAATATTCAGTTAACACATATTTGCAACAACAATATTAACTATTCACTCTTGTGCAATCCTTTCGTGCCTGTCATTACTGTGCCTTTGCCTACTCTAGTGCTCCTATGAAGTGTTGGCCCAGTGGCTGCAGCAGGGCTGGTGGAAGGCTGCTGAGTGTCCGTACGGGAGATTTCAGATGGCCTTGCAGGATGCCCTTGACCAGCTCTGGGCCTGGAAGGCCCGGCTGTAGACTGCACCACCTCAGCTTGGGCAGCAGCAGTCTGGGATGGCTGGATGACAGACAGCGACAAGGGCAATGGCGGAGTTGCAGTGGTGGGAGCAGGAATGCTGTCATCCTGAGAGAGGACAGTAGGTTCCTGCTCCACTGACCCACTGCCACTCCCCCGGGGCAGCACCTCAGCATCCCTTGCAATTTGCTGGAGCACAGGTTGCTGGCCTGCTGCGACACCATGAAAGGCCCAGTCGATGGTGGTAGACCCAGCCACGATGGCAGCAGTCAGAGCTTGCGTGGCATCAAGCTGCAACTACATGACAGCAGTCCGAGATTGAATGGCACCAACCATAGACTGCATTACAGCACTAAGAGGTGCGTCACTTCTGCCTGTGCTGCAATGGAAGCTGCCAGATCGCCCATCAGGTCTGGGTCACCACGGTCTCTCTGGGGGTCAACTATCCTTTGCTGACTGGAAATGATGGGCTCCATGGTGTGCGCAGAGCTTTGTGCAATGTTCCTTACCATTGCCTCTCGGCACCCTTGCCGTTGCACCTATCATCTCCGTGTGCATGTCCATCACCCTTCTTCTAAAGGCATCCCCATCAAGGTCCTCATCTGAGTCCTTTGCAGCAGAACTTGCGCACAAGCTCGCCCTCTGGGGAGCTGGCTCCCGAGCTACCCTTTCCCCCTGGCCTTGCTGCAGCCCGCTCGTCTCTGGTGCATCACCCTGTGCAGGTCCCGCTACTATACTAGCCTCTAAGGAACACATAGTGCCAGTATCTGAGCTGGTGCCTGCTGGTGAGACATGCAGTGACGCGGTGTGTTCTTCCTCCTCCTCTTCTCCCGCCTCGCTCTCTACGGTGCACTCAGGGACAGGCTGCTCAGGTGCTTGCTGATTATCTGAAAGCATAAAAGCACAAGAGATGGGTTAAGGTGAGAGGAGGGGGGCAGGAAGGGAGAAATGCATGCATACAGCATGATTAGCTGGAAAGTGCGAAAGGTTTGTGGGGTGAGGGGGAAGTGGGATGTGAGAAGAAGGAGTAGGGATGAACATACCGTTGTTGTCCCCAAGGGGGGTCAATGTCGCCAGTGGCCATGGCGCCCACCACCTGGCGCCCAATAGTGTCCAGCACTCTATTCTCCAGCGCAGACAGTGGTTGGATGTCGGCTTGTCCCCCGCCTGTGCACTCCTGCTCCCTCCTGTTTTGAGCCACTTTGGCCTGCATGGAAAGGAAAGTATGTGAGTGAGTGTGGAGCAATGTGTTTGGGTGATGTGCCTGTCATATTTGAATAGCTGTCATTGTGTGCAAGGTGTGAGATGTGGGTGTGAGTGTTGGTAGGTAGGGATTGTTGGTGGGTGAGTGCTGGGGGTGTGGTACTTTGGGCACTGTGTGAAGATTGTGGTACAGATGGTGGCATGTCGCATTTGTTGAAGGATTGACTCACCCTGACCACCTGAGTAAGGTCGTTAAATTTCTTCCTGCACTTTGTGTGGGTCCTGGGAACCACAGTGCTGCCCGAGATGTGCTGGGCTACCTCCCTCCACATTGTGCGGAAGACTTGCGGCGAGGGCCTCCTGCCACTTGCTGGGTACAGCACCGCCCTCCGACACTCCACAGCGAAGACCAACGCCTCCAATGCCTCATCGCTGAATCTGCGGGCTCTCTCCCTCTAGCGTGGATGTGCCATCAGTGCAGCTTCTTGTGTCGTCCGGCTCCTTCTACTTGGCCTGTTTGTGCTTGCTGAAGCAACTGCCAGCCAGCAATGCTGAGAATGAGGTTCTGGCACATCAATGAAGCTCCCCTTTAAGAACTGGAAAGAGCCTGCGGCAATGATGACTTGCGATTAGACTGCACCTGATATTGGTCAGCGCTTCGAGTTTAACACAACTGAGCTAGGCCATTAGCGCTTAATTTAGCGCTCCAATCCTTTCTTTGTGCAATGAGACTGAATTTTGTGTGCAGGCTGAATTATTAGCGCCTGGCGCTAATTCGCAAACTTTTCTAAAGTTAGCGCCCATTCCTGGGCTATAATGGATTTCTCCCCCCGCTGTGTTTCCAGCATTTTCTCTTTTTATTTCAGAATTACAACATCCACAGTATTTTGCTTTTGTAATAATCCATTGATGGATAATTGATGCTAACTTTTGATTAAACTGTCCATTACCATTTTTCCCTCTGCCTTATGCCCAGGAAACTGGTGCACTAGGCTGAGGAAAATCAGCCCATTAGGATATGACATTTTATAGCAATGACAACCATTTAAACCTAAGGGGGTGGGGAAATTGGCTCGCGCCCCCTTTGGGGCGATAACTTCACTTTTAGCGCCCCGAAAAAATTAGCGCCCCCACACCCGAAATTCAATGGTAGCACCCCAAGCAGGAGGCAGGCCGCTACTGGAAGCGCTCCCCCTCCCTCTTGGAGCGCTCCCATTGAATATCGCGGCGCTACATGCTGTGCACTCACTGCAGAATACCCAGCCTCTGACCTGCTCTTGTAGCCACAGTATTTATGTGGCTGGTCCAGTTAAGTTTCTGTTCAATGGTGTCCCCCAGGATGTTGATGGTGGGGGATTCGACGATGGTAATGCCATTCAATGTCAAGGGGAGGTGGTTAGACTTTCTCTTGCTGGAGATGGCCATTGCCTGGCACTTGTGTGGCGCGAATGTTACTTGCCGCTTATCAGCCTAAGCCTAAATGTTGTCCAGGTCTTGCTGCATGCGGGCATGGTCTGCTTCATTATCTGAGGAGTTGTGAGTGGAACTGAACACTGTGCATTCATCAATGGACATCCCTACTTCTGACCTTATGATGGAGGGAAGGTCAGATGAAGATGGAGCAGCTGAAGATGATTGGGCCTAGGACACTGCCCTAAGGAACTGCTGCAGCGATGTCCTGCGCTGAGATGATTGGCCTCCAACAACCACAACCATCTTCCTTTGTGCTAGGTATGACTCCAGCCAGTGGAGAGTTTCCCCCGATTCCCATTGACTTCAGTTTTATTAGGGCCCTTGATGCAACACTCGGTCAAATGTTGCCTTGATGTCAAGGGCAGTCACTGTCACCTCACCTCTGGAATTCAGCTCTTTTGTTCATGTTTGGACCAAGGCTGTAATGAGGTCTGGAGCTAAGTGGTCCTGGCGGAACACAAACTGAGCATCGGTGAGCAGGTTATTGATGAGTAAGTGTTGCTTGATAGCACTGTCGACGACACCTTCCATCACTTTACTGATGATTGAGTGTAGACTGGTGGGGCGGTAATTGGCCGGATTGGATTTATCCAGCTTTTTGTGGACTTGACATACCTGGACAATTTTCCACTTTGTCGGGTAGATGCCAGTGTTGTAGCTGTACTGGAACAGCTTGGCTAGAGGCACGGCTAGTTCTGGAGCACAAGTCTTCATCACTGCAGCTGGGAGATTTTCGGGGCCCGTAGCCTTTGCTGTATCCAGTGTGCTCAGCCATTTCTTGATATCACGTGGAGTGAATCAAATTGGCTGAAGACTGGCTTCTGTGATGGTGGGAACCTCAGAAGAAGGCTGTGATGAATTATCCACTTGGCACATTGATGATGGGGATATTCATGGAGTTTCCTCTTCCCATTAGTTGTTTAATTGTCCACCATCATTCACGACTGGATGTGGCAGGACAGCAGAGCTTTGATCTGATCCGTTGGTTGTGGGATCGCTTAGCTCTGTCTATAGCGTGCTGCTTCCGCTGTTTAGCATGCATGTAGTCCTGTGTTGTAGCTTCACCAGGTTGGCACCTCATTTTTAGGTACACTTGGTGCTGCTCCTGGCATGCTCTTCTACACTCCTCATTGAACCAAGGTTGGCCCCCTGGCTTGATGGTAATGGTAGAGTGAGGAATATTCTGGGCCATGAGGTTACCGATTGTGGTGGAATACAGTTCTGCTGTTGCTGATGGCCCACAGCGCCTCATGGATGCCCAATTTTGAGCTGCTAGATCTGTTCTGAATCGATCCCATTTAGCCTGGTGGTAGTGCCACACAGTAGAATGGAAAGTGTCCTCAGTATGAAGGTGGGACTTCGTCTCCACAAGGACTGTGCAGTGGTCACTCCTACCAATACTGCCATGGACAGATGCATCTGCAATAGGTAGATTGGTGAGGATGAGGTCAAATAGGTTTTTCCTTCGTGTTGGTTTTCTCACCACCTGCCGCAGGCCCAGTCTGGCAGTTATGTCCTTCAGGACTTGGCCAGCTCGGTCAGTAGTGGTACTACCGAGCCACTCTGGGTAATGGACTTTGAAGTCCCCCACCCAGAGTACATGCTACCCTCAGTGCTTCTTCCAAGTGGTGTTCAACATGGAGGAGTACTGATTCATCAGCTGAGGGAGGGCGGTAGGTGGTAATCAGCAGGAGGTTTCCTTGCCCTTGTGTGACCTGATGCCATGAGATTTCATGGGTTCCAGAGTTAATGTTGAGGAATCCCAGGGCAACTCCCTCTCTACTGTATACCACTGTGCCACCACTTCTGGTGGGTCTATCCTGCTGGTGGGACAGGACATACCCAAGGATGGTGATGCAGGAGTCTGGGACTTTGGCTGAAAGGTAAAATTCTGTGAGTATGACTATATCAGGCTGTTGCTTGACTAGTCTGTGGGACAGTGCTCCCAATTTTGGCACAAGTCCCCAGACGTTAGTGAGGAGGACTTTGCAGGGTCGACTGGGCTGGGTGTGCCTTTGTCATTCACCCCCTCCCTCTCTTCATCCCACCATTGACGGCCGTGCTTTCAGCCATCTAGACCCACACTCTGGAATTCCCTTCTTAAACTCCTCCGCATCTTCAGCTCCCATCATTTGCACCTTAGCAACACTGACATTAAGAATGCCACGCATTCCCGGTGTGCAGTGTTGTTAGGTGGCTGTAAGGGGGAATTTAAAAAGAAACAGGAGATCATCAACTTGTCCAATTGCCTGGTGGAATTGATTGAAAGGTGGGAAAATCATATAATTTTTTTTTGACCGCAACTCACCCCCCCCCCCCCCCCCCCCACCCCACCCCATCTGAGACAGGCAACCCAACAGCTGCAGAAATGCTACTGCAGTCTGCCAGAACTATTCAAATGATGTTGACCCTGGGAAATTGGCAGGAGACAGGGGCGCAGGCATGTGGTGGACATTTTTAATAATTGCCTTTTATAACTGTCCTATCTTCCGACCCACCACTTTGAATTTTGAAATGCTAGAAAAGGAAATTGTAAAATATGAAAGCATTTTCAACTTATTTTCAGATGATTACAGATTAATAAATGGAAATTAATTAAAGTGAAATGAATGGAAAGTGTATTATACAAAGAAGGAAGCCCCGAGACCAGGAGTCTGTGCGGGGAAGTGGCTGACCAGACATTGGAAGGGTAAGGGCAATGATAATGTAATTTTGATCTTCAATTTGTTTTTTCTTGGAATATCAGGCTGGAAAATAAACATACACATTGTATGTAGGTTGAAGTATGTTTGACTTTATGTGGTATTAATATTAATGATTTATTGTCGCACTGAAAAAGAGTTCTTTATGTCATTACAATTTTTTTTACTGCAACTTACCAGCAAATCACAAACAAAGCTGTTTTTCTTCGTGTTGTGAATATTTGAATGCTGAGTTAAAGTTCACAGTTTAGGGCCGATTTTATGTGGCTGCTCTCCCAGTGCAAAGCTATGCTTGGGGCAAGAGACAGTCATGAAATTTAACATAAAATTTAACATGCCTAGCAAGCCACTCAGTTGTATCAAAACTGCCTCGACCTAGGCAGTTTGGATACAACTGAGAGGCTAAAATCAGAGCAATGGAGAAGCCTGAAGGAGGGTACAGAGATAGGGAGAGGTAAGGCCATGAAGAGATTTAAACACAAGGATGAGAATTTTAAATTCTCATTCTTTTAAATTAATTATTTACGTTCCTCTAAGAAGGAATTTGAACATGAAAGCTGGTCTGTACTTAACTAGACTGTGACTAAATGGCTCTGTTGGAACATGAAAACAATAATCGGAGTGATTTAAATTAAATTATACAGCAGAAGAGCTTAGAGATCTTTAAATATAGGTAAACAACTTTTTTTGGCTGACTAAGAGGAAGAAGGAAATAATGCTGTTCAGTTAATAGAGAAATACAAATGTAGTAAAAGGTTTAAATAAGAAGAACGAAAGAATAACCTGAATGCTTTTGTACTATTGGAGAGAACAAAAGGCATAAACTAATAGAATTACAGGCAGGCATAAGCAACTAGCTAAAACATATGTAGGAGATTCAGTTAGGAACAAAGAAACTATTAGCAAGGGGTGACAATAAAAGGAAGATAGGACAGTTATAAAAGGCAGTTATTAAAAATTTCATACCAAAAATACCAAGTTGCACACTCGAACCTGAAGAATACCCAATCAGGCATTTCTTTTTTAAATGTTCAAAATAGAGGACCTATTGGACTTGCTTGAATAACACACAACTAATAACACACAACTAATGGCTGCCGATTGGGTAAATCTAAACCCAATGGGTATTTCTGTATCTTCTGTTTACACCATGGTCAGCTTTCTCTGAGCAGATTATGCTTAATCAAATAAAATTCTGAAAGTGACGGCAACCGGTTAGGAGCAGTGGAACAGCTCCCAAATCAATTTCCTTCCCCATCCATGCTGATCTCACCTCAATATGGGCAGTAAAGGGGAGGAATTCTAGCCCAACGTGTGATGAGTATTTGAAATAACCTGCTATGTATGCTTTATGAGACAAAATATTAGAGACTTTCAACACGCAGGTGGATGCTACAATAGGAGAGTTAGGATTCCAAAGTGATGAACTTCAATGGACCAAATACCATTTTCTTATTCTTGGCTTTTCTATTGTGGCACTTACCTGTAGAGTTACTTTCTATATAAACAAAGAATTATGTAAAATTATCAATCTCGCTAAAATAGAGTGTAAGTACCAAAGTACACCAGCTCTTCATTGTGAAACTTGGGCCGGAATTTTTACCTTTGAGATGAGTTGCATGGGTGAGGGCCACGTAGCAGGTCGGGAGCCCGAAAATGTGAACGGCGCGTTCTCCACTGTGACTTTCAGTTAATGGCCCCTATTAAAATAGTCATGCGCGTTTGCCGGCCCTATTAAATGGTACGGGTCTGATAATGTCATCGGTGACTCATTTCCAGCGGGGATAGTTAAAGCAGCCTTGGCCACATCGCATTTGAAGGTTTATGTAGGAGTGTGGAGGGAGGATTGTAGAGGATTGGGTTATTGCTGAGATTTCTAAAAACGAGTTCCCAAAGACAAAGGGCTGCACCCCGCTTTTGGATGACTAGCTCCATATTCTTGTGGAGGGAGTCAGAGCGCGCAGGGAGGTCCTCTTCCCTGCTGATGAGTGGAAGAGACCTCCCCAAGAGACCAAAAGGGCATGGCTCGAAATTGCTGAGGAGGTCATCAGCAGGGATGTTGTCAGGAGTAGAGTACAGGAAGAGATTCAATGAGCTGATGAGATCAGGAAAGGAGAGTGCAAAGCCACACTCACCTTCATCCTGCTGTGCCTGTCACCACATCCCCATCACTCCGCCTTCCCAAGCCTACTCCTTCACCTCATTCCTCACACCAACATACCTTGCACCTCTACCCATCCCTCTCTCTCTACGTACATACTCACATCCCCATCTGACTAACCACCCCTCACACTCACCCTCATCCTAATGTAATCATAGCAAGTAACACCACAGAAGGAGGTAATTTGGCATTGGCACCCCACTCCCTCATAGTCACCCTCTACAGCTGTAACCCATCCATTCCTTACAATCATGCCATCACTCTCACTCAAAATTCGCTTCTTTCCCTCCTTGCAGGAGAAGAGAGCCCACAACAACAGAGAGAGAGAGAGAATCAGAGGTGGCCCTCCAATCTTCAGTACTTTGACTGCAGCAGAGGAGGTGGCCCTGGAGATGTTGAGAGTTGCAGAGCTGATGGCGGTGGGAGACAGAGAGAGGAGAACTTCTCCGCAACCTGGTGACAGAGTTACATCTCATACAACCACATGGCATACATCAGTCACTCATAAGGTAACTGATGTCAGCAGCCAGTGAATGTTCATCATGTGCATAATGGTATTATTACTCATTCTTAATATAACATTTCTAAATCATCTCTTTACTCTCCCACAGGTCCATCTAGAGCCCCCCACCCCCACTGTCCAGCCAGAGGAGGAAGCTGACTCCTCAGAGGAGTCTCCAGCCTCTGAGGGTGCACCGTCAGCAGACCCAAGCGCACCCAGCACCAACGCAGATACACACACCTCGGTGGGTCCTATGAGAGATAGAGCAGTGTTGTCACCTGGTGTCTCACACTTCACAAGTGAGCAAGAGCAGATGGTGTTGACAGGAACAGCAGTGGAGACTCCTCGCCGGAGGGCACAGGATGCTCCAAGCTCTGCTCAGCTGCATGCAGACGCTGCGTCTTGGAGGCCATCGAGAAAGAAGGTGATCCTAGAGCGGCAGTAAGAAATGTAGGAGGCTCTGGCAGGTTTTGCAGCTGCGATGTCTGCAAATGCACAGAGAATGGAGGAGTCCATCTCCAACATGAGCACCACCATGTCATAGGCGATGGCAACTATGTGCTCTTCCATGGAAAGGATGGCCACCTGCATGGAGCAGCTAATACGCCACTCACATGAGCACATGCTAGCTATGGAGAACAGGTGGCAGAGACTCATAGACCTCCTCTTTAGGAGGGATCCAAATGTAGACTTGGGTCTTCATGGCCCCACTGCTGTGCAGCAAGGTGCTCTCCAGCTCCTTGCTAGCAGGGAAGTGCAGGTGTCCCATGAGAGGGATGATGGTGAGAGGGGACATGGATGTGGGGGCTCCTCTCAAAGCGCTCCCACTTCTCCCCTGTTGCCTCCCGCTCAGTCAGAGCCCCAGATGCTTCCTTGGATCACGATGGCGAGTCTGCCCCTGCACAGTCACAGGAGGAGCAGTCTTCCGCAGGGACCTCACAGGCTCCAAACCACAGAGGACATCCGCCAAAAGTGTCTATGCAGTCGCAGCAGGGAAGTGAGCAGCCTGCCTCTACCTCTGCTGAAGCTACAGGGATTGCACCTTGTAGAAGCACGCGTAAAAGAAAAAAACCACAATCCTAAATGCACATGGGCATGCACATGGGTGTATAAAGAAGTGTTATTGTTAAGGTTCTGTTACTGTTATGACATATAAAAATGTATTTATTTTCAACACTTTCCAGTCATGCCCATTTTTGTCTGTTACCTTGGAAGTGGCTTTGTGAGTTGGAGCGAATGCTGAGACATTACGTAACCTGCAGCAATGGGGGTTTGTGTGAAAAGAATGACTTGGTCATTGTAGGGATGCTTTATGGTGTTTTGGCGGGTGGGGGGGGGGGGTGGGGGGGGAGAACTTGGCACAGCATGTGGCAGCCATATGGGTGCATTGCAGGAGGTTCAGTAAATCTGGCCATGAGGCCATCCCTGGCCTCCCGGGCAACAATGTGCTTCGTCGCTGGTGCCATCTTGACCTCAGGTTACTCCTGCTCCTCCTTCTCGTATTCCAGCTGTTGCTCCTCCTCCTCCTCTGAAGAGGCTCTGGGATGTGTGCCTTGTTCCTCATGTCGCTCTAATCCTCGCTGCTGCGCTATGTTGTGCAGCGAGCAGCATACGACGACAATTCTGGAGACCCTGGCTGGTGCGTACTGAAGGGCTCTTCCAGATCGGTCAAGGCATCTGAAGCGTATCTTGAGCATGCCTATTGTTTGCTCTATGACACATCTGGTGGACCTGTGCCTTTCATTATAACACACCTTGGCCTCATTGCTTAGCCTCCTCAAGGGTGTCATGAACCACGTCTTCAGTGGATAGCCCTGGTCTCCAAGCAGCCAGCCGGTAAGTGTGTTTGGTGGTGCAAAGAGCTGAGGGAGGGTCGACTGGTGCAGCATGAAAGAGTCATGACAACTGCCAGGGAATTTGGCACACACATGCATGATGATATTCCTACGGTTGCAGACGAGCTGCACATTGAGTGAGTGTGAGCCCTTGCAGTTCACAGTAACGGTTGATATGAGGGTGCCCTGATGGTCACATTTGTGCAGTCGATTATGCCCTGCACCCATGGGAAACCAGCCAGAGCAGCAAAGCCGAGCGCCTGCTCAGTAAGACTGGCTTCATCAGTGGCAAAGTTCACATAATTGGCTGACTTGTTAAACATGGCATCGGTGACCTGTGTGATGCATCTGTGGGCGGCTGATTGCGAACTGTCGCAAATGTCTGCTGCAGATGCTTGGAAGGAGCCTGAGGCAAAGAAGTTGAGGGCGGTGGTGATTTTAACAGCCACTGGTAAGGAGTGTCCACCAGGTCCTCTGGGCTGCAGGTGTTGCTCCAGTAACTGCAAATGTCTGCGACGACCTGGCGGGATAGCCTGAGCCTCCTTTGGTACTGCTGCTCAGCCATGTCCAGGAAGCTCATCCTCTGCCTGTATACCCTGTGTTGGGGGGTATCGTCTCCAGTGCGGTGCAGTCCTGCGCTGATGCCCTCTGTCCTGTGGAGCATCAGGTCATTGAAGGGAAGGTTGGTGATGTTGTTGCTGCTGCTGCTGGTGTGCCTGCTGCTGCTGGTAGTGGGGCCCATCTTGGTCTGATTCTGAGGACCAAGGTGAGACAGTATAAGCGGCACCCATGCTGATGTAATAGATGAGAAGTCGCACAACACCAGGTTATAGTCCAACAGATTTATTTAATTTTACAAGCTTTCGAAGCAGTTTGCTCCTTCGTCAGGTAAGTTAGCAATGAGAGAATCTCCCAGAATTCACAATTTAAACCCAGACAAAATCTATTCACATTATTCCCTACAACAAAGAGCACAGCCAAGACAATGAGATGTGTCCCAGGGGGTCCAATGTGTCAAACCACCTGCTGGCTGCATATCCTGTCAATTTGTGTTCTTGTGTTAAGTCTTTTTTTTTTTAAAAAAACCCCTGGGAAGACCGGCCATGATGTCAAGTCACATTCTGTATCATGACATGAACCCGATATCGCGATTGAGGGTTTTTTTTTTAAAAAAAAGACTTAACACAAGAACACAAATTGACAGGATATGCAGCCAGCAGGTGGTTTGACACGTTGGACCCCCTGGGACACATCTCATTGTCTTGGCTGTGCTCTTTGTTGTAGGGAATAATGTGAATAGATTTTGTCTGGGTTTAAATTGTGAATTCTGGGAGATTCTCTCATTGCTAACTTACCTGACGAAGGAGCAAACTGCTTCGAAAGCTTGTAAAATTAAATAAATCTGTTGGACTATAACCTGGTGTTGTGCGACTTCTCATTTTTGTCCACCCCAGTCCAATGCCGGCATCTCCACATCATGATGTAATAGATGGCAGGTCAAGTAGAGATCAGAGGACCAATCTGTCAATGTTGTGATAGTCACTAGCAATGTGATGAGAGTGGCTTCCGAGGTTGCAGAAAGGACCTGCAAACTCTATACACCTAAATCTGTGCACAAAATGGAGTCAGCAAGAGCCTTTCCCTCAGGCAAGTAATGAGGTGTAATGTGGGAGTATTTATGTGGATTTCCATGCTCTGCATTAATGACCTCGCACAATGGCCAATGAGCTTCTGCCTCATATTGACAGACAAGGTTCCCGAACTGTGTGATTCCCATGGTCATCCAGTAAAAATCAAAAACTCTGGTTAAAAACCCTGTTAAGGGTCTCACAACAAGCACTTAATTACTTCTTTTATGTCACCCGCCTCTGCCGTTTGAACCGTGGCGCGCTAGGAAAGACACACGAGTTAAATGCGCGAGGCGGTGGGATGACGGTGGGTTCCCGACGCGCTCACAATTTCAGCAACTTTTACTGCTGACCCGCCTCCAAACACACACGCCCGGCAGTGGGAAATTTCCGGCCTTAATCCCTATTTTAATATCTATACACTATTGTGTCTGTTTCAAATGGGCCAGCTGGAAAGCAGCAAAAGCTGCAAGATGCAACGTGGGAGCCTTTACATATTTGTAAAGCCAGTAATGAGGCTTATGCTGGCCATCAGCCTGTAGTATTCAGCCTTTTCCTTCTTTACAAAATGGAAGCCACTGCAAATCTGGCATGTTAGGCTGCACGCTGATATCACGACTGGTGTGCTTGACCTTTGCACTCCCAGTGAAGCCTTGGAAAATTGGCCCTTGGAATTATCCAGTTGAAAAGTTAATCTAAATTTAGTATCACCAATTACAAAACAAATGTTGTCAGCTGTCTTAATTTGATTATCTTAATCTTGACCACTTTGAGAGCTGGAGGCTGATTTTTCTGTGATGCAACACTAATAGAGTTTCCATTGAATGTGGATCAGGTGCAAGAAGTAACTGCCCACTTATGCCCGGGCATAAGTAAATGATGCACAGACATAAGTAAATGATGTGGTAATGATGTTGTGCTTCCAATTTCCGGTCATTTTTGTATGCCTTGTATTAAACACTATGGGGGAAAAATTCAGTTGGTTAGCGCCTACCGTTAGCTCTCAACAGGAGGCCTTACCCTCCAAGGGTATTCCGAGAGCACTTCCCCTACCTCCAATTAAACGAGGAGCAGTGTATTAAAAGACTCTGCTTCACCAAGGAGCTGGTCACAGAACTCTGCCACCTCCTGCAACCAGACCTCCAGCCTCAGATCAGGGAGACCACGGCTCTCCCAGTGTCAGTCAAGGTCACCGTGGCCCTCAATTTCTTCGCCAGTGGATCCTTCCAGTCTGCAACAGGAGATATAGCTAACATCTCACAGTTCGCCATCCATCGCTGCATCCAGGAGGTCACAGAGACTCTCTAAAGTAGGAGAAGGGACTAGATTTCCTTCCTCATCACCGGAGAGAAGCAGGATGAACGTGCATGTGGCTTTGTCAGGATAGCAGGATTCCCCATGGTGCAGGGCGCCATTGACTGCAGCCACGTGGCTTTGCGATCACCGCATAACAATCCTAGGATCTTCCGTAACAGCAAAGGCTACCACTAACTTAATGTGCAGTTGGTGTGTGACCACACACAACGAATCCTCAATGTAAATGCCCGCTATCCTGGCAGAAGCCATAATGCTTTCATCCTGTGCCAGACCAGTGTGCCAGCACTCTACCAGCCACCACATCAAGCTCGCAGCTGGCTGGTCGGAGACAAGGGCTATCCACTCTCCACCTGGCTCATGACTCCCCTCCGCAACCCCAACTCTCGTGCCCAGCACTTATATGATGAGAGCCATGCCGCCACCAGGAACATCATCGAGCAGACCATCAATGTGCTCAAGCAACGGTTCCGCTGCCTTGACCACTCGGGAGGAGCCCTCCAATACTCGGCGGAGCGGGTGTCCCATTTCGTGGATGTCTGCTGCATGCTTCACAACTTGGCCATCCTGAGGGCCCAGCCCTTGCCACCAGGGATTGCGGGACCACCTCAGAAGGAGGAAGAGGGAGAGCAGGAGGAGGAGAAGGCGAGGAGGAAGAGGAAGACGAGGAGGACTACGAGGAGGAACAGGAGCGAGGGAGGAGACAGCCACTCAATCGGCCTTCCGGAAGGTCGGTCGTGACCGACTCATCAGACTGCGGCTCGAATAAATTAAACCCCAGATCCCCGTTGTTCAACACATCCCCATCATTCCAGCCCTGTCGCAGGCCATATCACAGCGCTAAACTGAAATGAGAGAGACCACAAAATAATCCAAACTGAATTAATAAATTTATCAATAATCAGTGAACACATATTTACTCAAAAACTATTCACACTTGTGCAATCCCTTAGTGCCTCTCCTTACTGTGCCTTTGCCTACTCTAATGTTCCTATGAAGTGTTGGCCCAGTGGCTGCAGCACGGCTGGTGGAAGGCTGCTGAGTGTCCATGCAGGAGACTTCAGATGGCCTTGCAGGACGCCCTCGACCAGCTCTGGGCCTGGAAGGGCCGGCTGTAGACCGTACCACCTCAGCATGAGCGGCAGCAGTCTGGGCTGGTTGGATGACAGGCAGCGACAAGGGCAATGCCGGAGTGGCAGTGGTGGGAGCAGGAATGCTGTCAACCTGAGAGAGGACAGCAGGTTCCTGCTCCACTGACACACTGCCATTTCCCCAGGGCAGCACCTCAGCATCCCTACCAATCTGTTGGAGCACAGATTACTGGCCTGCTGTGACACTGTGAAAGCCCCAGTTGACGGTAGTAGACCCAGCTACGATGGCAGCAGTCAGAGCTTGCGTGGCATCAAGCTTAGACTGCATGAGAGTAGTCTGAGATTGGATGCCACCAAGCATAGACTGCATTACAGTACTAAGACATTGCGTCGCTTCCGCCTGTGCTGCAATGGAAGCTGCCAGATCGCCCATCACACGTGGCATCAGGTCTGGGTCGCCACGGTCTCTCTGGAAGTCTACCATCCTTTGCAGGCTGCAAATGATGGGCTCCATGGTATGCACAGAGCCTTGTGCAATGTTGGAGCTGGACTCCTCCATGCTCCTTATCATTGCCGACAGACTCTCGGGCACCCTTGCCATTGCATCTATCATCTCCGTGTGCATGCCCATCACCCTTCTTCTAAACACCTCCCCATCAAGGTGCTTATCTGAGTCCTGTGCAGCAGAACTCGTGCGTGAACTCACCCTCTGGGGGGCTGGCCCCTGAGCTACCCTTTCCCCCTGGCCTTGCTGCAGCCCACTCATCCCCGGTGCATCACCCTGTGCAGATCCCGCTACTATACTAGCCTCTAAAGAATGCGTAGTACCAGTATTTGAGCTGGTGCCTGTGGGTGAGACATGCAGTGACGCGGTGTCTTCTTCCTCCTCCTCTTCTCCCACCCCGCTCTGAACGGTTCCCTCAGGGACAGGCTCCTCAGGCGTTTGCTGATTATCTGAGAGCATAATGGCACCAGAGTCGGGTTACGGCGAGGGGAGAGGGGGCAGGTCGTGAGAAATGCATGGAGATAGCATGATTGGTTGGAAAGCACGAAACGCTTGTGGGGTGAGGGGGAAGTGGGATATGAGAAGAAGGAGTAGGGAAGAACATACCGTTGTTTCCCCAAGGGGGTCAACTTCGCCGGTGGCCACGGTGCCCACCATCTGGCGCCCAATAATCTGCAGCACTTGAGTCTCCAGCTCAGACAGTGCTTGGGTGTCGGCTTGTCCCGCGCCTGTACGCTCCTGCTCCCTCCTGTTGTGCACCACCTTGGCCTGCAATAGAAAGGAAAGTGTGTGTGATTGTGGAGCAATGTGTTTGGGTGATGTGCCTGCCGTATTTAAATAGCTGTCATTGTGTGCAAGGTGTGAGATGTGGTTGTGAGTGTTGGTAGGTAGAGATTGTTGGTGGGTGAGTGCTGACAGCGAGTAATGCTGAGAATGAGGCTCTGCCACATCAATGAACCTCCCCTTTAAGAACTGGAATGAGCCTGTGGCAATGATGACTTGTGCTTAGGCTGCACCAGATATTGGTCAGCGCTTCAAGTTTAACGCCACTGAGCTAGACCATTAGCGTTTGATTTAGCGCTCCAATCCTTTCTTTGTGCAATGAGACTTAAATTTGCATGTAGTCTGAATCATTAGTGCCTGGTGCTAATTCTCAAACTTTTCTAAAGTTAGCACCCAATCCTGGGCTATAATGAATTTCTCCCCCTATGTACTCTTGTATAAAACAGGCTTACTGTTTTGCCAGGCTCAGCTGTTTCAGGTAGAGGTGTTAGTTAAAGGGACTAAACAGGTAAAAAATATTCTTGTTTCTCCTTTGATTTTCAAAATATTTTTGTTTCTGGCCTCCTAACTTGGATATTCTTTACAAAACACATCCCATTTTCAAGCATTGCAGAGTTGGTCTGTCAAGTAAATGGACCGAAACGCCGCTCCTAACATATAGCTGTCGCAATTTCCCTGCTGTGATCCCACTGTGATCCCAAGCCACCCACCAGAAATGTACCCTGCTACATTTAAGTGACAGAAAAGGGAGCCTTATGACAAATGTACGGTTCATAATACGGTAGAGAACCAAGCTGAACATAGAAAGTACGGAGGAGATCTAAAAAAGTGAATAAGAGGGGCAAGAGAGAGAATATGAGAATAGCGGCTAACATAAAAGGGAACCCAAAAGTCTTTTATGAAACACATAAATAATAAAAGGGTAGTCAAAGGAAAGGTGGGGCTGATTAAGGACCAAAAAGGAAATATTCTTGCAGAGGCAGAGGGTATGGCTGAGGTACTAAATGAGTACTTTGCATATGTCTTCACTAGAGAAGAGGATGCTGCCAATGTAATAGTAAAGGAGGAGGCTGCAGCGATATTGGATAGCATAAAAATAGAGAAAGAGGAGGTACTTAAAAGGTTGGCAGTCCTCAAAGTAGAAAATTTACCCGGTCAGGATGGGATGCATCCTAGGTAACTGAGGAAAGTAAGGCTGCAAATTGCGAAGGCTCTGGCCACAAGCTTCCAATCTTCCCATTGTGTGGAAGTGAGATATAGGTCACCAAAAAACAAGACAGAGAGGTAATTCTGGAAGCTCACAAATCACCACTTGCAGTCAAATACATGAGGGCCAACACCAATTCATACACTTAACTAACCATATACCTCATAAATTCAAAGATTCGGCCTCACTCGGTAAGATGAGTGCTGTACAGAATGTGGCCAGCATGGCACGTTGATGCTTACCATTTGGTCCTGTCTCGGAATCCAAGCATTTTGGGGAACAATGGTATAACGAGTAGCCAATCCGACACCACCAGTTTACGTTCCACTGAAATTGAAAGTTACCCCCATATATTTCCCTAGTTCCTTGAATACATAAAAATAATAAAGATGCCACTCGCCCTGATGCAATTTTGACTCAGCCGCGGGAGTCTCAGTGAGTGCCAGAGCCACCAGAGAAATCCAGGAACCTAACTTAATTCATTTTGTGGTTTCCTTGTGGCCCAGGGAGCATCCCACAAGAAACCTTGGGCCTCCACCGACTGTTATGCTCATTTCCACCAACCACCGCCGCCCCCCACCCTGAACCTGTTCCCATGGGTCTCTGGCAAAAGCCTCCTGCCGCTCAAAATTCTGCTCCTACCAGCCAGGTTGTGAATCCTGCTGGATTTGGGCAGGAGACTAACCTCCAACATAGAAATGAGGCGCGGGAGTTAAAATCTGTCTGGGCCTCATGCAGCGCTGGGATGTGAGCTTGTCATTTGTCTTGCCCGTTGCACCTGCGCCCCGAGTTAAAATCGGGTCTATAGACTCTAAACAGAAGTCCACTTACTGTCAACTCACTCTTGGTGATGGTTGACCCCAGATTGGGGGTATAGTTAATACTGAGGAAGACAGCAAGAATTTACAAGAACATGTGTAAATGGAAAATTTATGGCCCGGATTTTGCTCTCAGTGGTGAAGGAACAGCTTTTGACGTTACCTCTCGTATAGTTGCCCAGAGACTTTTCTCGGGCTTGTCAGCGGGGATTTCCACTAATCCTGCGTCTGTTTCAGTGCGGCGTCATCTCCAGGGGATCTGCAGTGTCTGTGAACAGAGCAAGGAACAGCAAGGCTCTTCAACCAATCAGATTGAAATATCCTCACTGAGACACGCGGAGTCCAAACCAGGAAGTAAAAAACAGGAAATATAAATTACATTTAAATCATGTACAGGAAGCAAAATAAAGATTGGGAAATAAAGATTTGATTAAGGGGGAGAGATAAAAGAGAGATACAGAAAAAGTAAAAAAAGTATATATTTTTTTTTAAATCTGCAACATTAACTTTCTTCTGAGGGAATGAGACTCCACACTTGTAAAATTATTTTTTCAGGGCCAGAGAGGTTGTTCAGCAGTAATTATCACTTATTACACTGTTAAAGCTCACTTACTCCTGCACTAGCCCTAACTTTTTCTGCCATTTTTAGTGCTGGACTAATGGGTAAGTACCCCAAGTTTACACCATTACAGTGATTTCAGTGCCAAGTCTATCAGCGAGGACTGCAACAGTGCACCCTGTGGAGGAGCAGGGTATTTCTCACAGCAACTTCTGGATTTCCGCGTTTATATACGTATGTGTGGGCACCAGATTTACCCTGTAATAAAGGCGAGTGCTGATAGCCTTGCGTTATTATTACAGCAAAATCTGGGCCAATTTCAATGTAGATAAGTGTGAGCTGGTGCAGTTTGTTAGGAGGAATAAGGAGGCCACATACAGCTTTGAAAATAAGAGTCTAAATGGGGTAGAAGAGCAGCGGGATCTAGGGGTAGATACCTGAATCATTAAAAGTAGCGACACAGGTTAGTTAATAAGGCCATAAAAATGCAAACAAAGAGAAATAGAATGGTAAAGCAGGGAAGTTATGTTAAACTTATATAGAACCTTAGTTAAACCACACGTACGAGTACTGTGCAGAGTTCTGGTCACCATTTTACAAAAAGGATATAGAAGGTGTAAAGAAGATTTACAAGGATGATACCAGAACTGAGAAGTTATAACAATCAGGGAAGACTGAACAGGCTGGGGCTCTTTTCAATAGAAAAGAGAAGGCTGAGGGGTGACCTAATAAAGGTCTTTAAAATTATGAAGGGTTTGATAGAATAGAAGATGATGTTTCCACTTGTGAGGGGAGTCCAAAACTAGGGGTCATAAAAATAAGATAGGCCGCGAATTTAATAGAGGAGGCGGGTTGCCTGGTGGGCAGGTTCCGGCCCCGCTGTCGGTTTCAGTCACTCCCAAATTGAGATTTGAATTTAAGTCCCGTGGTGCGCGCTGGCCGGTCCAATGAGTGGGATCGGGTCTGTTAGTCGCCTCTGATGACGTCATTGCTGCAGTTGTTTTTAAGGGGCCCATGCAGCCTCAGCTTTTCATTTCTCATTTGTGCTGCTGTTTGAATGGGCCCAGGCTACAATGAGTGGTGCAAAAGCCAAGGCTGCTCCACGGTTTAATGAGGACTCCCTCCAAGCTCTTGTGGAGGGAGTAAGAGGGCGCAGGGAGATTCTGTTCCCTCCCGATGGCCGGAGGAAGCCTCCTCAGCAAACCAAGGCAGCCTGGCTGCACATTGCTAATGAGGTCTGCGCAAGGTCCATTTGTTCACGCACCTGGATCCAGTGCCGGAAACGGTTTAATGATCTTCTGCGATCAGCAAAAGTGAGTATCACATCACACTTACCTTCAATCTGCTTCCTTTCTCTTCTCATCACCAGCACTCTGCTTTGTCAGCCTGCTCCTCCACATCCCACCTTACCCTTACTTCCATTACACCCTTACCTATCCTCTCTCTCTCTGTACTGAATCACTTCACCATCCTACTGTGCACCCCTCACACTCGCTCTCACTGTTATGCAATGACAACAACTAACAATGCACAGGGAGACAGCTTCCTCTTGGCACCTCACTCCATCTTGGTCTCCCTCTAAGCTTCAATGTTATGGATTCTTCACAGTCACTCTATCACTCTCGCTGAAACTCCACTTGTGTCCCTCCTTGCAGGAAAAGATAGCCCACAATAAGAGGGAGAGAGCGAAGACAGGAGGAGGCACACCATCCCTCGCGACATTGACAAGTGCTGAGGAGGCTGCGCACGAGATTGTGGGAGGTGACGAGGAGCTGGAAGTGGGGGATGGAGAGACGGGCGCACTAGACGAAGCTGGTGACAGAATAGATTTTCATCCCTCGCATTTAGATTTCATGATTGACTGCAATGGCATATGATGTTCATGGAAATTGACTTTGGCTCATTTTCACAATAGGATGTGTGTGCTACCTAAAAAGCAGATGTCTAACTCATGCCTTTACTCTCCCACAGGACCATCGAGAGCCCCCCTCCCCACTGTCCAGGAGGAAGAGCCGGACGACTCCTCAGTAGAACCTGCAGCCTCTGAGGGAGCAGCATCACCAGGACTCACCGCACCCAGCACCAGCGCAGAGACGCACACCTCGGCGGGGCCTTCGCGACATTGAGTAGTGTTGTCACCTGGTGTATCACAGCTCACAAGCGAGCATCAGCAGATGGTGGAGACAGGGACAGCAGTGGAGAGTTCTCGTCGGAGGTTGCAGGACGTTCCTAGCTCTGCTCAGCTGCATGTAGATGCTGTGCCTCTGGGGCCATCCAGGAAGAGAACGGTGCTGGAACTCCAGGAACAAGTGCAGGAGGCTCTGACAGGGTTTGCCTCCAGGGTAACTGCGAGTGTGGGGAGAATGGAGGAGTCCATCTCTAACATGAGCAGTGCCTTTGTGGAGGCAATGGCGCATGAACGTGTTGCCATGGAGAAGGTGGCAACCTCCATGGAGGACATAAGTCGCCAGACGCATGAGAACATGGTGACTCTTCTATATAGATGGTCTGCTATGGAGGATAGATGGGCATCTATTGAGGAGAGACACCAGAGGTACATGGACGCCCCATTATGAGGATTGTCAGTGGAGAGACGGGTCCTCATGGCCCCACTGATGTGCAGCAAGATGCTCTCCAGTCACTTGCTAGCAGTGAAGTGCGGGTGACCCATGAGAGGGATGTTGGTGTCAGACAACAAGGAAGTGTGGGCTCCTCTCCAAGCGCTCACACGACCATGCCACTGCGGAGCCCTTGGTCAGAGCCCCAGATTCCTCACCCAACTGAGATGGCCGTCTCAGCCCCTGCACAGCCGCAGGAGGAGCAGACTGTTGCAGAGCCCTCACAGGCTCCCAAACCCAGAGGACGCCCGCCAAAGGCGTCTAAGCAGACGCAGCATCAAAGTGAGCAAGGTGCCTCTACATCTGCTGAAGCCACAGGTGACGCACCCTGTAGAAGCCCGCATAAGAGAAAGTTAACACACAAATAGTCACAAGGGTAGTCACTTCGGTGTTTTGTTCTGTTGTATATTTTCAATTGTCATCCTTTTGTGATGATATTAAACAAAAGTGATGGCAAACAGTTGAAGTTCTGGCCTCTGTGTTCTGGGAAATGGAAGTTGCACATTGAGGGCTCAGGGCAACTTGCATTTGTAATGGTGGTGCTGAGAGTGATAGGAAAGCACGTTTATTGGAGAGATGATGTATGGCGTGTTAAGAAGGTCGTCCACACATTCATAGCCATATGCCAGCCACCTGTGGTTGAAGCGTAAGCTTACGCGAATCTGGCATGGATGAGTGCATCCCTTGTGTGACGGCCAGCAATGTGCTCGAGTGCTGCTGCATTGGCCACATCCGGCCCCGCAAAGCGCTCCTCCTCATCATCCTCGTCCTCCTCCTCGGCCTCCTCCTCGTCCTCTTCCTCCTCCTCCTCTTCGTCCTCCCCCTCTTCTCCCGAGGGGGCTCTGTGCTGAGCCACTTGTTCCTCAGGCAGCACTAAGCCACGCTGCTGTGCGATGTTGTGCAGGGCACAGCAGATGACGATGATTCTGGACACCCTGGCTGGTGCCTATTGCAGGGCTCCACCAGATCTGTCGGGGCATCGGAATCACATTTTGAGCAAGCCGATGGTTTGCTCTATGATGGGGTGCCCTAATGGCCATATGTGTGCAGTCTACGACACCCTGCACCCTTGGGAAGCCTGCAAAATCTGAACAGGCAGTTAAAATAGGATTATCCAGGCAATTAACAAGTTGTTAACTGCCTTAACTGCCTCTCCCACCGTTTGGTGTCGGGTCAGTTCGGGAGCGGCTGACCCAACACTTGCCAAAGTCGCGTGGAGGTGGGATGGCGGTGGGTTCGCAGCCCGTTGGCAATTTTTCCGATTTTCGCAACAGACCCGCCTCCAAACCCGCCCTCTGAGACCAATTAAATTCGTGGCCTTAGTCACTAATAAATCCAATAAGGAATGCAGGAGAAGCTAGATAAGTACATGAGGGAGAAAGGGATAGAAGGATATGCTGATAAGATAAGATGAAGTAGGGTGGAAGGAGGTTTGTGTGGAGCATAAACACCAGCATGGACCAGTTGGGCCTGTTTCTGTGCTGTAAATTCTATGTAATCTAGTCTATTAACCTGGTTAGGCTGGCAATGAATTTAAAAACAAATTGTGTTGCAGCTTTTGGCGGTGCATGGGAGGAGGGAGAAATGACTGAACGAGGAAAAATACATGAAAAATATTTGTGTAATGCATATTGAAAGCTAGAATCTGTAAGTTTGAAGCTATTTAAAACGTTTATTAATTTGAAGCTAGTTATTTGACTTGTGATTGCTAGTTCCATTTAAATACTCTCCAGTCTGCTTTATCCTCAAAGTCTGCAATATATAGGTGAATATTACAGCGTTAAAAGTAAAGAAGAGATCTGTGCCATATGTTTTGAATTCTAACATGATAGCATACTGATAAATTTGGTGATACAACTATATTGTGACTAATAGTCTTATGCTATAAAAGACTTCTTTGTAGACATGGAAACAGCAATGCAGTTCAGAAGTGTACCAGACAATATCTCTTCTGTTTGCACTCACAGACACAAGATCCTTTAATTAGTCCCACATGGTTCAAAAATTGTATCTGCCTTCAGCTTAAAAACTTAAATATACCAACAGTCTGAGCGAGCCAGACTTTACGCTTCAGAAAGCTATAGGTATGGGGAAAGGCAGCTGAAGTTATATGAAGTAACTCAAGAAAGCTAAAGAGTGTTAGCCAGTGGCTCAGTGGGTAGCACCATTTGCCTCTAAGTCAGAAGGTTGTGGGTTCATAGTCCCATGCCAGGGACTTGAGCTGAGGAAGTGCTGCACTGTCGGAGGTGCCGTCTTTCGGATGAGTTGTTGAACTGAGGCCCCGTCTGCCCTCTCAAGTGGACATAAAAGATCCCATGGTACTATTTGAAGAAGAGCAGGGGAGTTATCCCTGTTGTTCCAGCCAATATTTATCCCTCAATCCACATAACAAAAAAAATAGATTATCTGGTCATTATCACATTCCTGTTTGTGGGAGCTTGCTATGCACAAATTAGCTGCTGTGTTTCCTACATTACAACAGTGACTACACTTCAAAAATACTTCATTGACTGTAAAGCACTTTAGGATGTCTGGTGGTTGTGAAAGGTGCTATATAAATACAAGTCTTTCTTTCTAAAACAGTTCGGTAGAAAAAGTGTCAAGAATAAACTTTATTCAGCGTTCCTCGAACTACTGCTCTCGCCGCATCCTGAAACAGTACCATGGGATCTTTTACATCCACCTGAGAGGGCAGACGGGGCCTCAGTTTAACATCTTATCCTGAGATCCACACTCAACGGCATGTGTCGCCACATGAAGACTCTCGACCTCTCTCTTCAGCAGCACCGACGCACTCTATCTCAAAGCTGTCCTGGTCCACAGTTCCATTTCATCCTTCGCCTCATCCGGCGCTTCAACAAAAAACATTTTTCTTCCTTTCAGATGTCAAGGATCGCAAGCTTCAACAACTCTTGGACACCAGCACCCCTCTGGAACCTTCTTCCCCTTCACTTCTTCCATTCTCACCCCATGCTGTGTTTTCACTATCCCCTATGACCTTTCCCCTCTCTGACTCTGAGAAAAAAAGAAAGACTTGCATTTTTTTAACGCCTTTCATGACCATCCGACGTCTCAAAGTGCTTTACAGCCAGTGAAGTACTATTTGAAGTGGAGTCACTGTTGTAATGTGGGAAACACAGCAGCCAATTTGGGCACAGCAAGGTCCCACAAATAGCAATGTGATAATGACCAGATAATCTGTTTTTGTTATGTTGGTTGAGGGATAAATATTGGCCAGGACACCAGGGATAACTTTTCTTTGAAATAGTGCCATGGGATCTTTTATGTCCACCTGAGAGAGCAGACGGGGCCTCGGTTTAACGTCTCATCCAAAAGACAGCATCTCCAACAGTGCAGCACTCCCTCAGCACTGCAATGGAGTGTCAGCCTAGCTTTATGTGCTCAAGTCCCTGGAGTGGGACTATGAACCCACAACCTTCTGACTCAGGCGAGTGTGCTACCAACTGAATCCACAGCTGACATTGAGCTATCAGTTCTCAGCAAAGGCCTGAGTTTCATCCCCTTATGACCCCATCTCAATGAATTTCGAGCTCGGCACGATGCCGAGCTCTTTTTCGATCGCGTTCGTCTCCGTGCCCACTTCTTTGGCCAGGAGTCTTCCCCCCCTTTCTCCCGCTTTCAGAATTCTATTTCTACCTGGACCCCTCCCTCTGGCCTCTTACCCTCTAGATTTTTTTCATTGCTAACTGCCGGCCTAACATTGGCCGTCTCAATTTCTCTGCTCCCCTCACTCACTCCAACCTACCTCCCTCTGAACTTGCAGCACTCCGTTCTCTCCGATCCAACCCTAACATTGTTAGTAAACCTGCTGACAAGGGTGGTACTGTTGTTGTTTGACGAACCGACCTCTTCCATGGCTGAACGCCAATTCTCTGACATCTCCTCCTACCTCCCCCTGAACCATGACCCCACAACCAAACATCAAGCCATTGTTTCCAAGACTGTCACTGTCCTCATGTCCTCTGGAGATCTTCCCTCCACGGCTGTCAACCTCATAGTCCCCCAACCCCGCACAACCCGCTTCTACCTCCTTCCCAAGATCCAATTATAGGCAAATTCCCATTTTGTGGGAAAAAACATCTTACGGCTCAGAACCAGTGCGCAACTTGAAGGGGATGTTGGTCAAAGAAGCGGTGTTACAGTGTTAGAATCCTATCTTCACCCTTCACTCTCTTTGAGAACGGCTTCCCAAAGGGATTGTGGAATCGATAAATTTACCCTTATTTTTGCGAAGGAGCTAAATATTGTGGAATTTATTTGGCAGTGAAAATGATGAGGACAGGTTGCATAAACTTGGCTTGTAGTCCCTTGAGTTTAGAAGGTTGAGGGGTGACCTAATCGAGGTCTTTAAAATGATAAAGGGAATCAAAAGGGTAGATACAGAGAAACTTTTAGCTCTAGTGAGGAAATCCAGAACAAGAGAGTGTAATCTTATAATTAGAGCTCGGCATTTTCGGATAGTGGAAATCGGGAACTTTTTCCCCAAAAGGCTGCGGATTTTAGGTCAATTTAAATTTTCAAAACTGAGATCGATAGATTTTTGTTGGGTAAGGGTATCAAGGAATATGAAACAAATGTGGGTAAATGGAATTGAGGTACAGATTAGCCATGATCTAATTGAATGGTGAAACAGGCGCGATGGGCTGAATGGCCTATTCTTGTTCTATATTCCTGATGTTATTGCAGTGAACTGCTGTGATTAATGGAGCTTTGTTTATGAGGTATAGCTATTGTCAAAAATAGTTAATCTGTCCTTCTTTTAATGCTATTAATGAGAAAAGGTTAATTGAATCCTATGTAAAATCTCTTTAAAATTTCTTGCTTTTGCATCTAAATGCAAGATGTAAAACTAACACCATGTGAAATACTAGCATAATCTATTCAAGAATGTGTTAAAGTTACAACATTTTAAAATAAGCAATGGATCTCCCATGGCATCCTTTACAGTAAGTCGGACGATGCGCTGTTTTCTAATATGGGTCCTCAAACCCTGACCACAAATGTCCCTCCCTCTCCCCACAGAATCAAAGTTGCCGCCTCGCAACTGGGTTTCGATCCCTCTGTTTCACACCTTTCGCGCTCAACAAAGTGTTTCTCTTTCTCTCAGCTTCACCCAACAGGTTCCCAAGACAGTCTTTCCCTTTCCTTTCTCCCCTCTAAAAGTCTGTCTCATGGTCCCGAGTGGACTGGAGAATCAAAGTCTGGCAGTAAAATTAATTTTGTGTGACAGTGCTGGTTTCCTCTGGTTGCATCAAATGTTCTTTTTGCTAATATTTCTTAATTTGAAGTATGATTCGATTGTCTTTATATTAAGGATAGTATGCATTATTGTAAAAAAAAAAATCAGATTATTTTAAATATACAATTTATATGCTACTTGTAGGGCTGATGCCTAAGGAAAATACAATTATAAAAGTTTCCATTAATACTGCATATCAAACTCAACTCTGTCATACTGATTGGAATTAAAATAATTATCCTTTTTCGAATATTGTATGATAGTGGATGGAATTTGATTGTAATTATTACTACTGAATATTAATGGTTTTAATCGCTTAAGGCTTTTTAAAGACATTGGAACACATTAAAAAGCAAAACATAACTTTCAGACACTTCCGTAGGTGACTGAGATTGAAAAGCTGGGCACTGGCAGCAGTTCACGCGGAAATAAACTGACCAATCATTCTATTGTGACCTTCTAGATCACAAAATGTCTGATAAATACTCTATTTTAGAACTAAGTTATCCTAAGAATTAAAATAAATTTTATCATGGCAGCCTGTGATTTAGCTGCTACTATAGATGCCATTTGTCCGCACAGCAGGACTACATGGTTGTGTACTCTTCCTTGAAAATCAAAACAAGAAAAAAACTACAACAGTGCAAAATGGTTAAATTAATGATTTTGCCAAATAATCTTATTCACTTAACCGCTCTATTAGTTTATCCATTTGGCAAGAAGCTAACAATGGAATGCAAAGCTGATCATTTGCAATTACTGTACTATAAAAACGGTCACACAGTTATTATAGATAACAAAGCTTCATGCTTTGGTAGCCTTCACTTCTAAGAGATGAGCCATGTCTCTGATCCAGAAGTTGTCTGTTGTTCATTGCGCAGCAGGTGGTACAATTCTGTGGCAGCCTGTCTTGTGAGGCTGTGGTGAAGACAGGTCTCCTCTGATGTACATGTGAAGAGATTTACAAACACAGGCTCTGGGATAGTAACTGCTGTGATCCAAATGCCTCAGGTGACTTTGCATCTGCATTTGTTGTTCCTTGGGGTATAGTTGTACCGTTATGTTTGTGTTGATGCAAAGTGGTCCTGGGTGCAAATCAAAGTGAAAATGGCAGTATAATTTGAATCCAATCCCAGTCTGACACCCGCGTGCACTAAAATCATGTGGTATGAGATACTCATCAGGGGCTGGATTTTTCCAACCTCGGCAGGTCTGTCTCAATCCCAGCCTCCAACAAGATTTTACGTTAATAGGGCTTCTTAAGCCCGTCCTGCGAGGTTCCCGGCCAATTAATATGAAGCGGATTTGATGACGTGTCATCAGCCGGTTTCCTTAAAGGGGCCATGTCCACATTCATTTTGACAGTTGTGCTGTCAGTGTTCTGCAGCATTGAGGTGCTACAAACACTGACAAGCAGTGCACAAAGGTGCACGGCTGTACCCAGGCTCTCCCATGACTCTCTCCATATGCTTGTCACAGCATGCAGGGAGGTTCTCTTCCCTTCCAATGGGCGGAAGACACCTCCCCAGGACACCAATGCAGCCTGGTTGCACATTGCACAGGAGGGCACAATCAGGGATGTCGTCAGGAGGACCAGGCTGCAGTGGCACAAACCTTTCAATGATCTCAGTAGATCACGAAACATTACTGCAAAACCACACTCAAACTCATCCTGCCTTCCCTACCCTACTCCTGCACATCCTTACTCACACTAACTTACCTTGCACCTCCACCCATCCCTCTCTATCTACATTATCACTTCCCCATCTCACTAGCCACCCCTCACACTCACCCTCATCCTTGTCCAATCATACCAACTAACAACACACAAGGGTAGGCACTTGTGTGTTTTAGCCAATGTTCGTGTAAACTTTCTGTTAATGTGTTGTCAAGTATTGAAATCCTTATTGTCACCACTTTGCGTTCTTGGACAGATCTGTGCTCACCTTTGAAAGCGCGTTAGTGAGTTCCAGTGAATGGTGAGACATAAGTCCCCACCCCCGCCCCCAATGGTGATGAGTGTGAAAGGAATGGCTTGGACATTGTAGGGATGCTTTATGGTGCTGGTGTGGAGTGGTGCCAACCTGTTGCATCATGTGGCAGCCAGGGTGTACAGTGTTAAGTGAAGCAAATCTGGACATGGTGAAGCCATTGCTGGCGTCCTGGGCAGCAATGTGCACGGGTGATAATGCCCTGTGTCCTGTGCAGCATCAGTTGATTACGGAGAAGATTGGTGTGGATGTTGGTGCTGCTGGTGTGCCTGGTGATGCTGGTGTTGGGGCTGATCGTGGTGGGATTCTGAGGACCAAGGTGAGATTTTTTCAAGGGCACCGATGCTGATGGAATAGATGGCAGGTGAGGTTGAGATGACAGAAGTAATGTCAATATTGAGATAGGTTGTTCCAAGGAGGTGACATTGGATAGAGAGATTACTCCAAACACTTCAAAAGTGCATAAATCTCAAAAGTGGGTTCTAAATCCTTAATGCTCCAGCTTCTAAGATTGGGAAGTAAACAGCTGTGAAATGGTAGGTTTTAGACCACTTTTGCAGCTTTCACCTATTCACAGCAATCCACGGTCAGTGAGAACCCAACATACTTACCTGACGTGATAGCCGCTCTCCGGGAACCTCGTTGAAAACCTGGTAAAATAGCAAGTACGTGGGAAAATGATTCTTAACTACCTTTTAATAAGCTTCTAACAATCTAAATTGGCTGACCCGCCGCTCGGTGACACTTGGGAAACTGACAAGGAGGCGTGATTTTGACAGCGGATCCGCCTCCAAACCCACACTCGTGAGCGCCGGCAAAATTTAGCCCCAGGTGGTCATTCCACACTAGTCAACAGTATAACTGCAGCCCAGTGGGAAGCCACATCCTTAAAAGACTAGTGGTATTTTAACATAGCAAATGCATTTAAAAATTTGTAATTATAAATAAAAATCCCCTGATCTAGATTTAGTCACTGAAATTAAAATAATTTAAATTAAGTTCTAGTAGAAATATGGACCCATAGCGCCATCTGTCTCTCAAGAATGGTCCTAGCATGATTTGCTTAATCTAAATGGTCCAATGATGCTGTGATTCCTGTTTTTGATGTGATGTGATTTTCCTGTTGCATCAACACAAAAGTTGCGTTTGACAACACATTGGACTCTCGCAAGCACTGCGGGATCACCTTGAGATGGTAGTTCCAAACCAATTTGCATTGTTGTATAACTGCAACTGGTGTAATAATTCCCAGGCAGTCCAACGTCTCCAACTTAAAACAAAAGTTAGCAAGTAGCTGACTGTAGAACAGTACTATAGGATATTCTTAGGTGAAATTGTAATATGCTTAAGCAAGAAATGTTAAATAGCAGTGGCGATTGGTGACTAAAGTTCCTGCTGTCTGGAGGTCACCGGCAGGCTTTTCAATGGAAGATTTCACACATGTACGAAATTTTAAATGGGCCGTGCAGCCCGTTAAAGGGGCCACGCACCCCCACCCTAAAAAAAATTAGGGGGAGTATTGTTGGTCATCCTTTCGACAGGAGAGGTACAGTTATACATGTAGAACCAAGCCAATGTGTTACCATGGCAACAGGCCCCTCCCTCGCCTATGCACAATGCATTTTATTTTCTTGTCCATAGCCATCTTTCACTATAAGAAGAAAGCAAGGTTAAAGAAAAGAGTAAGAGGGATCCAGCAAACAGATGGGCGGAGAGGAAGCCAATACTCACATTGGCCAAGCCAGCTTCTTTTCTTGAACTCGTTCTTTCCAATATGCATATTATAAACTTCCATCCCACTCTCTAATCTCAGTCAAGGCCTCTCTCTCCCTCTCCCAACCCCCGGCTCTGGCTCTGAGCCGGTCCTGCGCTCACCTGGTAGCCCTTCACGATGTGGAGCATAGTCTCAGCACTCTGCTTCCTCCTGCTCACCTGGGGCTTCAGCTGCTGCAGACAGACACCGCCGGTGCTTCCCCCTCGCGAGCGCACACACAGAATTCTAGGCGAGGCAGTGCCTCACTTGTGTTACCTAAGGAACTGCCTCTGTTAAATAACAAACTAAGAATGCTCTTTTTTAAACATGATAGAGAATGGACATTAGTTAAACTAAAAAAAAAAAATCAACTCCTACACTAGTAGATATGGTGAAAGAGAAAATGCATCTTAGACAAAGGCTGATGCTGCGGTATGTTAATATGATGTATAAGTACATTAAAAAAATATCAGGAATGAGAAAAGGACATTTGGCCATCAAAGATCATCCCACTGTTGCATTAACTGTCCCATCAAGGCATCTAATTGTATTTCAAATACCCTCAATCGTTTTGCCTTTATTACCATAAATAGTAGGTTATTGCAAACATTTATCACTGTTTGAGTGAAGTAGTTTCTCCTGATACCTATTTAAATTTACTTTACACTATTTGCAGGCGTGTTTTGAATTTGGTTTATTTGTCCTTGTAGGATAATGGGATATGTACCCTGGCAAGAATATTTATCAAAGGCACCAAATGTATCCTTAACCCTTTCACCTTAATTTCTTGTCAAGGAACCATCTGGGGTTTATGCCGAAATTTGGCTTGCATCAACCAGTTCAGATTGTATTTGCAGTTACACCACCAAACTCCAATCAGTATACACACAAGCTGCCGAGTGACGGAATTAGCTTTTTCTTGCCAAAGAAGAAGCCAGACAACAAGTCATGAACTAACAATTGTTTATTTACTTCAAAATCATAATTAGCAGCACTTACACATAAACATTGAGTATGAAAATAATTAGTAGCGTTAATTGACAAAATAAATAACAGCTTACAAAGGCAGTTCAGTTATGTCAATCATTCAGCATTAACTGTTTGCTGATTATCAATTTACAGTTGAGATCAGTGTCTGAAACTGATAGAAATTGAGGAGATTAATTCAGGATTAGACCCCATAAACAAGGTAACAACCTTAGATAGACTTTAATCTATCCAGTAGACTGGCTATGTGCTTGTAGTTAGCAATGTTCGCAGTACTTATACGACCTTGTCCTTATGACCTAACAAAGATGAACTGGTTGCCTCACCTTCCTCTGGGAGGATGGTGTTAGCCTTCGGAGATGTCAGAATAATGAACCCGCATCTGTAGAGGTGCTACCTGTTCCTCTTGGATTTTCTGCTCTTGGATAAATCCACCTTACCTGCTGGCAGCTGCATCTGGGCTAACTGTCTTACATCTCATCTCCCTTGATCTCCGGGAAACCTATACATCTAAGTAACACAGTTAATCTGGCTGTATCTGACTGGTACAGCCTTAACTGCTGTAATCTCTCTCACTCTCACTGTGTCAGAGATTCTCTCTCACTCTGTCAGAGATGCAATTTCCATCTTTTACAGAGACAGCCTTCTGCACAGAGACTACTTAAGAACTAAACTGTTTTTTTGTTAAAGAGTCAAAACACCATGTTATATAGGCTAGATTTTCAAAGAAACCTCAACTCAGTTCACCAATCTGAGTAACACGTTAGAAGACTTCATTCCTTTTGGTGTCAGTCATCTCAGTCATGAGTGCCCCTAAATGATGACCCAGATATGTCCGATAGCGATTTCACACCAGTCTCCTCTTAACCAAGTATTCTTTTATACACCCTTTGATAAGGAGTGCCACACTTATCTCTCATAACGAGTTATCTCTGGACCTTTGGCCTTGATGGTTTATGTTTCCCTGGTTTCCGTGAGAATGCCTCTTTTCATATAAGTATTCATGGTTTTAATTAACATTAACCTTTTTGGTTTCTCCACAGTTCACATAAATTACTCCATTTTGAAGACAAAGCAATTCTCAAGGGAATCTTGAAGAATTTTTTGTTATTGTTCTACATCCTGTATGTGAAGAGGGTTTCCAGGATGGATTGTTGTGATTCCATTTTTGAAAGCCACCTAGCCCTTTGGACAATGGGTGCCGCTTTAGAAATCCCTCTTTATTTGGCTTTCTTGATGAAGAATGGGGCTAGAATGCAGGGATATATTAGAAGGACTGCTCCTCCCTGCCCTTTCCCTCCCAACCAAGTATAAAGGAAAAAGCTGTACCTCATAATAAATAAACTCCTGGCCTGGTCAGAAAAAGAAAAATACATACTGAAGCTACACTTCACCAAGGAGGCAGTGACAGAGTTGTGTCACATGTTGAAAGATGACAAGCAGCCACCCCTTCATTGCCTGTTGATGAAAAGATCACTGGAACCCTTTTTTGCCTTGGGCTCATTCCAGGCTGTCACATCAACGACATAGTCAATCTGCAGTCCAAATAAGTATAAATCAGGTGACTGAAGTGTTGTTTGCCACAGCAAACAACTTCATAAACAATTTCCCAGTGGGCAATCGGAAACAGGAGGGGGCCTTGGATTTTGCCTAGATAGCCCAGATGTCATAACTTGCACATATGTAGCCCTGCATGTTCCTGCTCACAATAGCGGAATCTTCAAGAACTGCAAAGACTTCTACTAGATGAATATTAGTCTGTAACAATCTGCACAGGATCATTCAAGGGAATGTTTTCTTTTCTGCCAGCAGTCATAATACTTTTATTTTATGAGAATTCACTGTGCCTGCACTGTTTAACCCTAGGAAACAAAAAGTGCACGGTTGGCTCCTTGGAAACCAAGGCTACCCACTACGGGCCTGGGTCACGACAGTATTTCAGTATTTCAAAACCTGCTGAACACAAGTATAATTAAGTTCATGTAATAACGAGAGCCATCATTGACAATACTAACGATATGGTGAAGCGGAGTTTTGGATGCTTTGACAGATCTAGGGTTTCCTACAGGCTAGCCAAAATGTCATGCATCGTCATGGTTGGCTGTACACTGTATAACTTTTTATGCAACATAGAAAAAACATGGAGCTCTCACAGACGAAGGCCCTCAGACTTCTAAGGGTGAGGACATATATAAGACTAAGGATGTCGTTGTTAACTCCACATTTGCCAGCTGCCAGAGCTGTTTATAAGGATCTGGTTCAGGATTCTCTTCACATAATTACACTTTAGACTCTCTGCATGAATAGTCTTCGCTACATCTTCACCCTTCCCTCAACACATGCGCTGTCATCCACAGATTTGATAACTCCCAAACAGACAATGCTACCATATTTTATTGCCCAAAATGGGATCTGCAGGTTGAGTGTATGCCACCCCAGTACCTCCCTCCTGTGTGTCTGATGTGTTCTGCTACCTAATCTAGTGCTTCTTGAGCATGTTTTTCCAGTGGCTGGAGCATGGGAGATGGCTGGCAGCTGTATTTCTGTCAAAGACTCAAGATAATGGTGTCCTCCAACTTCTGCAAGAGTCTAAAATGGCCCAACTGCAAAGTTGACAGTTCTTTGACAGCTGCAGGGGAATCCTGCCCATACACACTTTGCAGCATATGTGCAGGCATTGAATGGTGGTGGCAGAAGGATGAAGATGCATTGTAGTCCAGATACAGTGTTATCAGCCATGGCCATTTCATGCATGCCCCATTATAGGACACTGTCTCAACACCCCAACTTATCTGCATAATTACTGACGCTCCTATCAATGGCTGTCTAAATGTAAACTCCAAACCTATCCATAAAGAAGCAATTATGTCTAAAGCTTGCATGGCAACAATCTGAGCACTCTTGTGAAATGCTGTGACTGGTATTATAGCCTCTGTCATTTGGGGGGGGGGGGGGGGGGGGGGGGGGCTAACTGCTTCCTGTTCCTCCTGTGCCTTGCTCCTGCTCACTCATGCTCTGTAAATCACCCAGTGCAAAATACCATTGGTGCATGTTCCTAAACTAGTGCTTTACAGGATTAGTGTGAGTGAATGCACCTGTTCAGTGGTGCTTTCCTCCAAGGTTCCTTGGCCCTCAAGTCCCCTTCATGTGCTAAAGCTAGAGAAGAATAAGAGGAGTTAGGGATACAATGCAGCCTTGATGGAAACTTGATGGCAGTTTGCTTTCCGCAGAATGACTAAAAAGGAATTGATTTTTTTACTAACTCCAGTGAGTGAGGAAGGGAATGAATAAATAGGCTTAGAAGGATAGATTATAAAAAGTTGTGCACAAACCCCAAGATGATGCTCCTTTAATCCAGCTTCAAGTCTGAATCATTGTTTGCTAGTGCCTATACTGTATGGTCACTATTAATGGATAGTTTTTCTTTATAAATATACTGTTTCCACTGTAAATCTACCCCCCCACCCCCCACCACCTACCCTTGTGACACTTTTCAGGAACCCCACCACTCAACAGCAGGAGAGGTATAACACTAGCCACATCACCACAAGATGCATAATTGAACAAGCCATTGGAATGCTCAGGTTGAGGTTCAGGTGTCTTGACGGCTCTCTGCAGTATCCGCCAGTCAGGGTGTCAAGGATCATTGTGGCATGCTGCGTCCTTCACGACATAGCGCAGCAAAGAGGACTGGAGGTGTAGGAGGAAGAAGGCGCTAAGGACTCATCTGATGAGGAGGACAACGGTGAAGTATGGAGAGCCCAATGCACGGCCAGCAGATCATATTATTGCCCATGATGCAAGGGATGCTCTAATAGCGCGTAGGTTCAGATTGATGTCAAATAGACCACTTTCACGCAACCATACCCCCTCGTACAAACAGTCCTGTAACCCTTAATCCACTGATTCCACGTTTCCCAAGGTGTGACCATCAATACATATCTCCACCTTCCACACCTATTAAATGGAAACCAGACTGTGAAATCGCCATTCAATCATGGGGCACAAGGGAATGAATTGAATTACAAATGTTATGTGCTCCAGAAATTAAATCATTAAAAAAAGCTAAAGGAACACCCATCTGTTAACCCTCGGTGATCTATATAGCCTTTCTCTTTCTATTCCTACCACTTCTACATGGTGCTACCCCAGTGGCTTCAGCAGAGATGGTGGCAGGCTGCTGTGTACCTTTCTCACTCTCATGAGGTGCTCATGGCTGATGACCTTCAGGTGTTGGAGCCTGCGAGGGCCCTGCCACTGGCTGCTCCTCCTGCACGTCTGCAGGGGCAGTCTGGACCAGATGGCGTTGAAGCACCATGTCGGGTATTGGTTGAGGGTTTGGCAATAGATCAGATGTGCAGAGGTTCAGAGAAAGATCTATACTTGCCTCATCCGTTCTGCCTCCTCCCAGCCCTGGAGCAGCATGACAGCAGTCCTACCTATCTGCAGGACATAGGAACATGAGTAGGCCATTGAGCCCTTCGTGTCTGTTCCGCCATTCAATGAGATCATGGCTGACCTGCGACCTAACTCCATATACCCGCCTTTGGCCCATATCCCTTAATACCTTTAGTTAACAAAAAGTTATCAATCTCCGATTTAAAATTAACAATTGATCTAGCATCAATTGCCATTTGCGAAAGAGAGTTCCAAACTTCTACCACCCTGCTTGTGTAGAAGTGTTTCCTAATTTCACTCCTGAAAGGTCTGGCTCTAATTTTTAGACTAAGCCCCCTAGTCCTAGAATCCCCAACCAGCAAAAAATAGTTTCTCTCTATCTACCCTATCTGTTCTCCTTAATATCTTGAAAACTTCAATCAGATCATCCCTTAACCTTCTAAATTTTAGGGAATACAACCCTAATTTGTGTAATCTCTCCTCGTATCTTAACCTTTGAAGTTCGGGTATCATTCTGGTAAACCTGTGCTGCACGCCCTCCAAGGCCAATATATCCTTCCTAAGATGTGGTGCCCAGAACTGCTCACAGCACTCCAGGTGTGGTCTAACCAGGATTTTGTATAGCTGCAGCATAACTTCTACCCCCTTACAACTAGTCCTCTAGATATAAAGGCCAGCATTCCATTAGCCGTTTTAATTATTTTCTGTACCTGTTCATGACATTTTAATGATCAGTCTCTTTGGAACTCCACTGTTTTTAGTTTTTCACCATTTAGAAAATACCCTGTTCTATCCTTTTTAGATCCAAAGTGGATGACCTCGCATTTAAGAACATAAGAACATAGGAAATAAGAGCAGGAGTATTGCCTACATTGAAATCCATTTGCCACAGTTTTGCCCATTCACTTAATCTGTCGATATCCCTTTGTAATTTTATGCTTTCATCTACACTACCTACAATGCCGCCTATCTTTGTGTCATTGGCAAATTTGGATATATGACTTTCTATGTCATCATCTAAGTCGTTAATAAATACTGTGAATAGTTGAGGCCCCAACACAGATCCCTGCGGGACACCACTAGTCACATCCTGCCAATTTGAGTACCTACCCATTATCCCTACTATCTGTCTCCTGCCGCTCAGCCAATTTCCTAACCAGGTCAATAATTTGGCCTCAATTCCGTGGGCTTCTACTTTAGTTAACAGTCTCTTATGTGGGACTTTATCAAATGTCTTCTGGAAGTCCATATAAACAACATCCATAGACATTCCCCTGTCTGCTACTTTAGTCATCCCCTCAAAAAATTCAATCAGGTTTGTCAGGCATGACCTACCTTTTACAAATCCATGCTGGCTCTCTCTGATCAACTGAAAATTTGAGGTGCTGGGTCACCCTATCCTTAATTATAGACTCTAGTAATTTGCTGACAGTAGATGTTAGGCTAACTGGTCTATAATTCCCTGGTTTCCCTCTCTCGCCATTCTTAAATAGCGGAGTGACATGCGCAATTTTCCAATCTAAAGGAACAGTTCCTGAATCAAGAGAACTTTGGAAGATTATAGTTAGGACATCTGCAATGTGCTCACCTACTTCCTTTAAAACCCTGGGATGGAAACCATCTGGTCCTGGGGATTTGTCACTCTTTAGTGCCATCATTTTCCTCATTACTGTTATTTTAGTTACGTTAATTTTATTGAGTCCCTGTCCCTGATTTAATATTAGTTTCCTTGTGATTTCTGGCATGCTATCCTCTTCCTCTACTGTAAATACTGATGTAATGTAATTATTCAACATGTCCGCCATTTCCTTATCATTGACAATATCACCGCTTTCAGTTTTTAAGGGGTCAACATTGCTCCTGACTACCCTCTTTTTCCTAATATAATTGTAAAAATTCTGTGTGTTGATTTTGATATCCTTGCAAGTTTCTTTTCCTACTCCTTTCCTGTAGCTCTTACTATCTGTTTTGTGACCCTTTGCTATTCTTTGTATCTTTCCCATTCGCCAGGATCTGTGCCATTTTTTGCATTTTTGTATGCTTTTTCTTTTAGTTTTATGCTGTCCCTTACCTTTTTAGTCGTCCATGGCTGTTTTTTTTGGCAAGTAGAGCTCTTGCCCCTCAGGGGTATAAACTGGTTCTGTATCACATTAAATTATTTTTTAAACATCTCCCACTGATCTTCTGTCGTTTTACCCATTAACAGATTTGCCCAGTTTACTGTGGACAGTCTCTGTCTCATCCCGTTGAAGTCGGCCTTACCCAAATCTAGAATCTTAGTAGCTGTTTTGTGTTTCTCCCTTTCAAACGATACGTTGAACTCATGTTATGATCGCTATTGGATAAATGTTCACGCACAGTTGGACTTAACTAAATCTGGCTCATTACTAAATCTAATATGGCTTGCCCCCCCTTGTTGTCTCTAGGACATTTTGTTGTAGAAAACTATCCAGACACACTCAAGAAATTCACTACTTTTCTGACAGGTGCTAGTCTGCTTATCCCAATCTATATGAAAGTGAAAACCCTTTGCCTTTGCTACACGCAGAGTGGAGGAGATCAGCGACGCCTTGAAAGCCTCTATCTAGTCTGTCTACCACCTTGTCAAATCCGGTAGAGAAGTTCGCACCCAGCGTCTGCACAGCCACCATGTGAGCCTGCAGGCAGGCCACAATGGCTGGTAGCAGTAATTCATGTGAGCACCCGGCTACAATTTCAATGGAGCTCGCCACACGCTCCATGGTAGATTGCAGAATTGAAATACCCTGCTACATCACCGCACATATGGTGGAGTTGGACACCTCCATCTTCTCGGCCATTGTGGACAGTATGCCTAGCAGGACTGCCAGTACCTCACACAGTTGCTGTGGTGCCTCCAGTATTCTTCTCATTGTTGGCCATGGGGTTCTGCGCCTCTGTCACATTGAGCAGAGCTTGGAGAGGGCAGCAACATTCAGCACATACTCTCCTCAGCTGTCTCTGCCATCACTCTCTGCTCATGTTCAATTGTGCTGTGATAGTCACCAAGTGTCGCCCCATCTGCCTGACTAAGATGCTCAACCGATGTGCTGGTATCTGCGCTGGTGCCTGCATATTTCCTGTGACATTGCATCCACAGCAGGTATAAGGTCCTCTGAGGAATCTTCATTTTCTCCAGGCAGGGGCTTGTGGTCTTCGTGTGATAGCCCTGAAGTAGAGAAGAAAAGGGTATGACTTAGTGATGGTACTTTGTAAATGTTGATAGGCACATGAATCACTCGATCAGATGTGTTGATGCTCTGAAGTCCACGGAGGGTGAAGTTGCTTTGTGGAGATACAGGTCTGAAAGATTAATACTGTCACACTGCTCCACTGAACCACTAACCTAGTCATCTCAATGGTCAGGGTGCTTATGCCACTGATCTCCAGTGCCTCCTCCTCTGCTGGGGAAACTTCTATGATCTATGGCCCTCGACCGGTTCTGGCCCTCTTCCTGGCATCCTGCAGTCTCTTCTCCTGGGGGGGTACAACAGACCTGAGTGGCTCGGAGGAAAGTGTGCATCCAACAGATACAGTGCATACGGTGAAGGTGAGAATCAGGCAGATGCATAAGCTGTGGGAATGGTATGCCTTTGTGGAACGTGGTCACGATGCCACCTCAAGATTTGTAATGAGAATGGATGAAGGTGAATGAGGTCAGATGAGATGAGTAGTGCAGTTACTGGCAGCAGTGGAGGGAAGAAGTGGGAATTGAGCATATGAAGGGAGTGAGGATGAGAGGAGGTGCACGGAGAGGAGATTGGTGCTGATGAAAGTAATGTGGGCGGTAAGGAGTGGTTTGAATGGAGTAGGATTGACAAGACAGAGTAAGAGTGGGTGTTTTACAGGATTTTGATGCATATAGACATCTGTTAACCTTTCCTGACCTAATCAGGTCATTGAACTGTTTGAGGCACTGAATCCACAAATTCATGATCACACTCCTGCTGCTGACTTCTTCTGGCACCTCCACCCAGTCCTTCTTTGTGGTGGCAGCAGGTTGCTTTTTTTGCTACTGGGAAACAGCATCTCCCTCCTGGCCCTTAGAGCACAGAGCAGAACATCAAAGGAAACATCTGAGAACCAGGGCAACCTTCCCTCTTTTTGCAGCCGTTTTGCAGTTCCTACTCTTCTTTCCTCTTTGTAGAAACTTCCTAACCTGTTTCTCCCTTTCAATGCAGCACTGGGCCTTTAGGAGAGGCCAAATCTGGAAACAATATTCAAATGAGGACTGGCCATTAAATTCTGCCAGGCTTCCTCGTAGCACGATCATGCAGGTCCATCACCCGCTACCGCCACCCCACACTCCGTTCCTGTCTTGGGGCCTTTTTCTACAGTTCTGATCCCTAATCCTGGAGTAAATCCAGTCATCCAGTGAGATTAATGCATGTAGTGTCCCTCCACCAGGAGAGGCGAACAGGGTGGAACAAGGTGAAGTACACAAAGGTGCCAGAAGAGTATAGGGGAGAAAGATCATGGTGTGATTTGGTGATAATGGTCACACCGCCACTGCAGCAGTTTGTGTAGGCCAGGTGGTGAAAAGTATAGCAAGGCAGAGCGGTTTCACTAAAGGGGAAGGTGTCGCCACCCATGAGCCAAGTTTCAGCCAAAGCCATGATGTCAATGTAGTCCACAATAAGGTGTGGCTGGTAAGGGCCTTGTTCGCAATGGTAAGGACGTTCTGAAGGGAAATGCGGAGAGGAGTGACGACATGCAAGCCCCACTTACCCATCACCTCTGTGCTTGCTGAACTACATTGGCTCCTGGTTCACCAACACCTCAAATTTAAAATTCTCACCCTTGTGTTCAAATCCCTCCATGGCTTCACCTCTTCCCATCTCTGTAAACTCTTCCAGCCCGGCAACCCTCCGAGAACTCTGCGTTCCTCCAACTCTGGCCTCTTAGGCTTCCCCCACTCCCTTCGCCTCATCATTGGCAGCTGTGCCTTCAGCTGTCTAGGCCCTAAGCGCTGGAATTCCCTTCCTAAACCTCTCCTCCCCTCAACCTTTCTGCTTTAGTCATGATCTTCCAAAACTCTCGATTCAGGAAATGTCTTCTTGGATTGGAAAATTGTCAATGTCATTCCATTATTTAAAGAAGCGTGGGAGAGAGAAACCTGGAAATTATAGACCCATTAGTCTAATGTCTGTTGTGGGTAAATTACTAGAATCTGTTAATAGAGACAGATTGACTGAGCATTTGGACAAATATGAACTGATCAGAGAGAGCCAGCATGGATTGGTAAAGGGCAAGTCATGTCTAACTAACCTAGTTGAATTTTTTTGAGGAGATTACTAACATGGTAGATAAGGGAGTGTTTATGGATGTTATTTATATGGACTTCCAGAAGGCATTCGATAAGGTTCCACACAAGTGACGGTTAACAAAAATTAAAGTGCATGGAATTGGAGGCAACCTATTGACATTGGTAGGAATTGGTTAGGAGATAGGAGTCAGAGATAGAGATAATGGGTGTGTACTCTAATTGGCAGAATGCGACTAGAGGTGGCCCCCAGGGATCTGTACTGGGGCTGCACCTTTTCAGTATATTCATCAATAACTTAGATGAAGGAAGAGAGAGCCATATATCCAAGTTTGCTGACGACACTAAGTTAGGTGGCACAGTAAGTAGTGTAGATGGGAGCGGAAAGTTGCAAAGAGACATTGATAGATTAAGTGAGTGGGCAAAACTGTGGCAGATGGAGCTCAATGTGGGGAAGTGTGAGGTCATCCACTTTGGACCCGAGAAAGATAGGTCAGAGTATTTTCGAAATAGTAAAAAGCTATGAACTGTGGAGAATCAGAGATTTAGGGGTCCATGCACAGAAATCACAAAAAACTAGGGGACAGGTACAAAAATAATTACACCTTCATGGAATACAAAGGGATGGGCATTATGCTACAGTTGTATAGAGCTCTGGTTAGACTGCATCTGGAGTACTGCGTTCAGTTTTGGGCACCGCACCTCAGGAAGGATATATTGGCCTTGGAGGGGGTGCAGCACACATTCATCAGAATGATACCAGGGCCAAGAGAGTTAAATTACGAGGACAGGTTGCATTGTCTAGGCTTGTATACCCTCAACAACATCTTGCATTAATATAGCACCTTTAACGTAACAAAACGTCCCATGGCCCTGGAGTATAGAACATTAAGGAATGATCTAATTGAGGTGTTTTAAGTTGATTAAAGGATATGATAGGGTACATAGAGAGAAACTATTCTCTCTTGTGGGGGGCGGGGAGTCACCTTAAAATTAGAGCTAGGCTGTTCAGGGGTGATGTCAGGAAGCACATCAACACACAAAAGGTGGTGGAAATCTGGAACTCTCTCCCACAAGAAGCTGTTGAGGCTAGGTCAATTGAAAATTTCAAAACTGAGAGATAGATTTGTTAGGTAAGAGTATTAAGGGATTTGGAACCAAGGCGGGTAAATGGAGTTAAATACAGATCAGCCGTAATCTAACTGAATTGAGTTACAGGCTCGAGTGGCTGAATGGCCTATTCCTATCAACTGCTTTTCAGATTACCTGAAACACAGAATTGTGGATATTAGTCACTAGTCACACCCATGTACTGCATACAATAATATGCATTAGTGTATAGATCACAACCTAGGTATGCAGGTAATAAAATCCTGCAGAAAGGTACTGCTTGTACAATGAATTGAATTACATTTAACAGTTACAGTAAATGTGAATCTCCTTCTCAAAAGTTTAAAATACATATCTTTTGAAAATGAGCTTCCCGATTGTTCAATGGGTATATTCACTAGCTGGTACTAAGCCATACACAACAGAAGGCCCCAGCATTCGATCTCTGGCCTGTGATGAGTTAGATGATCTCAGCTGAGCAACAGCAGGAATGCTGTATGTGGTCTTAGCAACTACAGTGGAGTGAAGGGGAAATAATAAAACTGAGATTACTCACCCGAATTGCAATCCTCCATTGATCCCAGATAGAAAGTACACATATGGAAGAAAGGATCTGGCTCAGCCAGATTGAAGTGTGTGTCAAAACTCACGAGTGACCACTTGAGTGAAGAACAGTACCTGTACAACTGAACCCCAGCATGAGTCAGTACTTTCAGAAGAGGAAGAAAGGGTAGGAAACCTTTTATAACTACATCTCACATTTATCTTGTTAGTGAACAGATAAATGATAAACTGACAGATTAATTGATCTCTTTATGGAGGAACTTACCTCGAAATCAAGTTACAACAGACAAAAGTTCAAGAGCTAGTTAAAACTGAATATGGTTAAAATATTTGTTTACAGATTGTACCAGTAGAAAATTGAATACATCAAATTTAATTGAGTATTTCATGAGACTCTGTGGTACCACAATTGATATTATAGCCTGTGGACAAGGGAGGGATCCATGAACCTCACAACTCAGGAGAGTCAAAAGTTAACAAGTGTATTCAATATTGTAAACTCAAAAGAATAATTCAGTATTACTAGTACATAAGGATGTTAACCTAGGTTCAGACACAATTTTACTTCTTGGCCTAAAATAAACCACCAGAATTTAGCATTGCCAAGCGCACAGTTTTATTCATACAAGCAATTATTTAACAGTCTTCAACAAAAAAAAAATGTATGGATAAGCCAAGAGATACCAGAACAGGATCAGGGTTCCCATCAGAAAACACACACTTGCTCACCTATTGCAAGTAAAAAATAATTATGAAACACTATCACATTAGAAAAAGGGCAAGAGAAAAATTGCACATCAATAACAAGGCTTGTTCATATAACCATCTGACAGTTTTACATTAAATCCTCCAGCATCAAATATTGCAGACTGCTGTCTCCCATTCACTTCTGGTTACAAAATATTTATCTGCTCCAGGTTCTAAACGATCATTTTCTGTATCACTGGTATGATTTTTTAGATCAAAGCAGCTTTTAATGTACATACATCAGCCCTTGAAAAATATAGCAGCAACTTAAATACCTTAAGATACATGTTGTACAAGAGATCACAGTGTGCAATTGTATTTCAACAGAATTTTCATTCTACAATCTGTATATTTTCAAAATATTCTCAGCATAGATTTTTCCAGGGCTGATCATGCATCGTTATTCCAGAATCTATAATTCATCTGTAAACATTATAAATTTTACTAGATTTGAAATTGAGCTGGCTGTTTGAGTGGAAACTGTGATTCTTATTCTTGTTGCATAAATCCTGATGATAAACAGCCCTGCAATCTTCACAGGAGACCTTAGAACAGTTCACACAAGTGAACCTTGCACCAGGTTTGTCACAAAATCCACAGCGCAATATGCTAGTGCCCTTGGAACTGGGTAAGCGCTCTTGATATTGTGGTGTGGTAGAAAACGCACATTTCTCTTTCAGAGCAGAACTCACAGAAAGATCATTTTGAATAGATGAGGAGCGTGATAAGATACCCACTGCTCTTGGATATTCATGTCTACAAGGGTAATATGTACACTCTCTGGTGTCTCGTTGGCACTGGTTACAAAGAACCTTGTCACATTTTTGGCAAGTTGAGGTACCACTGGATATTCCACACATTTGGCACTTCACCAACGCAACTGCGCTAGATGCACTCTCTTTGGTAAGATGTGGAGTCTCATGGTACACACCTCTTAGGTCATTACTTTTTAGCAATCTTGTACTATGACTATTTGTTGGGTCTGTCCATCTCTGTGGTAAAGTGCTTCTAGGATCTTCAGCTGTGTAAAGATCCAGATCATCATCAAGTGCATGGAAAGAAGTGTTAAGATTGGTTTTGGTTTCTGCTCTCCAGCTATCAGTGGGAGACTGCAAGTATTCCTCTGACCCTCCACGTGGGGAACTTGACATAGCAAGAAGGGAAGGTGTAGGACGAAAAATCTCATCAGTCATGTCCTCAAAAGAGTCATAAACTGCTTCCTTTTTGCGATGTACAGGTGTCAAATGAATTTTATTTAACTGCTTCTCCATATGATTTTCATCATTATCTACAGGTGGTGAAGATTTGTACATCAACTGTTTCATGTAATTGTTCGATAAACGCTCATTGTCTGATCTTCGAAAGTCCATTCGAGCCACTGATGCATGCAAGCCTTCCAGCAGTCTTCGTTGTCTTTTTATTGCATCAATGCAACCTCTTACATCTTCTGTGCTCATCTTTCGTTCTTCGACCACATTAAGCTCTGAATAACTTTTACCTTTTAGTTGTGAACAAATTTCAAGTAAATTCTCACATTCAATTCCAGCCAAGAACAGTTCAAAAGAAATCAATTTCACACGGTTAGTGTTTACTTTGTTTTTCAGTTCGCATGTCTCCTTTTCATGGTAATACCCTATATAATGTAGGATATTCCAAATATCATCTTCACACATCGCAGATTTGATATAGTAGACAAAATGCCCCGTGAAGGTCTAGAACAGAAACAGAAGTTGAATAAGTCATGTTCTTAGCATTTCACACATGCTAACTTTCCCTACATGGTCATTCTTTTTCATGCAGCTTCCTTTAACTGGGAGGGCAAGTTGATACAACTTGTAAACTCATATTAGACAGCCATTGGATTCAAACTTTAACTCATTTCTCAACTTGAAGACTCAGTCAAATTGTAACAATCTGCAATGTTGCAATTCAATTATTTTGTTCGATGTTATCAAAAACAAACAGTAAAGATTTTTAAAAAAAAATTAGGAGGGTATCGCAAAGATCTCTTGTCCGCAAAGTATAAATATCTATACCAAACAGGAATTCAAAACATTTAACTATGATAATCAGTATGTTCTTAAACAATGAATGGCCAATGAGGAAAGCTTTTAAAAGTTAAAATCCTAGGAATAATTTGGGCATAAGGCTTTACAGAACTCCAAAATATGATTATGCTCTATTTTAGCACGTGGCATAATTCTCACCTCATTGCCCCCTTTTGACTCCCAACCAGTAAAATATTTCACTAAACATTTGTGTTGGTTTCAATCACTCACAATAAAATAATAAAAACAGTTGACTACATATAAGCCTTCCTGAGCAGAAATTGAGAGTACTGTTCCATTCAAGTCTGGTTTGCTCTATCTGACTAAGCAGCTTTGAAGTTGAGCTCCTTAGAGATTAGGCAGCATCATTGTGAAGAACAGGGAAAAGATAGAGTCAGAAACCAAGAAAATTAATAGTATACAGAGAACAGAAAAGCCAAGACACAACATTTATATACCATTTTGTGTGTAGAAAAACATCCCAAGGTGCTTCATCGACGAATAAATGAATAGATGGAGGCCTTTGTGGGATGGGGCAGGAGAGGTGACTCATTTGGTTGAAGAGATGCAATTTGAGAGGGATTTTAAAGACAAAGAAAGAGGTAGAGATGCAAAGAGGTATAGGAGGGAGTGGCAGAAACTGGACTAGGACAGTCAAAAGCTCTGCCACCATTGGTGAAACGGATGGAAAGGGAGATGCACAGAAAGGCAGAATCAGAGGCCACAGGAGGAGACATAACGCTGTAAGAAGTTGCAGAGATTTGTAGATGAGTGCAAGGATTTAAAACTTGATGGCTGTTGGGGGTTAGAGAGCTAGTGGAGGTAAACAAGGATGGGGCGGTCAGCAAGGAGGACAAGACGATGGCAAAAGAGTTTTAAATGAGCTGGAATTTAGAGAGGCTGGCAAAGAGGGTATTAGAGAAAAGACAAGTCTATATGTGGCAAAGGCATGGATAGGAATTTTGGTAATAATACATGAGATTTAGGGGTAGAATTGGCCAATGTTGCAACAGTGGAAATAAGCAGCCTTGGTAATGCATAGTATTTGGAAGATAAGTTCTGGGTTGAATAGGGTAACAAAGCTGTGCACAGCTTGAACTGTGCCAAGGAAGCTTCATTTTTAGCACGAGTCACGATAGCTTTGGTCTTTCCCGCTTTCAATTGGAGGAAAATCTTGATCTCAGAAACATAGAATTTTTTACTTGGAGGAAGCCTTTTGATCCTTCTTGCCTATGCTGAACTTAAGTTCCTTTCGAGGATTGGTTTTACAAAATAGTCCAATTTTACTGCTTCCTTCCCATACCATTTTGCATTCTTCAAGTAATTGTCCAGTATCATTTTGTTAGCTGCAATTACTTTAGCATCGATCACCACTTGTGGCAAAGCATTCCTATTTCGATAAATTTCCCCCTTTATGTATCTAGCCCATATCATAAGACTATGGCCTCGTTTTCCATTTACCTGCCAATGGAAATCATGTACATAAGCCACGCACATTCCTCTTCTCATTTTTGAATACCTCTATCAAATCCCACTCAGTACAAGAGCATACAGCCCTAGCTCTAATCTTTCCTCGTTCCTCATAATTCTGATTCCTAATCCCCGGCATCATCCTGGTAAACTGGTGTTGCACCTTTCTCCAGGGCAGGAGGAGTCCAAAACTACAAAGTATTCCAGACCTGGCCTAACCATCATTTTGTAGTCGCCATGACCTCCTTACTTTTATAATCAATCCCTCTTGATATAAATCCTATTTGCCTTCCTAATGGCTTTACCCTTCAATCCTGATCATCTACTTGTAAAGGATGGATTTACTTACAACCTTAAATCTAGTTGCTCCTCCACTGCATTAAGAAATTTACCATTCAATGTATATTTTCATTTTTTCGCACTCATGCCCAAAATGTATTACCTCACATTTTTCTGTATTATGCTGCCCATTCTCCTAACCTGGTTGTGACCTCCTTTACTCTTCTCAGCTGTTTGCTATTTCTCCCTATTTGCTTTGGTCAATAAACTGATACTTCCCCCTTCACACCCTAGTTCTGATCATTTATATACATCATCCGCAACAATGTTAAACAAGCAGTCTGACAGCAGACACAAGCATGGGGTTAAGCGAAGTGGTCGATATGTAGAGCTGCAAGTATACATATGTAAACTGACTTCATGCTTATGGAATATTACACCAAGAGGTAGCATGTAAACAAAGAGAGAGGGGGCCAAGGATGAATCCTTGGGTAACTTTGCAGGTAACTATCCAGGAAAAAACACTACTGCTGGTGACATGCTGGCTATACTGGGACAGGAAAGAGTAGAAATATACAAGGGCAATCCCAGAAAGCTGGACCATGTAGGAGAGGGAATGGAGAAGGATGATGTGATTGGCCATATCAAACACCGTGGAGAGTTTCAGTAGGACAAGGAATGTACTGCAGTTATAATCAGAGGAAAAACAGGCTGACAGCCAAAATCAGGACAGAATCTGTACTTCTGGAGTCAAAATTAGCACGTGCAACCAGTTTATTTAACTTAATTGTGTCCGCAAAGAACTAGAGGACAAAAGCCTGCAGTAGTAGTGGATATGTGCAAGCGACTCGTAGCTAAAGTTGTGTAAACACCTCGGGGGTGGGGGGGGAGTTATGGATGAGTATCTGATTAGGAATGGTTAAAAGAATAAATAGAGATGATGGTGCTGGAACAGGGTCTAAAATAAGGTTGCTGAACTGTTAGGATCTTGGAAACATCATGCCACAGAAGGCAACATCACGTCAAGGATAAAAGTAGACCTACTTTGCTTATTCTAGAATTTTGTTTGATTTACCTTAGAGAGGGGGATTGAGGAAATAGAAATTCTACAGAACCTTTCTGCAAGAGATTAAATGAAGTTATCATGGCCGTGTCCATAATGGAGCAGATTGTACATAGTCTGAAAAATGAATACGCTGGTTGGGTTGAATGGCCCTCTCTTGTTCCATGCTTTCTTGCACGTTCTTAATGAGTTTTCAATTATTGGTCAGTGACATGCTATCTGAGCTCTTCTGAAAAAACAGTGGGTGTGTTATTACCATCCACTGTCTCTCTGATCTGCAGGAGGTGGTTGTGGGGGTGGGGCGGAAAAAAAGAAGAGCAGTCTGGGTTCCTACTACTAATCTATATCCAATCACTACTGCCACAAAAAGTGTGCTTGCATGGGTGATTAATAGTCTGCCCACACTCACTGTCTAACTCACACATGAAGATTAACCACTCAAATTGTCGCAAAAACCCAACTGGTTCACTAATATCCTTTAGGAAAGTAAACCTGCAGTCCTTACCCATTCTGCGACACCAGCATGGGTCCAAGTTCCATCTGAAGTGGCCTAGCAAGCTACTAAGTTGCATCAAACCAGACCAACTAGGGATAGGCAATAAATGCCTTGCCAGTGACGCCCACAGCCCAAGAATTAATTTGAAACATTAATGGATAACTCAATTATTTTAGTGCAAAAAACTTTGAATTATCTGTAGACTGTACATAACTCCTGGTATGCCGCCAGCGGCACAAACACATTTTTTAATATGTCTCTCGCTAGTTTCTCATATTCCATTTTCCCTTTATCAATTTCTTGGTCCTCCTTTGCTGAATTCTAACATCCTCCTCAGGCTTACTACTCTTTTTGGCAACATTATAAGCCTCTTCCTTTGATCTAATACTATCTTTAACTTCTCTTGTTAGCCACGGTTGGACCACTTTTCCTGTGGGGTTTTTGTGCCTTAAAGGAATGTATATTTGTTGTAAATGATGTATTAATTCTTTAAATGCTAGCCATTGCTTGTCCACTGTCATACCTTTTAATGTAGTTTCCCAATCTACCTTAGCCAACTCGCCCCTCATACCTACATAGTTTGCTTTGTTCAGATTTAAGACCCTAGTTTCGGATTTAACTAAGTCACTTTCAAACAACATAAAATTCTATCATATTATGGTCACTCTTCCCTAAAGGCCCCTTTACTACAAGGTTATTAATTAACCCTTTCTCATTGCACAATACTAGATCTAAAATAGCCACGTGTCCTGATTTTACATTGCGAGCGCCAACCGCCACTGGTCACGCCGGGCTGGGAGAGGAGGGAGCAGCGCGTGGCGCAGCCCCATTCTCTTACCTCCTCTCGCAGGACAGAAAGCCTTGCTCAGATCTCAGAGGTTCAAGCAGGAGCCCAAGCCTGGATTTCAAGTATCAGCAAAGGAACAGCTGGAAGATGAGATGTGAGAGCGAGACCACCTGCCCTGGTGCGGGGATTATTTTTGAGTAACATGTTTGTAATCATTTTTTGAAGAGCATCTCACTTCATGTATTCTTTTGATTTTAAATGAGTGGAATGATAAGATGGACTGAATATTTTTTTCAAAAATGAAATGTGGTGAATGAATTTGGTTTTATCTCTTGTCTATGTCAATCCTGCATAGGCTGCTTAGAAAGTCAAATTAGCATTGGATCTCGGCTGTTGAAAGTAGGTGACAGAAACCTGGATCCCACAGTACAGTTATATGGCATGGTATTGTACAGTAAGTTAGAGTCATAGCACACTGCACATTTTTTTTGGGGGGGGGGGGGGGGGGGGGAAGAGAGAAGAAGAAAGAGAAGAGCGAAAGAGAAATTGATAGAATTGAAAGAGAAGCAGAAACGTCAACAAATAATTAATCTACAGAATGCTGGAGTTGCATTCTGTAGTTTGAAAGAATAATACTGGATTTATCAGTGTTATGTTACAACTACACAATTATTATTATGACTTCATGACAGTAGCATAGGATCTGACAAGAGGGAACAGCTGAAAGATAGGATTGGAGGGAGAGACTTGGAATTTTAATGATGCACATCCATCTGTCTTGATATCCATTGATATCCTTTTATTTGCACCATTTACTTTACTGATGATGATAAATTTAACAATTCAATGATTTAAAAGTAGTTATTTTGCCTCAGCTGAACCCATGCTACTGATTCATTGGACAAAAACAATTCCTGCCAGCTTCAGTACCTTTCTTACAAAAGAAAATAAAGTCTTTTCAAAAGCAAAATTAATTGTTTTTTTAAAAAACCGTGTCAGTAGTCTTCACTGTCCTTTTTGTACTTTCTCTCAAACTATGCAAGTTCTTAAAACTGCAGCTTGCAACCCAGAATACATGCGGCATCAATTAAGCAGATTACCAGAACATTCAGATGAATTATGAAATTAATTTCTTATTGCTATGTGGATATGAATGGAAAGCCCACGTGCCTGATTTGTCAGCAACAGGCAGCTGAGGTGAAAGAAACATTCAAAGACACGATGAAGCAAACTATGGTGAGAAATATGGTAAGTACACAGGAAAGTTACATGAAGTTAAATTTTCTGATTTAGCACAGTTGTTGAAAAAGCAGTAACATTTACTAATGCTCACCACGTAAAGTGATGCTGCTGTTAAGGCGAACTATGTGATTGCCCATGAAATAGCTGGGTCATCGAAACCATTTTATGGGGGAGAATTTTTGAAGTTTGCTGACTGTGACCCACGTCAAATATCAGAATTGTAGATCGGGGAACCATATAAAATAAGTTTGACAACCCTGCTTTAGAGAGAGTGCAGATAAGAGCAACAAGAATGATCCATGATCTTTTCTTATGTTCTAATACTCCTAACCTTTTTATAAAACGCAAAACCATCCAAGACTTGAATGCTGCAGTGCCATGTTGGGATGTCAGTGTTGAGGAATAGAGTATCTTTTCCACTTTGGTAAAGGTCAGGTATAACATAAGCCAGGTGCAGAGTAAGGCTCTTTCTAATCAGTGGTGTAACTCCAAATTTAGAACACTTTCAGTCTGTACAGTGTGAATTTTTCCCATTTCCTACATATCTTTATGGCCAAGGTAAGTGCCAATTTACACACAATTATGGGCAGCTTTGTACTGTAAGCCTGCAATCACTAATTGACGATAGATACCGCCCAAGAAAAGGCTATTCAGTTAATCAAAGCTCATCCCTCTTGAACTCCCCTGATGTCTGACTCAATACCTTATCTGTTAGATTATTAGTATTGTCACTTGCATTTTAGCTACGTCAGTACCCCCAAAAATCAATGCTGGGTGGTTGGTGGGGTAGGGCGGTGGTGAGAAAGAGAACACACCTAAGCCAGTATACTCCATGCTCACTCTTTGATCAGCTTATAACTTGTCCAAGTGCTCGGTCATTATGTTTCTGATGATACATTCCACCACCAGCAGCGACGACAACAACTTGCATTTATATAGCACCTTTAACATAGTAAAACGTCCTAAGGCACTTCACAGGAGTGTTATGAAACAAAATTTGACACCGAACCACATAAGGAGCTATTAGGGCAGATGACCAAAAGCTTTGTCAAAGAGGTAGGTTTTAAGGGGAGCGCCTTAAAGGAGGAAAGAGAGGTAGAGAGGCGGAATTCCAGAGCTTAGGGCCTCGGCAGCTGAAGGCACGGCCACCAATGGTGGAGCGATTAAAAATCGGGAATGCACAAGAGGCCAGAATTGGAGGAGCGCAGATATCAGAGGGTTGTAGGAGGTTACAGAGATAGGGAGGGGCGAGGCCATGGAGGGATTTGAAAACAAGGATGAGAATTTTAAAATTGAGGCATTGCTCAACCAGGTGCCAATGTATGTCAGTGAGCACAGGGTGAAGGCTGTACAGGACTTGGTGCGAGTTAGGATACAGGCAGCAGAGTTTTGGATGAGCTGAAGTTTATGGAGCTTCCTCACAACTGATTTAAAATCGACAGGTCAACAGTTACCTGGTTTCTCCCTCCCTTCTTAAATAACGGAGTAACATTTGCAATTTTCCAATTCAAAAGGCACAATTCCGGAATCTAGAGCACTTTGGAAAATTATGATCAATGCATCTGCAACTTCCTCACTTATTTCTTTTAATACTCTGAAGTGGAAATGATCAGATTCTGGAGATTTGTATATCTCGAGTCCCTCCCTCAGTACAGCACTGAAGTGTCAGCCTAGATTATGCACTTAAGTCCTTCTGACTCGGGATAGAGTGTTACCAACTGAACCAGGCTAATACTATAGAAATATTAAACCAAAGATCTTAGTTTTGTCACTTAAATTTTACAGTAAGATAAACTTGAACAGTGGAGCTTGAATAAAGGAACTCTATAATTCTTCACATTATCAGCATTAGTCCCCAAAAAGGAACAACGACCAATACATACAAATACATTTTGTGGTGTGCTACTGAGCTATACATAGTAGAAGGTCCGAGAATGAATCATCGGTCTGCGCTGAGTTAGACGCGCTCAGCCTGGCCAGCAGTTGGGGCACTGCAATCGGTCGGTGCTTGGGAAATCAGCTAGAGTTCCTGCTCCTGATTTGTATTCAGTGTCCTCCACTGGAAAGTGTACATGTTAGATAAGAACAGGATCAGGCTTGGTTACAGTGCCCTCCATGGGCAAATAGACTGCTGACGTTAATTTATAGGCTTGCATTTCAAGAATGGCCACCTGGCCGAGGTACTGGAAAGCCAACGGTGGCTGTGAAAATGCATTCCAGCAAGAATCAAGGCCTTGAGAAAATTGGAAGAAAAAAAATACATATTTTCCAATCCAATCTCAAATTCATTGATTTCAAATAAGCTTCCCTCACTTTCAAACTCGATTTTTTTTTTTTTTAAATGAACTGCTTTTGCTCTTAGAACTTTTCCTGCTGTTTGCGGGGAGTGATGACACTGATGTCCCCCATCCTTAAACACAGGATATGCAGCTCAGTGACCAATCTGATAATAGATGTTGATTGGCATCCATTCTTCAGCTAATCCTGACAATGTTTAAGTTTTTATTTGTTCGTTTTTTTTTTAAAAAGTGATTTTAATTTGTATTGGTGCAATGCTTTATAACAGACTGAGCTGAAATGATACCCAATTTTATAGACAGCAGCTCGGATTTCCACAGCCAAAATTTTTGCTGGCAAAATTAGTTTGTGATGCAACATCTGAACCAGCAGCTGGACTGCCAGCTCTTCCCTGCACATGTGCTGGAGGAGGGTACAGAGAAAGAAGGGACAAGGCCGTGAAAGGATTTAAACGCGAACGAGAGAATTTTAAATCGGCGGAGTTACTGGACCTGGAGGCAATTGTAGGTCAGGAAAGACAGAGCGTTGGGTGAACGGGACATGATACAGGATAGTGTATGGGCAGCAGAGCTTTGGATGAGCTGAAATTTACAATATGGGAGGCTAGCCAGGAGAGCATTGGAATAGTCGAGTCTAAAGGTGACAAAAGGCATGGATGAGATGGGCTGAGGCAGGGGTGGAGGCGGCCAATGTTACACAGATGGAAGTGAGTGGTGTTTGTGATGGAGAAGCTATGGGGTTAGCTCGGGGTCAAATAGGACGACAAGGTTGCAAACAATCGGGTTCAACCCGAGACAGTGGCATGAGAGGGGAATGTAATCAGTGGTAAAATTATGGAGTTTGTAATGGGGGTCAAAGACAATGGCTTCAGTCTTCCCAAAGTTTAACTGGAAGAAACTGCAGCTCATCCAAGACTGGATGTCGGACAAACAGACTCACAGCACAGAGGCAGTGGAAGGGTCACGAGAGGTAGTGCAGGATGTCATCAGCATACATGTGAAAGCTGACCCTATGACTTCAGATTACATTGGCAAGGGGCAGCATGTGGACGAGGAGGGGATAGATCTTTGGAGGAGGCCAGAGAGGCAATAGTGTGCGGGTGAGAATAGAAGCCATTACTGGAGATGATCTGATTATAATTGGATAGGTCAGAGTGAAACCAAGCAAGGGCAGTTTCATTGAGTTGGACAATGGAAGAGAGGCATTGGAGGAGGATGGTGTGCTAGACTGTGTCAAAAGCTGCAGAGAAGTCGAGGAGGGAAATGCACCATGCTCACAGAGGATGTTATTTGTGACTAGATTGAAGCCATTTCAGTGCTGTGGCAGGGGTGGAGGCCTGACTGGAAGAATTCAAACATGGAGTTGCAGGAAAGATGGGCTTGAATGTGGGAGGTAACAAGTTCAAGGACTTGAGAGGAAAAGAGGTTGATGATAGAGCAGTAGTTTACAAGCACAGCAGGTTGAGGGTAGGTTTTTTTTTTTGAGGAGAGGGATGATGACTGAGGCATGGGGGAAAAAGTGCAAAAGATGTCAATGGATTGCCATGGATAGAGTTGCAAAGGGAAGGAACTCAGAGAGCTCCTGAAAAAAAGCATGGATGAGCTGGTCATACCATGAAATGCACATTATAATGGCCCAGATTTTGCATTAATAACAACAGTGAGGCTATCAGCACTCACCGTTATTATGGAGCAACTTCCGGAGTCCGCACATGCGCAGTTAAACGCAGAAATCCGGATGTTGCTGTCCACGTTGCCCTGCTCCTCCACAAGCTTCACTACACCGGTACTTCGTCGATAGACTCGGCATTGAAATCCACGCAAGGGCGTGAAGTTGCTGTACTTACCTACTAAACCAACCAGAAAAAGTTTGGGCTGGTGCACTCAGATGTAAGTGAATTTTTAATGGTGTGATAAATCATAATTACTGCCAAACAACCTCTCTGGCATTGAAAATTTAATTTTACAAATGTGGAGTCTCATTCCTTCAGAATTTAATTATTGTTGGAGATTTTTTTTTAAATTATTTTTACTTTTTCTTTCTGTATCTTATCTCTCTCTTAATCCCATATTTCTTTCCCTCTCCTTATTTTGCTTGCTGTACATGATTTGACAATGAATATTCTAATTTATTCTCCCTGGTTTAGACTCTGCATGTCTCAGTGAGGATTCTTCAATCTGATTGGTTGAAGAGCCACACTGTTGCTTTCACAGCTCACACGCCACAGATCCCCAGTAGAGGGCACTGCGCTGGAAATTATCTCTAAATACCAGAGGTTGTCGCTCAAAAGCACGCAAAGAGTCTGTGGGCAGCTACAGGCGTGATGAATGGCGAGCACTGTTCCTTTGCCGCTGACCGCAAAATCTGGGCCATTATGTAATAGCAATCTGCTGCTGGATTCGAAGCTTCTGCTTATAGCCCACTAAATGCATTTAGCCGGTTCTATACACCCCAAGAATGCAGGCACACAGAACTAGCTCTGCCTCAACATCCAGGTCTGCTGTGATCAGAAAAACACTTAAAATAAATTATAGTAAATTTTAGTTTAAATGGATATATTGAAACTCTAGGAACTCCACTAATTAAAAAAAAACGCTTCATACTGTATATTGTGCAATGTTTAAATTGAATCTATCAATAGCTTAAGCTATGCTGTGTTTCTGTAAAATTCGATCCAAGGTCACCCCATCCCCTCCCTTGCCCAGAAGTTAAGTGACCTGGGTCAACATCTGATGTTCCACAAAATGTGTGCAGCAATCAAGTTTCTCTTTTCTCACAACAAAGCCCAGGATGCCAATAGAGACTGGACTCAATATGAATCAAAATAAGCAAAGATCACACGTGGAGGATGCACCTCCCACTTCTCCAAGACTAGAGCATCAAAAAGGTTAGTGTCTCAAAAGTTCATTTGTGAGCAGTTTAGTTGAACAAGTTTTTATTGAATTCCATTTTGAATCTGTGTTACAGTACAGCTTTCACTGTAAATCATTAGAATACGAGTCTTTTCAAACACTTCAGTTAGACGGGTCAACCTCTCCCCTCCCCCTCAATATTCCTTCTTTCCCGAAGGTGACAACTTATGCTGGCAACAGTACCTCACTGAAATAATTACTGCATGTTCCAGCCTGAAGCTGATATTCCCCCCTTCCTAGCCCAAGGACACTAAGGCCAATTATAGTACCTGCACCACTTAAATCAGCTAACACAGCACAAGTCAACTATTCAATCTGAAACCTTCATACTCTATATGACTCAGTGCTACATTTGCACAATAAATCCTGGACCTGGTGCTTTGAAATTAACATTCAAGCAGATCCATTCCTATGATATGGCAATCAGATAGTAAATGTTCCTATTATAAAATCAATAAAATTTGCATTAGTAATGGATTCTGATGATAAGTTTACAAGTCATTTAAAATGCTGCAGTTTATACAGCATCAACACTTTAAATCTGAAAACCATATTGGCATCGGTTTGTCCTGTATAGCCTGTCTAGAGAAAATATTCTGCTTCCACCTTCAAAAATCTTTGGAAAAAAATTCTCAAAGATTTAAGGAATTTTCTTAATTAGAAGACACTAAGCTGCTTAAGCTTGTGGAGTTTTTGTTCACATAATGCACTGACTAAAATATGTCTCTAGCAAACATTATAAATATCCTACAACGTACATACACAAAGCAAACTGCAACTAATGCTTTTGTTTAAAAATTTTAAGGAATCTAGCACCATTTATTTGTAAACAATTTCCTAGTAAATCCATTCAGTTTTTTATTTCTAACCTACCTGCCACCAAACTATCTCAATGTATGAAATTGTCTACTGTACCTTTATCGTTTTAAATTCTTTTTTCCAGGGATATAGAAAGAGATTAGTGCAGAAGGTTTCCAGAATTCCAAAGGCAGTGAGAAGTGCACTTAAACTTGATGTTCGGAGCATCGTCAAGGCATTCTCCACCATATCATAAAATCTAAACACCTTAAATCTGTCACTGGACTCGTGGCGATATAAATCAAGTAAGGATGTAGCCGTCTTCTTAAGGCCTGCATCATCAACTATGTGCTCCTTTTCACTCAATTTTAATTCACAAATCTGTACATATTTCCGAAACAAAGTGTCTCTGATTTTATTTGTATCCATTAGGAACAGTTTGTGTGGGACACAGTTCACCACAACTGGTCCATGGCCTTCCTGTTGTTTTCAGACTGGGAGTAGTTTCTAGATTACAATCGCTGATGCCAGGGAAAGTGAGGCACCTAACTGTAACAGGAAAGGAAGACAAATAATTAGAAATTAAACTATGACACATGAACGCAAATCACTACTAGATAAGGAAGGGAAAATAGTAAATAAAACAGTTGAGGATATGCTTTAATCTATCAACTGCTTGTTGTAAAATTATACAATAAAAATCACCTCTAAAAGGGAAAATAAAAGCAAAAATCTAATTCTTAAGTGAATATGCAGTCATAAAAAATTGTATTTATATCAGAAAATTAACCAAACCAGACCAAAATGAATCATCAGCACAGTACTTTATATATCAGAATAATAGTTGTAAAGGCAAAATGTCAAACTGGAATTCAAATGCTTACAACCAATTTTTTTTTTTTTTTTTAAAACAGTACAAATATACTATAATGGGATTTCCAGAATATTAAGAACAGAAAAGTGTTCAATAAATTCTCGAAAGTAAAGTCAGTTAGGTTCAAAGATGACTGTGCTGGTAAACATCAGCACGCTGTAGGCTCTTTCTATCTGACTTAGTGGAAAGCCCAAGCCTATAGTGTAGTCATGTTTTCTTTGAGGTGTATGTCTGGTTTTCCCAAAATAATGTCAAGAACATTTTTTTAAATTATGCCATATATGTTTCAAATTGCATTTCAGTTAAATGGAGTACAAACATGCCAATATATTTTTATATAAAACAAAAACCTCACTCTTGATCAAAACTATTTCTTACTGCAATCTTTACTTCCATAAAAACAAAACTGGTTACACAAGGGACACATATCTATCAAGGATTGCAAAAATATTGCAATTTTTTTACCTATGAGAGATATTTAAGCATATCCCACATAACTGTTATTATTGAAAAATTTCAAACACATTTGCTCTAAAGTTTAGATGTAATTTAAAAATAATAGAACAAAGCGATTTACCCCATCACAATGTGGAATTTTGCCATTTAATATTTCTTGTTCAAAATTAGTGCAAAAATATTTACTCAGCAGTCCTAATTTTTTCCTTAATTATACATATCAGTATAGAAAAGAACTTCAATAAACTTCAAGCAGCAATTAGCTCATCTTTCTTCTCCAAGATGTTGATCAAACAGCTGTATATTTCCAATTTATATTTTAATGTCTACTGGCTAGATTAGTGCTTTGATATTTCAATAAGGCAAGCTTCAAGCCAAATCTTTTTTGGGGAAGAGAACATTGTTACCGTACACCAATACGATATCTGTCACAACTAAAACATCAACTTTTCCCTCATTGGTAGTGAACTTCATGATTAGTACCAGCTATATTTTTCAAAACAATGCAATTTTTGAAATTTCAAATTCAGTTTCAGCAATCTTTGTTCCGGAGGCTCAATGGTGTAACTACCCAACAGGGAAGGGTATTAACTTGCTGGCAACACAATATTAACAGTCTGTAATTAAAAAGAAAACAGAAGAGTAACAAAACAAACCACAAGGAATGAGATGTGACAAGAGATACAGGCAAAGGATGTGCAAGAATGAAGTACCTGTATTTATATTTCAAAATAAGAAACAGCTCACACCACACAGCAGCAAAGTCACAAATGAGCTGTGAAAGTCATCTGCACTAATGAAATATAGAAATGGGTATTTTTGGACATTAATTACTTATTCTATTTATATCGCAAGTTTGTACAATTTATGTATCAAGTACTATTTTTCGTTTTATTTTAAACCTTGAAAGCAGTTAAGCTTCCACAGCATTAAAGCACATGCTGGTCACTACACATTTCACTATCCATAAAGTAAACAACAATTTTTAGAGCTTTCAGTTGAACTGTGCATAACTGCAGTCAATACATACATGTGGAACACAATGGCCCTGAAATTGCGGTCTCCGTGATGGTGTACTCCCGAGTACACCGTCGTAATCCATTTGAAAGGCCCCGCAACTTCCGGATTTCCGCTTACGCGAAATCCAGAACTTGCGATTTGTCAATGTACAACTTGACAGATCATCCGAACCGCCTGAAAAATGAGTATTGCTGGCGCAGAATAGGGTTATTTGCCCAACAATTGCCCACGCAACTCTTACAGTTGGTAAAAGCAGGTGATGGGCCTGCTTTCATCAGTGTAAGGGTATATACAAGGCTTAAATAAAACATTTAAAAAGCCAAAATTATGCACATACATGTTAAATGAGTTTTTGCAAATATTGGCCCAGACTAAGATGTTTAAAATTATCAAAAAATATATATTTTTTTTTATTGAGGTTGGCGCAATGAAGGAACTTATGAATAAAATTACAATTCAGTACATTTATATTTTAGAATTCTGTACATTGTACAATTATTTTGGGGATTCCCTTCATAAATGATTGCAATGGAATCTTCCTTTGTCATTGGAGGACCAGGCCCACATGATCCCACGGATGCTTCCAAACCGCCTGCGTCCCTGGGATTCATTGGCCTTTACGCTGCCGTACGCCTGGAGGCTCAAGACCACAACTCTTCGCAGCGTGGACGCCAGGAGGTAGGTTCGGATTTGTTTCGCGGGTCGGAGGCGTACTCCTGAGGTACGCCTCCGACCGCAATTTCTAGGCCAATAAAAAGAGCACTATAGTCTACATATTGATATTTCTGCAGATTTTTACAGTTTATCAACATTTTATACTCCTTATAGCAATTAGTAAGGGTTGAGAGAATGGTATAGATTACACATCTCCTTTACATTTATTGTTACCAATGCAATCAATTTCAAAATCCTGTCTGAAACACAATCTATTCAGATTGATGAGCGAGATGCTTTTCCAATATCAGCATTAAAGCTGCTTCAAACAAATACATTTAAGAAGTCTCACATCTAACACATGTCTGTCATACCTCAAAGCATAAACTGTTTATTTATATTTAAAAATCAGTTGTTTACTGTTGGTTTTTCAGACCCTGAATATCTGGTCCTTGAGTTGTGCCTATTTAGACCACATTCCCACAGGATGTGCTTGGCAGTGGCCTTAAAGGTCGGGCAAAATTAACCACTGCTCCATTTTAACAACTAAACATCACAAATGTGTTCCAGACTATCTTGGGAGCAATGCCACAGATCTGCTACTAGTTGATTACTGAATTATGTGGTATACAAATTATATCTCTATCTACATGCTCCAGCATCCTTAACCCTAGCCTATCTGCGAAAACTGGACACCAAAACTAGGTTCTTGGAATTGGTACGACTGCAAATTCAACAGGTTAAATCCAAGCTATGCTCTGATATATAAAGTATATTCGTCAGAAGGCAGGACTCTCTGGTCCAACAAAGATTAACTGCCCCTATCAACGTGTAACCATTACACTTTCAAAATTAACAAGATTTCATTTTGAACGACAAATCGATTCTTCGTCATCATAATTACAGACTTTTTGCATCAACTTCCTGGCTGCTCAGTTTAGTGCTGCGTTTTATGTGCTCTTCTCTTAAAAATGAAAACACCGATGGAGGTTGCACTGGGCAATGCCATTTCTGCCGCTCCAGAAACAAAAATATAACGCTGGCTACTGGAACACTACACATCCACATTGAGTCACAGCAATGCTATGTAGGCCCACTGCCACTTGAATCAATGTACGATGTACGCTGTCCTCTAATGTGACGGCGCCATCTTCGATTCATCAAGCAACACTTGCACCTCAATTAAGAGTCATTTTTTTTCACCCCTGCAGTTCGTCGCTTTCTCGCCACAGCCCCGCGTATGGCCGTGTTATAAGGATGCCGGTTATAAGATGCGGCCAAGTGGCGGACTCACCGTGCAATGGTATCCATTGAGGAATCGTTGCCGATCAGACTCGCGCACCTCCACCACCAGCAGCAGATTGCCCCACCGCCTGCTCGCCCTCTGATTGGCTGTCGCCAACTTCCGGGTCCGCGAGCTCTTGAAGGCAATGAAAAAAAACCAAGGGCCGGCGCGTCTGCGCACTAGGCTGGCGAGATGGGAGGGGGGGCGGGTTAGCCGTCAAAACCCGAGGCCGGCGCGCCTGCGCATAAGGCTGGTGAGGAGGGGGCGGGGCAGCCGTCAAACCCAAGGGCCGGCGCGCCTGCGCACTAGGCTGATGAGGAGGGGGCGGGGCAGCCGTCAAACCCAAGGGCCGGCGCGCCTGCGCATTAGGCTGGCGGGGGCCGCCGACAAAGGCGAATCTCGTGTCTGGTAAGTTTATCATATACGTCCCATCCTTTGATAAGGACTTCCGATATGTATTTAATTTTAATTCACTGGTGAACATGCCACTATATTTATGCGCAACAAGCAGTCTGTGAGGGAGCTTCCTTTGAGTGAGCAAGGTGTGCCAAGCGCCCCTCATCCTCAGCGAATACACAACGGTGAATCAGGCCATTCAGCCCAACCAGTCCGTGCCGGCTTGTGCCCTCCACGCCAGCAAATAATTAATACCCCTTCAACCCCTTTCAAAACAGTTTTTACAAGTTTAGGGCCTGTTTTAGATATTCTCTTGGCTAGAGTGCTGCTGGTGACTCTCATAAGTGTTCTGAGCGTCTTGTGTTTGTTTAGGTGTGTGTGTCCATACTGCCCAATATCTAACTAGACATTTCACAACTCTGGATGTAACAATAATACTCCCTTGTGACCTGAACTGCTTACCTACCTGACAAGAGTGACCACACCTCAAAAGTACTTCATTGGCTGTACAGAGCTTTGGGACGTCCTGAGGTCGTGAAAGGCTCTATGGAAATGCAAGTTCGTTCTTTTCTTTCCATTTGTGTCTTTCCCACACGCTCTCATGTGCGCGTCTCCAGGGCCATTCTCCTGGATCTCCTTCCTGCACAAGGGTATTAGACCTTTCTCATCAGCCCTCACCCTCAATACTGTCAGATGCCAGCACTCCCAATACCGCCGGTCTCTGCCTCCCATGCTGCACCCCATGACACTCTTTACCAGTCTGTCTTCCGCACTCCCCTCCCACCTGAGTCCGTCTCTCAGTGATCAGAAAACTTTAGATGCAACCCCAGTACTCCTTAACTCCAGAACAATCCACATGCTCTGAGCGTGAGACTTCCCTCACCAATGCCCTAGATCCTAGAACCGTCCCCAGTGATCCTAGAATATCTTTTTTCTGTGGTTTCAAAACCTGAGGCTAGCCTCAAAATGTTGTTAGACCCTGAAAAGCCCTCCCCAGTACTGACAGACCTTGGACCCCTTTCCCAGGGCGACCCGCAGTGCTGATAAAACAGATACTGCTACTTGGTGTAGCACCCTGTTTGTATAAAATCACTGATTCACCGTGAGCAATGCCACAGGGGATCTGCTAGTGTTAAGTAACTTTTGTTGGTTTATAGCCTGAGACTTGGTTTGATGTGGAGTATACATTCTTCCATTTCTCGAGCTCTAGGTCACTTGCCATATTCCAGTAAGTCAAAGTACAGTGGCAAGCATTCTGTGTTCGATCCCTGGGTCTCTCTATATTTACCTAGATATTGGGTGGGCAAAAGCAGATTCTGGTTCATAGTGGATGCAAGGTCCATTTGCAAAAATGTGTGGTGATGCTGAACCCAAAGAGAATATCTAGCATAAAAATGCAAAAATATAAGTTACTTTTTTTTGCTTCAATTTTTCCCCACCCCAACACTTTGTTTCTGTTTAAGTGCCCAGCTCAGCTTTGTCTTTCAAGTGGGAAATTTTAAAAGTAAGCTCCAGCCAGTTGGTTGGGACCGCCATGACCATCCCAGACAGTGGTTCTGCCAGCACGAATAACTGCCTAACAATTTTTACATTCAGTTCCTGTGTACAACAGCACAAAAAGAATAAAAACTGCAAGACAAATTCATTGTTAACCTTAACAGGGTGCCAAGAACAAAAGGGAGAAATTAGAGGAAAAGGACATCAAAGCTACCATGAACAACGATAGGAAATGAGAGGGAGGGAGCATCAAGAATGTTGAGAGTGGTGGAGAGAGCGCAGTGGGAGGTTGGTTGAGGAGATGAAAATGCTGCCATCTGCACTTGTAACCTGCTGGTCTGGGAGTGAAGGAAAAATGTCCAGGTGCCAAAAGTATTTTCATATTCTCAAGATTTAATAGCCAATGAAGAAAGGGAGCTGGAAGTCTTGTGGAGAAGTGAAAAACCAGTACTGTCAGTAGCCAGTCAGCCTCATACACAATACTTCCTCTCCAAGTGGAGCAATGTTAGGCTGTCCCAGTCCACTTTAACCACCTGCAGGAAACCACCCATACAGCACCATTAACTTCCCTGTTTCACATATCAGCCATTCTGTGGTTTGTCAAAGTGAAGTTGACAATTGTGTGCTGTTACCCAATCTCCACTAGGAACTGGTTGAGACTGCCCTTAAATAGGATCCTTACAGCCAACAGATAGAGAGCCAATTTCCCCCTCCCTTTCCTTTCCCCCTCCCTTTCCTTTCCCCCTCCCTTTCCTTTCCTTCTCCTTTCCTTTCCTTTCCTTTCCCCTCCCCTATGGGCACAAAGGAGGCACTGCGCCTGGATGTAGGTGAGTCACCTCGTATTTCGGCTCATCCTTATGCAGTGGGCATGCCCCAGGTGCATGTGTCAGCCTTCAATTGAGTGAATGCCGACTGAGCAAAGGAAGGTCAAATGCTGTTGCAGGCCTTAAAAGCCTGCAGCAACTAAAGGCAGTGAAGTCTGCTCTAGGTGGGAGGGAATTATGTGCTGGCTATCTTTCTTCTAGGCTTCCGTGGCTTTGCTTTTATTTTTTGGCATTGTGACTCTGCACAACCTCTTAGAGCTTCTTCTGTATTATCATTTGCTACTATGTTTTGGATGTTTGCAGTTAATTTCTGGTAAGCACAAGCAGTAGAAACAGGGCCTCTTGCTTTGATAAGAAGATCCTTGATTTGGTTCTTCAAGAAGTGGAGGAGAGAGTGTAGGGTTTTTTACTCTCTCTTTACTGCTTTAGGGTACCATGGGGTAAGGATCAACCAAGGATGAAAACCTTTCTAAATAATTGGTTCCATTTACATTAAAATGCAACAGTTTTACAGATAGAGATCTTTACAACCTTAGTACAGGAAACTCTTTATTAACCGGCACCGACGGGACCGGCGTGGTGCCGGTTAATCAAAAAGTCCGGATAACGGAGAGTTATATCTCCCAACGTACGAGAGCCCCGTACACACTGACATGCGCCTGCATTCGGAGCTCCGTCTCCCCGGGGACCGCCAGCTGACCATCTGTCGTGTCCGCTGCCTACCCGGGCTGCACATTCCCCTCCCAATCTACACGCTCCGATACAAGGCAAACGCCTCGGGGTTTTTTTCAAAGTTATTTTTAAAGGAGAGATGAAAGAAAACCCCGGTTACCTACTCAAGAATTTTGCCGGTTAAGAGAGATTTCCGGTTATTTGGGTGCCGGTTAAAAGAGAGTTTCCTGTAGTACAACTGGAAACTCCGAATGATCAATTTTTCTGCTTTGGGAGACTGAGGGGTTCATTCTTCATTAACATCCTTCTTTGTCTCTGCTTCTGGTCTGTCTCTTGAACATACTAAAATGGCTGTTTTATATCACTCATTCTTGCTGATGCAAAACAGTTTGCTAATGTCTATGACAGTTTCTTAGTACAGTATTCCAAAGTCTAGGTAGGCAGCTGTCTAATCTTTAACCTTGTCCTTATCTCCGCGAAAGTGCATCAAGTCTCGAACGCAGCAGTTAGTAAGGCTTGTTCCACTAACCATATAGGCTGGGATTCTACGCTTCTGTGCTCGCTGGCCTGCGATTTTCCACCCATTATAGCGAATAGGAGAAAAATTGCAGGCTGGCGAGTAGAGAAGTAGAAAATCTTAGCCATAAGGTGAGAGACTGTGTCTGATGGTGTGCAGCAACAGTTGGCTGATCTTCACACGCATCAACAAGGAGGTGACTGAAGACCAAAGAGAAAGGTGTAAGCTATGAGAAAGCAGGCTTCCTCCATTAATGGAAAAATGGAGATAATTTGTGCTGCCAGTCTTGTTACATGAGTGGGTCCTAAAGGAAGATGGAAGTAGGTCCAAGGAATTTTGGTAAAAATCAAGAGCTTAATAGAATCTCAATGACAAAGGTTATACCCTGGGTTGTTTCTGAGCTAAGATGAAAGAATGCACCTGTGGTCTACTCCTGATATGTCATATTTTTGTCCAAAAAATAGAATTTGCCAGTAATTGCAATCGAATTGGAATTATTGAATAATTCAAATTAAGCTATTTTTAATTGTCAGGAGTAAACTATATTGCCCCAAAGGTGACATTGGCTGACCCCATATGACGTACAAGTGTAGCATGTAGAATCCACAGCACAAGACTGAAGAACAAGGCTGCTGACATTAATAGTCCTGGAGCCAAAATCTAGTTAAGTATGAAGTTGTAACACCCACCTTACCTGGAAAAAAGGGATGAGATTCGTAAGTGATAGAGCAAAACATATTTAAATCCGCGGTACATATCAAAAGACCATTTTCTATAAAGGGGTGCTATTTGTTTCGCCACTTTTCACAAATTGACTTCTAGATTATTAGTTGTACAATCTAGTGCGGACCAGACTGCGTTTGACCAAAAAAGTACAGTGTCCAATGTCTTTGCCCCGGTTAAAAGCGATGTGGTCACGGACTTAATACTTTAAATACATATATTTCAACACAAAAAGGAAGCTGGAAAGTTCTCTTGCAAGTTTAGGTTCAGTAAATACTGCACCGGAAGTGTTTGCGCCTCAAAAGGCTGCAATGGTGAGTCGTGGCCCAGGGATAAATGGGAGGCGGTGCTGCCTCCTTTAGGCTCGCTAATTATCATTACAGTATTGTTTCTTCACCTCTCTGTATTCAGGGTCCCGCCTCCACTTGACGTTATCCATTTGCGGAAACGGACAGATAACAGCAGAAATGGCGATGAACTGCAAAGAGGACGCGTCGCGTCGTAAAGATACAGCAGGGGATGACAAAGAAGCTTTAACTTGCCCTGTTTGCTTAGAAATTTATGAAAATCCCATGCGAGTCGAATGTAACCACATGTAAGAAACAATTTTGCTGTGATGTCGTTTATTTTTTTTTATCACGTCAGAATGCGTAGCCAAAGTTTATGGGTTTATTTAAACTCGTCGAATTATATCTGTCTTATTATACGGCAGAACTCAAATTACAAAACGTCTGTTTTTTGTTTAACGAATATGTTTCAAATAACTGACATATTCAGGCGGCTGTCGTGAGTGCGCATAATACTCTCGGTTTCGTTTCTGTGATATACTGGGTTTGCGAAGGATTTGGGGAACTGTAGTGCTTTGCTTCCTACTCTGTAATTCATAACATCTAATAATATTGCAATTACTAGAATGATAAACAGCGCTGCAACCGGATTAAACATTACAGGTGAAAGTTATAACTATAATTAAGTGCATTGTAGTCTAGACATAAAAAGGAACGAACGTTTTACTGTACTCTTAAAAGGCCTGTACAAATTACTTAATCTGCCTTTTCTCTTTGGCTGCTTTACCACATGATAAGGTCCCAGTGTGACCCTGAAAGCTCGTGACTATAACACTTCAATTAATTGTTATATTTTACAAGTGTATGGGTGAACTTCCATAATCAAGAAAATTACATTGTCATGTTTCATTTTTCAACAGACACTGAGCGCCCAAAGACTGTTCATTCTCCTTAACTCCTTGTAAGGAGAAGTGCAAGACTGGTCTTGATTGACTCACCCTTGGGTGCTTTTTTCCCCCTTGCACCTCTGCCTTGGGATGTTTTTCTATGTTACAGGTGTTATATGAATGCAAGTTGTTGTTTATTGTTCTTCAACCATTGCATCACAAACAGATCAACCTCAGCCAATGATCACATCAACATGAACCTGATCTTTCTAGGGCAAGTAAATGTTTCTGTGCTGCCATAACATTGTGTCATAACACACATCATGGTGCACTATTGTGACACCCATACTTTTATATGTGCCCACCAGCCAAAATGCCGGGCCATCCTGTGAATTTGTTTCACTTTACTGCCAGTCCCCTTCTCCCTTGCAAATTACTCTACCCCTGTGGGTTCTCTCGAGTGTTATCTCTCTCCCCTTACCTATTCATCATTCCCTCACTCAATGTCTCTCCCGCCTCTCCTCTGCTGCAGCGCTCATACGCTCCTCCCTTGTGCTCTTTCCTCTCCCCCTTCGTCAACTACACTTTATTCCCAATACCCACCTTCTGTCGCTTTCTAACACCCCCAACGCCATTTCCTACTTGTCCTCACCCACCTTCCGCCTTCTCACGTCCTCACCCACCTCCCGCCCCCCCCCCCTCTCGCCCCCTCCCCTCTCGCTCCCCTCTCGCCTCCCCTCTCGCCCCCCTCCCCTCTCGCCCCCCCCTCCCTTCTTGCTCCCCTCTCGCTCCCCTCTCGCCCCCCCCTCCCCTCTCGCCCCCCCCCTCCCCTCTCGCCCCCCCCTCCCCTCTCGCCCCCCCCTCCCCTCTCGCTCCCCTCTCGCCCCCCCCTCCCCTCTCGCCCCCCCCTCCCCTCTCGCCCCCCCCCCCCTCTCGCTCCCCTCTCGCCCCCCCCTCCCCTCTCGCCCCCTCTCCCCTCTCGCCCCCTCTCCCCTCTCGCCCCCCTCTCGCCCCCCCCCTCCCCTCTCGCCCCCCCCTCCCCTCTCGCCCCCCCCCTCCCCTCTCGCCCCCCCCTCCCCTCTCGCCCCCCCTCCCCTCTCGCCCCCCCCTCCCCTCTCGCCCCCCCTCCCCTCTCGCCCCCCCTCCCCTCTCGCCCCCCCCTCCCCTCTCGCCCCCCCCATCCCCCCTCGCCCCCCCCTCCCCTCTCGCCCCCCCCATCCCCCTCGCTCCCCCCCTCGCCCACCTTCTCTTCTCGCCCCCCCCCCCCCCCTGCCCACCTTCTCCCCCGTCTTCTCGCCCCCCTCCCGCCTTCTCCCCCGCCCGGCCCCCTCTTTCTCTCCCCTCCCTCCCCACCCGCCTTCTCCCCTCTTTCTCTCCCCTCCCTCCCCGCCCACTTCCTCTCTCTGTTTTTCACCTGTGCACGTGCTCTCGCTTGGGCGTGCTGTCTCTCTAAACCCCCCCCATGCATTCTTGCTGCCTTTCCCTATCTCGCCTTTCTCTTTTTCCCTCATTGCTTGCTGGCCATGTTTAATGTGCAATTCTAATTTATGAATAACTCATTATACACAGGGAGACCTCTTGAGTTTTTACTGGGCAGAGGATATTAAGAGGATACACAATGTTTCACAAAAACATATCTGAACCACATCTTGTATAGGACAACGTTGCCCAGGCTGTCTTGCTTTTCCAAGGGAACTCTTCTGTGCTTCAGCTAGGTTGTTGGCAACCAGCAGGGACAACTAGTGGCAAAGTTCATTTGCAGTTGCAGCCACTATTGTGGAACAGATTTGTGATTTGGGGCTCACAAGATTGGTATCTCCCTTGTATCTTTCAGTTATGGAACCCACAGTGCAATCCACTGTCCCTTTTTAAATTGCTGATCTTTTGACTTGAAGATCATTTTGAAGATTTTTGCAACACTAGTATTTTTTTAACCATATAGTAATTTTAGAATATGAAGCTAGTAAAATATTGATTTTAACCGCTATAATCTGCTTTTCTATTTTTTCTTTTAGTCGCAATGTTAAAGAACTGCTTCTGACCTTGCATCAGCTATTTTAGCTCAATAATTTCTAAACTTGTTTTTAATTAGATTTTGCAGCAATTGCCTGTTCGCGTTACAGAAGCCAAAAAAGCCAATTTGTGCAGTGTGTCGTTCTCCTCTGAAAGGTGCAACTAGAGCTATTGAAATTGAGAGAAAACTAGATGTAACTCCTACAAGCTGCAGTGGTTGTGGAACTCAGGTCAGTAGTACCTGCTAGGGGTGGTAAAGGGAAATGTTGGATGATTTGACTCCTCTCTAGTTCACTTCACTAACTTCGTATCCAACCTTTTTGAAATGAAGTTTCGATCCAGTATGGCACAGGGCAATTTTCTTCTACTTTGAGCCCAGGGTACGCTTACTTCCCCAGCACAAAGCTGAAACAAAAGGAGCAGAGAGCTCATTTTTCTCAGACCAGAGTATCTGAGAGGGGCTGGAAGTGAAGTCCTGGAGCCAGCAAAAGGTAGGTGTCTTTTTAAGAGGGCCAACTGCCTTCTAGTTGCTATTTTTTGGACAAAACTAGAACATCGGGCCTATGCCAAAATACAGGTGAGCTTAAGTCAGGTGAAGAACACATCAGCTGTACTCTGCCTGATTTGCCCCATGTTGTCAATGCTGGAAGCTATCTAAATTGTCAGAGTACTCTGTTTAATGCACACCTCTGTTTTTATGTTCATTTTGGTAAACTATTGAGAAATATAAATGCCCATGACCAAGATGCCATTCATATACTATTTTACTATAATGGTAATGAGGTGTATATTGGAGTGCACACTAATGTAAAACAAATAAAGATAATTTTATTTAAGGCAACTGTGCCCTCGATTTTCCAGCCAAACTGCAAATGTTGCCTGACGGTTTTGGTCACTGATCTGGCATTCAGTTCCATTAGAGCAAGTAATGGACCAGTTATCTGTTATGCAAATAGGTCATATGCAGCAGGATATGTCAGTCTGAGGGTAATAATAGGGTTCACATTGTATCTGACTTGAAACTGTTGCTGAGAGCATACAATTTTATTCTACATTTTGTTTTGCCTTTAGTAACTACTGTAACTTTTTCAAATTGTTTTAATCCAGGTTTGTATGAAAAAGTTGCGTTCCCATAATGCAACATGTGCAAAATACCAGGAGTTTATTTCTGAAGGCGTGAAAGCGTCCATGAAGGATCAGCATCCCAGCCTTAGGTGACTATATTTAAGTATTATGGATTCCTCATAATCGTAAGTTACAGCTATTGAACTGCATCCTTTTATTTCCAGATATGATCCTTTGGTGGAAACATAAGCACATGAAATGCATTGCTTTTTAGACTGTATTTTGTGTTTGCTGTTTGGATGTTGGGCAGATGTTCTTTCATTGGTCGAAGGTGCCTGCTATGCCTCTTATAGTTATAGAGCAGTTATTTAGTTTGAGTCATGGAAGCGCTTTAAAGCCTCGACTCGAAGTAAAACAACTATAGACAGGACATCAGTAGCACTGGCTGTTGTCATTGATTCTTTAAAACACTCCCATCTCTAACCTATTTCAAATTCACATTGAATCTAATCATAAATTTCCCATGGCATTGCTTACAGGTAAGTTTGGGGTATGGAGTATGTAGGGTGTTAAACATTGCCTGTACTGAATGGATATTGCCCCATTGTTTATATTGAGGTCTTGTTTCTTAAGGGCTACAATAGTCTGATGAGGTGGGACTTGGAGCATTCGGGAGCAGGCTTTGAGCCAGTGAAGTTGAGATCCGACTGATTCAACTGTGAATAGAAATTATAGCGCAGAAGGAGGCCATTCAGCTCATTGAATCAATGGTAGCTCTTCTATTAAGCTAGCTACTATAATCCCATTTCCTTGCTAATTCCCAATATCCTTTTATATTTACTTATACAATTCCATTTTAAATAGTGCTATAGTCTCTGTCTATATAGCTACTTGTGGTAAAGCTGTCCATGTTCTAATAACCCTCTGAGATTTCCATGTGCATCGTGTCTACACCCCAGTTACATTTATAATTGCCTGTGCCACCTATAGGTGATGCTGTAATAGGGTTTCCTGATTTAGAGCACTCAATTTCATGTTTTTCAATCACTAAAGTCTGTGGGGTAGTTCTTAACTTTGTGCGATAGTGTGAAATGGATGATAGTGAGTTGGCGACCTATTTTACATCTCTCCCAATTTTTATTTCCATGGACTCGCTATCGCCCGTTTTATAGGGATCAAGAGATATGGGGAGAAAGCAGGGACAGGGTACTGAATTTGGATGATCAGCCATGATCGCATTGAATGGCGGAGCAGGCTAGAGGGGCCGAATGGCCTACTCCTGCTCCTATCTTCTATGATTCTATGATACTATCGCACAAAGTCAAGATCTACCACTGTGACTCTGCAATTGCCCATTAAAAAGCTTTGCGTAAGTCTGCATGTTTTTCTAGGCTTTGACCACCAGGTGCTGCTGTGGAGCAAAGATTTCTGAGCTTTTTCTTCACTTCTGATGCTATTTTAATTTATTTTAAAACTGCTCAGGCAGCAAAATTTAAATCGTACTCTATTTTAATTCTTAAAAATGTTTTCAGGTTTACTTTAGATGTTTCTTTTCCCCCAGCTCTTTAGGACAGATGAGGATCCTGCTCTGCCTCTCCTTCAATTCTAAACATGACTGCTGAACTTTCTGCTGCTCCTCGGCCTCCATTTTTCTATGCAACCGCTGGTTACCTCCACCTTCTCCTTCTCTCCTTTTGCCTCATTCACTCCTGTCGTCCCCCGTTTCCCCCCCCCCCCCACCTCCCACTCTGCCTACCCTACCACCACACTGCTCACACTGCCCCCCTTTATTGCTTCTCTAGGCTCCAGCACTGCAGTCCTCCGTCACTTTGAACAAATGATTCCTGCCCTCTAACCTTACTTGAGTTTAGGACTCTGCTTATCCTTGACTCCCATGTGCAATGCCAGAGGATGTTTGGCCATGCCCTGAAGTGCATACAGGCCATGTGGTCTGCTAATGGGAATGGTCTAACTAGGGTTGAACTTGTTGATTTAGCCTTAGGAGCAAAGACATTGGAATGTATCGAAAGTGGGATGAGGAAGTATTATGGTAAGCTTGAAGGCGGAGAGTTTTGTGAATTAATTTTTTTTTAATGTTAATTATATGATTAGTTTTAGAAACATATAGTGGGGTAGTGGACTTAGCATTGTTAATTAATGGCACAGAATAGTTTTTAAATAGAATGTGATTGGATTGAATTAGAGATGACACTACAGAGATGATTCCAGAATCTGGTTGAATGCATAGTATGCTCTGGGAATTGATTGATTGAAGTTCAGGAATATGATAATGAAAGTGGTTATATGATGTTACTGATGAAAGAAATTCTACAAAACGCATACACAATATTTTTATATAACCATAATACATGCCTAGCTGATGTTTTCTTTCCAACTTTCATGAAAGACCTGACTCATGCTGTGGTATTCTTCTGGGCCCCTAATGAGCCTAGACTAGTTCGAAAAGGTTATTTGACTGACGGTTGGACAGAGAGGAATTACAGCCCAATCCAGTCTTTTTTTAATTTAACATCCACACGTGTACTTTCTAGCAGGGATCATTCAATAGCAGTTAAGAGTAACGCTGCTGATTACATCCCTCCCTTCCTCCCTCTTCTCCCCCCCCCCCCCCCCCCCCCCCCCCAACACCAGCCCATCACTAGTTCAGAGCATAAAGACAATTGTAGCACTCCAGCTGCTGCACCAGTTCAGATCAGCTAATTCTGGACAGACTGTAAATCAAGCCTATGCTCTTCCGCTCCTGAAGGTTTCTTTTTGAAGTGCTTCTCTGTAACTTAACGCAGCTTTCAATTATATGAAGTGTAGAAGAAGATGAACTCCAGAGTGTTACGTTGTGCCTCTCTTTGTTTTTCAGCAGCGTACCCAATCGCTTTACTTTTACCTGTCCATTCTGCAGCGCAAAAAACTTGGACCAAGATGGCCTGGTTGAGCATTGTATTACAAGCCATACAGGAGAATATGGAAGAATGGTAAGATTTTAAAAAAGCACTTGTGTAGAACAGGTCAACTTATATACTTCAATGGTATCAGTACTCCCCGTTCCCGAAGGCACCAATTTATTCTAGGATATGGTTTAATTAGCCCTTCATTACAATGCCCAAATCATTCGTTATGTGAGTGTTGACAAACTATTATTGTGGAGGCATTGCAACTAATCCAGTCGTGTCCTTGCACTCTCTCCAGATGTCACTAAAAAGAAAGATAGAAAGACTTGCATTTACATAGTGCCTTTCACGACCACCGGACATCTCAAAGTGCTTTACAGCTATAAAGATGGAGCGGCCTAGCCTTTTATTGTTTGTTTCACCCACTCTTTAGCAAAGGAGCACTGATGCCAGCTGTAGTGCTCCTAGCACTTCCTCAGCTGAGATCAGCACAGACCAAAGATCAAACATGGGATCATCCTGGTCTTGTGGTACGGTATCATTCCTGGCCACGTATTTGCCCTCCAAGCCATCAGGGTGTGATAAACTACAATTGTAAGTGTTTTTACTTAATAATCAGTTGTGGGTTCCAGCTGTAAAAAGAAATTAACATTAAAGTAAAATTTTAATCGATGTACTGACTTCAAAATCTAGGGACAGTTTTTAGGTTTTTTTTGCATATCAAGTTAAAGGAGGTAAACCATTCGATTCACCCTTATTTTGAAATATATTTTATATTAAACAGAATAAACTGTTTGTGACATGCCCGAGCTTCTAAAAGCTCAAGGTAGCCTCCAAATCCGCAAATTGGATACATCTCATGCCTTCAGCACTTGGCTGAATCCTCACACTCTCTTTGTACATGCTGTGGAGTAGAGTAAGCTATCCAAGTGAAGTTTGAGTGAATCCCAAAATTATTGCCCTGAATTTTCTGACGGGAGGCCCCCCCCCCCCCCCCGCAGTTGCGCCAAGTCTCTGCCTCTTCCGGGACCTTCATCCGTCCGCCATTTGTAATGCAAATGCCTGGCAGGTGGTGGAGCCGGGGCAGGCAGTCCTTAAGCCAGAAGTTCCCATTCCTGAGCTTCAGTCAAGACCCAGTGTTAAAGTGGCAGTCGCTATGCTGAATGAGTGGAGACATACCGGGCTCCACAAGGGCGTATGTGGCCCTCCCTGTTTGGGCCCAGGCTAGGTAAGTAGCCTGTGCCCTCAAAGAATGTAGTATATATTAAACTGAACAGATTGACCACCTTGCTTAGGGGAACGTTGCTGGGGTTGGGGAGTGGCTGGGGCCCCAGTCACATAACAAAACCAGAATTTCCATGGGCATGGGATAGACAGGCGGCAGAGATTCGTCTCTCCTGTGACAATTTTAATGTGGTTCCTTCCCACTGACCCTACAAACTCCGGTTGGGCATAACCATCAGGTTAACGAGGAATTTTGAGGCCTCTTTCTTGAGGGGGTGTGGGTGAGAGAGAGTTCTTCAATATTTGTTGGCAGTGTGGGGCAAAATGTCCTTGCTAATATTCCAGTAGGGTATTGTTTCCCTATATGTCACTTCTAATTTGGTAGTAGATTGCTAGAATTTACTATCTTCAGTGTATTAGAACGGAATTTGCTTTTGCACTAAGTGCACACTTTTGTTGTGAATCATTTGAAGGATGACTGGATGAATTAATATTTGTTTAAATACTGTTCAAATTAGTTTTATGCAGCTCATGTCTCCTTAGAGTTTTCAAATTACTTTTGCATTCCATTTGTTTCTTACCAGGTTTGCCCAATTTGTTCCTCCATGCCATGGGGTGACCCAAACTTCAAAAGTGCAGACTTGATACAACATTTGAAAATTCGTCATAAATTTTCATACGATACTTTTGTGGTATGTACTTTTCAGTTTCAGGAAACTTAAGTGTAAACAAAAAATCCCACTTGCACTGGGATCCTGCCTGCGAGAACTTCAGTCTCTAACCCAAGTGTACTGTCTAGGACGGGGAGGTTCCTTCATGACTGATTGAATGGTACTCGTGCCACTAAGGGCGCAGCTAGGAAACCCATCGTGCTGAAAAGGCTGTAAAGTCCAACCGAAGACTGGCATGGCTGGGAGGAGGGATGAGGAATGTTGGTTCCTTCCCCCCCCTGAAAGATTGGAGGTGAAACCAATGCCCTCTTTGCATGGAGGTTGCCTAACAATCTGCTCCTGATAAACTGGACTCTTCTTCAGGAGGTCCAGACCACCAAGGGGCCCCACATCTGCCAGGGGTGCTGGTCAACAATGCTCCACTCTGAGGCCGGAGATGCGTGAATTCCCAAAAAGGCATTTTTCCTGAATGAACAGCTTTGTTTGGAGCAGGTGGAGGGTGGTAGGTTCAAGGCCCACTCCAGAAACTTGAGCACAAAATCTACACTGATGCTTCTTTGCAGTAGTGAGGGAGCGCTGCACTGTCAGAAGTGCCGTCTTTCAGCTGAAACGTTAAACTGAGATCCCGTCTGCCCTCTCAGGTGGATGTAAAAGATCCCATGGCACTAAGAAGAGCAGGGGAGTTCTGGTATTCTGGCCAACATTTATCTTTCAACCAACACCACTAAAACTGATGATCTGGTTATCTTGTTGCTATGTGCAAATTGGCTGCTGCATTCCCTACATTACAACTGTGACTACAATTCAAAAGTACTTCATTGGATGTATAGCACGTTGGGACATCCCGAGGTCGTGAAAGGCGCTGTATAAATGCAAGTTTGTTCATTTGTTTGGTCTTTAATTTGAGGCTCTCTAAATTGTCACACTGCTTGTCCGACATCCAGTACTGGATGAGCAGAAATTTCCTCAAACTTAATATTGGGAAGACCAAAGCCATTGTCTTCGGTCCCTCCACAAACTCCGTTCCCTAGCCACTGACACCACCCCTCTCCCTGGCGACCGTCAGAGGCAGAACCAGACTGTTCGTAGCCTGGGTGTCATATTTTACCCCGAGATGAGCTTCAGACCACATACCCACGCCATCACTATGACCGCCTACTTCCACCTCTGTAACATCGCCTGACTCCGCCCCTGCCTCAGCTCATCTGCTGCTGAAACCCTCATCCATGCCTTTGTTATCTCTAGACTTGACTTCCAACGCACTCCTGGCTGGCCTTCCACTTTCTACCCTCTGTAAACTTGAGGTCATCCAAACCTCTGCTGCCCGTGTCCTAACTCTCTCCAAGTCCTGTTCGTCCATCACCCCTGTGCTCACTGATCTACATTGGCTCCCAGTTAAGCAACGCCTTGATTATTTAAAAATTCTCATCCTTGTTTTCAAATCCCTCCATGGCCTCGCCCTTCCCTATCTCTGTAACCTCCTCCAGCTCTACAACCCTTCGAGATCTCTTCGCTCCTCCAATTCTGGTCTATTCAGCATCCCCAATTTTAATCGCTCCACCATTGGTGGCCGTGCCTTCAGCTGGCAAGGCCCTAAGCTCTGGAATTCTCTCCGCCTCTCTACCTCTCTTTCCTCCTTTAGGAAGCTCCTTAAAACCTACCTTGTCATCTGCCCTAATATCTCCTTATGTGTCAAATTTTGTTTGATAACCCTCCTGTGAAGCGCCTTGGGATGTTTTACTACGTTAAAGGTGCTATATAAATACAAGTTGTTGTTTGGTTTTGAGGCCCACTTTGGATAAACTTCATCGTGTCGGTCACATGAGAAGCTGGATCTGGGCTTGTAGTACATAAGAACATAAATAGGCGCAGGGAGTAGGAGTAGGCCATACGGCCCCTCGAGCCTGCTCTTCCAACAAATCTCCAAAGCTGAAACCCTCAACTACAGCTGTGCGATTTGTACATCTCGACTACAATCTCTACTATCAAGTTACTTTGCAAATGATTATACATAAATATGCACTGTTTTTATTTTACAGGATTATAGTGTGGATGAGGATGAAATGCTGCAGGAAGCCATTGAACTTTCTCTGCAGGACAGAAGTATGAGATTCTAGGTTAAGTACCAGCTTTTCTGGCAAACAGCAACACCTGAAGCTCCGTTCTATGATTACTGCTACTGTAGCGGTTTTATATGTGTATAAATCTATCTTGTGCACTTTTGATGATTCTTTAGTTATAACACTTGTAATGGTGATGAAAGAAAAAGAGAGTTGTACTTGTACTATCATAAGTCTACCATCATCATCAGTATGGTCCTCTAGGATGCAATTGGGCTATATAAGTATAGGGCATACTAAAAATCATAGAGGTTGCATTTTATCAAATAGGATATCCTCTGTCTGAGGATTATAATAGCACTTTAATCATGATGTTTAGAAATGGATATATTTGCTTTTTGATTAAAGTCCAGTTATACTGCCATGTAATGTAATTTGTGTTTACTGCTAGCTATTTCGAGCTTTTGGAAAGACTAATAAAATATTAGTTGGATTTCAGGTACATTGTGATTTGGTTAATACTTTTTCATTGCTGCTAACAAAATCGCATTCTTACTGTTCACATGTTTAAAAGCTGCATGTTCCCATGATTTCATTAGCATTTTTTAAAACTTCATAAAACATGCTTATCTTCATAATGGCAATCTCAGTCTCTTAATGGTAACAAACTCTAAACTAGTGTGTTTATCTTCTTGTACGAAGCACTACCATAGAAAACAAACTGCCACAAGTACCGGTTCTTGTCCATTATTGCCCAAAACAGCATTTATCTCAATATTTGTAACACCATTTTCAGAATGTCTGGCGTAGGTAGTGGAGCTGTCAACATTGGGCAATGATGAGAGTGACATTTATGACCAGTAGGAGTAACACACATTGTAAACCCATTTAAGCTAATGAAACTATGTATACTTTATAGGGTGGTATACATCCAAATAAACAAAATGAGTTACTCCCTCCAAAAGAGTAACATTTGGCAGGTCTAAAGAGGTAGTTTCATTGTGTTCTAAAGACTGCTAAAAATCTAGCTAGGCTCAGCAAAAAAAATCATGAGTTTGATGTAGAAGCAGTCACAAGAATGTAATAAGCCTGTCATCTCAGAAATATCAATATAAATAGAGATTACTTGCCTTTAGGGTTGCCAACTCTAGTTGGATGTATTCCAGGAGGTTACCTTATGACCTCCTGCCTCCAAACACCCCACCTCCACGCTCCCGCTATCGGTCGTCTGACACACCCACCTTCGCAGCGCACCACCTTCCCATGGCTGTTGGAAAGCAAACAGACTCTTGGTTACCCAATTGGATGATTCTTGACTGTCAGTAAAAACAGCCTTTATTCCCATCTCCAATATATTTTTTATAACTAATAATAAACAAAAGTGTTCAAAGAAATAGAAAGAAAACACTTTTTTAGTGCCCTTTTGACTTTTCTCCTGGGTTGCTTGCAGCAGTGTCCAGGAGATTAATCTTTAATTCCTGGAGACTCCAGGGTAATCCTATTGGTTGGCAACCCTATTCACCTTTCATAGACTTTGCCTTCAAAGAGGTATCATCTACACACTGGTGGAGTGAGCCCACGACCTAAACTATCACTAAACAAACCGATTTATGTTAATGTGACTGTAGAAAGAACTTAACTGATTTTCTTGGACTGCAAAACAAAAAATCTTCAAAATTCTTTTTCGCACAGTTGAAAAACCTGTCCACGTGATTTAATGGCCATCTGTAACATATCCTCTGTTTCTTCATGGTAGTTGTGATTTATTTATAACTCTTAAAAATTTGTCTCTGCTACAGATAGCTACTCAGACTCGGTGGTGTCAGCCACTCCCTTAAGTGGTCTGTTTCTTGTGGAAGTTGACTCCTCCTGCTCTATGCTTATTAGTACAGTAGTGGGACCCAGGAGTGTTGTGGACAGGATCTCCATGCCCGCACACGTGTACTCCAATCTCTCCAATGGCAGACTTAGTTAACACTAGGCGAGATGATGTTTGGTTTGGTTCGTAAGCTGCTTTATTCCACAGTAGGCAAAACATACACGGCACTGAATTATAATGAGACACACTTGGTACAATCAGTACAACTTCTGTTCGCATACTATTACCAAAATAAAGAACACTCAAGCACTTGCCAACTTTGGCAGGTCATCTTACTCAATAATATAAAAGATAAATCTCTCTTTGCATCCTATCCTCTAACCAGCTTTACTTTTCTTCCCAAATAGCTGTAAATTTTGCTATTTAAATAATAAAATGAACTTATGTAAGGGCAGAATGTATGATTTGAAAATGGTGACTAAATTACATCTGTGCACTCTGGTACAATTATTTCCCGATCTTCTAACCCTGCTTCACCTGAAGACTACACTTGATCTTGCAATGCCACAGGAGATTGATTAGTCTAAATAATATTTCTGTGTTGTAAATGTAATCCATGTAGTGTGTGGGCTCTGTTGTATAAGTCGGATGGTGCGCTATTAACAATCCCCTGTTTGCGTGTTGACAGGCTGTATATTTCCAGGGTAGGCATAATTAGAATGTTATGGGCGGTGTGGATATTGGGCTGGATTTTGCGGTAGAAATAGCTGTGAGGCTTTATGTGGAAATCGGACAGCAACTCGCGGAAATCATGAAGTTGCTGTCTGAGTTGCCCTGCTCCTCCAAAAGCTCTGCGATCATGGTATCTCCCCGAGATACTCACCATTCAAATACATTGAATGGCGTGACGTTGCTGTACTTTCCTGATATATACGAACTAAACTCGCCAAAAAAGTTAGGGCTTGTCCATTCCAGTGCAAGTACATTTTTAATGGTGTGATAAGCAATGTTCCCTCTTTTTTCATGCACGATCCCTTTGAATTTGCTGCGCGTGCGCGGTATCTTTTCCGGCGCCCACAGCTGATGAGCGGTCTGCGCGGGACGTCCCGATTGATGTGCAGTCACGTGCCCGTGCATCTTCGGGGGAACGTTGGTAACAAGTCTTAATTACTGCCAAATAACCTCTCTGGCACTAAAAATTAACTTTTACACATGTGGATTCTCATTCCTTCAGGTTTTAATTATTGTTGGAGATTCTAAAAAAAAAGTTAAAAATTTACATTTTATTTTACTTTTTCTTTGTCTCTTTTATCTCCCTCTCTTAATCCAATTCTTTCCTTCTATTTCTCTTTCTATACCTGATTTGACATTGCAATAACTGTTCTAACTTGCACTTCCTGGTTAGACTCTGCACTGCTCATTAAGGATTCTTCAATCTGATTGGTTAAAGAGATACACAGATCTTTGCCCTGTTCACACAGGTCCCAGATGCTCTGTAGTGGGCACTGCACTTTTTCGATAGTTGGCTGATGGGCACTTCCAGTGCAAAAACCCATAGAGAGTCTTGTGGGCAAGTGCAAGTGTAATGAACCGCTGGCGCCGTTCATTCGCTGCTGACCACAAAATCTGTCCCATTGTCTCATCGGTAGCTTGCTGTTAATGGACAGGAAACCATGTGCTGTTTAAAGGGGCATATCTATTTTAGTCAGCAAAAGGGATTAGTGCAACATCGTACAGTCATGTCCACTAGTACTCATTCCAGCAACTGGCCACCCTGATTTACGGATGGAGCAGTAGGAATATTATTGCAACAAATGAAGTGGAGACAGAAGGACCTCTTTCTTACAGATCATCTTCAGGTGGGGAGACAAGTGACTCAAGGTACTTAGCAGGAGATGGCAACACCTATTCATGCCAATTGCATTATTCAGCAGACCTGGGGGGAGTGCCACAAAAAGTTCAATGACCTTGAGATGTGCCAAGGTAGGAGGGTCCTACCATAACCTTATATTAATGATATGCATGACATGTCCGGTTACTTCCCACCCACATAGTCTTTATTCAGAACGGTACAGCTCATCCTTCCCTTGTTCCCCCAACAACTTTTTCTACTGTACTGCATGTTCCTGGAATAATACTCTCTATGGGCTGCATGGTAATTGCTGGGTATCACTGTCCTAATTTCATTTTTTCAAAACTTTCTACTCTGTTTGCAGGAAGAGGCTGCGTAATACCATTTCTATTCTCTATCTTCCTTTTGAAGAGGCAGCCTAAACTATTCCTGAGGAAGAGACTATTGAAGAAATGGGTGGGAATGTAGGAGGCCTGGCTGCGGTTTTGTAGCAAACTTTTTTTTTTCTCATCCTATTACTTATAGATTCACTCACTCACTGGAACCAAACCACATGCTAAAGCACATGTCAGTCACTGAGCAGAAAGCTACATTTCAAGAGTTGTCATGAAGACAGAATTGTAACACTTGTTCCTCTTTCTCCAGGTGTGACGTATAAAGTTGAGTCAGGATCCAGGGAAATGGAGGAAGCCAACACTTCACAGCATGCACTGTCTATCACTCACCTGCAAATAAAAGTGGAGGTATATCGAAACACAGCTTTTGAGAGTAAGGTTGAGGAGAGTGCCCTAGTTGAGAGACAGAGAGGGAGGTGGTGTCTGAGGAAGAGTAGAAACTAACTTGCTGGAGAGCCAGAATGTCTCCAGCCTTAACTGACAAAAACGGGAATCTAGATCTTGGGACCTGCTTTATGAACATCAAAAATTGCTGCAGGCATTGGATACTGTGCTACGCAACCTTCAAAAAGTTGCAGCTAGTGTGGAAGTGTTGACAGCTGTAGGTGGGTTATATCGATACACAGAATCGGAACACCACTGTCCACCAGGAAGCATGTGGCAACTCCAGGGGCATCTGTACCTAAGCTCTAAGGCCAATCATAGCATTAAAGCTCAGACGACTGCCATCAAGATCAAGAGTTTCAATGTGCCATAAGCTGTCTCCACCACCTTGGACAGGCTTGGTGACTGCTGGGAAAGAGTCATGGATTAAGGCTTCAACAACTTAATTGCTGCCATTGGGTCTGCTTGCAGATCAGTAGGTAAAGTGAGATGGTGCCTAGTATTAAAAGGAATGTGTGGTATGGGCATGGATGATGTCTCTCAGAATAACAATGTGTTCTTCGGTCACCCCCGCCCCCCCCCCCGCCCCCTCGGTTACTGCACATGTGCAAGGAAGTAGGCCAGATCCGCTGTCTCAGCAGTTGCCAAAATGTCAGTGTCACATTTCAGGATTGTTTGACAATTTTTCCACAGAAAAAATTTGAAAAGAGCTGTATTTAAATGTTGGCTTTTTAAAGCAAAGTACATTCAAACAAGTTTAACAGAAAATGCACAGAGACAAAGGGTGGTTAAAATTCCAATGAGCTAGGCACCAAAGCTGTTTCTGCAAAGACCGAAAAGAATCAGTTCATCAGCTTGTCTCAATAATCAATAAACACCTCAAGTCCATTGTGTTGGGGAGTCGCTGCTCCCTGGCACTCAGCAGGAGTTATCTGGCATAGGCCTGCCCCTCAAGTTATGAACAAAGGAGATAAAAATAAACACAGATACACAACAGAAAGCTACAAGGATTTTGCCCAGGCTCAGAAGGGAGTTCAAAGTTATTTTGTTTATGTCAAGCAAGGTGGCCCACGAATGTGGGGAAGTGTAGAGTGTACATTTTTTTAATTATAACATGAAGACGAGGTATACTTACTGAATTAAGTGAGTCCTGTCATAACAGTTGCTCCGTACGTTCACTTGCTGTCTGAGAAATCAAACCGACTAATGTTTTGTTCAGGCCTCTGGTGTCAGTTGCTCCCGTAAGCAGATCCCAAGTCCCTCACATGTCAGACTTGACTTGCATTGCTCAATGTCTAGTTTTATGGTAGCATAATTCAGGGAAACTGTATCCCTCTTGATACATGAACTGGATATTGGGGGTAATTTTCACATGCACGGGTGCGTGAAATGGGTTTGTGATCGACTGATTGTTATACACCCCCGTCTGATTTTCTTTTACATTGACTTCAAACATAATTGACTAAAAGGTGTGAACCTACTGGCATGAAACACCTCATTTGTGCAGAGTGTATCTTGGACTACAGAATTTATCGTATTGAAGATGAATGCCACTTGTGAATCTAGCTCTGAGATTCGCATTAATGAGAAAAAAATAACGTTGGAGCATTTTTCTTGCAACCAGTAAATTCCATCATTTCAATACTAATTTTTTTGATCAGTCCGGTGTCTGTCATGTACAGAAACTCATTACTATGCTTAATAATTTTCAAAGCAAACTATTGAGAAATCCACATAAGAGTTTCTGTTACAATAGCAAAATACTGCGGATGCTGGAAAACTGAAATAACAACAGAAAGCGCTGGAAAAACTCAGCAGGCCAGGCAACATCCGTGGAGAGAGAAACAGTTAATGTTTCAGGTCGAAACCCTTCGCCAGAACTAAGAAAAAAGCAGGAAATGAAACAGATGAAGTTGGAGGCTGGGGGAAGGAATAAAAGAACAAAAGGGGAGACCAAACGCAGATTGGGTGACCGCTTTGCGGAACACCTCCGTTCAGTCCATAAGGGTGACCCCGAGCTTCCGGTCGCTTGTCATTTTAATTCACCGCTCCACGCCCACTCAGACCTCACCGTCCTCGGCCTCTTGCATTGTTCCACGGAAGCTCAGCGTAAGCTCGAGGAACAGCACCTCATCTTCCGATTAGGCACTTTACAGCCTTCGGACTCAATATCGAGTTCAACAATTTCAGATCATAACCTCGGCCCCTACCATATATATATATTTTTTTTTTTTTATCCACACTTTTGGTTTGTGCCTTTTCCCTTTTTTTTTCTCTCTCCCCCGTGGCAGCTGTCTTTCATTCTGCCAGCACATTTCACACTTCTGAGCCATCTTTTGTTTCTTAACCTGTCCTATTACCATCTCGTCTCGCCTTGAGCATCTCTAATGTCTCTACTCCTCACAGACCTCCCCTTTTGTTCTTTTATTCCTTCCCCCAGCCTCCAACTTCATCTGTTTCATTTCCTGCTTTTTTCTCAGTTCTGACGAAGGGTCTTCGACCTGAAACGTTAACTCTGTTTCTCTCTCCACGGATGTTGCCTGGCCTGCTGAGTTTTTCCAGCGCTTTCTGTTGTTATTTAAGAGTTTCTGTTGCCTGATATGGGGTGCACATTTCCCTTATAGGTACATATCCAACGTGCCTAAGGCCAGCTTATCTTCAATGGAATGGAAAGGAAAATCGAGCAGGTTGTGTAACGGGCGGCCGATCTGCAACCGCCCATGGCCAAAGTGAAAATTACTCCCAGCGTGCCTTTTGCACATGCCCTTGCCTTCTCCAATCTTTATAGATGGGCTAGCTTAGCAAGACGAGGTCAGAACGAAACATTAAGTAGTTTTATTTCTCAGACAGCAAGTGCAAGTTACAGAGCAACGGTTATAAATTATCTCTCATAATTTAATCAGTACAACTTCTCCTTGCATAATACAAAATAATGAACATGCATGCTTCCCCACGTCAAAAAATAAAATTAATGTTGAAAATAAATAAAAGCAGGGCAGATAAAGAATGAGTTGAAGGGAGGATGGGGCAAGAGGAACAGTAGAAATATATTAATCATTTTTCATTCAAATTGTGTTTTATGTACTATTTTAGTTATAGAGTTAAAGCTGCTCCTGATGTTTGCCTAGGCCCTAAGCTCTGGAATTCCCTCCCTAAACCTCTCTGCCTCTCTACCTCTCTTTCCTCCTTTAAGACACTCCTTAGAAACTACCTCTTTGACCAAGCTTTTGGTCACCTGCCCTAATTTCTCCTTATGTGGCTCAGTGTCAAATTTTTTGTCTTATAATACTCCTGTGAAGCACCTTGGGATGTTTTACTGTGTTAAAGGCGCTATATAAATACAAGTTGTTGTTGTTTGAGTAAATTTATTACTGTAAAATTAGTGTTATTTTTAGTGACGCAAGTCAGCCCAAGCAGAAAGTAATTTCTGTGGACCTGTCGGGAATCTAAACGTCAAATGAACAAATTTAAATGATCCCGATAATCATAGCAGTGGCAACAATAGACTTTACTTTTGCTTTTTACTACTTTGACATATGACACCTAGGAGGCGTATTGGATACTATTATGGTATTTATCCGACAGGTTAAGTGATGATGTAATGCAATTTATTACTTGTGCATAATTCAGTCCCCTCTGCCTGTTGGGAATCTGACGGATATATTTATCCAACTTGTACCACTCAACTGAGGAAATACCAGTGGAAATAAGGCATCAAGGTAATGACGTATCACCACATTTCTATGCATTTCCTTAGGGTTTTTAAAAAACTTCTTGTTTCCAACTCAGATCTTGCTACAAATATTGATTACTAATGAATCTATCATAGCATTGCTCAGAGGATAGGATACTTTCTTATGAGAGTTTTCCACTATATATCCCAATGAATAATTTTCCATGGCATTACTAACAGACATAAATAACTTCTTGTAACTGTGTCTGTGCTTCTTTTCCTCTCTCTAATTCTTTTTGTGTCACTCTCTATTTTTATCTTCTCTTTTTCTCCCTGCCTCTTCTGTTTGTCTTCAGTCACCCTGTGTAGCTTTCACGCATGTTCCCTTACTGATCTACTCAGTGTGTGCCTGTTACCTTTCTCAGATCCAAGGGTATGCAGGAAAATGGGAGGCAAAGTTGCAGGTGGGGGCAAGGGAAAGCTGTTGCAGAGTATTACAACAAGGACAATTGAGAGGGTCTGAGGGATTGCAGTCAGGAGGAAGCAAGGAGTTGGGCTTGAAACATGGAAGGGAGTTGGTGGAAGGGTCCCTGGTCTGGGAGGGATTTAATGCAGTTTGGACCAGGGATGGGGTATGGCATCACTCCGGTGTGGGAACACTCAGTGGGCCAAGACAGACTGAGAATGGCTCGGGATGGGTTAGGAATGATTCTGGATGATGGGGGCAGACTACTGAAAAGAGCACAGGATGCTTGTTGAGTCACACCACTAAAGGGAGCATGTCTGACCAAGGCACTGAAGGGAGCATGGGAAGAGGGTTGAGTCAAACTGTCAAAGGAAGCATGGGATCTGGCCATGATGACATGAACATGGCAACACGGTGGCATAGTGGTTAGCCCTGTTGCCTCACAGCGCCAGGGACCCAGGTTCGAATCCGGCCTCGGGTGACTGTCTGTGTGGAGTTTGCACATTCTCCCCATGTCTGCGTGGGTTTCCTCCGGGTGCTCCGGTTTCCTCCCACAGTCCAAAGATGTGCGGGTTAGGTTGATTTGGCTATAATAAATTGACCCTTAGTGTTAGGGGGATTAAATACGTGGGGTTACGGGGATAGGGTGGGATATGTGTCGGTGCAGGCTCGATGGGCCGAAATGGCCTCTATCTGCACTGTGGGGATTCTGTGATTCTGGGAACAGAGGCATCAACAGAATAAAAATAGGTACCAAAGCCTGATGCAGTAATTCAACCTCGAGCCAAGTACTCCAACTTTAAACGCAAGCTCCTAACATATGGAGGTCTCTGCAAGAAAAATATTTTCCAGGCATTCCCAGCACAATAATTGAACTTTGAGTAATCAGAAGCATTTTATTCTGAATTGTTTAATTTTTTATGGGTTTCTTATGTTATAAATGTAACTTACAAGGGGATCTTTTCAGCTAGCTTCAAAATCACAATGGTGGCTCAAACACAGTTAACAAAGTTATTTGGGGATTTTTTATTACCAGTTTGGGAATAGTAGCTTTGGAAAAAAAAATGAACCATTTGATTGCTCAGTTTTTTGGTGCTTACTCATTCCCGATTGGCACTTACTGGCTGAATGTTTTTTTATTCGTTTATGGGATGTGGGCGTCACTGGCAAAGCCAGCATTTATTGCTCGTCCCTAGTTGCCCTTGAGAAGGTGGTGGTGAGCAGCCTTTTTGAACTACTGAAGTCGATGTGGTGAAGGTACTCCCACAGTGCTGTTAGGTAGGGAGTTCCAGGATTTTGACCCAGTGACGATGAAGGATCGGCGATATACTTCTAAGTCAGGATGGTGTGTGACTTGGAGGGAAACTTGGAGGTGGTGGTGTTCCCATGCGCCTGCTGCCCTTGTCCTTCTAGGTGGAAGAGGTCGCGGGTTTGGGAGGTGCTGCTGAAGAAGCCTTGGTGAGATGCTGCAGTGCATCTTATAGATGGTACACACTGCAGCTGCTTTTGATTTTTTTGTGTTTAATCAATTAGTTAATTGGTTGAAATGAGCACAGATCTGTTAAGTTACCAATTACTAATTTTTGCCCTACATGTTTATAATGCTTTTGAGAAGTGATGCCCTGAGATGTAATCGTTTGATGTCTGACACCGCAGAGACCACATTTGTAGGCGAGATGTCTTTGAAAGGTGTGCTGTGAAAGACATGCTAGATGTAAGACTTTTAGTTATATAATGTGGCCAACAGTATGATATAAAAATATGCATATATCATGCTGGCCATAATGCTCTTGTGAATTCCTAACTTCCAGTTAGTAAAGTTTATCATAGTACTGGACTGATCTTGACATATCCTTTTGTTGAATATGAAGTTTTCATTTGTTGCACAGCAGCTTTGTGTAATTTTATAAATTATTTGTAACAGAAGAAACTGCGCCAGAACTTATTACCAATGCAGCACATGACAGCCAACAGATAGATCATTGTGCTGTTGCAATTACATCTAGTCATGAGTTATTTCAGGAGTTTATTGAGTATAAATGGTTCCATAAGCAACAGATATCAGTGACTTTTAATTTTTTTCACTTGCATATCCACAACGAATTACATTTATACAGAAAACACCCCAAAGTGCGTCACCGAGGAGAAAGCTACTGTGGGCAGTAATGGAAGAGTTTGGAGTGCTGACTGGCACGAGTTCTAATAGGCGATACCATCCACCAGTCCTACCTCCATTTGTGATGTCATTTTGCAAGGGGGAGCACACAGGAACTGCCTGCAACCCTCTCCCCCCCAGGAAACCCCAGAGCTTCTCAAATGTAGCAAAGACCCAGCACAACTGGATCCCACCACAAATTCCACTGCCACCTGTGCTGATTGTGCCCTGAATCCACCTAAAACATCACTCATTTTCAAGGTCAGTATTTTTAAGCTGAATATATTTGCCTGAAACAGCACACTAGAGGGAGCTTTGGCACTAACGTTAGAATGTTGGATATTTGTAATTATAAGTTGGCTCCTAAGAAGAAATATACAGGCTGACTTCAATATAACGAACCCTGCTTATAATGAACAGCCGGTTTTAACGATGCTAATGGCAAGACCCGATTTTTTTTCAATGGAAATCAGCCCTACTACAATGAACATTTGAGCAGGATCAGCCCGGCTACAACGGTGGAATTCAAGCTGAGGCTAATTGAAAGATAACCAATTGTAGTGTGAATCCCGCATTTGTTGCCTGTTAAGGCACATCTGCACGCAAACTGAAATGAGGCAACTGGTAGAGGCAACTGCAATGAGGAAACAGGCATGTGTGTGAAGATGGCGAGTAAGAGATTTCTTTGTCTCTGAAAACAGAACTTCAAATCATCGATGATTTGGACCATAAAGGAAAATTGCAAGCCACAATCTGCAAAGAACTCTGCTTAGCAAAGAGCACTGCTACAATCGTGTGGGTCAGCAGAGGAAACATCAAGTCTGCTATCGTCGAAGAACGTCGAGCCAGAGAAAACAAATCCACACTGTGACTCATGAAGATCTTGATGAAGAAGTCTATCGCTGATTTAAAATGATTAGAGAGAGTAATAGAACATTATTGAATCAGTGACATTGAATCGGGGAGAGGATGAGGACGAGGACATAGAAGGCACAGAACCAGTTATCCCTTCACTGGATGACTGAGGATCTTTTTGGACTGGTTAACAAGGTAGAAACAGTGTGCATTGAGAAAAGCATGAATAATATGAAACAGTGTACACTGTATAGCTTTTTTAACATAAAGAACTGATGTTTAATTCAAATTGGTCATTTCTTTATTTTTAAGATGCGGCAAATCGCCAAAAACTACTATAGTGAACACCCTGATATAAGGGATCTGTCAGACTCAAGCGGGTTCATTATAGTGAAGTTCGCATATATACAATATATATTCATAATATTGAAAAGAAAAGCAATGTTATTAAATATGATATAACTTTTAGTATAAGATAATTTTATCAAGCTAATCCTTTCACTTCTGCTTGTCTCAGTCTCATAAAGTGGGGTGTGAAAGTTGAACAGAATCTGAAGGAAATTGCAATATGACTAGAAACTTGTTCAAAAGCAAAATACTGCAGATGCTGGAAATCTGAAATAAAAACAGAAAATGCTGGAAATACTCAGCAGGTCAGGCAACATCTGTGGAGAGAGAAACAGAGTTAACGTTTCAGGTCGATGACCCTTCGTCAGAACTGGAAAAAGTTAGAGATGTAACAGGTTTTAAGCAAGTACAGAGGCAAGGAAAGGGGGAAGGAGAGGAAAGAACAAAAGGGAAGGTCTGTGATAGGGTAGAAGGCAGGAGAGATTAAAAGACAAAAGGGATGATGGCGCAAGGCAAAAAGAGATGGTAAGGGGACAAGTAAAGAAACAAAAGATGGGTCTAGAAGAGGGGTAAATGGGAATAGCAGAAACATCAACAGCTGCCGTCCGAAAAAAGCATCAAAAGCTGCCGTTAGAAACTTGATGCCACCTTTTGGTGCAAATCTGCACAAATGTAATTGCAGAATTTCAATTGATCATTTTATAGAATGTAACTTACACAGTATTTTAAAAGGATGCATTAATTTCAATACAGTTAAGCTGCTGAAACTGAGAAATCATTGAAATTATGAAAGGGCTTGTTTTTAACAACAGTAATGTGTCTGTTGGGATGCTGTGTTGAAAGTTCCCTATTAAAGAAAGAAAACAAAAACTTGCATTTATATAGCACCTTTCACAACCACCGGACGTCCCAAAGCGCTTTACAGCCAATGAAGTACTTTTTGATGTGTAGTCACTACTGTAATGCTACTTATTATGATATAGAAGCCTAACATGATCTTTTCACATTTTATGGTTATGTGTGTCTAAAATTTAATATGGGAGAGGGTTTAATTTTACTATTGAGAACATTATCTGCAGAGTTACAAATTATTCCCAATCCAGCTAAGAATATCAATGGAGATGTGCAATACCAAAAATAACCAGTAGATGTCACCATTGGCAGTATCTGAAAACCAATAAACCTGTTCCATATCAGTAACTGTAAAAAAAAACTCCATGCAGTATAATAAAGTAATTCAATTTTATTAAATAAATCACTGTTAAGATCCAATTGGCAAAGATTATTTTGTCAGTACAAATAATTAATCAATTGGTTCATTCTGTGAATTTCCCAACCTTTACAAAAGTGAAAAACCTTCCTGTGATAATTGCAGTTATTAAAACTAAATTGTTGCACCAAAAGATATAAGGAAAATAGCAAAGAAATATGTGTTTTAACTCTACTGTGATTCCATCTCATTAGCATAAAGCTCAGATTCTTTAGGTTATTTTATAAACGGTGTGCATCTACTGGCTTGAAACACCTCATTTATGCCTGGTGTATCTTGGACTATAGAAATGATCATATTGAACATGAATGCCACTTCTCAATTCTGCTCTGGGGTTGATAATGAAAAAAGTTCTGGAGCATTATTTTGTAATCAGTAAATTGGATTATTTCAATATTACATCAATATTAAAACATTTCGATCAGTCTGACATGCACAGAAACCCATCACTATGCTTAATAATTTGCAAAACAAACTATTGAGAAATCCGCATAGTAGAGTTTCTGTTGCCTGATATGGATGGAGTGCACATTTCCGCACCCAAGATGGCTAAGGCCAGCTTAACTTAGACACAGGTTATCAAGAGCTAAGGCTTGTGGACCCCAAAATGAGCAGAGGAGTAATGAGCTGGTGTTTAACCAGCTAGAACTATGCGGCTTACCAGCACAAAGCACTGGTAAGTTTCCTGCTGCTTGTCCACTTACGACCTGTTGGGACATTGGGTTGTAATGGGTCCCATCAATGAGCCAGGTTGCTGGCCAATCATCAGTGACACCATAGAGTAGTACAGACTTGTCTGGGCTCAAGTATTGGATGACCAAGCCTGTCACAGAGCATTAAAGAGCATTGACTTAGTTCCAATCTCCCATTGCCAGTAACCATTTTGACCCCAAAGAGACCCTGCTCATCCCTACCCACCCGCACACACACACACAGAAAATTGTCCCTACTTGGGCATCAGAAACTGAAAACTGTGGGTTTCAGCTCTCACTAGGCAGACAGCGGATATGAGGATCATCTCATCATTAGGTATATTATGAGTCCATTGTTGTCATCCTGCTCACTACAGGATGAACACACTATTATACCACACTTGGGAACAGCCAGCACTCTATTCCCCCTGATGAAAATGGCAAATGGAGTGAACTCGAATCCCAATGAGTCTGTCAGCAACTGAATTATTTCAGAAATACCTGAAACTTCCTTTAGGATGCCATGGTTGATGAAGACGTTGAACAATATAATGGACAATCTACGACTTTCCCTCACTGATCTTTTGACTGAGAATTGTGTGTAAAGCTACAGCCTACCCTCTGACTTCCTCAAGAAAACGAAATCCAGTCTCCTGCCTTATAAGGACAGGCCACCTCTTAGTAACTTGAAATGCCGTTTGTATCTGAGCAATGAAATTCTGCTAAATATTAAATAACCAAAAGTGTAATTGAACTGCAACATTACACCATTTTATATTTACATGCTTGCCCGTTTCAGAAAACCAACAGATTTCTGCACATTGTTTTTTTTTTAAAGAAAACTATATTGGATAATGCTCGAGAATAATTACCTATCCTTGATGTGTTCCTGAAGATAGCTTCGTTAAACGGCCTTCCTTTAACTAGTATTTTCTCTTTAGTTTTATACAATCCGATTTTAGAAAAACGTTAAAACTAACCCAATTAAATCGTTATTATAATTATACCATTTTAAGAAACTCCTTTTTGAAATGCTATATGGACCAGACACCTTAAAAGGGTTGCTCGAGATTTCTGCAGCCACCTGCCATGAAAAGAGTTTTGACATTATCGTGTCAAACTCTGGTATCACCTGAATGAAAAAGAAAGAACATCTTTAATAATACTGGGATTATCTGAAGATGCCTTAGTTAATCCGGATATTTTTTCTGGCGACGCTGATTCAATGGGTTAACCTGAAATCTCCTCAAGCACCTGCCCTGAAGGCACGGACTTTCTCTGCAGTTGTATCTACTCCAGCCCAAGTGCCCCCCATCCGAATACCTTTCACTGCCTGCACCTGTCCCGAAGCTTTCAGCCTGTCTCATCTGTCCTCGCACCTGGATGACATCACCAGCACAACGCCAGGCAGGTGCATCCTGTCCCGACACGTGGCTCGGAGCCTGGGGGGACAATGTCTTGGAAGAAATCTGAGTCACAACAAGCCAATGTTTTGTTTGTCTGCGTGGAATTTTGTACGTGCCAACAACTCCAAAGAAGAATCACTTACTGCTCTTTAAACAAGCGAGATGGGACTTGCATGGCACCCCTTGTATTATGCATATTTTGCTCTTTGAATTCGCGTTGTAAGCGGAGGAAGACAATAACACCACGCCGGTTTAGCTTGGACGACGATGCACTATCTTCAGTTCAAAAAGTTGAATTCATGTTTGCAGAAAATAAAGCCCTTAGGTTTTACAAGAATAATCTGAAAGCGTCTCGCATTCAAAATCGCGCGCATTAAATCTATTGTTATGCCTCCAGCAAACTGTGGGCTGCATCCAGCAGATCAGAAATACATTTATATTTAATGCATGAGGAAGAATGCAGTTCGCTTTTCCAAGTCTCAAACACAATTGCGACATCATACAAGTGTTTGAGATGTGTTTCCAAACGCAATAACCCAAACATTCATGTTATTGTTTAATAATGGTCATCTGTTTGTGTTGTTAACGGGACAATCCTGCACAATGTGGAGCTCGGCGGCGCACAGGGATGCTCTGGGCCTGATCTGGGTTCCCGCAGTAAATTACCTGTCGAATACCCGTGTCCTTCATTCAGATTTATAACTTTGTACAGTTGCCAAGTGGCAGAAACGGAGGGGAGGGCGGCGGCGCAGCTATCCCGCTTATCTCTGCGCTGCGCAGACTTACGCGAGGAACTGCACGCCTCAATTTACAGTTTAGGTTTTCTCCCAAGGAATCTAACACATGCAGTCACGATTACCAAAGCAAATAATCAATGCCCGTCGCTTTGCGTCGTATAGAAGTTCGCAAAGAGCCCAGGCAACTTTGAATGGAGATTTGACAAAGTGACAATTGACACAGGACTGGGATCTGCAGTTCAAAACTACCAACAATCAGTTCCCAGGCAAGCTGGCGGAGAATTCGCCTGGGCTTATTCGTGGATTAGTAACTAGACCAGTGAGAGATTTCTTACCCTATGCAATATTAAACACCTCGCGTTTGGAATTAAAACCGAGGAGACTCCTCAAAAATGTTTGAATTCTGGTTATAATCAGTCAACTTGCTTTTAGCCATTCCTCTCTTTCAGCGCCCATTGAACTTTAAATTGAACTTTAATACCCGAATGCATAATCTGCAGTAAAATGCCCAGCCTAATGAATATTTGTGAGGGGCAATTTGGAGCTCGTTCAGTTGCTGAGCGGCTGTGAACTGTTGCTCTTGTGCTAAGCGCTTATTCCGGCAGACAATGGACTTCGATCGGTCCGTTAATGTCAGCCGGTCTCTCTCGGGGAGTCTGTGCAGTGAGATCCTGAGGTTTGCAGCTTTGCACCAACACCTGTTGGGAGCAGATCCTGGAGCTTAAGCTCCTCCTCGTCTCTCGGCTTCCCCTGGTCCCTCTCTCCGATTGGATGGCGATGGGACAAATGCCAGTTCCTCCTCCTCCTCCAGCCGGCTCCAGGACCCAATATTTACACCAGATCGCGCACATTTTCCACAAGTGGGCTGACTGCATTAAAAGGACGAGGTGGATTCAATCGAGGCAGGCACTCGCTGTTCAAACAGGACTTGGAGAATTTAGGCAACCCGGAATCTCATCAAGATGCCCAGGTCCTTTCTTATTAAGAAGCATTTCTCGACCAGCAAAAAACCCAACTACAGCGAGCTGGACAGCCAGACAGGTAAAGGGACCGTGTGAGACAATCACATTGGCGACATTTAGCCTCTCTTTTCGGGTTTGTTAGCGACCAATGATATTTTGATTTATTGCTACAACTATGGATGTAGTTTACTCCAGAATAGTGAAATGTCAATGTAAATGTACCACGTTGCCAAGTGCAGAGGGTGCTTTGGACTGTGTGAACACAGACTGCAGCCTCATTAAAGTTAGGATTAGCAACCAAAAAAAAAATCGTAAAGCCTTTGCTCGGGGGCATGTTAATGTGACTGTTCGATAGGCAACATCGATATGACCTGCACACATGTTGTTGTTTCCGATTTATTATGCGATTTTTGAAAGTAATAAACTCATATTTGATCAATCTGGGACCCGTGGGCTGGTTTGTTAACTGGTCCGTTTTGTGTCAGCAGATGCGAGCAGCTCGGATATATTCCCCATTCATTGATGCTCATGTTCTTGTTGATTTCAGTGATTATCTCGCCATTCCTTTATGAGAAGTATCCGATCCCAGTCATCCCTCAGCCTGAAATCCTCAGTTCCGGAGCTTATTACCCCACCATCGTGTGGGACACTGGATTGATCTCAAGCCTCTGCTCCGCTGAAATCGAAACGAACCTTTCCGGTGTGAAAAGCGACCCCCCTTCGGCGGACAACCCCAAACGACGCAAACCTCACGACCTCGCATCCCTGTCGAGCGAGGAAGAGGACGGGAAGACATCGGACCCTCCCAGCCCCGACTCTTCGGCAACAGAAGCCGAGAAATTTCAGTGTAATCAGTGCAACAAGTCCTACTCGACTTTTGCCGGACTCTCCAAGCACAAGCAGCTACACTGCGAGACCCAGACCAGGAAATCCTTTAACTGCAAGTACTGTGAGAAGGAGTACGTGAGCCTGGGAGCCCTGAAGATGCACATCCGCAGCCACACGCTGCCCTGCGTTTGCAAAATCTGTGGCAAGGCTTTCTCCAGACCCTGGTTGCTGCAGGGACACATCCGCACACACACTGGTGAGTATTGCAATCCTCGGGCGCGGCTTCCAGCAAGTCAAAGCGCTTCGCAACTTTTCTTCCCCACGAAACCGTTTCTTGGGGTGGGAGATTTAACCGCTCGTGTAACTTGTTAATCCGGCAATTTCCAGCCGAAGTGGAATTTTCTCGACGTTTCACTCCACTTTGAAGTTGTCTCACACAAACCGATAGATGGTTATGCAGCAGATCACGTTGGTCGAAGTGTAACTGTGACCTGTACAAGCCCGTGCAGCCTAAATCTGAAGTGTTATTTCAAGGATATTTAATCTACCGTAGTGAGAAAGAAATATGAATGAACGTATATACACACGCGTCTCTGGATTCGGTTCTGTGAAATATTCCATTACAGTTGCCCAAACTTGTATTTTATTTAATATTTGTGCGAGTGTTTACGATTCGTGCTTTTTGCTATGCATGGTCATTCTAATAAGTGCAGTAAACTCACTCTTCCCAATTTATTTGAAGTTTTATATGCTTAGCGTATTTCACATACTGATATATAACTTACTCCCCTTTGAATCAGTACAAAAGACACACATGGTGCAATAAAACCACCTTTCAGCCAAAACATTGTTGGTGGCTTTCCAGACTGCGTTTTTGTTCCATACATTGTCTCCAGCAGCTAAAAGAGGATGTTCTTAGTGGGAAACAAAAAGACCCTGTTGTGATTCTTCGTTTCACCACTATTGCATTTAATTCTTTTTGAGTGGTGGTGTTGTCCTGCGGAGGGCCATGCATGTGAATGGTTGACAGACATGGGGCAGGTGCATTGATGTAGCAGTGCAGTTTGTACAGTGCACCTGTTACAGTACACTGCAGGCACAGCTATAGACTCCAGCTGTCACCTATTGGGGCCATCAGTTTTAAATACAAGAATTATCACTTTTCACAATGCAGCCTCTCCAGATCTATTTATCAGCCTCTGGCATGGGTTAATTCCCACTTTGTTGTTGATTTCACACCTTCTTAAGTAACAGCAAATGCCCTCAAAGGAATTAGTTAAAGAAAACTTTTTTCATTTTTGCCTGGTAAATTGACCCTTAATCACAGTTTCTTTGAAGAGGCAATTCTAACTCTCCCCCCCCCCCCCCCCCAATAAGGACAGATGGTTTACTTGTTTCATATTTTGCTGAAGATTTAATATTAAACCTTATTTTATTGTTGGTTCACCAATGTACTGTTTAATTAGCCCTGTGAAATGCATCTAATATATTATACAATTTAGAACATACTGAGAGAACAGTGCTCTTTAAGACTCTGATCTGTGATGTTGCACCCATTGTTAATATAACTCAATATAACTATTTCCTATCTGAAAGTATGTTTGGCTGCATTGGCCTCAGTGCAAGAATCAGCATTTCAAAGATTAAATGATTTGTTTTAACTTGTTTCAATTTTCACCCTTTGTCACTGTCCAAAATATTTATTCATTACTATATATGTGTTATATCTTGGCTTAAAATAGAACTGAAAAGACATAGTTAAAATAAATGCATTTTTTTAATGAGCTTTCCAAGTAAGTTTATAAGAACAAGAGAAACTTGAAGGAATCAATTAACCTCTGAAAATTCATACAGTTGCTTATTTATTTTCTGCACTTTTGTTTTTAGGAGAGAAACCCTTTTCCTGCCCTCATTGCAACAGAGCCTTTGCAGATCGATCCAACCTCAGAGCCCACCTGCAGACTCACTCAGATGTCAAAAAGTACCAGTGCAAAAACTGCTCCAAGACTTTCTCCAGAATGTCTCTTCTTCACAAACATGAAGAAACAGGATGCTGCGCAGCTCGCTGAAAAAAATGGTCTTTCAAAGCAAGAACTTCTGTATGCATTTCAGCCCATTGCATATCGGTAACAGACTGAATCTCGTTTGTTGGCCTACGTCGATTTTTATTTATTACTATTAGAACATAAATATTAACATTCTGTTTTTGTATATCAAAGCTACCACCTTTTTGGGGGAGGACAGGACAGGCTGGCTCTTTTAGGGACTCCTTAAGGGATCTCAATAACATTCAGTATTTGATTCAGTATAAACCACCAAAAAAAGATTGTCTTTTATGGTGTAACTATGCAATAAAATGTCTTTTTCTGAGGGCTGCTGGCATAAAATGTTCTCGGTGAAACAATGAAGCCCTGCAATGTGTAATGATTTGTGCAATGGGTTTAACAGACATGACTTGCTATTTGAAACAAAATTCCTGTTTACGGGCAAGCTGTGTGCTGAAGCACCTGTTAATATGAACCTTAACAACTGCTTTTCAGTAGAAGTGTAACTAATGGCAAGCAGTTGTCACATGTTACAATGCAGAGCTTAGATAAATGCCTGACTATTGACAGGTGTATGCCAAAAGACTTTTTATGGCTATTGACAGGTGCCTGGTGAATGCATCTTTTTCTATACAGTGTTTGTACACAATTGTCACAATATATATTTGTTTACATTACAAGGGTACACTGGTATTACTCTTTGTATACTGTAATTTTTTACGTGACAGTTTTGTATTACTGAGACTTTAACATGTACATTATGTAAAGAATATGTAATAAAATTTTTACATTTAACAATGTGAAGTATTTCATGGAGGGTGTATAAGAAATATCAGTAGGTCACCTATTTATTACATGTCTGATAATTCAAACAAAATGCATGGATCTAATATTCCAAAATACATTAAAACAGACAGTATAGTTCAACTATATAACATATTCGATTGATAATTTCTTGGGACATTTAAATTCTTTTGTTAAATGGCATGGAAGGCTTAGGGCCCACCTGTGTAGTGGCTGTAATTTCTAAGATTGAAAGATGTTTCAGTTTCTCCTTTATATGGATCAACACGGGATAAAAACCTTTACTAAATTATACTTTCATAAACACAAATTAAGTACTAAGTTTTTTAAAATGAGCATATCAGCAAATATAATATTGTCCAAGTCACGTTTCCCATTTTATCAGCTGAAACAGGTTGGTTGCAATCCTAAGCACTAGATTTGAGTAGGTTATGCTTAACCAGCATCAGTTAATTTTTGAAGATTTCATTCTGAGTTCCCAAGAGGAACAGTAAGTTTTGTTCATTCTATATCACTGCCAAGCTGCCTATCAAATAAAAACACTCATTTAACTCATAGCAACCAATAGCATTGTTATATTTTACAATGTTGTGAGGTTGAACTTACTACATAATTGGTTAAAAGAATTTACTGACGCAAACAACCCCACAGCTGGAAGCCATCAATAGCTTCTTGGGAAATGATGATGACTGATCTCAATTGTTCTGACTGGAAGAGCGTTAAGAGTTCACAAAAAAAACCCGTATTATTGGACCAGCTTAACTCCGCCCTCTTGTACACCATCCTCCCTTTTCTCCGCCATTGGCAGCTGTGTCTTAAGCCACTCACTCTCTGGAATTCTCTCCCTAAATCCCTCTGCCTTTCCATCTTACTCTCCTCCTTTAAGACGCCCCTTTAAAACCCAATTCTTTTAGTCAACCCTCCTAATCTCTCTCCTTTGGCATCTGTTTCCCTCACGCTTCTAGGAAGTGCCTTGGAACATAAAGGCACCGTATAAATGCAAGTTGTTGTAAGAATGACGTTGCTTATATGCACCACAAAACACAATCAATTTCTAATTAAACAATTTTACCCAACAGTTGATAAAAAAACAACTCAATAGTGTAACGACTGAAGATCCTAATTGCAGATAATTTTATATTATTGACTCAGAATATGGAGATATAATCAATTATGTTTGAATGCAGTGTATGAATGTTTGTGATGCAGTACTAAGAAATAACTCATTCTAACTAATGAGAACTCTAGTCCTACTTAAAAGTCACAGAGAAATGAATTAGATTGGAAAAGTTACAAGTAAAAGGAAAATTGTATTGAGAACTAAATTATATGAAAGAAACAACTACTGCAATGGTGTCCTGGTAAAATACAGGAAACTGTCCTTTATAACAATGCAAGAGTTTACATATGCCTGAACCCTTGTAAGAAAGAAAGAAAAAAACTTATATTTATATGGCTCCTTTCTTGACCTCAGGACATCCCGAAGCACTTCACAGCCAACAATGTATTTTTAAAGCGTAATCACTGATGTAATGTAGGGATATGACTAGATAATCTGTTTTTTGATCAAGGATTAATGTTGGCTTGGACACTGGAAGAACTCCCCTGCTCTTCTTCGAAAAGTGCTGAGATCTTTTATGTCCATTTGAGAGGACAGACGGGCATTGGTTTAACATTTCATTTGAAAGATGTAATGTGTGTTTATACAAGACAGCACTACTTTCCCAGCAGGCTTGCTGCTGACAGGAAGGCGGGTTGGGTGAAATCAGAGGGCAGGTCACCCCAGAATGGTTTTGCATTGTGTATGGGTCTGGTAGGCAGGGAAATAATTAAAATATGGTAAAGAAATAAATAAGCATAACCATCAGTTTACCTGCTAGATCTTTTTTGATAATTATGATAGTTACCATATTCCTATTTTTACCATTGATAATGCAAAAGGATATCACACTGCATTTTAACTTAAACACAATGATATTCATTGTTTACTGAGCATGAAAACCAATTCCATGGCCTAAACATTTGAAAATTATGCTCCAAATGTACAAAAATATAATTTAATAAAAATCACTTAAATCAAAAATTACACACAATCCTCTCTAAAATCACTTCTTAGATACCCCCTGTGTTGGCTGAAAAGCCCTGTGTTTCGCCAGTCTTTCCTCATAACTCAGACACCTGACACTGAGGGCTGGATTTTCTCAGCGGTGTCGGGATGGTGGCGAGAGAGCTGGTTTCCGGGTTCCGGTCCCACTCCCGCTCCCGGCTGCAGCCGCTTTGTCAAAGGGATTTTCCTTTGATTGGCCTTGTTAAGCCCGCCCTGTGGGCTTCCCGGCCAATTAACAGGAAGTGGGTCTGATGACGTCATTTGATGACGCGTCGTCAGCCGGTTTCCTTAAAGGGACCACGGCCACATTGAGTTTGACAGTTGTTCTGTCAGTGTTTGACAGCATTGACAATCACTGCACAAGGTGGACGCTTGCACCCAGGCTCTCCCATGACTCCCTTATGGAGGGAGTCACAGCACGCAGGGAGGTTCTCTTCCATTCCAAAGGCAGAAGAGACCTCCCCAGGGCACCAACGCAGCCTGGTTGCACATTGCACAGGAGGCCAAAAGCAGGGATGTCATCAGGAGTCCCTGGCTGCAGTGGCACCAACCTTTCAATGATCTCAGTAGATCACAAAACGTTACTGCAAAGCCACACTCAAACTCACCCTGCTGTGCCACTCAACACATCCCCATCACTCTGCCTTCCCTACCCTTCTCCTGCACATCCTTACACCAACTTACCTTGCACCTCCACCCAACCCTCTCTATCTACATTATCACTTCCCCATCTCACTAGCCACCTACTGCAAGCATACCAACTAACAACACACAAGGGTAGGCACTTGAGAGGTTTAGCCAATGTCATGTGAAGTTTCTGGTAATGTGTTGTCATACAGTGAAATCTATATTTTCAACACTGCCCCTTACTGGACAGATCTGTGCGCACTTTGAGAAGTGTCTTACTGAGTTCCAGTGAATGTTGAGACATAACTTCACCCCCCACCCCCGGTATAGTGATGAGTGTGCATGGAATGGCTTGGACATTAAAGGGATGCTTTACGGTGCTGGTGTGGGATGGTGTCAACCTGGCGCATCATGTGGCAGCCAGGGTTTACAGCATCAAGTGAAGTAAATCTGGTCATGGTGATGCCATCACTGGCCTCCCGGGCAGCAATGTTGTCAGGGGCTGATGCCCTGTGTCCTGTGCAGCATCAAGTGATGGCGGAGAAGGTTGGTGATGTTGTTGGCGATGTTGGTGTGCCTGGTGATTTTGGTGTTGGGGCTGATGGTGGAGGGATTCAGAGGACCAAGGTCTGATTTTTTTCAAGGGCACTGATGTTGCTGCAATAGATGGCAGCTGCAGGTGAGATGACAGAAGCGATCTGTCAATGGTGAGAGAGGTTTTTCCAATGAGGCGGCACTGGACATACAGTTAGCTCTAAACACTTGCAAACTAAAGAAATCTCTATATGTCTTACAAATGCAGTATCCAACAGTTTCTGCACTCTGAAACTGACCATCTGCAACATGGCATCCTTTATACCACTTCTGCAGCTGTCAGGAGCAGACTCAACTCACGCCAGGTTGAGCTGGCGTGTTCCCAGAGTGGCGGGGAACCTGTGGGGGAGGACGTAAAATTGTAAGGAAGGCTCAAAATACCATTAAATTGGCTTTTAACAAGCCATTTAATGAGCTCAATTGTCTCCCCCACCGCTTGGTGTTGGGTCAGTTCTCCGCTGACAGACCCGACACCTGGGAGACTCGCGTGGAGGCGGGTTGACAACGGGTTTCGTACCCGATGTCAATCTTTGCTATTTTGACAGCAGACCCGCCTCCAAACCCACCCTCTGAGCGCCGGGAAAATTCAGGCCTGAGGGTCAGTCTTCGCTGTACTTCCTCCAGTGTTTGAATGTCTCTTTTGTTCTTGGCGACCACAACTGGACGCAGTATTCAAGGTGTGGTCTGACTAGAGCACTATACAATTTGATCTTTACCTCCTCTGATGAATATTCTATTATTATAACTGTGTGGTTCAACATCCTATTGTCCTTGTTGATTGCGGCTCTACATTAGTTGGGCATGTTTCGCATGGACTCTGCTAAGGCTCATAGGTCTCTTTTAGCTTTGTCCTTAGTTATTTCACCATTCATGGAGTGCACGTTGTCTATTTTTTCTTCCTATGATTAGCACTTTACATTTAAAACTGTGGTGATTTTCCTTCATTGCTTACAGAGAAACTGTAGGAGATTGTGGATATGTATTGGCTTTGTTGCTAAATTTGATAAATTATCTATATAGTTGTCACAATGACAGGAAGGCACTTTTCTGCTCACTTCCACCCCCAAATTCACAAATTCTTCTTCCTCTAACCTCTTCTCCCCTCCCAGTTAATGCTGGCATTCTTTTCTCCTTCCTGCTAGTTAATGCTGATAGTCTTCTCCCTAACCTCTCAGTTAATGCTGGCACCCTTCTCCCCTGCTTCCTCAATGTCATTCCAGCTTTTTTCCTGATACTGATCCTGCTGTTGCTCCAGGGAGTGTAACTCTGCTGTGGGTAGGAATTTCTGCTTTCACAAAACTATTGCAGGAATTTCCACCACAGCACAGTTCCACCCTTGGAGCAACATATAGAAGTCGGAACTGGCACTAAGGGGTGGAGCTGGCAGCAGTGCTGATTCTCACCAACAAATGCGTACAGTTCACATGGATATCCCAGGCCATTCATTAAGCTGCCTCTTCTCTCACTTGCTGTCACAGGTTGGACGCTAGATTTCTCCCTTCACTCACTTCCTTGCTGTAAGGCTGCTTTTTTTCTCACTCCTTACCCTAGCCCACCTCCCCCTCACTCTGTGCCCTGTTGCTAGAGCTGCTATCTTCATCCAGTGATGTTCAAGGCTCTCCAAATATTTCTCTTCATCAGCCCAACCCACCCGCAATGCAAGAGTTTACATTAAATATTTGTGCAGCATTTTTCAGCAGTTGGATAAGGAGCTTTCTCTTGCACATTGAATTGTGGATACTTCATCTGCTGTAGCTGCTTGTTACCTTAGGCAATTCAATTGCTCTCTGTCCCATTATCTGGGAGTGGCATTGATTTTTATTTGCAAACATGAACAAGTAGACACTGACTTCAGAATGCTGACTGTCCATGTGAAATGTATTGATCATCACAGTTGACTCTACTTGACTACACTCCAAATGTACTTCATTGGCTGTAAAGCGCTTTGAGACGTCCGGTGGTCATGAAAGGCGCTATATAAATGCAAGTCTTTCTTTAAAAGCAAGGTTCATTTTAAACAAAATATTGCTCTTAAGGCTCCCCAATTGGCTAGTGTATAAAGGCACTACCCAATATAGTACTAAGCCATGGATACCAGAAGATCCCAGATCCCAGATTCAATCTTTGCTTATCTCAGCCAGGGCAGCAGTTGGCATGCTACAATTGGGCCCAACATCGCTAGGCTACAGAGAGGAATAATTAGCCAGGGTTCTCACTCCTGATCGCTATCTTGCGATTCCAGTTGAAAGTGCATGTGTGGATGCTGGGGAGGGCAGGATTGAATTGCTCAAATCATTGTGAAGACTCACATGAGTAACAGTTCCTTGAGCTGAGTACTGGAGGACTGATGGTGCCACATCCCAGAAAAAGTCAGCGCCTTCAGGAAAAGAGGCAAGGAAAGCAGGGAAAATTGGGTTGGATGGTAAAAGCGCCTCCCATATTGAGAACCCATTAAAAATAATATTCTTAACTAAATTGATCCTGTTAGAAATATATACTTCCACGTGGCCCCTTTAACAGGCTGCTCAAAATTCTGCACATGCGCGGTTTTACTATTTAAAAGCCAGCTGATCGGCTGCGCAGGACATCCAGCGCTGTGCGGCTACATGGCCGTGCAGCTTAAAGGGAACATTGTTCACCATTACTCTCTTCTTTCTGTCTCTTAGCCAATTTCATATCCAAGCAGCCACTGTCCCTTTAATCCCAAGGGTTTTAATTTTAACAAGTTTATTATGTGGTATTTTATCAAAAGCCTTTTGAAAGTCCATGTACACAACATCAACCGCACTACCATCATCAAACCTCTCCGTTACTTCATCAAAGAACTCAGTGAAGTTAGTCAAAAATGATTTGCCTTTAGCAAATCCATGGTGGCTGTCATTTATTAACCCATATATTTCCAAGTGCCAATTAAATTTGTCCCGGATTATTGTCTCTAAAAGTCTACCCACCCCCGATGTTATGCTGACTGGCCTGTAGTTGCCGGGTTTATCCCTCTCCCCATTTTTTGAACAAGGGTGTAACATTTGCAATCCTCCAGTCCTCCAGACCCATATCTAGGGAGGATTGGAAGATTATGGCCAGAGCCTCCACAATCTCCACCCTTACTTCCCTTAGCAACCTAGGATGCATCTCATCCGGACTGGGTGACTTTTCTACTTTGAGGACTGCCAACCTTTTAAGTACCTCCTCTTTATCTAATTTTATCCTATCCAATTTCTCTACTACCTCCTCTTTTACTGTGACATTGGCAGCATCCTCTTCTTTAGTGAATGATGTGGAGATGCCGGCGTTGGACTGGGGTGGACAAAAATGCGAAGTCGCACAACACCAGGTTATAGTCCAACAGATTTATTTAATTTTACAAGCTTTCGGATTAAATAAATCTGTTGGACTATAACCTGGTGTTGTGCGACTTCTCATTCTTTAGTGAAGACAGATGCAAAATACTCATTTAGTACCTCAGCCATGCCCTCTGCGTCCAAAAGATGATCTCCTTTTTGGTCCCTAAGTGGCCCCACCCTCCCTTTGACTACCCTTTTACTATTTATATGTTTATAAAATACTTTTGTGTTCCCATTTATATTACCAGCTAATCTATTCTCATGCACTCTCTTTGCCCCTCTTATTTCCTTTTTCAGTTCTCCTTTGCACTCTCTGTATTCAGCTTGATTCTCTACTGTATTATGAGCCTGACATTTCTCGCAAGCCTCCTTTTCTGTTTCATTTTAATCTCTACATCTTTAGTCATCCAAAGAGCTATAGCTTTAGATGCCCTTTCTTTCTCTCAAGTGGGAATTCAAGAACTCTTTTTAAAAAACTGTTACAAAAATGATGATGCATGTATGATGGAACCACATGAATTTTTACAATCTTCAGCTTTTATTGGTTAAAACACCAGCCTTCGGACCTTGTTTGCAGCTAATCAGGGGTCAATTTTCAATTATGTGGTTCCCACTTCCAGAATACAAAATGGGACCAGGAGACTCAGGAAAACAGGTAAGTATCTCATTCTTAAAACTGCTTATTTTAGTTGCTCAAGATTAAGGCTGCACTAAGAACACTAGTTCTGATATCTGAACACTTTCATTACAGTAAATAGTAACATTTATTTTAGTATGATGGTGCATGAGCTGAGAACTTTAAAAGATTCTCCTGTCCCAGGTAATTGGAATTTCCTGGAGTTGCTGGTAGTCTACGGTTCAAATTAAATACATTTGTAGGAATAGTCGATGTTGATGCCGTCAACAAAGGAACTGGCTTTGACGAAATTATCATCACTCAGAGTACAAAACAATCTGAATTAACAGAGTTGTACTAATAAGATTGCTGAACGGATTTTTCTCCTCTTAATTGGGTTACTTCAGACGTCTGGGAACCAAATCAAACCAATCTAAGTAAACAATATGATCAGCACAAAATTCTCAAAGCAATAAAACCCAATAGAAATAGAGAGAACAATTAAAAATCAAATAGTCATTCAACTTAATTATAATTTCTTGGAACAGTTTGATTTTAACATGAGCATTATGGTCCTGCTTGCAAAACCGTACTATGCAATTTTTAAAACCAAAGGAAATGTGATTAAACAGCTGAATGCTAAAATGCCTCATTGGAAGACGCCTTGGTTTAAAAGTCTGCGCATGATGATACGTTAACTGCTTCACATCCATTTTGAGGTGTAAATTGCATGCCTCGGTAATTAATGGCGTAAACAACAATGAACGTAACGTGTTCCAAAGCAGGTCGACCTAGTTTGCTGTTACAGTAAAAGTCATCAACCCTGCGCTCTCAGCCTGGAGCCATTCTTAAGGGGAGCACGGGTCACGGCATTGATGCTACCATGTTGTTGCCCCATGTCCAACCTGTGGTCTCTTCAAATGCAGTTCTCCACTGGGAGTGCAGGATCAGTGAATATACTCTTGTTAAAATTTATCAAAATTCTTTGCAATCATCTGATTCTTTCCATGTGAGTAAGACACTTTATTTTACTTATTGTTTACTTCACATTCTGCCCCACATGGGTTTCACTCTCCCATACATCACTCCTCATTTACTTTTCTAATTTTAATTTTTTTTTCTATTTTTCTTCTGTTGATTTTTGGAAAATATTTATGTTTGAACAGGAAAATCTGATATCATCAGCAGTGGACAGGCTATGAGGAGTTACTGAGCGTGACAATGTAAGAAAGCTGAATTAACATACACAGTTGAAACAACATGATGGTGGAAGTCTCTTGGTTGACAACTGAATTTCTGCTGATGGTAATTTAGCTCTTTCACATGTCAGGTTCAGTACCCTTGATAATGTCATCAGCACGCCCTATTTAAACAAAAACATTCAAAGAATCAACAGAATTAGTCAGAGAATAACAAAAGAATGTTTGATTTTTAAAAGGGGCATTGATTGATGCTGAGACTCCCCCTTTAAAAGGGGGAACCTAAGTTTGACTCTGGTAGTGATTCTCCAGCGATGAAATGAAAAAGGGACTGCTATAAATAACGCGACTTGGCATTGTTCAATTTTAATTCAGAACTGCTTAATCATTTAAAAATATAACTGGTTTTCAAAAAAAGTTCGGAATTTAGTCCGTTTTTTTTAGAAATTCCACGAAGAATAATCAATTAACAATATCTACTCCAGTGCCCATTAAGTTATTTCATAACTGAGTCTAAACTAAAACAATACAAAATGATTTTTCTCATAAAATATTAAGAAATATAATATTTTCTAAGAAGCTAATAATGAAAAATGATTTTACTCTTGTAAAATATAATCAAAAATATTATTGTCTAAGAGGCTACTATATTCTGTTGTGTAAAATTTGTAAGGATTAAAAAATGAATAAACTGGAAAAAATGTCCCATTTCCCATATGTTTTAGTTAGATCAGCAATGTCCCTATAATGGGAAATGATTTAGTGCATCGGAATGCTATGCTTTGATCAGAGAGATGTTCGCATCAGCAATGTTTGGTGTTGACTTTAGTCAGCAATAAACATTTTATTAAAGTATTTTTTGCAACGGTTGTGTGATAGAAAGAATGTATATATTTTGGAAACTGAAAGAAAAATAGTATGTCTATGGTTTTATCCTGGCCTCTAACAAACTTATCCTCAATCTCTAATAAATGTAAATTATTACAACTAACTTGCCAACTTACATCAAAGAGCTGCTAAGTAAAACATAGCCAAAATCCAATAATAAAGTTGAATAGAAAAAATAAAATTAATAAATATTCAATCTAACAAATTATTTTCTAATTAACAATGCTACGTGCCAGTGTATTTTTGTATTGAGAGTAAATTCTGCTAGGAATCCGTCATAAGGCAATATTAAGATTATAAAGCGCATTGTGGTATGCATGGACTATTTTTCTACAATGCTTTTGAATCATTTACATTTCTTTTTAATGTTTACATGCTGTATTTTAGTAGGAATTTCAATGCCATCAGATACTGATTTAAAAAAACCACAGGAAGGAAGGAATTGTAATTTCCAACTTTGTATGTAATTTGCATTCAAGTATATAATTTAAGAGCACAATTACACATTTCCCATAAATATAGTTTGTGGGGGTTCTGATCACTTGCAAATCATTTTTGGCTTTGATAATTGATGTACTTTCTGAACTATGTCCGGTGCATCACTCAGTCCCTGAAGGACTGTGCTACACTGTATCTGTGATTCTACCATTACCCATTATATGTTCTGATGTGGAGATGCCGGCGTTGGACTGGGGTGGACAAAAATGAGAAGTCCATTATATGTTGACAGTCTTGATGATTTTCTGCCATAAATATTCAATATTGTGCTTTTTTTTGTGCTAATAACTATGGCCATAAAATTATTCTGAGGAATTCTTAGCAGAAAACTGTTAGTTTGGAATCTCTCTCACTGTCCTCTTAACAGAGGTGTTAACCCATTTATTTTAAATGAGTTAAACACCTCTACTCAAATAGCAGAGAAAGTAATTTCAGACAAATGTGTTGAGCGTTGATATACTGGTATCCCTCAACATGACTTAGGCTGATGTGTTTAAAAATTAATGAAAAACTACTTTCTGTTCAAAATAATTAGCATGTTATGTTAAATTTAAGGCTCAGAGACCGAGAATTCCCTTTGTGCATCTGTGGGAAAAAAAATCAGCTCTTTACACAGCATGCTTTTTTTCTCCCCTCCACTGCTAGCATGGGTACAAGGAAACCTATACACAGACTTAGGAGAAGGGGATGTACATGTGAGTCAGCGTTAGTGCTTGTAATGTAATCCTCACTAATCCTGGTTATGTGTGCCGATAAGCCTACATTGAACTCATTTCATCTTTGCACATTATTTACATCATCTAAATCTTAATTAAAAAAACACTTTATTTCCTGTAAGGACAGAAATCTAACCAGCAGAACCCACCCTTTTCCATGTTTTATTTTTGACTGATGACATTTTGAATTTGATCATAATAGCAGACATTTTCATAGAATGTACCAGTACTCAGTTAAATCATATTGGACTTGTTCAAATATCCTATAAAAATTGTTTATGAGATCTTCAATAGTTCAGTGGATAAATGCACCATGTAGTGTAGGCCTGAGCCAGACAGACTAGCAAGTCCAGGATAAATGCAGCCCACTTGATTGGCACCCCATCCACCACCTTAAACATTCACTCCCTCCACCACCGGCGTACCGTGGCTGCAGTGTACCATCTATAAGATACACTGCAGAAACTCGCCAAGGCTTCTTCGGCAGCACCTCCCAAACCCGCAACCTCTTCCATCTAGAAGGACAAGGGCAGCAGGTGCATGGGAACACCACCACCTCCAAGTTTTCATCCAAGTCACACACCATCCTGACTTGGAAATATATCGCCAATCCTTCATCGTCGCTGGGTCAAAATCCTGGAACTCCCTCCCTAACAGCACTGTGGGGGTACCTTCATCACACGGACTGCAGCGGTTCAAGGAGGCGGCTCACCACCATCTTCTCAAGGGCAATTAGGGATGGGCAATAAACGCTGGCTTTGCCAGCGACGCCCACATCCCATAAATGAATTTTAAAAAAGATCCCTGGTTTGTGCTGAGTTAGCTAAACTCAAGCAGGATGGTATTTGGGGACCTCAGTTGACCTCAGCCAGGTTCCCACTGCACATTGCTATCCAGTGACTCCTGCTAGAGAGCCTGCCCCTGCATGTGTGGATGTTGAGTAAGAACCCAAGAGTGATGCCCCACAGTTGACACAACTCACTATTTATGAGCAGTGGCAGCTTGATTATAATAACAGAGTTGCTGACACCTGTGGAATTGTACTCAAGAGGAGAGGAAGGGAAAACTGGGAAAACAATTGGTTAAGATAATACCGGAGGTGTAAATTATTGTTCTGCGGCAATTCAGAATAACATCTATATCTTGAAAATGTCTACTTGCTACAAAAATGCCTGTATGTGAGAAAAGTATTTTAATGAAGTCACCACAATAATGAATTTCCTAAAGTCTAAGGGATATGTTCCGCTCTGTGTGCAAAGATAAAGGAAGACTTGTTTACTAAACTGTCATTGAAAGTTTAGTAAAATATTTTTTCTTTAACTTTACAAAGAGCAAAATATATTCCTGAATGTTTGTTAAGTTTAAATATGAATTCCATCCCAAGTATGATTTCATACAAACAAACTCGGTAAAATATCCCTTTGGTTTCAGTCACATGTGCATTGTGTATCAGCTGCAAACCATCTCACTGGTGTTGTTTACAGTTTAGCTCTGTGTTTGGAAATTCAAACTGAATGGAAGGCACATAAATCTAAAATTTGGCTTCATTGCAAACTCTGAGAAGCATGACCCGCAAAAGGAAATAACCTCTTTTAAAGCAAGGGCACAGTGCCTTAAAAATGCATTCAGACTAAAGACAGATTGTGTGCACTACTTAACTCTTTGTATTACATCCACTTTGCAATGTTTTAATTCACTTCTGTTACAGTAGGCAATTTTAAACTTACCTGCAAGTTTGTTCGCACTAGTGTCAGCTGTGGCTCAGTGGGTAGCACACTCGCCTCTGAGTCAGAAGGTTGTGGGTTCAAGTCCCATTCCAGGGACTTGAGCACAGAAAGCAAGGCTGACACTCCAGGGGAGCACTGCACTGTCGGAGGTGCCGTCTTTCGGATGAGATGTTAAACCGAGGCCCCATCTGCTCTCTCCGGTGGATGTAAAAGATCCCATGGCACTATTTCAAAGAAGAGCAGGGGAGTTATCCCTGATGTCCTGGCCAATATTTATCCCTCAACCAACATAACAAAAACAGATTATCTGGTCATTTTCACATTGCTGTTTGTGGGAGCTTGCTGTGCGCAAATTGGCTGCCGCATTTCCCACATCACAACAGTGACTCCACTTAAAAAAAAAAGTACTTTGTTGGCTGTAAAGCGTTTTGAGACGTCCGGTGGTCGTGAAAGGCGTTATATAAATGCAAGTCTTTCTAAGGCCAGTGACTTGTTTACACCGCTCTCTTTTATAATATTTCAGTTGTGTGTTAGTCTCTGGGTTCTGTTGTGTAATGCAGAGACCTGATTGCTAGTGAATGCAAGCATAACGGATTAGTTCCTGATGTTTACTTTATGGAAGCAGGTACCTTTATCCTGGTTGCCAATTTGTAGCCCCATATTTTAGTGGGTCTATAGTGCTGTTCGTTCCCTAAATGCTGGGCTGTTATGCAGTGCACCTAAAAATGAGGATCTATTGTACATTCATCCATACAGATGGTAATTTTCAACCTATATCTATACAAGTCATTTTAGTTATTAGTTACTAGTGCATCTTTAGTCCTACCTCCCTCCAAATCAACTCGATTTTTCAGCTATGTATCTTTTATTGACAGGTTATTAATGGCAATATTAATATACCTGCTGCCACCAGCAGCAATGAAGGAAAACCTCGCTAATAATTTGATGAACAACACATTTAATTTTGACTTTGGTCCCATTAAAGGAGGATGAGAGCAACTAGAAAATACATTTAATTAATAATTAATAACTTACGCCGATAGAAAATTTCAAATGCATCCGGCTGAATGTCTGGGCCCTTATTTTCAGGCTTTCATATCAGCCATTCATTTGTGGAGTAAAATAACAGTTCAGTAACTATAACGGTAATGTTACTTTACGTGCCACGCCATTAAAGGTCAATGCCCCAAAATTACTTAATTTATTGATTAGTTTGATTTTTTTTGTTGTAAGTACATTCTTCATTTCCTAAATGTATTTTCCCCATCATGTTTTCTCTTCTTGCCTTCTACTAGTCAGTATGACTTATCCCCTAGCTCAGGGGGAAGTGTATTCTAGGCTGAGAAATGATCCATAAATAGCATTAGTCCTGCTCCATGAGTAGCCAGCAAGTTTTCTCCCCTGGAGAGAACATTTCACTTCCATAGAGCATCCCAGCTGAGAGCTGATTAAGCTTACCCGAGTCAGGTAAATGATTTTAAGTGACGGGCTGTCTTGGAGCTTTAAATTATAATTTTTTAATATGGAAGTCAAGTACTCACTGCTTGAACTATTGGATTGTGCGTTTTCAGAACTGTAAATAATTTGTCATCTTTCTACTTGAATCAGAGGTCAGATTGTTTCAGTAGTTCCTGCTATTATAATAACACAAACTATTCTCTGACAAAGCATGGTGGTGCAGAACGATGATACTGTGGCAATGGGAAAGAGCTTGTGTCCACACTTGTCCACACAACACCTCTCCATCCCATCAGGCAGAAGCACAGAGCAGAGGCCTGTGACTTCCACAGAGAAAGACGGATGGGAAATCAGACAGTGAATCATCCCAGGCCATTCCTGCATATGTCATAGTAGCAGATTCACAACCAACACTAACAAAAGCCTGGGAAGAAATTGCCCACATTCTTGGCTGGAGAATGGTGGGTGGTTTGAAAGAAAGAAAGACTTACATTTATATAGCACCTTTCACAACCACCGAACATCTCAAAGCGCTTTACAGCCAATGAAGTATTTTTGGAGTGTAGTCACTGTTGTAATGTGGGAAATGCAGCAGCCAATTTGCACACAGCAAGCTCCCACAAACAGCAATGTGATAATGACCAGATGATCTGTTTTTGTTATGTTGATTGAGGGATAAATATTGGCCAGGACACCAGGGATAACTCCCCTGTTCTTCTTCAAAATAGTGCCATGGGATCTTTTATGTCCACCTCAGAGAGCAGACGGGGCCTCGGTTTAATGTCTCATCCGAAAGACGGCACCTCCGACAGTGCAGCACTCCCTCAGCACTGCACTGGAGTGTCAGCCTAGCTTTCTGTGCTCAAGTCCCTGGAGTGGGACTATGATCCCACAACCTTCTGACTCAGAGACGAGTGTGCTACCCACTGAGCCACAGCTGACACCTGAAGGGATGTAGAGATGCAGAGAGAAATAAATAAGACATTTCCATTCATTTTCAACATAGCAACCAACTCCTGCTTTAGAGTAAAATCTGTACTGTTGTTGTTCTGAGGGTAAGTGTGGTCAGAAATTTATTGTGTGTGCTGATACAATTCATATCCCGAAATCGGTTATTGCACTAAGAGCTGATTTTCTGAATGTGTGCTTCTGATGCAGAGCTCCACTGGGAGCACATATTCACAGGAACTCTCCCCAGAATATTTCATTCACTAATTTTAGTGAAGGAAGATCATGGGGAATGTGAGCATAGATTCAGAAAATCAGGCCTTCAATTGCAAAACCAAAGTACTTGTGCTGGACCTTCATTCTTCTTAACGACTATTGGTCACACCAGCCTTGTGTCACGTGTGCTGTACCTGCCATGGGCATATTTCTTTTAACATGCCTGACTTAAGCTCCATTTAAAACAATCCTTCAATCATTCCTAGCACGACTCCAATGGGAATCAAAGACATGCATTTGTTAGTTGTCAGAGAACGATTGCACATGGTTACCGTGTATTTGCACTAAGGACATGAACGGGACTAGAGTTTTTCAAGAGTTAAAGCTGATTATTGAATTAATCATGCTGTTTTTGGAGACAAAGCCTCCCTGAATAGATTTCTTCTGTGTGAAAGTTATACAATTTTTTTTGTTTCTAAGTATAGTAAAATGATATAAAATAGTTTCATCACATTTATGTTATTCAAAATAGAAGTGAGCAATTTGATTTGCCTTGAGCACCTGTGAAGTGTTTGGCCCTTTCAGATAAAGAACAACATCCTGTCCATAGTTTTGGGGACTGAATGGCATTCTGGGAGAAGGCAGTGGGGTGAGCCTGCCCTTCAGTTACTGGTGCTTAGGTTTAAGGCCAGACCAAGGGTGGCCTGTTACTTCACATCGACTTCCAGACCACACATGTGGTATGAAATATCCTTCTCCCCAGAACTGTCAACTTTCAATCTAATTGCCACCAAAAATGCAACTGGAACTAGCAGTAGTCATAACACATAATCACAGTGAGCTTTATTCTAACTTACTGTAACCACTTACAGCACTCCACCCTTCTTCACTCTGGGTATGATCCCATACTAAGTGTATACATGCCAAAACATGTTTATAAACTCCACATTGCTATGTGCTGATACATGCTTTCCCTTAAATGTAATACCCTATATTATACACACTGCATCTTAGTCTGTTAACAGAAACAAGATTTCCACTTCAACTCTTGTTAAAACCATTTCCAGACCTCATAAAATATCTTAAAGAATAATTGTTATTGAGGTCTTTCTTTCCGCAGTTTTTATTCTCTTCCCCTTCCCTATAGGTGTCCAGCTCTGTTTTCCTGTTCCAAGGCACAGCAGTACTCCTCTGTGACTCAATCATATAACAGGCGTGTTTTGCACTGGGCAAGCCAGATGAAGTGTTATTTCTGTCAAGCTAGGCTTCACTGGCTATTAATATAACTACCTTAAAAAATCTATAGGTTCACATGCAACAAGATGACAACCTTACATACATCCTAATCCAATCTTACTGGAACATGATCATTCAATCCAATTAGTTTTAGTAATGTGCAAGGATAGCAACTTGAAAAAAAATTGATTTATCCTATGCTGTTTAAAAGATTTCAATCAGTTGCTATGGTGACAGAAATGCAATTACAAATGGTCACTGAATTAGTGAAATCTTACACAAGCATATAGTTATTACAGTCATTGATGATGTATTTGTGTGATTATAATGATGCAGCTCCATTTTATTTTATTGGTCTTGCGACACCACGTTTCATCATAGTATTGTGATGTGAAAACTGTCTGTTAAATGTTCTTCCATTAGTGACGATATATGATGTTTGCAGTAAACTGCTCTGAAGAGAGCAGAAGTGTGGCTAGCATTGCACGTTTAGTAATTTGTATCATGCCCATGTGTGGACATCAGGTGAGGATAGAATTGGGCTCACCTATGCTCTGTCGTACAGTCAAATAAACTCAGACTGTATGGGTTAAACAAAACAAATTGGCCCATTGGGAAAAATTCTGATGTGTTACTTAGTTAGACCCATGGAACCATTCCCCAGCAGAAGTTAACATTAGAGGAGAGGAGAGGAGGAAAGAAGAGAAAGCGGGGGAGAGTGAACAACAATTCTTGCAGATCACTCACCTCGATAGTATTTTCCTCTTTTTTGTCATGTCCATAACTTAGGAAGAAATTTCCCTTTTAAGTTCCTGCACCATGTGAGGATGTCGCCTCTGTGCTACACAGACAGAATTTCAGTGTGCTGATGTGAAAGCATGTTGGAAATATATTTAATTAGGTAATTAAAAATTAATTTGTCAGCTCAGAATAGCAGCCACCACATCAAGGTGACTTTTTGACATCACAATAGGGGAAATTGCATGTTGGGTCATTGTTGGTACTGATACACAACATTTGATTATAAAGTTAATTTAGAGCATTGACCAAGCATTTTTAAGTTCCATATTTGGGTAAGAAAAAGACCTGCTGACTGGGGGTAGAGTGCAGGAACAAAGGAAGGCCAGGGCATTTTCTCCGAGTAGGTCAGTCAAAAAATTGATGAAACTAATTAATATGTGATCAGTGGATTTTAGCCAAAGCTGTTAACAAACTAGCAACCGCAGTTGTGTGAAGAGAATATTTTAAGTCTTCCATTGATTGACACTGTGTGATTGATTACTCATTGATAGGGTAAAGGATAAAGGGGGAAAAATTCAGTTGGTTGCGTCTACCGTTAGCGCCTTAAGAGGGCGCTAATGGGGCGCAAAGCAACTAGCGCCCGGGCGTGGCAATGTTTGCACCGCTCGCGAAATTAACGAGACATTTTGTGGCGGCGCTAAACACTACCACCACAATCTCCTGCGCTGGCAGATCGTGACGTCAGTCGAGTGCGCAACGCCCCGGTAGTGCCCCGGAGCGGATATTGAGTGGCGCCCCCTGCCTTACCGCCTGCCGCTAGCAACGACGGGTTGAGGGGAGCATTTTGCAGTCAGGAAGGGACTGGGGGAGCGCTATTTAAAGGTGACCGCTTCCTGCCTTTTATTGTTGGTGACATTTTTGAACCATGCATTCTGAGAGAGAGAGAGAGACTTCTGGAGAGATTCAACACTGTGTGAAGGAGTTTTGGGTACTGAGCAGCACTTTGCTGGTTCATTTTGATTTGCCCTTCCTTGTATTGATTTAGAAGAGACTGTGGGGGCTGCACTCTGAGCTCTTTCCCTGGGCCTCTCCATTGTTCTTTCCAGCAGATTTGATGTACAGGTCTCTCCAGGCCGAGATTCAAGGCTGCAATGAGCAGGATGTGGATGGAAAGCAAGATCAACCCTCCCCTTTAAGAACTGGCCGGCGCCATTGTGTGTGTGTTCCATTGCTGACTGACATCACATGAGCTTCGCCAGCGCTCTGAGGTAGCGCATCGCTCCTCGGCCTTTGCACCTTAAGACAGGTGTGAAGCGCCTGATTTAGCGCTCCAATCACCTCCAGGGTCGATAAAAGTCAAGATTGCAGTCGGAAGCGATAATTAGCGCCAGGCGCTAATCTTTGCGCCCGGCCGATAATTGCGCCCCAAATGGGGCGATACTGAATTTCTCCCCCAAAATATCTCCGGGAAATATTATATTCATAGGAACATAGAAGAATGGAAAAGGAGTAGGCCTTTCAGCCAATGTTCCCTCTAATTTTTATTTTTGGTGCGTGGTCCCTTTACATTTGCTATGAGGCCGCGCATTCGCGATATCTTTTCCAGCGGAACAGCTGGTGAGCAGCCTGCGCGGGACCTTAGGGGGAACGTTGCTTTCAGCTCCTCAAGCCTATTCCACTATTCAGTTAGAGCATAGTTAATCAACTCTGTTTAATTATGTTGTGTCAGCCAGTGGCTCAGTTGGTAGTACACTTGCCTCTGAGTCATGAAGGTTTGTGGGTTCAAGTCCCACTCCAGAGACTTTAACACAAAAATCTAGGCTGACACTCCAGGGGAGCGCTGCACTGTTGGAGGTGCTGTCTTTCAGATGAGATGTTAAACTGAGGCCCTCTCAGGTGGATGTAAAAGATCCTATGGCACTATTTTGAAGAAGAGCATGGGAGATATCCCTGGTGTCCTAGCCAATATTTATCCCTCAATCAACATCACTAAAACTGGTCATTATCACATTGCTGTTTGTGGGAGCTTGCTGTGCGCAAATTAGCTGCCGTGTTTCCTACATTACAATAGTGACTTCACTTCAAAAAGTACTTCATTGGCTGTAAAGCACTTTGGGACGTTCAGTGGTCACGAAAGGCGCTATATAAATGCAAGTCTTTCTTTTTATCCACCTTTGCTCCATATCCCTTGGTACCCTTACCTAACAAATATCTATCAATCTCAATTTTGAAAACTTCAATTGACCTAGCATCCACAGCCTTTTGGGGAGACAGTTCCCGATTTCCACTATCCTTTGTGAGAAAAAGTACTTCCTGATTTCACTTCTAACTGGCCTAGCTCTCACTTTATGATTATGCCCCCTTGTTCTGGATTCCTCCACCAGAGGAAATAGTTTCTCTGTATCTACCCTATCCAATCCCTTTATTATTTTAAATACCTCGATTAGATCACCCCTCAACCTTCTAAACTCAAAGAAATACAAACCAAGCTTATGCAATCCATCCTCATAATTTAACCCTTTAAGCCCCGGTATCGTTCCTCAGACATGCAATACATTTACACGCGTGAAACAGATTTGAAATAACATGAACCATGAACCTATTCATATAGGTGAAATGTATACATCAAAAACAAAAATAATTCAGAAAGATAAGGCATTAACCAACAACAGCGCCATTTTGCATTTCTAGGGTGGTCCTCACATACAAGAAGACATCTCTGAGCATTTTACAGGGCAGTGAATAAACTGCCAATTAAAACAAAACAACCAACACTTAGTTTTGTTACACAACCAAATATAGCTCCCAATTATCAGTGGTAACCACAATAATTTGCATTTAATGTAGTAAATTTCCCAAGGTGCTTTGCAGAGGCAGAAGGAAGCCAAGTATTGGTAGGAGAAGAATTATACACTGCTGAAGGCAAGGTTGAAGATGTAGGTTTTTGAAGAGACATTGGATGTTGGGGAGAGTGATAGAAAGGGTTTAGGACCCAGCCCTGACAGTTCTTCCACCAATAATGGAACAGAAAGAGGGGGGTGCAAAGGAGGGCAGAGTCAGAACAATGAACGGCGTGCATTGGCTGTAGGATGTTGAAGAGACGGGGTGGGTGTGGAGGGATTTGTAAACGAGGATGAGGATTTTGATTTTCATGCGTTGGAGGACTAGGAGCCAATGAAGGCTGCAAGGGCAGGAGTAATAGAGGAGCAGAACTTGGCGCAAATTTGGTTGTGGGCAGTGGAATTTCAACAAATTGGGCTTGAGGCACTTCATAGAGGTGTAAGGAAAAGAATGAATGCCAAGTTTAGGGGGTTTGTCCAAAAGCCTGATTAAAAAAAGGTGGGTTTTAACAGAGGAGGAGGAGGAGAAGCAGAGGGATTTGTGGAGGGAATCAAGAGCATGAGGCCTAGGCAACTGAAGGCATGGCCACCAATGATTGAGTGAAGAGAGGCAGAATTGCACAAGAGTCAGAGGAATGGAGGGTTCAGAGGAGGGGAGTTGTAGAACTGGAAGTACTTGTGTTAAGTACTGGAAGTACTTAATTTAGTGGTCTGCAATTGTAAGGTACACATGCTTTGTTCTCTATCTATATATGCTTTGGCGATTCTGTATCTATTTACTTCACCTGAGGAAGGGGCAATCGATAGCTCCGAAAGCTTGTGATTTCAAATAAAACTGTTGGACTATAACCTGGTGTTGTGCGACCTCTCAGTACTTGTGAAGCCATGGAGGGATTTAAACAGAAGGATGTGAGTTTTAAATTTGAGACACTGGGGCACATAGAGCTAATGCAGATCAGTCAGGAAAGGTGTAACAGATAAAAGTGGAGGCAGGCAATATTGTAGAAGTGAGAATAGTTGGTATTAGTAATGGATATGATATGAAATTTGAAGCTCATTTCATGGTCAAACAGCACACTAAGGTTGTACACCATTGGGTTCAACCTGAGCAAGCAACTGATGAGGGGATGCAGTCAGGGGCTGAGATGCAGAGTTTTCAGTGACAGCTGAATGATACGACTTCAGTTCTGCTGAAGTATGTTGGGAGAAAGTTCTGGCTCATCCATAACGATGTCAGACAAGCAATCAGGATAACACAATCATGTCCATGGAGTTTAGGGTGATGGTGGAGTAGGAGAACTGGGTATCATCAGTGACCATGAAGCTTTCAGATTGTTGTTAAAAACCCAACTGCTTCATTAATGTCCTGTAAGGAAGGAAACCTGCCGTACTTACCTAGTCCGGCCTATACATGACGCCAATCCCACTCAAGGTGGTTGACTCTTAACTGCCAGAGCGTAGGGCCTAGTCAGTTGAAGGCACAACCACTAATGGCGGAGTGAAGGGGGGTGGGGGAATATACAAGAGGCCAAAGTCAGAGGAACGGAGAGTCCGTGTTGTGGGTAGTTGTAGGGCTGGAGAAGGTTGAAGAGATAGGGAGGGGCGAGGCCATAAGGGATTAAAACACAAGGATGAGAATTTTAAATCTGTAGTGTTGGGAGCCAGCAAGGAGAGGGGTAATGGATGAATGGGACTCGGTGCGGTATAGGATACAGGCAGCTGAGTTTTGGATGAGCTGTAACTTATGGAGGGTGGAGGATGGGAGAGCTGCCAGGAGAGAATTGGAATAGTTGAGTCTGGAGGTAGCGAAGGCATGGATGATGATTTCAGCAGCAGATGAGCTGGAGTGGGGTGGAGGCGGGCAGTGTTACAAAGGTGGGAGTTAGCGCTCTTATGATAGTGAGGATATGGAGTCGATAGCACAGTACGGGGTTGAATAGGATGCCTATAGAGTTAGCTACCTGAGAATGTTGGTGCACTATCACGACTTAAATATAATAGTTCAGACTTCAAAATGTACACCAAATGGGACCCCAACTCTTTACAATCTATATTAACGATTTGGAGGAGGAGACCAAGTGCAACGTATCCAAGTTTGCTGACGATACAAAGATGGGAGGAAAAGCAGTGAGTGAGGAGGACATAAAAAACCTGCAAAAGGACATAGACAGGCTAAGTGAGTGGGTGGAAATTTGGCAGATGGAATATAATGTTGGAAAGTGTGAGGTTATGCACTTTGGCAGAAAAAATCAAAGAGCAAGTTATTATCTAAATGGAAAGAAACTGCAAAGTGCTACAGTACAAAGGGATCTGGGGGTCCTGGTGCATGAAACACAGAAGGTTAGTATGCAGGTACAGCAGGTGATCAGGAAGGCCAATGGAATCTTGGCTTTTATTGCAAGGGGGATGGAGTATAAAAGCAGGGAAGTCTTGCTTCAGTTATACAAGGTACTGGTGAGGCCACACCTGGAATACTGCGTACAGTTTTGGTTTCCATATTTAAGAAAAGATATACTTGCTCTCGAGGCAGTTCAGAGAAGTTCACTCGGTTGATTCCGGAGATGAGGGGGTTGACTTATGAGGAAAGGTTGAGTAGGTTGGGCCTCTACTCATTGGAATTCAGAAGAATGAGAGGCGATCTTATCGAAACATATAAGATTGTGAGGGGGCTTGATTGGGTGGATGCGGGGAGGATGTTTCCACTGATGGGTGAGACTAGAACTAGGGGGCATAATCTTAGAATAAGGGGCTGCCATTTCAAAACTGAGATGAGGAGAAACTTCTTCACTCAGAGGGTAGTAAATCTATGGAATTTGCTACCTCAGAGAGCTGTCGAAGCTGCGACATTAAATAAATTTAAAACGGAGATAGACAGTTTCCTAGCTGATAAGGGAATTAAGGGTTATGGGGAGCGGGCAGGGAAGTGGACGTGAGTCTAGGTTCGGATCAGCCATGATCCTATTGAATGGCGGAGCAGGCCCGAAGGGTCGTATGGCCTACTCCTGCTCCTACTTCTTATGTTCTTATGTTCTTATTATGTATATCTTTAATTCAAAATTTTCCATTGCCTGCAACTTTCACTGAAAAACGATTCAAATACATAACGACATTTTAAACAGAAAAACTCCAATCAACCAGCTACGTTTGTTGTGTGATGACAAGTTTGTGGACATTGACCACAACAGTCATGCAGGAAAATGTTGTGGAACATGCCTTTGTAATTGGGGCAGTAAGCATAGTAATTTGGACATGCAGCATTTCCTCTAGACAACTACAAGAATGTGGCTTCCAAATTCATAAAATGGGAATGGAAAAAAATGTTTGCTTATACTTTATTCACTTCACAGAAGCAGCCACTTATCAGATATTCACTTCAACAAATTGGACTTTGAGATAAGCAAACCCATCACCTTCGCATGAAGTCCTGTTCCGGGTTAGAATCCTGTTTCTTCCTTGGTGTATAACATTTCACACCAAGTGTGTTGTACACAATGCAGACATAGATTGCAACTGTGTCCTCTGGGGAGCAGATGCTTAAGGGGGAATGAGTTTGGTGTTTCATTATACTACTTTTTAATGGCTTGAAAAATAAATGAGCCATAAACAAGATCCCTTGGGATCTTGCATTTTGCTACAGGTAAAGGGAGCTTTCCATTTTGTGAGAAAAGCCCATGATTAGTAAATGGGGCGATAGGACCCATTTGGTGACCACCTTGTGGGAACATCTGCAAGAGATTAGATTGTCACTGCTAATAAAAGAAAGAATTCAATCAACTTAGCTTGCTTAACTCCCCAAAGAGGGTTTGAACAGAAGAAGTGTTTAACTGCAAAAGACCATGACCTTAGGTGAGTTTTTAACCATATTCTGCTGTCTTTGATTTAAACAGCAGTATCCCTTTCCGAAAAGTACATTCTTGTCAATTTCACAAATTCAAACTTGGCCAACTTGAGATGTGTATGTCTCTGGGCTGTTTTTTTTTATATAGTAGGTATGTCAGAAAATCTTCAAAGAGAAAGTAATAGTGACCCAAGTGTCACTTTAGAAAATAGATATTGTCTACTAAGACAGCCTTCAAAACTACAGGGGACAGAGGTCATGTAAGATGCCATAAGTGGTTAAAGCTGTAGTATCGCTTTTCAATAGACCACTTGTTAATTTCATATATAGAAATTAAAACAACCAGTGATCTCTATGGAGTCAAGCTGATAAAGAAACATAGTGGTCAGTGGATCAAATTACAAAAATGAAATGTACCTCACAGCAGTTAAAAATATCACAGAGAGACAATGGTCTACTATAAGCCTTGTATTTTACTTTATTCATTCTTGGGATATGGCCGTCACTGGCAAGGCCGGCACTTATTGCCCATCCCTAGTTGCCCAGATCTGATACAACTTAAGTGGCTTGCTAGGCCACATCAGAGGGCAATTAAGAGTCAACCACATTGGTGTGGGACTGGATGGAGTCACACATAGGCCAGACCAGGTAAGGGCAGCAGGTTTCCTTCTCTAAAGGACATCAGTGAACTAGTTGGGGTTTTTTATGACAATCAGACAGCTTCATGGTCACTTTTACTGATACCAGCTTTATATTTCCAGATTTTTTAAATAACTGAATGCAAATTGTGCAGCTAAGAACTGTCTTCAAAACAGCACTTATCAGCAAAAACAAATTGCACCTTATCAAGCAGTTCCAAATAATTGTGGTCAGAAATGATGATGGGGTCTGATTTCTACAGTGTACTGGTCTTCTTTACTCACAGTACCTTGAATATTTGACAAGCCTGTGAGTGAATATGAAGAGAATAAACGGCAGTGGGACAAAATATCGGGAAAGGGATGCTGTCTGTCTGTTTAAAAATGCATATCACACTGCAAAGTGAGAATCGTTACATTACACTTAGGGTGTAGTAACACAGGAAGCAGATCATGTTGCCTAGAATGGCCTCAGGGTCCCCCCTGTGATATACCAAGCAGCCCATTATTCAACAAGCATGTTGGAACTCACAAAGTATCACTTCAATTAATTGAAGTGTATTTTCTTTTTGGATTAAAAATAAGAATCACACGCTTTGTAATATAATCTTTCAGTGCCAGGGTGGAGAAATAATTTTAAAGGAAAGTCTAATAAAAATAAAATTGTTTAACTTAACTCTGTAACCTCCTCCAGTCCTACAACCCTCGAGTCTCTGCGCTCCTCCAATTCTGGCCTCTTGTGCATCCCTCATTTTAATCGCTCCGAAATGGGCAGCCATGCCTTCAGCTGCCTAGGCCCTAAGCTCTGGAAATCCCTCCCTAAACCTCTCCGCCTCTCTACCTCTCTCTCCTCCTTTATGACGCTCCTTAAAGCCATCTGTCCTAATATCTTCTCATAGAATCATAGAAATGTACAGCATAGAAGGAGGCCATTCGGCCCATCATGTCTGTACTGGCCGAAAGAGAGCTATCCAGCCTAATCCCACTTTCCAGCTCTTGGTCTGTAGCCTTGTAGATTATGGCACTTCAAGTGCATATCCAAGTATTTTTTAAATGCGATGAGGGTTCCAGACCCACCACCACCCTCTGGGTCAAAAAATTTCTCCTCAACTTCCCTCTAATCCTTCTACCAATTACTTTAAATCTATGCCCCTGGTTATTGACCTCTCTGCTAAGGGAAATAGGTCCTTCCTACACACTCTATCTAGGTTCCTCATAATTTTATACACCTCAATTAAATCTCCCCTCAGCCTCCTCTGTTCCAAAGAAAACAACCCCAGCCTGTCCAATCTTTCCTCATAGCTAAAATTCTCCAGTCCTGGCAACATCCTCATAAATCTCCTCTGCACCCTCTCTAATGCAATCACATCTTTCCTGTAATGTGGTGACCAGAACTGTACACAGTACTCTAGCTGTGGCCTAACTAGTGTTTTATACAGTTCTAACATAACCTCCCTGCTCTTATATTCTATGCCTCGGCTAATAAAGGAAAGTATCCTGTATGCCTTCTTAACCACTTTATCTACCTGTCCTACCTTCAGGGATCTGTGGACGTGCACTCCAAGGTCCCTCTTTTCCTCTACACTTCTCAGTATACTACCATTTACTGTGTATCCCCTTGCCTTGTTAGCCCTGCCCAAATACATTACCTCACACTTCTCCGGAATAAATTCCATTTGCCAGTTTTCTGCCCACCTGACCAGTTCATTGATATCTTCCTGCCACCTGTTATACGACATACCCGATATCAGTTCTATTGAAGTCAATGGAAACGAATATCGGCGGGGGGTTGGTGGGGGAGGGGGGGTGGCGGGGGAGCAGGGGCTGTATAATGGACGGCCAATGCGATACCACCTGTTTTGCGTCCCTGCCTGTGTCTAATTTCACTCCCACTGCTCATTAGATAGTGTTTTTATTCACAAGTCACCTCAGTCACCTTAGTGTAAAATTACAATAACCCTTCGCATATTAGTGAAAAATAAGTGGAAATGCTGTAAGTTTCTCAACTCAGAGTGTAATTATGTTTTACATCATGTTATCATTTTCATAGACAACTGGATGCCACATCAAGTATTTACTAGCAACAGAAAGCTTTGTAGGTATTGCAAAACTTAGTTTGGCTTATAGTTGGATCAGTCTGCGTCAAACCTCACTGACCTTTTGAGTCTCGCTGATTTTTGTTGTTCTTATAGTCTTCCCAAAAATATGTCAAATCTCACTGCTTAAAAAAAAATGCTTTGATACGTAGCTTTGTGTGCTAATTCAAATCTTATAATAAGAAACGAGATTTAGCAATAACAACAGAAAACGCTGGAAAAACTCAGCAGGCCAGGCAACATCCGTGGAGAGAGAAAGAGAGTTAACGTTTCAGGTCGATGACCTTGAAGAAGTTCTGCTCTTCTCTTCGACGGGATTTCCGTTTGGCTCTTCAACCTTGTTCATCTTCATTGATTTCAGTTTCCCTTCTCGTGTTTGATCTGGTATCTGCCAAGACTCGGTTTCACAGCCACATTACTTTCCTCAGCAACTGTCTCCGGTTCCGACTTATCCCACGTGGATTCCAACTAAACTTCCACCCTTCGTGTTTCGGATCCACCCAGGATTACAAATATCTCCAAGATATTCATCGTTCCTCGAACTACTGCTCTCGCCGCATCTTGAGATCCACGCTCAACGCCATGCGGCGCCACATGAACACTCTCGACATCTCTCTTCAGCAGCACCGACGCACTCTATCTCAAAGCTGTCCGGGTCCACAGTTCCATTTCATCCTTAAAAAAGAAAGGTCATCGACCTGAAACGTTAACTCTCTTTCTCTCTCCACGGATGTTGCCTGGCCTGCTGAGTTTTTCCAGCGTTTTCTGTTGTTATTTCGGATTTCCAGCATCCGCAGTATTTTGCTATCGAGATTTAGCAATTGTTCAACTCTACTGTTTGAATCAAAATATTATGGGGGTTCTTTGCCATGCCTAATAATCTCATTGAAATACATTTTTGAATATGACAATACTGGTAAAAATGTTGCCATGTACTTGCCTTACGGCCACTTGGATGCATTTCCTGTTTGGCTGCAGACTGCCAAGTTTATTTTTTTTTATTTCTAAATTTTGTACTTCTTGATGCAAATAATACTGCATAAATAAAGAGGGATATAAAAGGTTGGCTTTACATTTCAGTATTTCCTGCCTTTGCATATACAGTATATCAATTCTACACAACATACAATGAAACAGCATGACAAGGCCTGTCAGCAAGTGCAAAGAGAAAAGACAAGTTAAGATTTCAGGTGTGGTCCCTTCATCAGCTGCTGACGGACCTGCTGTGCAATACCAGCATTTTATTGTTGCTTCAGATATCCAATATTTGCAGTTTTCCTTTTCATTTGTATGATTTTTTTTACAGTGTACAGTAGCTGCTATGCACCACCTGATTAAAATCTGGAACACATCAATACATTTGCACTGCTTTCTTCTTCAGTCAGGCAGAAGGTCATTCTTTTGCTGGATACCTCGTCAAATGAAAAATTCTGAGAAACAAAACAAGTAGCGAGTTGCTACAAATGTATTTGCTTATTAACTGCGTCCCTCCCTCTCCCCAGACTGTGGTTGAAACCTGTCAGGAATCCAATCCTGCCAGGTTTTAAAATGGGTTTTCCAGCAGGCAGCTACAATTTCCCGGCAGTGCTCCTTTAGATTCTTACTATTTTATTACCTTTTCCCTATATAGTATATTAGCACAGAACAAGACACTCTACATCAATTTCAAATATATATTGAAGTTCATACGCAATAATAAAAGAAAAAGAACAAACGCAAAATACTGCAGATGCTGGAAATCTGAAATAAAAACAGAAAATGCTGGAAATACTCAGCAGGTCAGGCAGCATCTGTGGAGAGAGGTCCATGAACTTTCATCAGAACTCAGAACTGAAACATTAACTTTGTTTCTCTCTCCACAGATGCTGCCGAACCTGCTGAGTATTTCCAGCATTTTCTGCTTTTATAAAAGGAAAGGAGCCTGCCATTAGACTTGTGTACTAACATAGTGCTTTCCTCATGTGGTCGCCATCATAATTTATCTGGTCCCTTGGTTAGCTTTCCCAGCTGGCCATTCATCTTGGGTGACCCTAGACTGTGAAACCTGGATTTCCCTCCACTTTTCCAATTCAGGCAGGATAACAGCAGAAACTGCAGGATAATGGGACGGTGAGGCCGACCAGTTTCCTGCTCCGGTTCCCCGCCGGGACAGCTGCTGGCCACCTCTTCCTACCTGTCACACGAACTGCCAGCAGAGCGTTGGAGATAATCCCTGGAGTAGCAGCAGATGCCCAAGCCCTCCTTGATGTTCGGGGTTCTTCTGCCCCCTTTTTGTCCCGCCACTTTAGGTGCTACAGCCGGGCTATGGCACCGCTAGAATTTCTCTCAGGGGGGATTAACGGGCTCCTGCTTGCTGGTGGGGATCATGCCAGGAGCCTGTCCTGCATAATTAATAACCCGGAACCCAGGAAACATGGCCAGGGTCATTGTGGGGTCAGGCCAATGGGCAAAAGTCAAGCCCCGACACTCCTTGGGTGTGAACAGCAAAATATATGCCGGAGAATAGCCAGCTATTCAACTATGAAGCTCATCACAGCTAAGCCTGGAGCTGCCCTCACCTGACATTCACACATGTACATGCCCACCTGTTGTAAAATGTCATCCTTCATCTGCTCCCTGATTATCTCTGACTGCTCTATGTGTGAAGGACAGGGAGATCCATTGTATTCCAAGTCATATGAACGTTTCTATATTTTTAATATCCATTTGTGAAATTTGTTTTACAGCAAGTTTAGTTTTTTTACGTTGAGGTATTATCCACATTCCTAATGGATGGCTGGGAGTTACCTTTATGGAGGATCCATTCACAGAATCATTGCATTTTTCATATGCAAATACCTTTTGATTGTAATACAAGTAGAACCCATTTAGCACTGACTAAAAACAGAAAATGCTGGAAATACTCAGCAGGTCAGGCAGCATCTGTGGAGAGAGGTCCATGAACTTTCATCAGAACTCAGAACTGAAACATTAACTTTGTTTCTCTCTCCACAGATGCTGCCGAACCTGCTGAGTATTTCCAGCATTTTCTGCTTTTATAAAAGGAAAGGAGCCTGCCATTAGACTTGTGTACTAACATAGTGCTTTCCTCATGTGGTCGCCATCATAATTTATCTGGTCCCTTGGTTAGCTTTCCCAGCTGGCCATTCATCTTGGGTGACCCTAGACTGTGAAACCTGGATTTCCCTCCACTTTTCCAATTCAGGCAGGATAACAGCAGAAACTGCAGGATAATGGGACGGTGAGGCCGACCAGTTTCCTGCTCCGGTTCCCCGCCGGGACAGCTGCTGGCCACCTCTTCCTACCTGTCACACGAACTGCCAGCAGAGCGTTGGAGATAATCCCTGGAGTAGCAGCAGATGCCACTTTTGGGGGAAGAGGGTCCTGTAATGAGCACCTCTGCCTCCCATTAAGTCTCAGACCCTTATATTTTTAGACCTTGGCCAAGCCCTCCTTGATGTTCGGGGTTCTTCTGCCCCCTTTTTGTCCCGCCACTTTAGGTGCTACAGCCGGGCTATGGCACCGCTAGAATTTCTCTCAGGGGGGATTAACGGGCTCCTGCTTGCTGGTGGGGATCATGCCAGGAGCCTGTCCTGCATAATTAATAACCCGGAACCCAGGAAACATGGCCAGGGTCATTGTGGGGTCAGGCCAATGGGCAAAAGTCAAGCCCCGACACTCCTTGGGTGTGAACAGCAAAATATATGCCGGAGAATAGCCAGCTATTCAACTATGAAGCTCATCACAGCTAAGCCTGGAGCTGCCCTCACCTGACATTCACACATGTACATGCCCACCTGTTGTAAAATGTCATCCTTCATCTGCTCCCTGATTATCTCTGACTGCTCTATGTGTGAAGGACAGGGAGATCCATTGTATTCCAAGTCATATGAACGTTTCTATATTTTTAATATCCATTTGTGAAATTTGTTTTACAGCAAGTTTAGTTTTTTTACGTTGAGGTATTATCCACATTCCTAATGGATGGCTGGGAGTTACCTTTATGGAGGATCCATTCACAGAATCATTGCATTTTTCATATGCAAATACCTTTTGATTGTAATACAAGTAGAACCCATTTAGCACTGACTAAAAACAGAAAATGCTGGAAATACTCAGCAGGTCAGGCAGCATCTGTAGAGAGAGAAACAGAGTTAATGTTTCAGGTCGATGACCTTTTGTCAGAACTGGAAGACGTTAGAGATGTAACAGTTTTTAAGCAAGTACAGAGGCAGGGAAAGAGGGGGGAGGGGAGGAAAGAACAAAAGGGAATGTCTGGGATCGGGAAACAGGAGTGATTAAATGACAAAAGGAATGATGGTGCAAGGCAAAAGGGGTGGTAATGGGTCAAATAAAGAAACAAAAAATGGGTCTGGAGGAGCTGTAAATGGTAATAGCAGAACCATTACCAGTGTCTGCTGTCCAAAAAAATAGGAGCACTGGTTATGGTCTGAAATTGTTGAACTCGATGTTGAGTCCGGAAGGCTGTAAAGTGCCTAATCGAAAGTTGAGATGCTGTTCCTCGAGCTTACGTTGAACTTCATTGGAACAGTGTAGGAAGCCGAGGACTGAGAGGTCAGAGTGGGAGTGAGATGGAGAATTAAAATGGCAAGCGACTGGAAGCTCGGGGTCATGCTTGCGGACTGAACGGAGGTGTTCATCAAAGTGATCATCCAATCTGCTTTTGGTCTTCCCAATGTAGAGGAGACTAAATCGTGAGTAGCGACTACAGTATATTAAATTGAAAGAAGTACAAGTAAATTGCTGTTTCACCTGGAAGGAGTGTTTGGGGCCATGATTGATGGGAAGGGGGGAGGTGAATGGACAGGTATTGCATCTCCTGCGCTTGCATGGGAAGGTGCCGAGGGAAGGGGAGCGGGTGTTGGGGGTGATAGAAGAGTGGACCAGGGTCCCTTCAGAATGCTGAAAGGAGAGGGGAGGGGAAGCTGTATTTGGTGGTGACATGCGCTGGATGGGGCAGAAATGGCGGAGGATGATCCATTGAATGTGGAGGCTGGTAGAGTGGAAGGTGAGGACAAGGGAGACCCTATCGTGTCTCTGGGAGGGAGGGGAAGGGGTGAGGGCAGCAGCTAGGAAATGAGATGGACGCAGTTGAGGGCCCTGTCAACCACAGTGGAGGGGTGTTCTCGGTTGAGGAAAAAGGAAGACATATCGGAAGCACTGGTGTGGAAGGTGTCATCATCAGAACAGATGGAGACAGAGAATCTAGAAGAATGGAATAGAGTCCTTACAGGAAGCGGGGTGGGAAGAAGTGTAATCAAGGTAGCTGTGGGAGTCAATGGGCTTATAGTAGATATTAGTTGACAGCCTAGCCCCAGAAATGAAGATAGAGAAGTCGAGGAAGGGAAGGGAAGAGTTGGATATAGACCATGTGAAGGTGAGGGAGGGGTGGAAATTGGAAGCAAAATTGATGACATTTTCCAGTTCGGGGCATAAGCAGGAAACAGCACCGATACAGTCATCAATGCACTGAAAAAAGAGGTGAGGGAGGGGGCCTGAATAGGACTGGAACAAAGAAGATTTCACATATCCCACGAAAAGGCAGGCGAAGCCAGGACCCATATGGGTTCCCATAGCGACATCTTTTATTTGGAGGAAGTGAGTGGAGTCAAAGAAGTTGTTCAATGTAAAAACAAGTTCAGCCAGGCGGAGGAGGGTGGTGGTGGATGGGAACTGGTTGGGCCTCTGTTGAAGGAAGAAGTGGAGGGCCCGCAGACTGGGGGTGGGGGTGTAGAGGGTCTAGAGATGATTAGGGCCAGGAAACTGGTAAAGTGGCGGTGGACTTCAGAAGAATCGTGGATGTCGGTCGGCAGAGACTGGATAAGGGGAGAAAAAATAGAGTCGCGATAGGAAGAAGTAAGTTCCGAGGGGCACGAACAGGCTGAAACGATGGGTCTACCAGGACAGTCCTGTTTGTGGATCTTGAGAAGGAGGCAGAAGCAGGCTGTGTGGGGTTGGGGGCTATGAGGTTGGAGGCCGTGGGGTTAAGATCTCCAGTGGAGACGAGGGTAGTGATGGTCTGGGAAATTATGGCTTGATGTTCAGGGGTGGGGTTGTGGACCAGGGGTAGGTAGGAGGAGGTGTTGGAGAGTTGGCGTTCAGCCTCCACAAGGTAGAGGTCGAACAACAACAGCGCTGCCCTTGTCAGCAGGTTTAATGACAATGTCATGGTTGGACATGAGAGAATGAGTGCTGCAAGTTCAGAGGGAGGTAGGTTGGAGTGAATGAGGGGTGCAGAGAAATTGAGACAACGATGTCAATGGAAAGATCAGGAGAGAGTAAGAGGGCAGTAGCACTGACTACTTGCTTTGAACTGAAAACAATCAATTTAAGATTAAGGAGTTCGATAACATGTGCAAATGAATTGTATCCAACATTTAGATGAGTTTCATGAAACAATCATTTTAATTTGATAAACTTTGTTCAGCTGTGAAAGACTGTTTTTCAGAGAAACAAAAGCAAAAGAGGCTGGAAATCTGAAATAAAAGGCAGATGCTGCCTGACCTGCCGAGCGTTTCCAGCATTTTCTGTTGTTATTTTTATTTTCAGTATCCCAGGTTGAACTTCAAAGGGTACAAGAGATACACTTCAGGCAGTACACACCCAGCTCTCTGACACCTCCTCCTACCTCCCCCTGGACCATGACCCCACTACCGAACATCAAGCCATCGTTTCCAAGACTGTCACTGACCTCATCTCCTCTGGAGACCTTCCCTCCACCAGCCGCCAACTTCATAGTTCCTCAACCTCGCACAACCCTCCTTCCCAAGATCCACAAACAGGACTGCCCTGGTAGACCCATCGTTTCAGCCTGTTCTTGCCCCACGGAACTGATTTCTTCCTATCTCAACTCTATTTTTTCTCCCCTTGTCCAGTCTCTTCCCACCTACATCCGCGACTCTTCCGACACCCTCTGCCACTTTAACAATTTTCAGTTTCCTGGCCCCAACCATCTTCTTTTCACTATGGACGTCCAATCCCTTCACATCGCCATCCCCCATCAGGACGGCCTGAGGCCGCTCCGCTTCTTCCTTGAACAGAGGCCCAACCAGTCCCCATCCACCACCACCCTCCTCCGCCTGGCTAAACTTGTCCTCACATTGAACAACTTCTCCTTTGACTCCACTCACTTCCTCCAAATTAAAGGTGTTGCTATGGGAACCCGCATGGGTCCTAGCTATGCCTGCCTTTTCGTGGGCTATGTGGAACATTCTTTGTTCCAGTCCTACTCGGGTCCTCTCCTTCGCCTCTTTTTCCGGTACATTAATGACTGTATCGGTGCCGTATCCTGCTCTCGCCCTGAACTAGAAAACTTCATTCACTTTGCTTCCAATTTCCACCCTTCCTTCACCTTCACATGGTCTATCTCCGACTCTTCCATTCCCTTCCTCGACTTCTCTGTCTCCATTTCTGGGGATAGGCTATCGACAAATATCCACTATAAGCCCACTGACTCCCACAGCTACCTGGACTACACTTCCTCTCACCCTACTCTATTCCATTCTCCCAGTTTCTTCGTCTCCGTTGCATCTGTTCTGACGATGCCACCTTCCATACTAGTGCTTCTGATATGTCTTCCTTTTTCCTCAACCGAGGATTTCCCCTCTACCGTGATTGATATGGCCCTCGACCGTGTCCATTCTATTTCCCGCACTTCTGCTCTCACCCCTTCCTCTCCCTCCCAGAACCACGATAGGGTTCCCCTTGTCCTCACCTTTCACCCCACCAGCCTCCACATTCAACTGATAATCCTCCGCCATTTCCGTCACCTCCAGCGTGATCCCACCACCAAACGCATCTTCCCCTCCCTCCCCTCCCTTCTCCTTTCAGTATTCTGAAGGGACCGCTCCCTCCACGACACCCTGGTTCACTCCTCAATCACCCCCAACACCAACACCACCCAGACCAATTAAATACATACTTTGGCTCTGTCTTCACAAAGGAGAACACAAATAACCTCCCAGAGATGTCAGGGAACATAGGGTCTAATGAGAGGGAGGAACTGAATGAAATCAGTATTTGTAGGGAAATGGTGTTAGGGAAATTGACGGCATTAAAGGCCGATAAATCCCCAGGGCCTGATAATCTACATCCTAGGGTACTTAAGGAAGTTGCCCTAGAAATAGTAGATGCATTGCTGGTCATCTTCCAAAATTCTATAGACTCTGGAACAGTTCCCATGGATTGGAGGGTAGCTAATGTTACCCCACTGTTCAAAAAAGGTGGTAAAGAAAAAACGGGGAATTATAGACCGGTAAGCCTGACATCGGTTGTGGGGAAAATGCTAGAGTCCATTATAAAAGATGTAATAGCAGAGCACTTGGAAAACAGTGACAGGATCGGACAAAGTCAACATGGATTTACAAAAGGTAAATCGTGCTTGACTAATCTACTGGAATTTTTTGAGGATGTAACTGGTAGAATAGATAAGGGAGAACCAGTGGATGTGGTGTATTTGGACTTTCAGAAGGCTTTCGATAAGGTCCTGCATAAGAGATTAGCGTGTAAAGTTAAGGCACATGGGATTGGGGGCAAGGTACTGACTTGGATAGAGAACTGGTTGGCAGACAGGAAGCAAAGAGTTGGAATAAACGGGTCTTTTTCCGAGTGGCAGGCAGTGACTAGTGGGATTCCGCAGGGATCGGTCCTAGGACCCCAGCTATTCACAATATATATTAATGATCTAGACGAGGGAACTAGATGTAATATCTCCAATTTTGCAGATGACACAAAGCTGGGTGGGCGTGTGTGCTGCGAGGAGGATGCCGAGAAACTCCAGTATGATTTGGACAGGTTGGATGATTGGGCAGAAGCATGGCAGATGCAGTATAATGTGGATAAATGCGAGGTTATCCACTTTGGTGGCAAAAACAGAAAGGCAGATTATTATCTGAACGGCAATAGATTGGGAGAAGGGGAAGTGCAACGAGACCTGGGTGTCCTTGTGCACCAGTCGCTGAAGGTAAGCATGCAGGTACAGCAGGCGGTTAAGAAGGCAAATGGTATGTTGGCCTTCGTAGCGAGAGGGTTTGAGTACAGGAACAAGGATGTCTTGCTGCAGCTGTACAGGGCCTTGGTGAGACCACACCTTGAGTATTGTGTGCAGTTTTGGTCGCCTTATCTGAGGAAGGATGTTCTTGCCATGGAGGGTGTGCAGCGAAGATTCACCAGACTGATACCTGGGATGGTAGGAATGACGTACGAGGAGAGATTGGGTCGATTGGGCTTATACTCGCTGGAGTTTAGAAGAATGAGAGGAGATCTCATTGAAACTTATAAAATTCTAACAGGGCTAGACAGACTGGATGCAGGAAGGATGTTCCCGATGGCGGGTGAGTCCAGAACAAGAGGTCACAGTCTAAAGATAAGGGGTAAGCCATTTAGGACAGAGATGAGGAGGAATTTCTTCACCCAGAGAGTGGTGAACCTGTGGAATTCTCTACCACAGAAGGCAGTTGAGGCCAAGTCAGTAAATATATTCAAGAAGGAGTTAGATATATTTCTTAAGGCTAAAGGTATCAAGGGATATGGGGAGAAGGTAGGGACAGGGTACTGAGTTTGGATGATCAGCCATGATCTCATCGAATGGCGGAGCAGGCTCGAGGGGCCGAATGGCCTACTCCTGCTCCTATCTTCTATGTTTCTATGTACCCCTTCCCCTTCCCGCACCTTCCCATGCAAGCGCAGGAGATGCAACACCTGCCCTTTTACCTCCTCCCTTCCCACTGTCCAGGGCCCCAAACACTCCTTCCAGGTGAAATAGCGATTTACTTGTACTTCTTGCAATTTAGTATACTGTATTCACTGCTCACAATGCGGTCTCCTCTACATTGGGGAGACCAAACGCAGATTGGGTGACCGCTTTGCGGAACACCTCCGTTCAGTCCGCAAGCGTGACCGCCGAGCTTCCGGTCGCCTGACACTTTAATTCTCTGCTCCACTCCCACTCTGACCTCTCCGTCCTCAGCCTCTTACACTGTTCCAACGAAGCTCAACATAAGCTCGAGGAACAGCACCTCATCTTTCGATTAGGCACTTTACAGCCTTCTGGATTCAACATTGAGTTCAACAATTTCAGATCATAAACTCTGCCCCTATTTTTTCACATGGCAGGTGTTGATGATTCTGCCATTCCCATTTACACCTCTTCTAGACTCATCTTTTGTTTCTTAACTTGTCCCATTATCATCTCCTTTTGCCTTGCACCATCATCCCTTTTGTCATTTAATCTCTCCTGCCTTCCACCCTATCACAGACCTTCCCTTTTGTTCTTTCCTCCCCTCCCCTCTTTCCCTACCCCTGCACTTGCTTAAAATCTGCTACATCTCTAACTTTTACCAGTTCTGACGAAAGGTCATCGACCTGAAACATTAACTCTGTTTCTCTCTGCACAGTTGCTACCTGACCTGCTGAGTATTTCCAGCATTTTCTGTTTTTATTTCAGATTTCCAGCATCTGCAGTATTTTGCTTTAGTGCACACCCAGCTCTTCAGTTCTCCTAAGTCCATTGGGAAAGAGGTTGAAAACCATGTAATGGTTAGATGATATGTCAGATATAAGTTTTATGTTATATACGACATCTTCTAACCTGGTCCAGGTTCAGTAGTACTAAGAACGTTAGTGATGCACTGAGCTTCTTATTATTTTTGTACACCTGAGGATGTGTAGACTAAGCATTCTGCAATCAAGTGAAATTTGACTGTAAAGAAAGAAAGACTTACATTTATATAGTGCTTTTCATGACTACCGGACATCCCAAAGCGCTTTACAGCCAATGAAGTACTTTTGAAGTGGAGTCATTGTTGTAATGTGGGAAACGCGGCAGCCAATTTGCGCACAGCAAGCTCCCACAAACAGTAATGTGATAATGACCAGATAATCTGTTTTTGTTATGTTGATTGAGGGATAACTTGCCACTTTTAATAAACCTGATTTGTAGTTTGTAGCTCAGTCCGATCAAGTGTTTATTCTTCTGTTTTTTGAAGATGAGAGGCTTGTATCAATTTAGTGAACTAATTACAGCAACAAAGGTTTCTACTCAAGCCTTGAGCCACGCTATAATAAAATACACTCAGTTCCAAGGCGTGAAGAAGAGGAAAAGTGATGTTGGGTTTCCAGTGCCTCTACAAGACTAGAACCTCTCAAACACAAGCCAAAAATCTCTGACCTCAAAGCAGGATAAATTTTCCTAATTGTTGCATTATGTTGACTTGCACTCTCAAAGTAAAACTTTAAGGAGGCTACTGCTTATTTCATTCAATGAAACTGGCCCATCTTGTTTGTTCGAGCATCAGGCGTCTGTGTGGGCTGTAGCAGCAAAGGTCTTCAAAGGTTGTCCACATCTGTATCCATTTATCACTTTCGTTAAAGTGGTGTAGTGCACTGACAGGTGGAGATTAGAAGTCGTCAATGAAAACTTTTTCAGCATCATTTGTAACAAGATGCACTACATGACAGATAATGAATATTTAACAGGCGGAAGAGTTCCACCCTTAGGCACATTAGGATTCCCAGATATACCTCCAGGAGCACATATTACAGGGGTCATTTTAACCTAACTTGCTGGGCAGGAATCCCACGGGATCAGCTTTACACCCCACCCAATATTACTCTCCGTTGACTTAAATGGAGAGTTATATCGAGCAGGGTGTAAAAGCAGCATCGCACCCAATCCTGTCAGTTTCTTGATGGGCAGGTCCGGTTAAAATTGCCCCATTATATGTCTGTGATGTATTTTAATTTATTTGGTCTGTCAGATTACTACCGCTGCTGTGATTTTGATTACATTTTGAAGTTCTGCTGCTGCAGATGTTCACTCAGCTGGATGATATTTCCCGTTTTGTACTTGCTGCCAACATTTTTAGCTAAAGTTACTCGATTCTGGCTTTATGTTCTTCAATGTCCTTCAATGTCCAAAGCACAAGCTGGACTGTCTCAGACATCAAAAATAGAATCGGAAAAACATGGTCTGCCGAGTTTATTATTGTGGCCATTTTGATTTGAAGATTCCAGTGAAGAACAGGACGCTCTAACTAGATGGGAGCAGCTGTTTCCTTAGAAACATCGGCCTTGAAATTAGATAGCACCCGATTTGGGTCGTGATCCCAGTGCTGCGCACGCTACGTGCGCCCAATAACACAAGCAGAAGGACCATGGCAAATTGGTCTGCTGTCCTCTTTAGGATAGTACTGGTGATCTGTGGGCCCCAGAGGCAGCTCACAGATCACGGAGGGCAGGGAAACGGCTTCGGCTGGCTCAGATGTCGACCGAGGTCCTCAGGTGCGGAGAGGGAGGTCCCCACAGGGGGGGCGGGGGGCGAGCGGTGGCTGGCAGCGGCCCGTGGTTGTAATGTGGAGGTGGGAGGAGCACGCCTGCCCTTCCTGGCTCCACATTCAGGTAAGTATAAAACTTTAAACTTACCTTTACGGTGGCAGCCTCCAGCTGCCCCTTCAAAGACCGCTGCTTTGGCTACTGTGTGCCTGAGAAAACAGACCGCAGCACGCATGGCGCATGCTGCAGTCAGTCATGAACAAATTTTACAAAGGCACTTTAAACAGACGTTAGGCCCTCAATTTGCATGAACAATGGGCCTAACACCCGTTTCAGGAACCCAGGATGACTACAGGGTGCCCTAACCAATAAGGCATGTGACGCACTCCATTGTGGACTTCTTCTTTCGTATGGTAGTAGCAAAGCAAATCAAATGTCAATATTTAAGTTGGATATCCCGGCCAAAGCTTGCGGTGTAACAGTGTGGATATCTTGTAGGCTGCCTGCAAATTTCCTCTGAGGGCAGTGCTCAATGATCTGCTCCAGGGTCTGATCAGGAGTTCCACAGTCGCATGATGGGAATGCTTTAATCTTCCATCTATGAAGAAGGCGGCAGCATCTACCATGACCAGTTCTGAGGCGGTTGATGGTTCTCCATTGTTTGCGAGGAAGGTTTTTCGAGGTGACAGTCTTTTGCGGGTTTGGCTGGAGTCACCATCGGCGGAAGTAGACCTCCATCCTCTGTAAATCACTGGTTAGGGTCTCTTCGGTGATGGACAGATTCATGTTTTTCATGGCCAAGGCAATGTCAGCAGCGTATACGAACTTGCGGGACTCTGTTTCGGACAGGTCACTGGTGTAAACGTTGAATAACATGGGTGCCAGGACAGAATCCTGTGGGAGTCTGTTGCTCAATGTCCTATATCTGCTCTTCTGGGTGCCAGAGTACACACGGAAGCGTCGGTTGCTAAGCATGGAGTTGAGAAGATGGATTGTTGTTCTGTAAGGTAAAATGGTGGAAATCTTGAAAAGCTTTCCATGCTTCCATGCTTGTCATACCCCGCTGACAGGTGCACGGGTGCTACGGCAGTCTTGAGCTGGCGCTGAAGGCCTGCTTTGACGTGCGTTGTTAAAGCTACCACTTGGTCGCAGCAGTTAAGGCCGCTCCGTAAGCCCGCTTGCTCCTTAGGAGTGGTTGGCTCGATGATGCGGGCTAGTCTGTGGAGTAGTAGCTTCTCCAGCACTTTATAACAAGTGCAAAGTAAGGAGATCGGGCAGTAGCTGGAGGCTTCACAAGCATTCTTCCCCTGCTTCAGGAGGGCAATTATTTTAGTCACCCTCCAAATAGGTAGAATTTTACCGGTTGCCAGTACCTCAGAGAAGAAGGAGGTCAACCATCTCTTCGCTTTGGGTCCCAGTGCTTTTAGGAATTCTGGGTAAACACCATCTGGACCAGCAGCTTTTCCAGATTTGGTTGTCGACAGGGCTGCGTTTAGTTCGTCCAAGGTGAATGGATCAGACATAGTTGACAATCTTGGTGCCGCCATCAAGTTTGTCAAAAGCTGCCGCTTCACCTGGCGTCGAAATTCTTTGTCCACCGGAGCTTCCCTGGGGATATTAAAATTGACCACATTGGGTGGGACTAGTGTGATATGTAGGCCAGACTAGTTAGAGGTGGTAGGCTCCTTACCCTGAAGGACATTAGTAAACCAGCTGGAATTTTACAACAATCCAGCAGCTTTCATGGTCAATTTTTTCATGGTCATGCCCACAAATATCCAGAGTTATCGAAATCTATTTCATAACTTATCATGGTGGGATTTAAATTTACAACTTCCGGGTTGTTATGCCAGGAATATAACCACTAGGCTACTACACCCATATTAAACAGGGAAGAAAGAGGAGGCAGTGAGGATTTCTTCCTGGCAAACCCTAAGCGTGGCTGAAGGTGCCACACATCAAACTACATTTGAATACAGTTTACACTCAGTTCTAAGGCTGCCCTGCAACATTAACAATTACATTGCAACAGTGACTACACTTCCAAAAAAAGTACTTCATTGGCTGTAAAGCACTTTGGGACGGCCTGAGGTCATGAAAGGTGCTTTATAAATGCAAGTCTTTCTTTCTTAAATCACATTTTCTTACTACAGCACAGATAAAAATGCAATCAGTTTTAAGTTTGAGCATTAGAATTGGAGCCCAGCTTTTGTCCAATAAGCAACAGGGCTTAGTTATTAACAACAGCTTGCATTTATAAAGCACCTTCATTGGAGAAACAAGTCCCAAGGCACTTCACAGAGGTCTCCAAGACAAAGAAAGAGAAATATTAGTCACATTTGTGTCTACACTAATCCTAACACGAAATGGAACCATAACAAAATAATTCTATTTTTGTTTGATGCCAAGCCCTGGACTGCACAATTGTAATTCTTAATGAACTGACTTTAATCTAATTCTCCTTTTCTCATCAGTGTGACAGAATTATGATTAAATGATTAGAAGGAAATGTTTTCACTTAACAGCCCTTTCTTCCAGTTACAATATGGCCAATTAACTAAGTATTATTCTCTATATTTATGCAAATCATTAATTCTTTTGTCAAGTTTCACAATCATAAATAACATCTTGCTTGAGAACGACTTTTTGGAATGCTTTAACAGGCTGTGACATGAATGATGGGGTGTGGGCCAACAACTGCAATTCCTCACTCAATTTCTCCCCATTTCAATCCTGCCACACTGTGGACTTGGCAAGTGGGAAAGCATTATCTGCTTTGCTTTTTCACACTGCAGCACAAGAGAACAAGGAACAGCACTGAATTCCAGTTTCCACAATAGAAAAGTAAGCCAGAGCCAGAAGAGTGGAGCAATGCTGGAAAATAGGGTTGAAGGAAGTTGGAGAAATAGGGAGGGGCAAGACGATGGAGGGATTTGTAGATGAGGACATGGATTTTGCAATCAATGTGTTGGGGAATAGGAAGGCAATGAAGGTTGGCAAGGACAGTGCTGATAGGGAATGTAACTTTGTGAGAGACAGAATGTGGGCAGTGGAGTTTTGGAAAAGTTGTGAGTTGTGAAGGGTGGAACTCACGAGGGCAGTTGTAGTAATTGAGTCTGGAAGTGACAAAGGACACATTTCAGTGGCAGTGGGATGAGGTGGGGTGGAGGCAGGCAATGGTAAGGTGGAAGTAGGCAGTGTTTGTGATGGAGATGATATAGTGCCAGAAACTTAGCTCAGGGTCGACTAGGATGCCACGGTTGCGAACAGTCTAGTTCAGTCTTAGACAGTGGCTGGGGAAGGGGATCAAGTCACTGGTGAGGGTATGGAGTTTGTCCCAAGGGCCGAAGATTATGGTTTCAGACTTCCCAATGTTTAACTGGATGAAATTGCAGCTCTTCTGGATATCAGACAAACATTCTCACAGCACGAAGGCAGTGAAGAAGTCAAGAGAGATGATGATGAGATAGAACTGGGTGTCATCAGTGTACATGTGAAAGTGGACCCCATTTCTATGGATGATGTTGCCAATAGACAGCAGTGGATGAGGAGGGAAAGGGGGCAATAGCTGGATATTTGGGAGACTCCTGAGATAATGATGTTGCGGTAGGAAGAAAAGCCTTTACTAGTGATGCTCTCGCTACAATGGGATAGGTGAGAGTGGAACCAAGTGAGGGCAGTCCCAGCAAGCTGGACAACAAAGGAGAGGTATAGGAGGAGTAAAGTATGGTTGACCATGTCAAAGGCTGCAGAAAGGTTGAGGAGGGATAATACACTAAAATCACAGTCACAGAGAATGTTGTTCAGGAATTTGTGTATAAAATATTTTAAGCAAAGACTGGACTGTTTAAACAATTCTAAAATTATATTATGAAAGAAAATTGAGGCTTTCTTGTTATCCAGTACCTTGTTGAATATCTCAAAGTCTTCTGATCTTTTATCAGAGAAACCACTTCCCCATCACATCCAATGGGACAGCACTTTAGCTTTAAATAGTTAGACCCCCCCCTCCCCTTGCTTGATTTCATTCACACCACTGGAGGAAAGTGCCCCCTCACAAAGGGAATGGGGATTCATTGCCGGACTGCCATTACATGCCACCATGTAGCCAGCTGAACACCAACATCGATGGAGATCTGGAAGCAGATCCCCCAACCACTTTATCACCTGCCTACCCTCTCGCCCATCTGCTTTCACAATCGCCATCCTGTCACCTGAATGAGACGCACGTTACACTAGCAAGATCTTAATGTGAAGAAAAAGGGAGCATAATAAGGATTTTATATCTCCAAAATATTTGAGCTTAATGTCAAATTAAGTTGGGTATTTGGTTGATCTTTGTACTTTTTTTTGTTTCTCTCTGACTGTTATTGTAGCATTTTAACAGGAAACAAATGATTAATGCTGTAAGCCTTAATCATATTGTGTATCTTTTATTATTAGGCCTTTATTATACTAGAAGTGACTTGTAACTAGATTCATATATCAACTGATCATATTGCATATTTAATAAACTCATCACATCAATTTGCACTTTTATATCAAGAGTTGTTAGCTGTGCTCATGGATCTACAGGTGCATCCATTTTAATAATGTTGATTCTGTGTACTCATTCTGGTGATAGCTGACAGTGATGAAGAGTGGAATATTTTTCCATTTTGCATCTGCAGTGGTTAGTTAGCCCACATCATGTGTGGGTCAGTGATAACACTAAGCATCTCTTCCATAGCTTCCTCCTCACTCCTCAGATTAATATAATATGAAATTTCCATTTCTCATGTGCTTCATATATTCCGTTCAGAACCATGAACGGTTTAACACTCTCTTATAGAGAAAAAGAGTGTAATAAGAACTGCTTTACAAGTGTTTGGGCCTAATTTTGTTTTTCTGTCCCTTCAGTTCTAAACCATTTTCAATTCAGGATGGTGGACAGGATCCAGGCATTCCCCAATACTGATCTTTATCCTGCTGTTGGGAGACGTGCAGATGATACACTGGCTGAATCACACTTGGCAATTTTTTTTCTTTCCCAGATTGGCAATGGATTAATGTGCTGGTTAATCCTGTCAACCCAGTCACTGTCATAACAACAACAATTTGCATTTATATAGCACCTTTAATGTAGTAAAAAGTCCCAAGAAGCTTCACAGGATCAATTTTCAAACAAAATTTGACACCAAGCCACATAAGGAGATATTAGGACAGGTGAGAGGTAGGTTTTAAGGAGTATCTTAAAGGAGGAGTGAGAGATAGAGAGGCAGAGAGGCTTAGGAAAGAAATTCCAGGATTTCCAGGGCCTAGGCAGCTGAAGGCATGGCTGCCAATGGTGGCGTAAAGAAAGTCAGGGATGCGCAAGAAGCCAGAATTGGAGGAGTGCAGAGGTCTTCGAGGGTTGTAGGGCTGGAGGAGTTTACAGAGATAGGGAGGGGCAAAACCAGGGAGTGATTTGAAAACAAGGATGAGAATGTAAATAAGCCAAATACTAATAAAGTATTTCCAGCATTTTCTGTTTTTATTTGAGAATTTTAAAACCGAGGTATTGCCAGACCGGGAGCCAATTTTGGTCAGTGAGCACAGGGGTGATGGGCGAACGAGACTTGGTGCGAGTAAGGATACGGGCAGCAGAGTTTTGGATGAGCCCAAGTTTACAGAGGGTGCAAGGTGGGAGGCCAGCCAGGAGTGCGTTGGAATAGTTAAGTCTAGAGGCAACAAAGGCATGGGCGAGGGTTTCAGCAGCAGATCAGCTGAGGCAGGGTTGGAGACGGGCGATGTTACGGAGGTGGAAGTAAGCGTCTTGGTAATGGAGAGGATATGGGGTTGGAAGCTGAACTCAGGGTCAAATAGGACACCAAGGTTGCGAACAATCTGGTTCAGCCTCAGACAGTGGCCAGGGAGTGGGATGAAGTCGGTGGCCTGGGAACGGAGTTTGTAGTGGGGACCAAAGACAATGGCTTCGATCTTCCCAATATTTAATTGGAGGAAATTTCTGCTCATCCAATACTGGATGGCGGACCAGAAGCGTGACAAATCAGAGGCGGTGGAGGGGTCGAGAAAGATGGCGGTGAGGTAGAGCTGGGTGTCATGTGGAACCACTCCTTCGAGGTGAAACAGCGATTTACTTGTACTTCTTGCAAATCATGCTTGACTAATCTACTGGAATTTTTTGAGGATGTAACTGGTAAAATAGATAAGGGAGAACCAGTGGATGTGGTGTATTTGGACTTCCAAAAGGCTTTTGATAAGGTCCCGCATAAGAGATTAGCATGTAAAGTTAAGGCACATGGAATTGGGGGCAAGGTATTGATTTGGATAGTGAACTGGTTGGCAGACAGAAAGCAAAGAGTTGGAATAAACGGGTCTTTTTCCGAGTGGCAGGCAGTGACTAGTGGGGTACCGCAGGGATCGGTCCTTGGACCCCAGCTATTCACTATATATATTAATGATCTAGACAAGGGAACTAGAAGTAATATCTCCAAGTTTGCAGACGACACAAAACTGGGTGGGCGTGTGTGCTGCGAGGAGGATGCCGAGAAACTCCAGGATGATTTGGACAGGTTGGGTGATTGGGCAGAAGCGTGGCAGATGCAATATAACGTGGATAAATGCGAGGTTATCCACTTTGGTGTCAAAAACAGAAAGGCAGATTATTATCTGAATGGCAATAGATTGGGAGAAGGGGAAGTGCAACGAGACCTGGGTGTCCTTGTGCACCAGTCGCTGAAGGTAAGCATACAGGTGCAGCAGGCGGTTAAGAAGGCAAATGGTATGTTGGCCTTCATAGCGAGAGGGTTTGAGTACAGGAACAAGGATGTCTTGCTGTAGTTGTACAGGGCCTTGAGTACTGTGTGCAGTTTTGGTCGCCTTATCTGAGGAAGGATGTTCTTGCCATGGAAGGAGTTCAGCGAAGATTCACAAGGCTGATACCTGGGATGGCAGGAATGACGTATGAAGAGAGATTGGGTCGATTGGGCTTATACTCACTGGAGTTTAGAAGAATGAGAGGGGATCTCATTGAAACTTATAAAATTCTGACAGGACAGGACAAACTAGATGCAGGAAGGATGTTCCCGATGGTTGGGGAGTCCAGAACCAGGGGTCACAGTCTAAGGATAAGGGGTAAGCCATTTAGGACAGAAATGAGGAGGAGTTTCTTCACCCAGAGAGTGGTGAACCTGTGGAATTCTCTGCCACAGAAGGCAGTAGAGGCCAATTCATTAAATAGATTCAAGAAGGAGTTGGATATATTTCTTAAGGCTAAAGGGATCAAGGGATATGGGGAGAAAGCAGGGACAGGGTACTGAATTTGGATGATCAGCCATGATCGCATTGAATGGCGGAGCAGGCTAGAGGGGCTGAATGGCCTACTCCTGCTCCTATCTTCTATGATTCTATGAGTATACTGTATTCGCTGATCACGATGCGGTCTCCTCTACATTGGGGAGACCAAACGCAGATTGGGTGACCGCTTTGCGGAACACCTCCGTTCAGTCCGTAAGGGTGACCCCGAGCTTCCGGTCGCCTGTCACTTTAATTTTCCGCTCCACTCCCACTTTGACCTCTCCGTTCTCGGCCTCTTACACTGTTCCAATGAAGCTCAATGTAAGCTCGAGGAACAGCACCTCATCATTCGATTAGGCACTTTATAGCCTTCTGGACTCAACATCGAGCTCAACAATTTCAGACCATAAGCTCTGCCCCTATTTTTTCAGACGGCAGCTGTTGATGATTCTGCCTTCCCCATTTGCAACATTTAACCACTCCTGCCTTCCACCCTATCACAGACCGTCTCTTTTGTTCTTTCCTCCCCTCCCCCCCTTCCCCTGCCCCCTGCACCTGGTTAAAATCTGTTACATCTTTAACTTTTTCCAGTTCTAACTAAGGGTCACAGACCTGAAAAATTGGGCTGGATTTTGAATGACCCGTGGAGTTGGGTTTGGAGGCGTGTGGGGGGTTAAAGTAGCAGATTTGGGGGTCCCGACCTCATCCCGACTCCAACACGCCTCCACGCAATTTTGACAAAATGGGTCGCGGGGTTCCCGACTCCGTCCCGCCTCCAAGAGGCGCGAGAGGCCATTAACGCTCTTAACTATCCCTAAATTGGCTCTGTAATGCCATTTTGAAACGCTGTAGCTAGTTTAACCCTTTTCCGACATGAAGTACGCCTGATGTGAAACACGCCAGTGAAACCTGGCGGGAGCACAAGTGGATAGCTGACTATCAGCTGCAGGTCCACTATTACAACGGAGATGTGATGAAGGTAGTAGTAGTATTAGGTCTGAAAGTCGCCTCTGATGCTGCTGCATTGAATGTCCTGAAAGACTGCCTGGCTTTGCTGTGAGAGGACCTGGATGCAAAAAAATCTCTCTCTCTCTCTCTCCTTAGAGCTGCTGCTCATTTTGCATCCAGGTCCTCTCACACCAAAAGCCAGGCAATCTCTGAGACCAGGCAGTCAGTCTCTGACCTGCAATGATGACATCATCAGAGGCAACTTTCAGACTGAAACCACTAATTGGTTCATGGGTTCCCACATGCTGGAACTCAATTACCCAATTAAGTGAAAATTGCACCATTCATCCACATTAATCTGGAGTCGGGGGTGGGGGGGGCGACACGAAATGTGGGTAACATGACCCCAACCCGACCCCAAGACAAAATCCAGCCCATTGACTCTGTTTCTCTCTCCACGGATGCTGCCTGGCCTGCTGAGTCTTTCCAGCATTTTCTGTTTTTGTTTTGGATTGCAGCATCCGCAGTATTTTGCTCTTGTACAGTGTTTTCAGATCTTCTAGTTTGGTTGAAATTACAGCTAAAACCAGGAGAAACCAAGAGAAAATGGAGCTTCTCTGATAAGACAGCTGCGATAGTGGTTACATTAGATACCCTTGTCAGGAGAATAATAGCAGCACACAAATTCTAAATAAAAAGACCTACGCAGAAATCTTTGCAGGCCTGGGGCCCAATTGTAACAAGCTTGCAGCTTGGCGTAAAGTGATGTACTTCCTTAAAATAAAATGAAATAAACAAATCTGCTACCTGTCAATTAGATTCAGACCCCTGATGCTCGTTTTAATCAGTACTCAGCAGCCTTCCTCTGAAGATGATGTTGTTAGTTATACTGAAAATTCCACAAGCTTCACTAATGAAAAAAAACTTCAACATCAGTGCACCTTTTACAGATCAGTTGCACAGACTGTAATTATCCATTTTTTTACTGTCTCTGCTGGATTTTTTGAATATAGGTTAAATGGTGAGTATTAATGACATCATTCGGATATGGGCTTGAAGAAGTTACTGTTCTAGACAGTGTGAGGGAGTTGAATCAATGCACATAATTAAAATGACAAGTTTCCTGAAGCCCCCCCCGAGTTAATGGCTGTTGATAGTTAATGGCTCATTCCATCGGGCTCAGTAACTCCTCCAAGCTTGTAAATGTCCAAAATATAGCCGCTTTAACTCCTAATACTATACAGAAGAACTTTCAATATCCATTGGCTCATGTCTGCAACTGACTAATGATAGGTTTTGAAGTCAATTAAAAATTTGGGATGGGAGGAAAAGGAGGCAGAAATCAACCGATGTTAAATTGATAAAGCAGTCTCGGAGCAAATAGTTTGGTTACTAGTAGTCTAGTGACCAGTATGCATCCTAATCCTGTCATGTAATGGGAAGAAGGATATTCATATAGACAGGCTTGACTGTAAACACCTAAATGAATCATCTGCCACATTCACAGTCACTTCTGAAGAATGGTCACTGTGACAAGGTAACTAAGGGCTGCTATCCATGGAACCATGCCTCAACATAGGTCACTACCTGCAGAAGAGGAAGCATGAAGGGAGAAAAATTAAAGGAGAAAAAAATATATATCTTAACCACTGCTCCCATTTTCTCGGACAACAGGTGTTGGCAATGGAGGACAGCTGCACCAGAGCCATTGGGAGTGGAGGAGGTGTGGGCAGGGTCTTGGGGTGGGGATCCCCTATCAGTACACGGCTGGCGGGGTGGTCCGCACCCCTGTGGTATTCCCATCATCCTCTGCCGCAATCCCGGGTCATGGGAGCCTTTTACTCCTTGTGAGATTTTTCATTCCTCGCCTCTCCTATTCTGCTGTAACCATTTACACCTCCTCTGGACCCAACTTTTGTTTCTTACTTGTCCTCTTACCACCTCATTTTGCCTTGCACCATCATCCCTTTTGTCATTTAATCACTACTGTCCTCCACCCCATCACAGACCTTCCCCATTGTTCTTTCCTTCCCCTACAACTTATTCTCTGGCTGTGTACTTGCTTAAAAACTGTTACATCTCTATCATCTTCCAGTTCTGATGAATGGTCATTGTCCTGAAACGTTATGTTTCTCGCTCCACAGATGCTGCCTGACCTGCTGAGTGTTTCCAGCATTTTCTGTTTTTATTTCAGATTTCCAACATTTGCAGTATTTTGCTTTTGTTAAATGTTTTTCTACTCTATTTTGCCTTAAGGGATAATCATTGAATTTTTGCTCCATAATTTAGTTAGGCACTTATGAAGACCAGCTAAAAATGCCAGTCTTTAAGCATCCTACATGGTTACAGATCAGCTGCAACAGTCTGATCAACTTTTCTTAGTATAAAGTCTTAAATTTCATATTTGGAATTTTGAAAGTTAATTACTATGTATGCATTTATCAACAAAAACAACAACAACAACTTGCATTTATATAGCGTCTTTAGCATAGTAAAATGTCCTAATGCGCTTATCTTCACATTCTTCACACAGGACCACTGTGGTGACACAACATCTATTCACAAATAGAGATGACTGAATTGGACATTAGTTGTATTTATGGTTGGGAAACTTCAGGGCAAAGTGGGAAGAAGATAGAAGCAGTGAATATGATAATGGAGACATTGGGCAGTAATCTGGCAGAGTGGATTGCTGCCCATGTGACGAAGACAAAAATTTACCCCCATGTGCAACGAGGTGGACTAGAGGTTTAGGCGATGGACTGCTACTATTCAAGATAATTGGCAAAAGAAACTTGGGGGAAATGAGGAGAATTTTTTGTTACGTAGCGAGTTCTTATGATCTGGAATGCGCTGCCTGAAAGGGTGGTGGAAACAGATTCAATAGTAACTTTCAAAAGGGAATTGGATATATACGATATATCACAATATTTTTTGGCATGGCCTGGTTGGGCCAAATGGTCTGTTTATGTGCCATATATTCCATGAAAAGGGAAAAATTGCAAGGCTATGGGGAAAGAACAGGGCAGTGGAACTACTTGAATAACACTTTCAATGAGCCAGCACAGACACTTAGGCCGTGGTTTTGCCTTCTGAGGCGGGTCCAGGGCGGCCGGGGTCGGTGGTAGGGTGTGACCCCGCTGCTTGTTAAGCCCGCCCAGCGCATTTGCCGGCCAATTGAAGGAAGCAGGTCTGATGACGTCACTTGAGGATGCGTCATCAGCCGGTTTCCTTCAAGGGACCATGGCCACATTGATTTTGACAGTTGTGCTGTCAGTGTTCTACAGCATTGAGGTGCTGCAAACACTGACAAGCACTGCACAAAGGTGCACAGCTGCACTCAGGCTCTCCCATAACTCCCTCCATATGCTTATGGAGGGAATCCCAGCCCACAGGGAGGTCCTCTACCCTATCCATGGGCGGAAGAGACCTCCCCAGGAGACCAATGCAGCCTGGTTGCACATTGCACAGGAGGACACAAGCAAAGATGTCGTCAGGAGGACCAGGCTGCAGTGGCGCAAAACTTTCAATGATCTGAGCAGATCACGAAACGTTACTGCAAAGCCACACTCAACCTCATCCTGCTGTGCCACTCATCACATCCCCATCACTCCGCCTTCCCTACTCTACTCCTGCACATCCTTACTCACACCAACTTACCTTGCACCTCCACCCATCCCTCTCTATCTACATTATCACTTCCCCATCTCACTAGCCACCCCTCATACTCAAGCTCATCCTAGTCCAATCATACCAACTAACAGCACACAAGGGTGGGCACTTGGGTGTTTTAGCCAATGTTTATGTGAAGTTTCTGTTAATGTGCTGTCAAACATTGAAATCTTTATTTTCAACACTTTTTGGTCTTGGACAGATTTGTGTGCACCTTTGGAAGTGGCTTAGTGAGTTGCAATGAATGGTGAAACATTACAGTACCCCCCCGCAATGGCGATGAGTGTGAAAGGAATGGCTTGGGCATTGTAGGGATGCTTTATGGTGTTGGTGTGGGGTGGTGCCAACCTGGCGCATCATGTGTACAGCGTCAAGTGAATTAAATCTGGCTATGCTGAGGCCATCCCTGGTGTCCCGGGTAGCAATGTGGTCGGGTGCTGATGCCCTGTGTCCTGTGTCACATCAGTTGCTTGCGGAGAAGGTTGGTGGTGTTGTTGGTGCTGCTGGTGTGCTTGGTGCTGCTGGTGTTGGGGATGATCGTGGTGGGATTCTGAGGACCAAGGTGAGATTTTTTCAAGGGCACCGATGCTGATGGAATAGATGGCAGGTGAGATTCAGATGACAGAAGGGATCTGTCAATGGTGAGAGAGGTTGTTCCAATGAGGTGACACTGGATAGAGAGTTTGCTCCAAACACTTGCAAGCTGCATAAAGCTCAATCTGTCTTCCAAATGCAGTAAGCAAGAGCTTCTAACCTTGGAAAGTGAAGACCTATGAAATGGGAACTTTTATAGACCATTTGCAGTTGTCAAGTAAAGAAATCATCACATGCTGACACAACACCCGACCTCCTTACCTGACGTGATCTCCGAACAGCAGGGAAGCCGTTGGCGAACTCTAAAAATCTAAAGGTAGGCATAAAATACTAGTTAATTGCCTCTTAACAATCTCTCTAATGATGTAAATTGCCTCCCCCCCCGCTTGGTGTTGGGTCTGTTCAACGATGACAGACCCGACATCTGGGAGACTAGCGTGGTGTGGGTTTACAGCAGGCTCCCTACCTGCTGTCAAAAAATTTTTTTTTCCCAGCTGACCCACTGAAAAATTACCCCCTATGGGCTGAATGGCCTTCTTCTGTGCTATATGATTCTAGGGCCACGATTTTGCCGGCGCTCAGAGTGCGGGTTCGGAGGTGGGTTCGCTGTCAAAATCGAAATGATTGACAGCGGGTTGGGAATCCGCTCCAAACCCGCCTCCATGTAAGTTTCCAAAGTGTCGGGTCGGCGATTTCAGAACAGACCTGACACCAAGCGGCGGGGGAGGGATTTAAGATAGTTAAATGCTTGTTAAACGCTTGTTAACTACTATTTTGCCAGTCTTTTTCTATTTTACCACTTTTTTAACAGGGTTCACATCGTTCAGAGATCACATCAGGTAAGTAGGTCGGGTTCTCTATGTCTCCCCATTGCTGTGAATAGGTGACAGCTGCAAAAGTGGTATGAAAGCTACCATTTCACAGCTGGTCACTTTCCAATGTCAGAAGCTTGAGCCTTCAGGACTTGGAAGACACTTTTGAGTTTTATGCAGTTTGGAAGTGCTTGGAGTAAACTCTCTATCCACTGTCACCTCCTTGGAGCAAGCTCTCTCACCATTGACAGATCGCTTCTGTCATCTCAACTTCAGCTGCCATCTATGCCAGCAACATCAGTGCCCTTGAAAAAATCTCACCTTGGTCCTCTGAATCCCTCCACGATCAGCCCCAACACCAACATCACCAGGCACACCAACATCACCAACAACAATACCAGCCTTCTCCGCAATCACCTGATGCTGCACAGGACACAGGGCATCAGCACCCGACAACATTGCTGCCTGGGAGGCCAGCGATGGTATCACCATGACCAGATTTACTTCACTTGACGCTGTACACTCTGGCTTCCACATGATGCGCCAGGTTGACACCACCCCACACCTGCACCATAAAGCATCCCTACAATGTCCAAGCCATTCCTTTCAAACTCATCACAATTGGTGGGGGGGGGGGGGGGGAGTTATGTCTCAACATTCACTGGAACTCACTAAGACACTTCCAAAGGTGAGCACAGATCTCCAATAAGGTAAAGTGTCAAAAATATAGATTTCAATGTTTGACAACACATTAACAGAAACTTCACATGAACATTGGCTAAACCACCCAGGTGCTTACCTTTGTGTGTTGTTAGTTCGTATGCTTGTAGTAGGTTGAGGGTGAGTGTGAGGGGTGGCTAGTGAGATGGCGAAGTGATAATGTAGATAGAGAAGGATGGGTGGAGGTGCAAGGTAAGTTGGTGTGAGTAAAGATGTGCAGGAGTAGGGTAGGGAAGGCAGAGTGATGTGGATGTGATGAGTAGCACAGCAGGATGAGGTTGAGTGTGGCTTTGCAGTAACGTTTTGTGATCTGCTCAGATCATTGAAAGGCTTGCGCCACTGCAGCCTGGTCCTCCTGACGACATCCCTGCTTCTGCCCTCCTGTGCAATGTGCAACCAGGCTGCGTTGGTCTCCTGGGGAGGTCTCTTCCGCCCTTGGGATGGGTAGAGAACCTCCCTGCGTGCTGTGACTCCCTCCATAAGCATATGGAGAGAGTCATGCGTGAGCTTGGGTGCAGACGTGCACCTTTGTGCAGTGCTTGTCAGTGTTTGCAGCACCTCAATGCTGCAGAATACTGACAGCACAACTGTCAAAATGAATGTGGCCATGGTCCCTTTTAGGAAACCGGCAGATGATGTGTCATCAATTGACGTCATCCGACCCGCTTCCTTTTAATTGGCCGGGAACCCCGCAGGGTGGGCTTAACAAGCCCTATTAATGGAAAATCCTTTTGACAGCGCGGTTGCAGCCGGGAGCGGGACCAAAACCCGCCAACCAGCACTCCTGCTGCGAACCAGCCTCTGCTGGGAAAATCCAGCCCTAAGATTCTTTGATTCAATGATAGCCTATGTAAGTTCCTCATTGACTAGTATATAAATGTCATTATACAATCATCTCTTTCCTACGATGCCTTCATTTGAATTTTTATTTCTCCAAGGGAATATTACATCTCATTATATTTTATTAACCAAGATAATCAAAGTTCCATTACTAACTTCATTGGTAAAAATGTACGATACTTAATTTACAACATCTTGGGGCCGACTTTAACTTCCAGCGGCCTTTGGGCGAGCCACATTCGCATAAAATCGGCGAGGTCCGAGCACTGAATCAGCACTCCCAGGAAACTCGCCAACTCGGGTGCTGCCGGCAAATCTGGGGGCACCTCCACAGAGCAGGGCCGGAAGTCAAAGGTTAAAGGTGGGGCCTATGGTTCGGCCCCTCTACGCCTGGCACCAGTGGGCGGAGTGTGCCTGGAGCCCATTTCTAGGACCAGCTGAAAATATCGACGGATGTATCAGGAGCGGGGACGGGGCAGTAAGTTCAGCACTGTGATTTTCGGAGCACTACTATACTCATAAGGTTAGATGAAGTAGGGTGGGAGGAGCCTCGTGCTCGAGCATAAACACCGACGTGGATCAGTTGGGCCGAAAGGTCTGTTTTTGTGCTGTAAATTCTAGGTAATTCTATGTACTGCCCCTTTCCCACCCTATGGAGGCAATAAAAATCTGGCCCTGTTCAGTTTTTAGAGAGTGGTGGTAAACAGTCCTTTCCAAATTGGTATATCGTCCTTCACAATATACCTCCTACAGATGCAGGGCAGCAGTTGGGATTTGGGGTTTGCGCTGATTTCAAGAAAAATCCAAAATGTGTTGATGAAAACCACTTAAAAATACGAGTTACATTCAGATTGCAAATTAAGTTAGGCACACTTCACAGATTAACATTCAGTCCGCAGGCTGTTGCTGGTGGGGAGGTACTCTTTGTGAAGTGAGCCCATTTAGGGTTGGGCTACAGAGTACACATTCAAAAATGTGAAAATGAAAGGTGTGTTAATAATGGTTGATATGACTAAGTATAAATCAACAAGATGAGGCGATGTAGTGCTACCAAAAGGAAAGTTAAAATACGTTGATGTAATGGTCTGGAGCGCAGCTTGTCTGAGACTGTAATTTCCTGTATTTCCAAAGCTAATTGAGAAGGAGTGCAATATTGTCACTAATGATCTAGTAACCTCAGTTGCTATAAAAGCAAAAGACTTATTTTCAAAAACAATGGCTCAGAAATTTGGGCGTGCCCATTTGTGGGTGTGCAGGGTTCGTTCGCTGCGCCTGAATAGTGAGGCCTGAGGCTCCCCAGATATTGGGCCTCAGGCTTCATTATAATGGAGCCAGTGAGGCACAACAGCCCGCCGACAAAGACTAGAGAAAAGTTGGGCCGCTGCTAATGTTGCAGCAGCCCTCAGGTAAATGGGTCTAGGGGTTGGGTCAGGGATCGTGGGAGGTGGATATTGGGGGGGGGGGTTTGGGGAATGTGGAGACAGGAAGCTGGAGTTTGGGGGTCCAGGTATGGGGGGGGGGGGGTTGGTTGGGAGTGGAGGAGATTGGGGGTCAGGGATGGGCGTGGGGGGGGGGATCGGGAATGGGGGGGGTGGTAGCGGTCTCGATTGGGGGGGCTGGGTGATATAGTGGCGATTGGCTCTTTTAATGTGGAGTCGGGAGGAGCACACATCCTCCTCCCAGCTCCACATTGAGGTAAGTTACTTACCGTCTTGGTTGGCAGGCGATTCCATAATTGGTTTTCCTGAGTGCAGCCGGCGCTGGTGCGGGCTGCCTCATGGCAAATCAGTTATGGAAAGGAGACCTCAAATAGGCATTACGCCCATTATTTGCATATGCAAAGGGCCTAATGCCTGCTTCAGGCATGAGTAAAGGATGCATATTTTCTGTCCTTACCCAATGCGGCGTACATCCGGCTGGCAATGTGTGCATGCTTCCTGCCGGCCATATTGGAGCCTTAGTAGTCCGAGAAGGGCCTGAAAAACGGGTGCTGTGCGACCAATTTCTAGGCCAATATATTGCACATTGTAATTATCAAGGGCAAGTCTCAGATGTGAAGCATGGAGGTAAAGATAAACTTCGGGGTTGGTAAAATAGCATGCCTTACTGTAATTTTACATATGGACCTCTTGAATAGTGGGGCATCTTATCTGAGGGAAGAAAAACTGGGATCCCTACCCTCAAAGGAAGTATGCCTCCTCTCTACTCAGTGTGAAATGACATTGGCATTAGTATCAAGGAGATCTCTGAGAATCACTCCCTGCTGGCCCTTTTGACGTCAAGGAGGAAATGTCTTGAGGGTGAAAGTGAAATTAAAATGTCATATCATGGATTATGTCTCATTCCAAAATGTGGAATTCTAGTTGCATCACAAAAGGTAGGTGTCATGATATAAATTCTCTTTCAAATGAAAGAAATAATTATTAACACTCTTTTGGAAGAGTAAATGATTTTATTTTCTCCTCATTCCAATCTCCATGGGTCACACACCACATGTCATGAAGGTGGGCAGGTGGTACCTTGCTCTCAGACCTCTGCTAATGCTATTGTGTAACTTAGCACTAAGAGATACACAAGAGTTGTTTAAAGTGACTCAGTTCCAATTGGCCATCTTCTGTTCTCTGAGAAAGCATCTGAGCTCTGGGTAGCTCCTCCCCAATAACTTGGACCAGGATCAGCTACTTGCAATGTGGGAAATTCCAGCTGCTATCTTAATACATGACACCATGCAGTGTTATACCAACCTATTGCGCCACCAGTCCATCTGCGACTACCGCGATTCTCAACTTGTCCAACAGCACCATGATTCAATAAGGAAAGAACTTGCATTTAAATAGCACCTTTCACATCCTCAGGATGCCCCAAAGCACTTCACAGCCAATTCATTCATTTTTTGAAGTGTAAACACTGTTATCTTGTAGACAAACATGAGAGTCAATTTGTGCACAGGAAGGTCCCAGAAACAGCAACGAGATAAATATCCAGAGTAATAAGGATCCCAAATCCAGAAAATTTCATGTTAATCAAAACTGCCCTACGGCATGGAATTCTACCTGTCAATCATTTCTCAGATAATAAGATAGAACATGAATGAATTTCACACCTGTTTTCACAGTATAATAGAAACAGGTAAATGTCTGTTGGTTAGATCCCAAGATTCCTGAATGCTGGCATCGCACAACTATTCAGTTTGCTGAGACTACTTGACTTACATATATGCAAACATTAGCCTGTGATTATCTACATTTCTTATATTTTTACCTCCACAGATTTTGAAATTTGCAGCAAAACAGATGCGAATGACATTCAAATAAATGAGGGGAAAATGGGAATTGTACTCAAGCAGATTTGACTGCAATTTTTTTTTTAAATTTTGGAATGTTGATTTTAATGTTGTCAAAAGAATTAGGGAATTTAGGAGTTAAGTAATTAATGATAATACATTTAATAATATATATTTTTTATTTCTTCACTTTATGTCAGCTCACAGTTGCTGGTTGTATTATTAAACTGAGTTAACTGGTTCAAAAGGTGGTTCTCCATTCACATTTTTCCAGATTATGTGTTGATTGCATTTGACAAGTTATATGAGCAAGTTGGCTATGACTCTTGACAAATCTACCTCCTGGGTTGCAGGTCACAACAAAACAGACCCAATATGTGACCTGGCATAAACTACCAAAGGACTATTCCTTTTATCTTATTATTCACAAATAAGAAATACATAATTTGTATAGTGCTATATTTGTATAACAAGTGAGATAAATCAGTTAATCTGTTTTTGACAGTATTAGCTGAGGGGGGACTGTTGGCCAGGGCACCAGAAGAAGTCCCTGCTTTTCATTGAATAGTATCATGGGATTTTTTACACCTACCTGAACAAGTAGATAAATGCACTAGGTGAAGTGTTGGTAGTTAGAAAACAAATCAATGCTTTAACAGGGGCCACGATTCCAGACTGTTTGATCACAGGAACTCCAGAAATATTACTTTTCTTGAATTTCATTTACAATATGAAATATACTCATTATAAAAACAAACAATACTGGCAATGCAATTCCTGTTCTACATTATACTCTCTTTATGTAGTCCAGGGGCGGTAAAGTGTATGTCCGTCCGAGTATTTAAACCTTGCTTAAATCAAGAAGAAGAAAAATAGTAGCCCCAATTTTAACGTGGCAGGGGGCAGTCCGCTACCAAAAATAACAACTTTCCCACCTGACCCACCACCGATCTCGCATGCTACCACCCTGGAAAATTCCGGCCAATGACTGCACAGAGGCAGAGGGCTGCACCCAGGTTCTCCCAAGACTCCCTCCATATGCTTATGGAGGGAGTCAGAGCACGCAGGGAGGTCCTCTTCCCTTCCGATTGGCGGAAGAGACCTCCCCAGGAAAACAAAACAGTCTGGTTGCAGATTGCAGAGGAGGTCACAAGCAAGGATGTGTTCAGGAGGACCTGGGTGCAGTGCCGCAAACGTTTCAATGATCTCATTAGATCAGGGAACGTTAGTACAAAGTCACACTCAACTTCAGCCTGTTATGCCTCTCATCACATCCCCATCGCTCTGCCTTCCTTACCCTACTCCTGTACATCCTTACTCACACCAACATACCTTGCATTTCCACCCATCCCTCTCCCTCTATCTACATTATCACATCCCCATCTCACTAGCCACCACTCACCCTCATCCTAGTGCAATCATACCAACTAACAACACACAAGGGTAGCCACTTGGGTGTTTTATCCAATGTTTATATAAAGTTTCTGTTAATGTGGTGTCAAACATAAAAATCTTTATTCTCAACACTTGGACAGATTTGTGTGCACCTTCGGAATTGGCTTAGTGAGTTGCAGTGAATGGTGAGACATAATGGTATCCCCCGCAATAGTGATGAGTGTGAAATGAATGGCTTGGTCATTGTAGGGATGCTTTATGGTGTTGGTGTGGGGTGGTGCCAACCTGGCGCATCATGTGGCAGCCATATGGGTGTACAGTGTAAAGTTCACTAAATCTGGCCATGATGAGGCCATCCCTGGCCTCACGGGCAGCAATGTGCTCGGGTGCAGATGCCCTCTGTCCTGTGCAGCATCAGGTGATTGCGGAGAAGGTTGCTGCTGTTGTTGGTGCTGCTGGTGTTGGGGCTCATCGTGGTCCGATTCTGATGACCAAGCTGAGACAGTATAAACGGCACCCATGTTGATGGAATAGATGGCAGGTGAAGTACAGTTGACAAAGAAAGAAAGACTTGCATTTATATAGCGCCTTTCACCACCACTGGACGTCTCAAAACGCTTTACAGCCAATGAAGTATTTTTGGAGTGTAGTCACTGTTGTAATGTGGGATACGTGGCAGCCAATTTGCGCACAGCAAGCTCCCACAAACAGCAGTGTGATCATGACCAGATAATCTGTTTTAGTGATGTTGATTGAGGAATAAATATTGGCCAGGACACCGGGGATAACTCCCCTGCTCTTCTTTGAAATAGTGCCATGGGATCTTTTGACACCCACCTGAGAGAGCAGACGGGGCCTGGGCTTAACGTCTCATCCGAAAGACGGCACCTCTGACAGTGCAGCACTCCCTCAGCACTGCATTGGAATGTCAGCCTAGATTTATGTGCTCAAGTAAACTTGAACCCACAACCTTCTGACTCAGAGGTGAGTGTACTACCCACTGAGTCACATAATGGTGAGTGTGAGGGGTGGCTAGTGAGATGGGGAAGTGATAATGTAGTTGAGAGGGATGGGTGGAGGTGCAAGGTAAGTTGGTGTGAGTAAGGATGTGCAGGAGTAGGGTAGGGAAGGCAGAGTGATGGGGATGTGATGAGTGGCACAGCAGGATGGGGTTGAGTGTGGCTTTGCAGTAACATTTTGTGATCTACTGAGATCATTGAAAGGTTTGCGCCACTGTAGCCTGGTCCTCCTGATGACATCCCTGCTTGTGACCTCCTGTGCAATGTGCAACCAGGCTGCGTTGATCTCCTGGAGAGGCCTCTTCCGCCCATTGGAAGGGAAGAGAACCTCCCTGTGTGCCATGACTCCCTCCATAAGCATATGGAGGGAGTCATGGAAAAGCCTGGGTTCAGCCGTGCACCTTTGTGCAGTGCTTGTCAGTGTTTGCAGCACCTCAATACTGTAGAACACTGACAGCACAACTGTCAAAATTAATTTGCGAATGGTCCCTTTAAGGAAACCGGCTGATGACGCGTCATCGAATGACGTAATCAGACTCGCTTCCTTCAATTGGCCGGCAAATGCTCTGGGCGGGCTTAACAAGCCCAATCAGGGGAAAATAATTTTGGACAGCGGGATGGAGACAGCAGTGAGGCCGGGACCCGCCGAGGTTGGTAAAATGCAGCCCCTAGTTATACCAGCAAGTTACATTTTCGGGAGCAGGAGAGAGCTCTGCACCTGCGTTAGGGTCACCAACTCTGGCTCGACGTATTCCTGGAGGTTTTATCACATGACCTTCCGCCTCCAACCGTCCCGCCCAGTCAAACAGCCTTGTTTCCCCATCTCCAATATTTTTCTAACTAATGAAAGTAAGTGTTCAAATAAAATGGGAAAAAAAAACCACTCCATTTTTTTACTGCCCCATGATTTTTCTCCCGGTTTGCTCACAGCAGTTTCCAGGAGATTTATCTTTAATTCCTGGAGGGTTGGCATGCCTAACCTACGTACGTGCATGCACACAAGTACAGAACTACATTCCCAGCAGTAAATCTTAAAGTTATTGAGAGCACTGGCAGGAGTATTCACATTTTCAAAACATTTAAAACAACTTTGTATATATTGATATAGTACGCAAGGAATCCAAGGAACCCTCTGAAAACCCATTAAAGCAGGTTTGACGCTGCAGGTTTGTACTCCATGTAATGTCAATCCCAAGCGGTGTTTACCTTCGTCCCCCCAAAGGCTTCTCATTTTGATTCAGAGTCAGGCCAGGACCAAACTCCAAAGCTATACTGTCACTTTTACATCACTGTTAAATAGAAACCATTTCACAGCACCATAAAAGTAGCAACATAACTGCGCCCAAGCAATCAGTTTCAATTATGTCTGTTTACAGCAACCAACCACAACTGTCTACACAAAGGGAGAGATGGCCATGCAAATACAGTGCTGCATAATTATTAGTGACAGCACAATGCAGCAACCTCTGTATTAGAAATGCCAGCTTGGAAAATTGAATAATTCAGCTATGTGACATTCTGAGAAATGAGACATGGTATTTGCCAAAAATTACTTCCATCATTATTGATTTGAAAGCAACCAAGATTTTTCTGTTTGTTCTGTATCCGTCTTCAATTTCATAAAATCAGCTACAGTTTTCCCATCAACAAATGGAAACATGAAACTGGCAGGGGAAAATTGCATATTATCTGTGGTGTACAGCATCTAAACTTTTTGCATTAGCAGTTTGAAGTGTTATTTCATGGGGGCATTTTTAAGCAATTCTGGCAGGAACTTTGGAATTGTTTTTATTTTAACTAGAACTTGTTACAAAACATTAATAGCTGCTTTTATTTAACTGAATGTGCTCAGCCAGTCTCATACAAGTATCGCACGTGTATTGTGATCCAATAGCAAAATACTGCGGATGCTGGAAATCTGAAACAACAGGAAATGCTGGAAACACTCAGCAAGTCAGGCAGCATCGTGGAGAGAGAATCAGAGTTAACTCTGCTTCTCTCTCCACGTGTATTATGGTGTTCAGCTTAATCTCCTTCTAAGTTCTGAATATGTATTTGTTCTTGCTGTATAATGAAAATATTGAAAACAAACTGAAATGTCATTCTTTGTTTCATTCAAACTTATGAAACAGCAAAATAATTAACAAAGCAAGGCAGAGATTATGTTGAATGGAAACATATATCATTCTCTATGCTTTAATTGACCAAATTTTAGAAAGACAGCTTAGAATTTTCTAAAGAGACAGCAATTGCTCTTTGTTGTAAGATGATCACATAATCAAATGAAAGGGACATTCTTAACAAGGCCAAGAATGAATACATACAAAAATAATGAAACTGTGTCTGAAAGTTTCTACTAACCAGCCTGGGTTTAATTTTAACTCCCGGGTGGGAATGTGGCAAAGTGAGTCCAGGAGTGGTAGCAGGGAGTCTCGGACAAATTTAACGGCCAATCATAATTCACATCCTGCTTGCCAACTTCCCAACCAGAACAACCAGCAAACTGGCAGGAAGCGGCTGACTGACCATTAAAATCGGGCAGCGGGAGCCCGACACTGAGAACCCAGGGAATGGTCTCTGGCATAAGGTAAGTGCTCCAGGGGTATTACTGTCAAGGGAAGGGGGAAGCTCGGGGCGGAAAGACTAAAGGTTGCCTTGTGGGGCCCAGTGGAGAACTGATGCACTGCAGCAACTCGCCAAGGTTTCTTCGGCAGCACCTCCCAAACCCGCGACCTCTACCACCTAGAAGGACAAGGGCAGCAGGCGCTGGGAACACCATCACCTCCAAGTTCCCCTCCAAGTCACACACCATCCTGACTTAGAAGTATATTGGCTGATTCTTCATCGTCGCTGGGTCAAAATCCTGGAACTCTCTCCCTAACAGCACTGTGGGAGTGCCTTCACCACACGGACTGCAGCGGTTCAAGAAGGCGGCTCACCACCACCTTCTTAAGAGCAATGGGCAATAAATGCTGGCTTTGCCAGTGACGCCCAGATCCCATAAAAACGAATTTTAATAAAACAAGGAAACCCGTTAAAATAAAAATGAAGAAACTTACCCTCCTGGGCCTCTTCTAGCCCTGGCTGTTGTTCCCAGTAGGTTTGATTTGCCACCACTACTCTAGGGTGACCATATTTTCTAAATCGAATCTGGGGACACACAGGGTGGGAGCACAGCAAAGTAACCAGGATGGAAAATAATAGGTTGCGCAGCGTAGCGAGGCAACATTTTTTAGCAGTCTATATTTTAACAGTTGCACATATACAGTCTAAATGCAAAACAAATGTGCATATAATTAATGTGGATGTGACATCACACTATCGAAGTGCATTCAGACCCCTGGCCACCCCCCCCAAGTGACTGAGGTCACCCCTGACCCTGACCACCCCCGCCTCCCAGAGTGAGGTCACACCTGAACCTCCCCCCACAGTGTCTAGGATTAGCCCTCCCACCCCGGTGACTGTGACTGGGCCTCCCCCGCGGCCTCTCCCTCACCGTGCTTCCAGGCACTTCAGCACCAACAATCCGGCAGCACGAGCCTGGCCAGAAACTCAGAATCAACAACCGGCACATGCGCAGAAAGACCGCCCAGTCACACATGCGCAGTGAATCACTCTGGCCATTGTACAAGTTGTTGTTTAATTTAGCATTAGAGCCGCAAACTGACAGCTCAGGGGGGGGGGTACACTCACTGCCCAGGGGTACACTTCGGGGACGAGTTTTGTGAACCGGGGACTCTTCCGGGGACATTGTTTGCCCGGGGACATGATACCTCATCCGGGGACTGTCCCCGGAAAACAGGGACATATGGTCACCCTACACTGCTCCCCTACTCAGGCCTCAGGCTAAAATAGCGGTTTGGGCCCTGATGATGTCATCGGAGCTCGACCTGCATATTTAACGAGGATCACACCAGTTTAGGGCGGCTGCCCTTGCCGCCTGCAATTTAAAATTGCAGTTGGCCAGATCGGGGCAGGAAAGAAGTGGGTAAATCCCCTGCTCCATTTTAACTGCTCCCCCGTCTGGTTTGCGCCAGTTGGTTCCTCCCGCCCTGTCGCTGCTATCGGGCAGCAGACACCGCGGGATTCCCCTTGTAGTGAGGTTAAAAATAAGTCAGGCTGCCAATGACATAATCGGGCTGTGTCTTTTGGATGTTTAATAGGCCCCCGCCCACTTTTAGCTGGAGCCTTGTCCAGGGCCTGAATTGTCGCCGTAAATATTACAGCAGCCGGGAATGGGGTCAGATTGTGTTCAGCTTGCTCGATCCCGCTATTTTATCCCGCCCCCACCCCCACGATTCTCTCGTGCTCATTTGATGGGGGTGGGGGTTAAAATTGTGGCCAGTCTCTTCCATATTCAGAGCACTTCAAGGACAATTCTTTTTTAGCTGGCCTGGGAAGTTGGCTGTTCACCCTTTTTACTATGGGATGCCCAAGCATGCCAGGAGACTAAGAAAAAAAAGTTAAAATGAACAAATATTTACCACGCTGCTGAATTAGATAGATTTGTTTCCAAATCTCATCATGAATTTACTGTCTGAAAAGCCATTTAATGAAGGAATGCTCCTTCAATTTAGCTGGCTAATGCTTATTTCATCTAAACTTAATAACCTTATCAAAATGGTTTCATAGAATAGTGCAGCACAGAAGGAGGCTATTCGGCCCATCGAGTCTGCACCAGTTTCTACACGGGTTTTTCTACCCAACTCCTCCCTAAAGGTCATCGACCTGAAACATTAACTCTTTCTCTCTCCACAGATGCTGCCTGACCTGCTTAATTTTTTCAAGCATTTCTGTTTTTTATTCCATTTTCCAATATGTGAGTCCTAACTTCTCTTCAGAGGTCAATGTATTTTTATGACGTTAAGATCTTGGTGTAAGCTATGGTTTTTCTGTATACCGATTGACTGTTGAATGTGCTGCGAGTCCAGTATGTAACATAAAAGGGAAAATGATGCAGGATGTGTGCAGATTGGATTCAGTTGTTTTTCAGATGCCACGTGGATGTATTGTTTCATTTTAAAAGAATGACGCAGTGTATGTAATCAATAGTAACATTAAAAGCCAATTAACTATGAGAAATTCATTTTCACTGTGGATCACTTTAGGCTCCAGTAAATTTGACTGGGCTCCTGGGGCCAAAGAGTAAGTGTTGAGGAGAGGAGGGAAATAATAAATTCTTCTGAAAGAACAAATTAATACAGGCTTCTCAAGCAGTTAAAATAAAAACATTGCATCCACTTCTTCAGTAACCTTACATTCCATTTTACTTGCAACTTTACAGTGTAATGAAAGTGAGAAACAATTCCCAAAGACAGTGGTATAAAAAGATAGCTGACCCACGAGGCCTTAGCTTGAAACAGATTTCATGTTGCCAAAGCCATTGTGCTTCAAACCATTATCTCCAAGCCAGGAAGGCAAGCAAACAGACCCGAACAATAACAAAACATTACCAAGACTCAACAGCAGTCATCCTGCTAGCCAGCAGGTCAGTCCATAGGAATGCAATAAAGGAAATGAATCCCTAGTAGGTCGTCCCTAGTGACTGTCCCATTTATGTGGCATCTACTGTATTGTGCCATTGTGGCCACGCTTCAAACAATTATCCCTGCAAAAAAACTTTTAACATAAGGAAGTTTATTTTGTCATATGAAAGAAAAGCTACTTGCACATCGGTTTTGCTGTCGGTCCGATTTTAAGAGGCTGGTACATGAGAGCCCGCTCCCAGCATTTATATTGCAAACCCTGGTTTCCATAAACCAGCAGCAGACTTAAAAGAAAACAATTGGAAAAGGCCCTAAAAACCTTCATTTTTATAACACCTCTAATGCTCTTAGAGACATTTAAAATTGCTTCACATACAGAAAATTACTTACTTTGAACTATACTGATTGTTGTTTATTGTTATTTAGATAAACGCAGCAAGATCCCATAAACTGTAATGAGCTGATCAGCTTTTGGCTCAAAGAGGAATATTAGCCAGGAGACCTCTCAGCTCTTCTTTAAATTGTATCACAGGATCCAATTACTGAACACCAGAACCAACTGATTGTATCTTGATTTAACCTCACACTTAAAGACTGGCACCTCAGACAACGCAGCGCTTGTTCAGTACTGCACTGGAGTGTCATCCTAGATTATGTGCGCAAGTCCTGGAGTAGGGTCTAAATCCACAGCCTTCTGACTCAGAGGCAGGCCGGCAGATATTGCAGCATACTGATACATTATCATTCATTTTTCCTGAAGCTGTGCATGCATGGAGCACCAAATACTGTGTGACTTACCCTGTGAGAAGCTAGTACAGGCAAGGACAACAAATGTTATCCAAAATAAACTCCAGAAGATGGTGTGAAGCCAGGCAGATAAATAGAAACAGGTTATAAAAGGTATAGAGAGGGTGTGGAAGCTGTGATGTGTGTAACAGTCTCAAAGTTGTTGCTATAGCAACAGGGTCAGATCCATATTGTCAAAGATGGGGGCGAGAGCACAACTCGGCAGCGATTTTATTTTTGACAGTAATGATAGTCTTTCAAATTGTTTATCTTTAAATGTTTAATTTGCACAATTAAACTTTTTCCACTACCTTTATACATCAACGTAGGCACTCCGAGTTAGTTAGTAATTAGTTAAGTCACAGAGATAGCTGGAGTCTGTTGCAAATTCCAACATATTCATGTGTCCTGCACAATGGCCACAGGTAAGATGTCACACATCAGTAGGTCAAAGTCCCTTTCAACTTAACAGATCCAGGTGTGGTGGTATTGACCTCTTGGGAGGTTCTATTGGATATCTGGGTGACCTCTGCACCTGGACAGCATTCACAATGGCGACAAGAATTTTTCATGTACAAAGCAGAATCTTCCAGTGAATTATTTGACTAGAGATTCCCCTATTTAAGCAGCTGAGTGAATGTTTTCGAGTACAAATCTAAGGCACTTACAACTCAGCACTAATCTGCAATATTCTTCCCCTGCATGATGGTCAGGGTAAACTTATATTTTTATAAACTTTATTTTCGTGAAGGTATATTGAGTAAGTTTCCCATGTCATTGTTTTTAGTCCTTCGATATCGAAGAAGACAGCCAATGGCACTTGCACGCGAGATTGATTTAAGTGAGGAAAGTTTGTGCAGAGTTTGCCTTATTCTGTCTTCCTGCCACATCTGAAACCAATGGGAAGACGAAGTCGAGACATCTGGAGATGGGGAGGGCTGCAGTGGATGGCCTGCAGTATCGGATGCCCCCATACCAAAGACCTGAGCTTCCCACAGAGCCTTGCTACCGTGCCTTCTTAGCCGATGAAGTTAGCAAACCTGCTCAGTCCACCTAATTCACCACCGCATTCCTTGGGCACTGAGGAGATGGGTGTATCTTTATGCCCCGGGACTCTCATCTGTGGGTTACCCTCACCTAGTTTAGGCTGTGAACAGATCCAGCTTCATGGGATGTGGCTGAAGCCATGAACAAGCGACTACTTGAAGCCATAGGGGAGAGTTGCGTAAGCAGAGAGGACCAAAGATTGGGGACCATCCAAGGTATGTGGCATGACCCAAGTCAGAGGTACTACCCCTTCTGCAACCCTGTGCCTGTAGCTAGGAGGGCAAACACATGGCCTGTTCCCCATTCATTTCTTCTTCATTGGCCCTCTGCTGCAAAACCCATGGCACTATTTTTCTCATGCCTGTGCCATTGAAAGGGCGTTTCCACAGAGGTGCAGAACCACTTTTTGCTTGCCTGGAGGAAAATGGTATTTATCCAACGCAAATAATTGATGCACCTGAGCCCTCAGGAGAGAATCTGGCTCATAGCCTTTAGTATTATCTTTATAGAGGGGAGTGTGCTACCTCGGGATCTATTCAGGATCAGTTCCTTTGTAAAATATTTGTATCCATTATCACACTTTAATTATAGCTGTAACAAAGGGAAGTTTTAATCCACAAAATACCAAACTACTAAAGGGATGTAAAAGTCCATCTCTATAACAATGCAGGTTACATCCTACCATCTTAACTGTGTCTGTTGGGTTTTTAACAGGATGAATGCAGATAATAGAAACTTCCAGGGCATAGTACTTCAGAAACCATTAATTAATTTTGACTGGTTTTATGATAAAGCAAGTCTGGTTTCATTCTTATTAATATTAATGCGCTGAGGTTTTTACTGTGGTTACACGCCTTGTCTGACTAGATACTCTGTCTGCTCTAAGATGTCTGTTTCAACTGAAGCAAAACAGAACACCGTATAATGTTCACACTCATGTACATATGGCTTAGTGGTGTGGTGCTGTGCTAAACAGACCAGCATCCCTGGTCTGTGGTGAGTTTGCTGATCACAGAATGTAGCAGGTTCTACAACTAATTTCAGTGTCCTCAAGATTAATGCGAAGGGAAAAATGTATATCATCCAGGGTTCCCACTACTGGTCTCAATCCAGTAACCCTACTAGAAACCTTGACGAGGTTACATTTCTGGCATGGTTTGAAATGTATTAGTAGAAAATCATGAATAGTACAAATTGGCCTTGGTAATCCCTGCTGCACCCATTGAACCAAGCTGGGAGTGTAGCCTTGCTGAATTTACCCTTTTCTATAATGCACCTGTGCAGGAAAGAGCTGGCCTCACAACACAACACAACGCAAGATCACATAACTTACTGACACTCCAGCCATGTCTCTCACGATGCACTGGGGATGCTAGGGCCACATTTACAGGTGAAGGCTGCTGCTGGCTGCCCATGGTGTACGAGCCACTTTCCTAGTGTGAGGATGAGCAGGCATTGGGCAGGAGGAGCAAGGGCCATGGGAGGGAGTGGGGAATGGAAGGGATTGGGGATATCAGACATGGCAGGCACTGGTGCCACGAGGCCAAAGGTGCAAGGGTAGCAAAAGACAGAGGTGTCCAATTTTTTGTTTTACTTAAAGACAGCCTCCTCTTCAATGCATGTTCCAGTGTATTATAGGGCAGCCACCTAATTAAAATGAAATGTATGGGGCTAAGCTTGGCCACTTGGACCCCTTTGTGCTTGTTGCCTACACTGAGGCATGTTAGAAGAAAGAAAGACTTGCACTTATATAGTGCCTTTCACGACCACCGGACGTCTCAAAGCGCTTTACAGCCAATTAAGTACTTTTGTAGTGTAGCCACTGTTGTAATGTGGGAAACGCGGCAGCCAATTTGCGCACAGCAAGCTCCCACAAACAGCAATGTGATAATGACCAGATAATCTGTTTTTTAGTGGTGTTGATTGAGGGATAAATATTGTCCAGGACACAGGGATAACTCCCCTGCTCTTCTTTGAAATAGTGCCATGGGATCTTTTACGTCCACCTGAGAGAGCAGACGGGGCCTCGGTTTAACGTCTCATCCAAAAGAGGACTTTGGGCACGTTATAGGCCACAGGCCTTTTACCCAATTTTCCAGTTAGTGCGTGCCTGATTAACCAAATGCATGATTTACCACCTTCAGGGAATACTTCTTCAAAAATGTGATAGATTAACACAAATGGCATTGTTTCAGCAAGTTTCATACAGGGCTCACTAGCAGAGGTGTAGCTAGACCATAACCTCTGCCCTATTTTTTTCAGGCGGCAGCTGATGATGATTCTGCCTTCCCCATTTGCAACATTTAACCACTCCTGCCTTCCACCCTATCACAGACCGTCCCTTTTGTTCTTTCCTCCCCTCCCCCCTTTCCCTGCCTCTGCAGCTGCTAAAAAATCTGTTACATCTCTAACTTTTTCCAATTCTGACGAAGGGTCACAGACCTGAAATGTTAACTCTGTTTCTCTCTCCATGGATGCTGCCTGACCTGCTGAGTGTTTCCAGCATTTTCTGTTGTAGCTAGAGCTGTCGTTGAACACCTGGAACACTTTATTTTGTTGCTGGGGAGTAGGAGGAATGAATAAAGAGCAAATATACATTTATAGAGCACCTTTTACAATGCCCTAATGTGCTTCACAGCTAACAAATTACTTTTGAAGTGTAGTCACCGTTGTAATGTAGGGTAACCTGGCAGCCAATTTGTGCACAGCAGTGAGATAAATAACCAGATCATCTGTTTTTAGTAAATATTATCCAGCACACCAGGAAAATTCCCCTCCTATTCATCAAATATTGCATGGGATCCCTGAATGGGCAGACAGATCCTCAGTTTAATATCTTACACAAATGACAGGGCCCTCCCACAGTACAGCACTCCTTCAGTACCACACTGAAGTGCCAGACAAGATTATGTGCTCAAGCCTCTGGAGTGGGGCTTGAACCCGCAACCTTCTGACTCAGAGGCACACTTGCTACCACTGAGCTTAGCACCTAACTACTGAAGGATTGGGAAAACCGTTCAATTTTACAATTAATGGAAAATTCCACACTCTAAATCACTTGTATATCTGGTTCTCAGAATTAGTTTAATTTTATTATTCCATCTATACGGTATAATCAACTGCCCAAGTGGATGTTTTCCAGATACAACTATTGATTGCTGCAGAGATTGATAGCAGCCTTAAGTCATTAGATCATGGTGTCACACTGCTGGCTGCTGGATGAAATTGTAAGGAAACTGACCAGGAAGTCATTGGCTTTTACTTTCATTTTTTTCCACAGGAGTGCAAAATAGCTACTTACAGCTGGAAAACTCATCGACTTAAATCACCGGTTAAAAAACAAACCGTTTAAGAAATGTCCTAATTAAAAAGCTTTGGCGACACTAATAGTTTTCTGATGTACTTTAGCTGCATCATCTCTGGACGAAACCATGGTTCCAAAGCAGTAAATAGCTGCTCTCAGAAGTGGAAATCACTCATTTTGGAAAGTTGCTAACTGGGATAACAAATATAACATGGGCATGTGGAATAGACGCCTGGCTAAAGCAGTTAATGTTGTGTTGATTAACACATTTAAAAGCAAGCAGGATGAATACCTGGCTAGGAATGTGATTGCTAGTTGTAGAATGTTATAACACGGAAACAAGCTGTCTGGTCCATCAAGTTTTACTGGTATTCTTTTCTCCACATGAGCCATCCAGTCTAATTCCATTATCCTGCTTGTCCCCCATACTTTTAATAGTTCTCTCTTTCAAATAACTATCCAATTCCCTCTAAAAGAATTTCCAAACTCCGTTTTTAAATGAGTAGTCGGCTGGAGCTGCTGGAGGTGAGTGATGCAAATAAAACTATCTCAGAACGCTGAAACCAATTGCAGCACCCTACTGCTAGTCAGACCGAGATTAGCTAATTCAACACAGACAGGGAATCAAACGCAGGAGACCTCCAACTGCATGTAGCTCAGTCTTTACCAACTGAGCCATTAGAGAAGTCTAGTTTTCTCATGTTTCTCGTAATGTTATTAAACTCAGTCAGGCCCATCATTGACAAATGGGGAACTATCACAATTAAACTCAGCAATCTTTAAAGTAAAAAAGAGAAACTGATTGACTATGGATGAGAGGTGAGAAGAAAACTTGCATATAACATGAGGCAATCCTACAACTGGAAAAAAAGGAAAGAAAGAAAAAGCAAGACTTGCGTTTATGTAGCGCCTTTCATGACCTCAGGACGTCCCAAAGCGTTTTACAGGCAATTAAGTACTTTTGAAATGTAGTCACTGTTGTAATTAATGTAAGTAAAGCTGAGAGATTAAGTGGACGTCAAAGACCATGTCAAGTGAATAATAATCATTTATATCTAAATTGTTAATATGTTCTTAAATAATAATACTTCAATTTGACATGTACTGATGAATTCTCTAGATAACATGTGTTCTAATTTTTTCAGCATATTTGGGTTACAGAATGAAGTGCCAACTACAGAAAGATGAAAAATTAAATGCAATCAGATAAATGCTGACATTCTCAATTTTCTAATTGCTAATCATTAGCTCCACCTACTTTTTGCTTACATTCTGGTCATCTATTTTCAGCTGCTTGAAATAGAGTGAGTTGATTTTAACACCGACATAATTCGATACATTTTGGAAATAAGGCCAATATAGCAAAACGCAACATGGCATAATTTATAATAGCAGAAGCTGGTCAAAAATAATACTGGAAATAATTAGATCGGGGAAAGTGTCATTACAAATTGCAGATTAAGACTAGCCAAAAGCTACAGTTCAACCACTGAAATTTCTCTGGCATGACTTTCTACCTCAGTTTTTAATCCTCCCTTCTTGTCAGTTCTGATGGATCCCCAACTACCTGGTAAGAAAGAGCTCTGTACATAAACATGCTTATATCTATTGAACAAAATGTCTTGATGAATGTCAAGAACAGAAAATAAACAGAGGGATCTGGAGGAGAAACACACCACAGTGTAAACTCCCATGGTACTGCTGACTCCAGTATGGAAAGGTTAACAAACTGCAAGTCAATATTGATGTGCAGAGATTCAAATAAAGCATAGAAAGTCATACACTGGACAAGATCAACATTCATGCTGCACTCAGAGGATATATTGAGGGTTATATCTTTCCTACCCGCAACTTATCGTGTGAAAGATTATGCAGTTAGAATTTTTAAAAGAAACACAATTTCAGTTTGTGCTTTTGGACAAAAAAAATCAATAGAGGAAGTGTATTCCTTTGTCAGGTCCACCATGTTTGATAAGGACTACAAGCTACAGAGTGAGCAGGATGTCCTATCTCTCATTTCCATGACAACAAACAGTTTACATGTGATAGGCTGATGACCAGGTTTGACACTGAACCAGATGCCAGATAACCTCAGATTGACAATCTTGTTGCTGATTTTTTTTGTTGTTAAGCAGTGTCAAGGAAGATAACGATGATTCATTTATTTGAAGATACATTTACTCTGAAATATTTTACTTTTAAACTACTGAAAAGAAACTTAAAAGTGAGAGGTTCTCAATGCTAGTTACCTTATATAAGTTTATCATGCATGTTTGAGGGAGGTTTTTCAGGTATGTAGTTCTATAATGAATTAAAAAAGTTAAAGGAGACAATATTTAAAATTGTGAGAATCTCATCTTTTTTTCTATAATTTGCTGTCATCATCTTTCATGTGCAAGTCTAGCCATATCCCAATGACTGCACTGCCACAAAACAAAAACAGCAACACCCATTTTGCCAGATAGTATGCATAGAATTTGCAACTGGCGACACTGAGGCTGCATATTTCTTTATTTAAGTATGATGTGATTTAGATCTCTGTGAACTGAAGCCTGTGTGTTGCATTGTTGTGAGATCACAATTTATTAAAAAAATGTAATTTAACAGCCATTTATGGAATTACACAAATACAAGTACATTCAAAGGATTACCATCTTCATGGAAAAGTGTTTGGTAAACTGTTCTTTTGTTTGCAAAAAGCATGATACAAAGATATAACTACATGATTGAGTCATTTCCACGTGAAAATATTGTGATAAATTATGCAAATTTCTTTTTGCTTTCCTCAAGCAAAAAAAATACCGTTCATCTTAGTTCTCCCTTCCCCTCCTCCCCTGAAGGCATTTCCCTAATGGAATACCGTTCCATGGCTTCCAGTCACCCTTCATACGTCAATACAAGCAGGCTATCTGACAGGAGGACATCACAACTAAACCCAATCCTGTTCCTTACCCACTATCTACACATGCACAGTTCCACTAGGGGCTGTTGTATTAGAAGCAGGAACCCTGGGTGACTTTTCCATGCCTAACCTAAGAACCTGTTGTCAACTGTAGCACATCTACCTCTGTGGGCACCTTATTCAGCATAGATGGGGGACTGAACAAGAAAAGTTTAAATGAACACTTTTCATACATACTTTAAAATTTGACCCTGTAATACATACTTCTTAATATTGTCTGCTGCTCAGTGTGAATACTTTTTTTTTAAAAGGCCAGTAGAATTTAAGTTCATGAAAATAATTGGTAAGTCTTAGGTTTGTTATAGATAGCAAATACATAAACATTAAAAGTTCAGGACGTTTCATGAGGCTAATGTGCTGACATAAGGATATAGTTTCTATGTTCAATAAAAGGGTTAATAACCCTTCTTACCATGCACAGCAGTTAGCAAAATGGAGGATGAAAAGATTTTAAGCAGGTTGTACGAAAAAACAGCCAATCAAGATATACGTGCAATAATAATCCTCTCTTCTTAGGCAGTCCCTCGGAAACGAGGATGACTTGCTTCCACATTAAAAATGAGTTCTCAGGTGACTGATGAGTCCAATGCGGGACCTACAGTCTCTGTCACAGGTGCGGCAGACGGTGGTTGAAGGGGCGGGTGGGTGGGGTGCTTGGGTTTGCTTGCGCTTGCTCCCGGCGAAGAGACTCGAGGTGTTCGGCGCCTTCCCGGATGCTCCTCCTCCACTTTGTGTGGTCTTGGGCCAGGGATTCCCAGGTGTCGGTGGGAATGTTGCACTTTTTCAAGGAGACTTTGAGGGTGTCCTTGAAGCGTTTCCTCTGCCCACCTGGGGCTCTCTTGCCATGTCGGAGCTCCAAGTAGAGCGCTTGTTTTGGGAGTCTCGTATTGGGCATGCGGACAATGTGACCCGTCCATCGGAGCTGATCGAGCGTGGTCAAAGCTTCGATGCTGGGGATGTTGGCCTGAGCAAGAACACTGACGTTGGTGCGCCTATCCTGCCAATGGATTTTTAGGATCTTGCAGAGACAGTGTTGGTGGTACCTCTCCAGTGCTTTGAGGTGCCTGCTGTACATGGTCCATGTCTCTGAGGCATACAGGAGGGCGGGTATCACTACTGCTCTATAGACCATGAGCTTGGTGCCGGGTTTGAGGTCCTGGTCTTCAAACACTCTCTTCCTCAGGCGATCGAAGGCTGCACTGGCACACTGAAGGCGGTGTTGGACTTCGTCATCGACGTCTGCCCTTGTTGACAGTAGGCTCCTGAGGTATGGAAAGTGGTCCACGTTGTCCAAGGCCTTGTTGTGGATTTTGATAAACGGGGGCAGTACTGTGTGGCGGGGGCAGGTTGGTAGAGGACCTTTGTCTTACGGATGTTTAGTGTAAGGCCCATGCTCTTGTACGCTTCGGTGAAGGTGTTGACGATGGTTTGGAGTTCGGCCTCCGAGTATGCGCAGATGCAAGCGTCGTCTGCATACTGTAATTCGACGACAGAGGATGGGACAACCTTGGATCTGGACTGGAGGCCACAGAGGTTGAACAGTTTCCCGTTTGTTCTGTAAATTAGCTCCACTCCAGCGGGGAGCTTACTGAGGGTGAGATGGAGCATTGCAGCAAGGAAGATTGAGAAGAACGTTAGTGCGATGAACTGGGTCTGTGGTGGAACCGTTGGTCAGGATCATGGCTTGCATGTCGTCGTGAAGCAGGCGGAGGATGGTGACAAACTTTTGAGGGCAGCCGAATTTGAGGAGGACACTCCATAATCCCTCACGGTTGACAGTGTCGAAGGCCTTTGTGAGGTTAAAGAAGGCCATGTACAGCGGTTGGTGCTGTTCCCTGCATTTCTCTTGTAATTGATGTGCAGTGAAGATCATGTCCATTGTGGCCCTTAGTGGGCGGAATCCGCATTGCGACACTGGGAGGAGCTCTTCAGCCACTGGGAGAAGGCAATTGAGGAGGATTCTTGCGATGACTTTCCCTGTGGAAGACAGCAGGGAAACTCCTCTGTAATTACCGCAATCGGACTTGTCACCTTTCTTGAAGATGGTCACAATTACGGCGTCTCTGAGATCCCCTGGCATGCTCTCCTCCTTCCAGATAAGAGAAATGAGTCCATGAATTCACGCCAGTAGTGCTTTTCCGCCATGTTTTAATGCCTCGGCAGGGATTCCATCTGCTCCTGAGGCCTTGTTGTTCTTAAGTTGTTGGGTGGCCTTTTCAACCTCATGCCGGGCTGGGGTTGTGCTGAGATGATGGCAGGTAGCATGCTGCGGGATGGAGTTGAGGACACTCGCGTCGAAGACAGAGTCTCGGTTAAGGAGATCTTCGAAGTGCTCCTTCCAGCGGGCACTGACTGCCTCCCTGTCCTTGATGAGTACCTCTTCGTTCTTGGCCTGCAGTGGGGTAGGACCTTGGGTGCTTGGGCCGTAGATGGTCTTGACTGCGCTAAAGAATCCATGCACATCGTGGTTGTCGGCTAGCTGCTGGATCTCCTGCGCTTTCTCCACCCACCATCTGTTCTTTAGGTCGCGAGTTTTTTGTTGGACCTCGGCCTTCAGGCATGTGTAGAGCTGCTTTCCTGCTCTCGTTCTGTTGCTGTTTCCAGATCAGAATGCCTTGCGCTTGCGGCTTATTAGCTCCTGGATCTCCTGGTTGTTCTCGTTGAACCAGTCTTGGTGTTTCCTGGTCGAGTGACCGAGCGTCTCTTCACAGGTGCTGATTGTGGAGGCCTTGAGTGCAGACCAGGCGCTGTGGACACTCTGTGTCTCTGAATCACTGGGAGTCATCAGGTTGGTTGTGAGGCGCAGGCTGAATAGGGCTTTCTTAGCGGGGTCTTTGAGTGCTCCAGCGTTGATTTTCCTGCGGCATTGTTTCTGTTGCCGCCGCTGTTTTGGGGCTACATTGATGGAGATGACAGAGTGGATTAGGCAGTGGTCTGTCCAGCAGCTGTCAGCTTCTGTCATGGCGTGGATGATGCAGACGTCCTTGCGGTCCCTCGCTCGGACGATGACGTAGTCCAGCAGATGTCAGTGCTTGGAGTGAGGGTGCTGCCATGAAGCCTTGTACTTTTCTCTCTGACGGAGCAAGGTGTTGGTTATGACAAGGCCATGTTCTAAGCATTTCGTCAGGAGGAGGGTACCGTTGGAGTTGGCTTTCCCTACCCCCTCTCTGCCGATCACACCTCCTCAGAGGTCTGTGTCCTTTCCAACTCTGGCGTTAAAGTTGCCAAGGAGGATCAGCTTGTCGCCTGTTGGGACTCTGGACAGGGATTCCTCTTTGGTCTCGTCTGTGGGTTCCAGTGTTGGGGGCATACACACTGATGACCGTAGCGCACTGGTTCCGGGCTAGGGTGAGCCGAAGATTCATGAGGCGCTCTTTTATACCGCATGGGGAGTCTCTGAGACACCCAACTAGTTCATTTTTTATGGCGAAGCCTACCCCATGGAGGTGGCGTTCTTCAGGTTTGCCTTTCCAGAAGAAGGTGTAACCACCGCCTTGCTCCTTGAGCTGGCCTTCCCCTGCCCGCCGGGTCTCACTTAGGGTGGCGATGTCAATGTTGAAACGTCTGAGCTCCCGGGCAACGATAGCAGTACAGCGTTCCGGTCTGTCACTGTTGGGGTTGTCCATGAGGGTCCTGACGTTCCAGGTCCCGAACTTCATTTTAAAGGGTGAAGATGCCTGTGCTTGAATTCTTTTAGCGTGGGGTGGCCGATGCACATCAGCTACCACACAGGCTTAACAGAGCAAGGTCTTGGTCCAATGGCAAGGGAATCCAAGACGATTGGAGACCAGGCTCTGCTACAATGTTCTTATTAGAGGATTAATAATCCTCTAATAAGAACATAACAACATAAAAAATAAGAGCAGGAGTAGGCCATACGGCCCCATGAGCCTGCTCCACCATTCAATAAGATCATGGCTGATCATCGCCCTCAAATCCACTTTCCTGCCCGATCTCCATATCCCTTGATTCCCCTAGTGTCCAAAAATATATCTATCTCAGCCTTGAATATACTCAAAGACTCAGCATTCACAGCCCTCTGGGGCAGAGAATTCCAAAGATTCACAACCCTCTGAGTGAAGAAATTCTTCCTCATCTCAGTCTTAAATGGCCTACCCCTTATCCTGAGACTATGCCCCTAGTTCTAGACACTCTAGCCAGGGGAAACAACCTCTCGGCATCTACCCTTTTAATCCCCTTCAGAATCTTGTATGTTTCAATGAGATCACCTCTCATTCTTCTAAACTCCAGAGAGTACAGGTCCATTCTACACAATCTCTCATCATAGGACAGCCCTCTCATCCCAGGAATCAATCTAGTGAACCTTTGTTGCACCGCCTCGAAGGCAAGTATATCCTTCCTTTAGATAAGGAGACCAAAACTGTGCACAGTACTCCAGATGTGGTCTCACCAAGCCCCTGTACAATTGTAGCAAGACTTCCTTACTCTTATACTCCAACCCCCTTGCAATAAAAGCTAACATGCCATTTACCTTCCTTATTGCTTGCTGTATCTGCATGCTAGCTTTCTGTGTTTCTTGCACGAGGACACCCAAATCTCTCTGAACACCAACATTTAAAAGTTTTTCACCATTTAAAAAATAATCTGTTTTTCTATTCTTCCTACCAAAATGAATAACCTCACATTTCCCTACATTATACTCCATCTGCCACCTTACTGCCCACTCACTTAGTCTATCTATATCCCATTGCAGAGTCTTTGGGCTGGATTTTCCCGGTGGAGGCGGATTTGTGTCTGGTTCGTTGTTTGGCGGTTTCCGGTCCTGCTGCCGGTTTCAACTGCACTGCGATAACTATTTTCATTTTAATGTGCTTATTAAGCCCGCCATGCACATTACCCGGCCCAATCGTGGGTTCAGGTCTGCTGCTCGCCTCTGCTGACATCTTCTGTTCAGCTGCATTTAAGGGGCCCATGTAGCCTTTGGATTTTAGTAACTTTCTGGTGCTCCTGAGTGCTATTCTTTGCGAGATGATTGCTCCATGTACAAAGGCTTCTCCCTGCTTTGATGATGACTCCCTCCATGCTCTTGTGGAGGGAGTAAGAGGGAGCAGGGAGGCTCTGCTGCCCTCCAATGGACGGAGGAAGCCTCCTCAGCACACAGCCTGGCTGCAAATTGCTGAGGAGGTGAGCGCCAGGTCTTTGTGTTCACGCACCTGGGTTCAGTGCCGCAAAAGGTTCAATGATCTGCTACGCTCAGCAAAAGTGAGTGTAATATCACACTTACCTTCAATCTGCTTCCCGTCTCTTCTCATCACCAGCACTCTGCATTGTCAACCTACTCCTGTACATCCCAACTCACCCTTGCATCCCTTAACCATCCCTCTCTATGTACAGAATCACTTCACTATTCTACTATGCTGCCCTCACACTCGCTCTCACTGTTATGCAATGACAACAACTAACAATGCACAGGGAGGGCCCTTGGTATTGGCACTTCACTCCATCTTTGTCTCCCTCTAAGCATCTATGCTATGGATTCTCTACACTCACTCCAACATTCTCGCTCAAACTCCACTTGTGTCCCTCATTGCAGGAAAAGAGAGCCCACAGTAAGAGGGGGAGGACAGGAGGAGGCCCACCTTCCATGGTGCATTTAACCAATGCTGAGGAGGCTGCTATCGAGATCGTCGGAGGTGCAGAGGAGCTGGAAGTGGGTGACAGAGAGACGGGCGCAGTACAGCAAGCTGGTGACAGAATAGATTTGCAACCCTCTCATTTAGATTTTATGAGTGACTTAAATGGCATCTGATATTCATACAGATTGAGTTCTGATCATCTGCACAATGGGATGTGTCTGCTACGTTAATATCACATGTCGAACTCATGCCTTTACTCCCCCACAGGACCATTGAGAGCCCCCCTCCCCACTGTCCAGGAGGAAGAGACGGACGACTCCTCAGAGGAAGCTGCAACCTCTGAGGGAGCAGCATCAGCAGAAATGAGCGCACCCAGCACCAGCGCAGAGACGCACACCTCGGTGGGTAGTTTGCGAGATAGAGTAGTGTTGTCACCTGGTGTGTCACAGCTCACAAGTGAGCATCAGCACATGGTGGAGACAGCGACAGCAGTGGAGAGTCCTCGTCGGAGGTCGCTGGACGCTCCTAGCTCTGCTCAGCTGCGTGTGGACGTTGTGCCTCTGGGGCCATCCAGAAAGAGAGCGGTGCTGGAACTTCAGGAACAAGTGCAGGAGTCTCTGACAGGGTTTGCAACCATGGTAACTGCAAGTGTGCAGAGAACGGAGGAGTCCATGTCAAACATGAGCAATGCTGTGGTGCACTCAATGGCAAATGTAGGTACCGCCATGGAAAGGATGGCAACCTTCATGGAGGACATAAATCGCCAGACACAGCAGAACATGGTAACACTTCTAAATAGATGGTCATCTATGGAGGATAAATGGGCATCTATTGAGGAGAGAAACCAGAGGTTCATGGATGTCCTTGTTATGAGGAATGTCAGCACAGAAAAGGGTCCTCATGTCCCCACTGATGTGCAGCAAGGTGCTCTCCAGCTACTTGCTAGCAGTGAAGTGCGGGTGACCCATGAGAGGGATGTTGGTGGTCAACAACAAGGAAGTGTGGGCCCCTCTCCAAGTGTTCACACTCCCATTGCACTGCGGAGCCCTTGGTCAGAGCCCCAGATTCTTCACCCAACTGAGATGGCCATCTCAGCCCCTGCACAGCCGTAGGAGGAGCAGACTTCTGCGGAGCCCTACCAGGCTCCCAAACCCAGCGGACACCCGCCAAAGGTGTCTAAGCAGACGCTGCAGAGAAGTGAGCAATGTGCCTCTATATCTGCTGAAGCCACAGGGGAAGCACCACATAGAAGCACGCATAAGAGAAAGTTAACACACAAATAGTCACAAGGGTAGTCACTTGGGTGTTTTGATATAATACAAAGTTACGTTTGTCATCGTTATTTCAATTGTATTAAAGAAATGCGATTTCAAAGAGTTGGCCTATGCGTGCTCAGAAATGGAAGTTGCACAATAAGGGATCAGGGCGCCTTTCATCTGCAGTCATGGTGGGGTGAGTGATAGGAATGCACAGTTTATTGTACAGATGCTGTATGGTGTGTAATGAAGGTCGTGCAAACACTCATCCATGTGCTAGCCACATGTGTTTGCTGTGTAAAATTATGCGAATCTGGCATGGATTCGTTTATCCCTTGCCTCACGGCCAGCAATGTGCTTGCGTGGTGGTGGCACTGGCACAGCCACCTCTGCAAGGTCTTCCTCATCTGCCGCCTCATTCGGCTCCACCTCCTCCTCTGAGGAGGAGGCTGTGCGCTGTGCCATTTGTTCCTCAGGCAGTGGTAAGCCACACTGCTATGCGATGTTGTGCAGGGCACAGCAGACCACAATGATTCTGCACACCCTGGCTGGTGCGTACTGTATTTTTGTTGAGGATTATGAAATATTTCTTTAAATACCAGCCTCTGCTTATCTACCATCATAACGTTTAATCTATTTTTCCAATCTACCTTAGCCAGCTCACCCCTCATACCTGTGTAATTGGCTTTATTTAAGTTGAAGACTCTAGTTTCGGACTTAGGCAAGTCACTCTCAAACTTAATGTGAAATTCTATCCTATTATGATCACCCTGCCCCAGAGGATCCTTTACTATGAGATTGCTAATTAACCCTGTCTCATTACACAATACAAGATCTAAAATAGCCTGTTCCCTGGTTGGTTCCATAACATATTTTTCTAGTAAATTGTCCCGAATGCATTCCATGAACTCTTCCTCCAGACTACCTTTGCCAATTTGATTTGTCCAGTCTATATGAAGATTACAGTCCCCCACGATTATTGCATTACTTTTGTTACAAGTTCCTACTATTTCTTGATTAATATTCTGCCCAACAGTATAGCTACTGTTAGGGGGCCTATATACTACTCCCACCAATGTTTTCTGCCCCTTGATATTCCTTATCTCCACCCATACTGATTCTACTTCCTCATCTTCCGAGCCAAGATCCTTTCTCTCTGCTCTCCTTATGTCATCCTTTATTATCAGGGCTAACCCCCACCCCCCCACCCCCCCCCCCCCTTTCCATTCTGCCTGTCTTTTCGAAATGTCAAGTACCCTGGAACATTTAGTTCCCAACCTTGGTCACCTTGCAACCATGTCTCTGTAATGGCTATTAGATCAAACCCATTTATCTCTATTTGTGGCACTAGTTCGTCTATCTTGTTACAAATGCTTCGTGCATTCAGATAAAGAGTCTTTAATTTAAATATTTTACCATTATTCCCTGCTTTGACCATATTCTCTGTTGCACTGCTACCATTAAACTCTCTGTCCCTTCCTGTCACACTCTGCTTATTTTTACCCAAATCGCTACACCGCTCTATTGCCTTGACCTTTAACTTTAGATTTCTAAATTTCCCCTCACCTGAGCCCTCCCCCCTCCCCTCCCCCCCACCCACCCTTTTTTTTACTTTAAAGCCCTATCTACAGCCCTAGTTATTCGATTCACCAGGACGCTGGTCCCAGCCCGGTTTAAGTGGAGCCTGTCCTGCCGGAACAACTCCCTCTTTCCCCAGTACTGCTGCCAGTGCCCCATGAATTGAAACCACTTCGTTCCACACCACTCTTTGAGCCATGTATTTAACTCTCTGATCTGCTTGACCCTATACCAATTTGCACGTGGCTCAGGTAGTAATCCAGAGAGGTTCTGCTTATTAGACCCTAGCTCCTCAAACTCCCTTAGCAGAATCTCATTCTTAGTTCTACCTATGTCGTTGGTTCCTACATGGACCACGACAACTGGATCCTCCCCCTCCCACTCCAAGTTCTTCTCCAGCCACGAAGCAATATCCTTAATTCTGGCACCGGGCAGGCAACACAGCCTTCGGGACTCTCTTTTGCTGCTGCAGAGAACAGTATCTATCCCCCTGACTATACTAACGCCTACCACTACCACATTCCTTCTCCCCCCACTTGGATGCCTCCCTGTACCATGGTGCTGTGGTCAGTTTGCCCATCCTCCCTGCAGTCCTTTTCCTCATCCATACAGGTAGCAAGTAGATTGTACCTGTTGGACAAGGTCCAGGGCTGAGGCGCCTCCATCACTACATCCTGGGTCCCCATACCTTCCTGACTCACGGTCACACCCTCCTGTCCCTGACCACTGACGAACTCTAAAGTACTACTTAACCTAAAAGGTGTGACTGCCTCCTGGAACAAAGTGTCCAGGTAACTCCCCCCCCTTCCTGATGCATCGCAATGTCTGCAGCTCGTACTCCAGCTCAACAATTCTGAGCCGAAGTTCTGCGAGTTGCAGACACTTACTACAGGTGTGGTTGCTCGGGATCGCAATGCTCTCCACAAACTCCCACATGCTGCAGTTATGACACACCACCTGCCCTGCCATCTCTAACCTTGTTTTATTTATTAATTCATTAGATGGAGCTTTTATTCAATCAATATTTTAGTTTTATTTTATTTTATCTAGTTTAAGTTATTAATTTAATAAGCACTAGCAAGTTACAGTTTCTCCGCTCTTAATTTAACCTCCTTCCCTAACTTAGCAAGCAAAAAAAAAGCTGTAATACTCACCATCTAATCACCTACCTGCTCTCCTGTGACGTCACTCTTTGATTTTTTTTTTAATCGGAGCCTCGTCGCGCCGCTGCTTTAATTCAGGTCTGCTCTTGGGCCGCTCTTTATCCTCTTGCCGCTGCCGCTGCTTTAATCCTTAATGAGGCACAACCAGTATTAGTGGTAAAACATTAATTAATTCAGCTGTTCAGTGTGTAATAGTTCTGCAATGAAAGTTTAAAAAAAGCCCATTTACCCACAATGCGCTGCCAAGTCCCTTTCTTGGTCATCTATTTAATTTCATACCACATTTATCTATCCAGAAAATAGCCAACTCAGTTATCTCTTTTCTGTTTCAACTGCAATTCTTATTTTAAAATAAAGTTACATTTGAAGCAGGGAAAGAGCTATACACACTTCGAGAGGAAGCGGTGTGTTTGTGGGATAAGCCAAATGGCTCCATGTTTTGTCCCAAGCATTATTTTGAGGTGGGGAAGTGGGGGGTGGTGTCACTGTAATAAATAGGGTAACTGTACAGAGAGAGGAGGTGCTTAAATCAAGCAAATAGATAAGAATGGAAAAATTGGATTGTTTCCACCTTCAGACTATTCACTCTGTCATTGCTCTGGTAATACTTCACTATCCTCCCCTTTATTAAGCTCACTAATGCCAGGTCTAGCTTTGAATTCAGTACTTACTTTTCAATTGTCCTGTTCCCCCACAGCTAAAAATTCTGTACAAGTTGTTCATGATTAGCTTTAACAAGGCTTTAATAAGCAAAAAGCTGACTTTTAAGCAAGAACTTTCTCCTATTTTCGTGAACTCATTGCACTAAAATAGCAATTAGAGGAAGGGGATTAATTAGAAATAAAAGGGAAATAAGGCCAACTGAGATTAATTAGGTTAGAATAGGACAGACAGTACTCCCTTAAAGAAAACCAATCTGGCATCATCCTGTGGAGAAATCCCACGATCCTGTCTGCCACCAAAGGCTTAGCTTATCTAAAACTGTCCACTGTTTAAAATAGACAGTGAAAAATAGAACTTCACGTAATTTGTGCAGCATCTGTAGTTTATCTCGAGCATTTCCAGTTTGCAAAAGGATGTTACTGGCATCTTAGAACATTTGTGTTGCACATTTTGTTTCTATTATAACTCCACAGATGTCGGGCTGATGTATGGTTTTCAGGCCGTGCTATAGCACTGCTTTTTTTCCCCTGCATTTTCTCCTCCCTTATCGTGAAGGCAGTGACTCATGCTGGAGTAAAGTTCCACAGGCACTGGCAGCTCTGCAGTATCATGCCCAGCCGGCAGCACTTCACGTGTAAGCTTGTGCAGCCATTTTCCTAACCTGGAGAACAAGTGCGCGTGCAAATATGATATCACACGGAGAAAGATGTATTTTTCCCATTATCTCAGAGAGTCAATGGAAGCATGTACAAGGATGTGTTATAATGTTAAGTAAAATCAATAAAATACAAAGCAAAAACCTCTAATTCAATTATTGTGGAACATTTTAAATATATAGAGAGAGTCTGTCTCAAAATACTATCATCCATATATCAAAATGGCCCAAAGGCTCAGCTGAAGCTTAATTTACAAACACACTTGAATTCCCAAATGAAATTTGTATCGAAGGAGAGTCTGAGGCAAAGTCTGAAGCATACACTCAGGATACAGACAACAGACGTGACCGTGGGAGTGCTGCTTATGAGTGATACTCAGCAGAGTTGGGCTGTAAGATGCTAAACTAAGCTGCACATGGCAGGGAATATGATAAGACTCCCGTTCAAATAACTGAGGACCTTGTGAGCTGTATGAAACTCTACGGGTGTAATTTTCATCTGGCCACTGCCCTGCTCATGCTGAAAAATGGGGCGGTAGGCAGCCAATTTTTTTTTTTAAATACCAGCGTAGGCCTGAGGCTGCTCACAGCCCGCCCAACACAATTTTTCAGTGGATCTCAAAAGGGGCAGCCAACGCTCCAACCCGAAACAGGCGGGAACATTATTTAAATACTTAAATTGGACTCCTATGCCTGTTGTAGGACCCCAACATAATTTTCGGGTACCAATGAGCGGAGCATGCCAGGGGTAGAGTGCTTCCTTAAAGGATCCGCTGCAGGTCGCTCTGAAAATGGGGCAGAAAACCTCCGTGCCACTGACAGCTTGCCAATCCAATTCAAATAATTCCTGACAATGAAAATGGTTCAGGACTCTCACTAGTGCCATCGGGCAGGCGATCGCTCCACCTGCCTGATGTGCGCTTTATAATTGAAAACTGGGCCCTGTGTGTTTAGTTCATATTAGCCAAAGGTGGTTGCTGTATCAAGTGAATTATATAGTCCTGCTTGGCTTTAATTTTTTTTTTTTAATTGTAAAATTATCGGTAACTGTTTTTATCTTTATCTTTATGTGGCCAAAACTTTAGTCTTCACAAACTTTAGCAATAATTAGACACTAGTAAAGAGTATATTAAAGTTAATAATGTCACAATAATTTCTTCCAGAATTTTGCCTAAGTAGCAGTCACAAGTCTGCTTTGGATCAGCAGTCTGACAAGGCTGGACACTTTTTTAGTTATATCTATTTTTTCCACTGGGTTTAGTGAAGCCAGGAATTTTGGCCCCTTAAATGCAAACTAGAGGATGAGTTTTCCAGTCAACAGGATAATTGGCACTGGCATAAAGCAAGCAAGCGAGGGCCAGGAAATCAGGCAGGATCTATATCGTCGGATCCTTGCCTGAATAGTGCAACATTAAATCTTCCAGCTGGCCATTTAGAATCATGGAATTTACAGCATAGGATGCCATTTGGCTCACTGTGCCAGCACCAGTGCTGTCTCTCCAACTAAAGCTGCCCACCCTAATCCCATTTCCATGCCCTTTCCCTGTATCCTTTTATATTCTTCCTTTTTGAATACTTATCCAATTCACTTTTAGATGGCCTAAACTACTCTCTCACATGCTGGGCAATGAAGGTCAGGTATGCTTTGGATTGTTCAGGAACTGATTTCTTGAACTGTATTGTTGGGATTTTCATTGCTACCATCTAAATTCTTAAAATGGGTATTCAATTATGTACTCCTCTCTGTGAATTTGTTGGAGGCGGAAGAAAAGAATGAAAAGAGGGATGCTAGGCAGATTAGTTTGCACTAGAGATGGAATGAAGTAGAATGCCCGCACATGCTCATGACAAAGGCGGCAGCCTTGGCTTAGTGGTAGCACTCTGAGTCAGAAGGTTGTGGGTTCAAGTCCCACTCCAGAACCTTGAATACATAATCTAGCTGACACTTCAGGGAGTGCTGCACTGTCAGAGATGCTGGCCATGAAATTCGGCACCTTTGGGCTTGCCGTTAGCACCTCTGTGGTAGAAATTTCCTGTAGGTCGGAATGCAGCAGACAGCAGGGGCTCAATTTTAATAGCCCTTTGGAGGCGGGTCTGTAGCGAAAATCAGAAAAAATGGCTTCAGGCACCCAACCCACCTCCATCCCGCCCCCACCCAATTTTCGTGAGCGTCTGTTTAGCCGCTCCCAAACTGACCCAATTGGAACTGGTGGGACAGGCAGTTAACAACCTGTTAAGAGAGAACTTCCTTGCTAATCCTATTTTGATAGTGGTTTCCCATTTTCGTGCTTCTGGCTCCTGTTTCCAGACTTGTCAGAAACAGGCCTCGTTCAAAGAGACGAGTTGCTGGAGGACATGATTTGTATTCATTGGTGGAGCACTTTAAAAGCGGCCCTGAAACATGGCTGACATTCAAATGCAACAACTTTGCGGTTGAAGGTATGGGATAAGATTTTGCACATCTACTGACCTTGTGACTGTTCAAGCTGACACCCATCTGCAGTGTGACCTGAATGGAATAATTTCAGGCCACTTCGACTATGTGCTTGCAAGCTTGTTGCCTCAAATGAAATCTATAGCAAGGGGATGGGAAAAATTTATGTCCTCTCATCCTGGTCATCATAATCGGAGGAGCAGCAGCCATGTGGCTCAGCACAGATCTTCCTGGGAAGAGGAGGAGGAGGACGAGGGGTGCCTTGCATGCCCTGTTGTGACCAATGCAGCATCCCTCCAGTTCACTGCTGCCCGTCAAGCAGGGTATGCACACTGCCATGCCACATTAGCATAAGCTTACTCTTCAACCATAGGTGGCTACCATATGGCTCTGTAATTGCAGGCAACATTTGTCCAACATCATACATCATCTCTGCTATACCCTGTTATTTCCTATCACTTTCACCATCAGCATTACAAAAGCAAGTCGCCCTGAGCCCTCAATGCACTTTTGTCATTTCTCAGAACACATAGGCCCACAACTGTTTGCCATAATTTTTCTTTTACACATGACAAAAGGATAATAAACCAAGAACAGTCAGGAAAAAAAGACAACACACCCAAGTGAGTCCCCTTGTGATTATAGGTGCTTAATCTTTCTCTTACGCATGCTTCTATGTGGTGCTTCTCCTGAGGCACCTTGCTGACTAGGATGCTGAGCCTGCTTAGATGCCTTTGGCGGGTGTCCTCTGGGTTTGGAAGCCTGGGAGGGCTCTTCAACAGTCTGCTCTTCCTGCGGCTGTGCAGGGGCTGTAACGGCCATCTCAGTTGTCTCCGCAAAGTGGGCCTCTGACCGAGGGCTCCACAGTGGCATGGTCATGTGAGCGCTTTGATTGGAGCCCACACTTCCTTGTGTCCTGCCAACAACATCCCTCTCATGGGTCAGCCGCACCTCAGTGCTGGCAAGTGGCTGGAGAGCACCTTGCTGCACTTCAGGGGGACCATGAGGACCTGTATCTGCACTGGCAGTCCTCATCACAAGGACGTCCATGAAGCTCTGGTCTCTCTGCTCAATAGCTGCCCATCGCTTCTCCAGGGATAACATTCTATTTTGAACAGTCACCATGTTTTCCTGACTCTGGCAACTTATTTCCTCCATGGCGGTAGCCATCCTTTCCACTGAGATAGCCAGCCTTTCCACGGAGGTTACCATCCTATCCATGGAGGTTGCCACCCTATCCATGGTGGTGCGTTCATGCATCATTGCCTCCACCACGGCAGTGCTGATGTTAGAGATGGACTCCTCCATTCTATCTACACTCGCACTAACCCTGGAGGCAAACCCTTCCAGAGACTCCTGCACTTGTTCCTGTATTTCCCGAGACGCTCTTTTTCTGGATGACCTCAGAGGCACAGCGTCTGCATGCAGCTCAGCAGAGCTAGGAGATTGTTGCGACCTCCACCGAGGACTCTCCACTGCTGTTGCTGTCTCCACCATCTGCTGATGGTCACTTGTGCGCTGTGATAGTCGAGGTGGCAACACTACTCTAACTCGCGATGGCCCCACCGAGGTGTGCGTTGCTGTGCTGGTGCTGGGTGCGCTGAGTCCTGGTGACGCTGGTCCCTCAGAGGCTTCAGGTTCCTCTGAGGAGTTGTCTGGCTCTTCGTCCTGGATCATGGGGAGGGGGGGTGCTTGATGGTCCTGTGGGAGAGTAAAGGCATGATTTCGACATCTGATATTGATGTAGCAGACACATCCTTTTGAGCAGATGATACAACGCAATTCTCTATGAACATCATAAGCCATTGCAGTCTGAGAGGGATGAAACTCTATTATATCACCAGCTTCCTCTAGTGTGCCTGTCTCTCCATCGCCCACTTCCAGGTCCTCGCCACCTCCAACAATCTCGTATGCAGCCTCCTCAACACTGGTCAATGTTGCTAGGGTAGGTGTTCCTCCTCCAGTCAGTGCTCTCTCCCTCTTATTGTGGGCTATCTTTTCCTGCAAGGAGGGTCACAAGCGGTGTTTCAGCCACAGTGATGGAGTGAGTGTGAATAATCCCTACCATAGAAGCTTTGAGGGAGACGAAGATGGGGTGAGGTGCCAAGAGGAAGCTAGCTCCCTATGTGTAGTTAGTTGTTGTCACTGCATGACAGTGAGAGCAAGTCAAAGGGATGCATAGGCAGGATGCTGAAGTGATTCAGTGCAGAGACAGAGATGGATAGGTAAAGGTGCAAGGGAAGTAAGGGTAAGGTGGTATGTGGAGGAGCAGGCTTACCACGCAGAGTGCTGGTGATGAGAAGAGAAGGGAAGCAGATTGAAGGTAAGTGTGATGGGATACTCACTTTTGATGTTTGCACAAGATTATTAAACCTTTTTTGGCACTGGATCCATGAGCGTAAACATAAGGGGGGATAAATTGGGTTGCTTTGCGTCTCCCGTTAGCGGGGCGCAAAGCAACTAATGCCCGGGCGCGGCACTGCCCACGCCTTCCACGAAATTCAGTGGGAGGTTAGCGGCGGCGCTAACCGGTAGCGCCCTGCGGCGCACGGCGTTGACATCATCGTTGTGCGCAGTGCCCCGGCCGCGATCTTTGGGAGTGCCCCCTGACTTACCGCCGGACACTATGTCCGACAGGGTCAGGGGGGCCTACCTGCGGCCGGGGAGGCGCTATTTAAAGGTGAGGTGTGGGGCGGCCATTTTTTTTGCTGGCCGCCTGCCAGCACCTGCCTGCGCTCCCGGCCCCGGCCTCCTGAACGGCCCCCCCTGCGGAGTGCCGGCTGCACTCCAAGAGCCCGGCACTTCCCTTGAGTGCCAGGCTCTTTTGCTGGCACTCCCGATCCCCAGGGGCCCAGCTGGGCCCCGGGTCGCACTGTGCAAGGCCCCTCCACTTTAAGAAGAGGAGGAAGGCCTGCGGCACGTCGCGCCGCGATATTGACTCGCAGCGCCCCAAGAGGGATGCGGGGTGCTTCCAGTAGCGCTCCGCTTCCCTCTTGGGGCGCAACCACTCAAGTTCCAGCGCGGGGGCGCTAATTTTTCCAGGGCGCTAAAAGTAGCGCCCCAGCGAAGTTAGTGCCCCAAATGGGGCGCTACTCAATTTTTAGCCTATGGATCTTGCGCTCACCTCCTGAGCAATACACAGCCAGGCTGCCTTGGTCTGCTGAGCAGGCTTCCTCCGGCCATCAGGAGTGAAGAGAATCTCCCTGCACCCTCTGACAGCATCGACAAGAACATGGAGGGAGTCATCATTAAATCGAAGAGCTGCCTTGCCTCTGGAAGAAGTCATTGTGTATAGATCAATCTCAATGAGTATCAGAATCCAGAAGAGAAAGGCTTAGGCTGAATGGCAGCTTCAAAAGCAGCAGCTATGATGATGTCATCAGAGGCGGCCAGCTGACCCGATCGCACTCATTGGACCGCACGCCTCATTGAAATCAACAAGCTCATTGAATCAAAATCGGACATCAGCAGCTGATCCCGCCGGAGGCAACTCCGGAACCCGCCCACCACGCAACCCGACTCCAACCCGCCTCCTCTATAAAAGTCGAACCCCACAACTCCATCATTACCTTCCTGGTAAAGTGGGGTCTGCACAGTTTCCTCAGACATTCCTAGGTAGGTGTGTCTCAGGGCTAAGAAAGAAGGAAAGAAAAACTTGCAGTTTTCACAACCACGGGACGTCACAGATGCTTTAGAGCTAATCAAGTACTTTTGAAGTGTAGTTACTGTTGTACTTTAGGAAACATGGCAGCCAATTTGCTCACAGCAAGGTCCCACAAACAGGAATGAAATAATGTCCAGATAATGTGTTTTTTAGTGATGTTGGTTGAAAGATAAATATTGGCCATGACACCAGGGAGAACTCCCCAGCTATTCTTCAAAATGTGCATGGGATCTTTTATATCCACCTAAGAGAGCAAATGGGACCTTGGTTTAACACTTTAGCCCAAAGACAGCGTGGGCAAAATTTGGTTACGCCCCCTTTGGAGGCGGTAACCGAATTATCGCCGGAGATTTAGCGCCCGGCACAGAAGTACCGCCCCGGCCACTAAATTCGACTTACCGCCCCGGCGAGGAAGCGGAACACTATCTCGGGCGCTCAACTTCCTTTCGGGGCGGCATAGGGGGCGCAAAGCGTGGTAAAGGTGAGGGACGCTGTGAGCTCTGCAGGGCCTCTGATGTCCCACACTAGCCCACCAGGGCAGCGTGGAGGTCGGCCAAAAAAAATAAAATGGGGTCGCGGCTGCACCTCCCTTTAATTAGCGCCCCGTGAACGGAGGTCGGCCTGGCTTGCGACCCACGAGGCTGGCGCTGACACCGCCTGCGGCAACCTCGCGGGGCACAGCTGAATTTCTGCCGTGGGACGGTAAAAGGTCGCGGCACCATTTCACAGCTTGTCCCTTTCCAATGTCAGAAGCTTGAGCCTTCAAGAGTTGGAAGACACTTTTGAGCTTTATGCAGTTTGGAAGTGTTTGGAGTAAATTCTCTATCCACTGTCACCTCCTTGGAGCAAGCTCTCTCACCATTGACAGATCGCTTCTGTCATCTCAACTTCAGCTGCCATCTATTCCAGCCATCGGTGCCCTTTAAAAATGTCTCACCTTGGTCGCTATATAAGCATATGGAGGGAGTCATGGGAGTGCCTGGGTGCAGCCATGCACCTTTGTGCAGTGTTTGTCAGTGTTTGCAGCACCTCAATGCTGTAGAATACTGACAGCAGAACTGTCAAGATCAATTTTGACATGGCCCCTTTAAGGAAACCGGCTGATGATGCATCATCAAATGACGTCATCAGACCCGCTTCCTGTTAATTGGCCGGAAACCTTGCAGGGCGGGCTTAACAAGCCCAATCAGGGGAAAATCCTTTTCACAGAGCGGCTGGAGCCGGGAGCGGGGCTGGGACCCGCCAACGACCTCTCCCGCCGCAATCCTGCCTCCGTTGGCGAAATCGCGGCCTTTGTCCATGGAAAACCCACAGCACGAGAGGGCACTGCAAGTTTCTGCACTGTAGGATTCCCCCAAAGTCCAAGTTTTTACGGATGGTGCCCATGTAGGCCTGCACTGGATCTGTTTTTAGCAACTTTAGCAAGGCTTTATAGAGTTCAGTTGCTCAGTCTTGCAAAATTAATACAGACCACAGTGCTATTTCCTTCAGATTTGGCTAGTGATTGTGCCATTGTTGACATCACCAGACAACTAATAGAGCCTGGGAACAACAGCAGAGCAGCAGGAGTAATTACGAATGACATATAATAGATTTGACTACTGACGCAAGTAAAAATTGCAACTGATCCAAATTTGAGTCATTTCAGGTTTATCTGAAAAGCCTTGAAGTTGGCTGAATTCAGAGGGGCAGAAATTGTTCCTCGGCAATGCTCCCTCTAAGCTGCGCGGCCGTACAGCAACGGGAATGGTCCCGCGCAGGCCGCTCACCGGCTTTCCCATTGTAAATACCACGCATGCGCGGAAGCTTAAAGGGACCTGCGCACTAAAAGAAACGGGACGTGCAGAACAAAGCGCAGCTTACAGGAAACGTTGGTCCTCGGGCCAATTTTGGGGCGCAATGTCCGACCCAAAATTGCTTATGAAGGTCCTAACAACTGGTTAAAGACACACAAGAAATTGGGCTGCCCTGAGCGGAGCAGGCCTGAGGACAGGTTTACGGGCGTGGATGGGGCTGAGCCAGCGGCCGCCACTGTAAAGGTACATAAGGAAAAAAATCAAATTTATATGGAGCCAGGAGGAGCAGAAGCAACTAAACTTCCTCTGGCTTGTTTCTCCCATTCACATTTTACTTCGCTCCCTTCTATTATGGAGTAATTTTACTCATGGTTTTAATGCCTTTTTCACAATCTGGCTGACATGACCTTTGCATATCATTCAGCACTTTTCTCCTCTTCCCAGATTTAAAAAAATCCTTTCATAGGCAATTAGACGCATTAACTACTTCTTTGTACCAGTAGTTAGCATATTTTGTACCCATAATCTTTATCTGCTGTTCTTGCCTCTTTTCAACTTTATTTTTAAATTCTAACATGAGTCTCTAACTCAAATATTCGTCTGTCTTTTCTATTTTCAGATCGTGATGGACTTGATGCAGAAATCTGGAAATTTCTCTAGTTATTACTGATTATCAGGATTTGCAGTTTTTAAAATCTAAGTTTTGACTAGATCTATCCCTTTAAAAGATCATATCATGCATGCATCCCTCTGTGTCCTGTCATACATGTCGTACCATTGTGGCTTGTGGTGAACAGCCACCTGCTGTCTCTGGAGCCAACGCAACAAAAGTAGATTTTTTTCTTATTATTTAGAACTTTCAGATCTACTGACCTACTATGGGTGGGGCCCGCAAACCCTATAACCTAGTGAAAGGTGTCCAATTCCTGGCATTCCAGTGGTTGAGAATGTACCGTATCCCTGTTCTACTGTTATGTACATGTCCATGCCCTTTAGATATTCTTGTCATTATAGTGGTAGATTTGCAACCAGCTTCTCGTGGTGCAGTGGAGATGGAAAAGATAATATCCATACTCCTGTCACTATATTCTCTCACAGCTACCTTACCTGAAGAAGGAGCGAACATCTCCGAAAGCTTGTAAAATTAAATAAATCTGTTGGACTATAACCTGGTGTTGTGCGACTTCCTATATTAGTGAGGTAGACAAGGCATTCAATCCATGGATTTTTCCAGTTCTGACCTGAAATGTTAACTCTGTTTCTCTCTCCACAGATGCTGCCTGACCTGCTAAGTATTTCCAGCATTTTCTGTTTTTATTTCAGATTTCCAGCATCCGTAATATTTTGCTTTTGAATCCATGAAAAGGTTGGGTGAGACAAATATGGTCTATGTATATTCCCTGGTACTGCAGGCTGGATTATTCAGAATGAAATTCAGTTCCAGTTTCTGGTTCATGAATATCCATAAGGGACACTGAAACTGAAATTGAAAAATGTGACTCACAAACTATTCTTTAGTGCTCTTCTTTCTAGAATTGAATAACATTCAGTACTTAACAAGCCGTTAATGTGTAGCCTATTCAGTTCATTTATAAAGAGCCAGGCCCACCCTTTGTTCTCTCAACTTCCAATTATTTTGTCCAGAAATAATTCCCTTATCCCACTGTATACAGTGGAGAACTTCGGGTCTCAGTAACAAATTAAGATCAGGAATTTCAGTTTGTCATTCAAGGTTTCTATTTCTTAGATCAAAAAAAGAGTTGCCTTATATCGCATTTTCAAAATTGATATTTGCCTCCATTATTACATTGGGACAACTAATATATCATTAGTACAAAATATTGATATAAATACACTTGTGTCTATTCCATGTTTTGGTCCGTTCAATCCTGTATGTTGCCAATATCAATATTCTGTGCAAGTACAAAGCAGCAACAATTAAGTTGATCTTAACCAGTGAATCTGCGTAACCAGCTCCTTTACATCAAGTGTCCCGATCTAATATTTGTTGCACGATATATAACATAAACATGATATCCTAATCAGGTTAGCAACAAAAATGTACAAACCAGCACAACAAGAAATTGCCATTTAAAGGAAAAGGCTATAATTATGACAAATAAGAACCAGGAGAGACAAATTATAAAACATTTAATTATTGCACTTTACTGTGCAGGTCAGCTTTCTGTTTGTGGGAACTGATTCCCATTTGACCATTATGTGATTCAGTAAGCATTGCTTCAAGTCCTACAGTGCAATGCAATAGAGATAGCTGATTTGTTGAAAAGCTGACATTATAGGCCTCAACTGCAAGCTGTTTTCAATCTCCGTTTCACTTTAAATGGAGAGTTTCCATCTCAAGATTAAGAGATTAAATCAAACATGATTTAACTCCAGCCAAGTGCCTTCCCAGTGTTTATTCTTGGCTTTCAATGTGCATGTTAAGCTAAAGTTTTCCAAATAGTCATGGAAAGGCAGCTATAACTCATCAGCCTACACCAACACAGTTTATTGCAAATGTTTTGGGCCAGATTTATATTGGTTGCTTTGGAACAGAGTGCATTGCTTGGCTTACATCTGAAGACACCATTGGGCCCAATTTAATACTTTTTGCTGCAGCATGGATCTATTTTTGTGATGAGTACTACGTAAACAGCAAGAAACATAGGCCTAGAAATTTGATCATGCCTGTTTTTTGGGCAACCAACGGCCTTCTAAGACTCCAAAATGGTGGGCAGGAAGCGCACACTAATTACGAGCCAGAAGTGCGCCGTCTGCCATATTGGAATAGGCTAAAAAAAAGGCGTCCGGGCATGCACCTCTAATAGGCATTAAGCCCTTTGCTTATGCAAATAAGTGGCCTAACGCCTGTTTGAGGCCCCCTCTGCAATATTGAGTTGCCCTGAGTCTGCCAGCACTGGCTGCATTCAGGAAAACCAGGACTACATGTGGCCTAACAGGTGGTCATTAAAGGGACTGCTGCAGGCCACTACCAAAAAGGTAAGATTTTAAAATATACTTGCCTGAATGTGGAGCTGGGAGGAGCAGGAGTGCTGGCACTGCTCCCCCCACCCACCCCCCACAATTGAGACCTCGACCCAACCCACCCCCCCACCCCAATAACTGCCACCACCCTCCCCAATCACCACCATTGCCTCTCTCCCCAATCACCATCATTGCCTCTCTCCCCAATCACCATCATTGCCTCTCTCCCCAATCAACATCATTGCCTCTCTCCCCAATCACCATCATTGCCTCTCTCCCCAATCACCACCATTGCCTCTCTCCCCAATCACCATCATTGCCTCTCTCCCCAATCACCATCATTGCCTCTCTCCCCAATCACCATCATTGCCTCTCTCCCCAATCACCATCATTGCCTCTCTCCCCAATCACCATCATTGCCCCTCTCCCGAAACCCACCAATGCCCCTTTTCCGATAACTGACAATGCCCCTCTCCCCATCTCCACTAATGCCCCTCGCCCAATTCCCACCAATGCCCTTCTCCCAGTCGCACCCCTCTCCCTATCCCTTTCAATATCTTAACTGAGATCTTCTGCTGGCGACGCAGTGGCCATATCTTCGAGTCCTCTTCTCTGACCAGCTGCTCGGGGACAAGTATTAGGTATCTGCAGCTTGCTGGTTCGATGATAATGAGGCCCAAGGCCCAATATTAAGTGCAGGAATTGTCCCATGTGCTCCCTGTGCACCCCAGAATTTCGAGGCCATAGTATGTATTTAATATTCAGAAATGGTGTGGCATAGGTAGATTCGATTTCATTGCTCTTTGGGACATGTTTTGTTATTTTCACTTGAAGTATGTTTGAAGTATGAGGGACTAATTGTCTAAAGACTTTAAGATCAACTTTAACAAGACCAAAGAGTGGTAGCATTATTCAGGTGCAATTTTGCAAGAATCACTTTATTTAATAAATTCCTTTAAAACTAAACTTCTGAGCTCCTCAATGGATCGTTCAGTGATGTTGAGCCATTTGGAGGTCCCGAGTTTGACTTCTGGTTTGTATTCAGATGGTGGATCTCAGCTGGGGTGGTGGTAGGAACACTACAATTGGGACTTGGGTTAGGAAGGAAAAACAAATCAACTAAGGTTCCCACTCCTGGTTGCTATCCAGTAACTCATGCTAGAAAGTGTGCACTTGCATACATTACTGAACAGTCACTGAACTTAAAAAATTGTACTTTCAAATGTTTGGAAAGAAATAATACACTTTCCAACATGAACACAAAGAAAAACATTTTAGACTGCTGTGTTACTGCCACCAGCTCCCAACAAGTGACTCTGCTCAACAACCACAGGCTGGGAGCCAGCAGAACTAGCATGACACTTAACCCAATATAAAATCAGCTTTTCCTTTACCTGCTGGAAACTGTGCATGTCTAGTGAGAATAGGGAATAGATGTGATGCCCCCTACATTGAATGACACTCTGATACTAGCCGTCTAGGCTGATGCTAACCGTCTAGGCTTGCACATGAAGAATGCTCACTTGGCTGAGGTACCCGAGATCATCCAGAGCCCTTGGATTCCTATCCCAGTGAAAACTAGTGGCTCCAAGAGAGATCATTGAAAAATAAAAACTCCTGTGTCTAAAAGGAAAAAAAAACAGGACATCCTAAAAGTATAAAATTTATGAAAATCAGGGTGAGAAGAGCCCCTAATACACCTGCAGCATCTGTGGTTAATCTTCTGCAGTCTGGTGCTAACAGTGATGACTTCAGTGGTTGCACCTTATGCAAATAGGTACACTTTTTATCCCCGGGACAGTAAATCAGTGGCTGCAGCATGAGCTCATTCTGTAAGAGCTGATTTGCTGCCCAAAGGATGTGGCCAGGAGGTTGCTGCCGTCCTGCTTCCTGTTACTCTTCCCTTCGGCACTCCCAGCTGCAGCTTGTACCTGATGACAGGCTGCAAGCAGGAATTCTGGTCTTGTGGGAGATCAGGACTTCCTGGCCGCAGCACAATAATCCCCTGCAGAAGTGAAGCGGCAGCACCAGGTAAGAGCTGTAGCTGGGCCTGGCAGTAAGAAGATCAACTGGCACGGAGCTGAGCACCATTGTGCATTTAGAGGGGGAGATGAGCACTGTTGTGAATTTAGGAGGGTGGATAGCGGGCAAAAGTGCCCCTGTGAAGATTTAGAGAGCCTCTATGCGTAAGGGAGGGGCGTGGAATACGAGGGGGTGCGGTACAGTGGCTCTTCAAGCAGCTTTAAGAGACGTGGTGGTCTGTTTGGTATGTTGAAAACAGATGAATTCAAATGTCCCTTATTTTTCCTTGTTTTAGATCAAAAATCTATCAATTGTGATATAAGAAAGCTACTTAAAAATGAACGAGAATGCACCATTTTTTATGTAAAAGTTCAAAATGATCCAAGGTTAGCATGCCCCAGACCTCAGAGAAATATATGTGTCAGTGTGTAGGGGAGGTAGTATTTGGAATGAGTGCACATTATTGTAAATGTTTTGCCTGCACCCTGTCAGTCCCACTAATAAATTATTGTGGCCTAGCCACAGCTTTCCATTGTAGCAAAACTAATTATGAAGCAACAAATGATTCTACCACTTGGCCTAAAAAACTATAAAGCAAAGACGCCATGATTAATTCAAAATAGTAGTTTGATTTTAATGTGCATGCAGTGTTGGGATCCTTCTGCTTCCAATAAATTTTATTATGAAACTGCCCAAGCTAAAAGGTGCTAAATACCTGCTCTTGAAAATTTTAATGAAAAAATCGGATTCCCATTTTGTACTTGTGCTGACTTTTTCAGTACAAATCTAGACAGTAGGAATTTCATGATTTGGGTACATAAATAGTGACTCTAATCTGAATACTTCATTTATAGTTGGAAATGACAGCTGAATTGGCAAAGAAAACCAATTGTGTGTGACTTATTAGCACAAGTTTAGTTGGAAGAAACAAAATTTCCCTTTTTGGTGGGATTTATCTATTCTGAATGGACTAAATGCTGAGATCCTGTTACTATAGATACTGGTGGGCCCCAACAATTATTATTTTTTTAATTCATTCACGGGATGTGGGCGTCGCTGGCAAGGCCAGCATTTATTGCCCATCAGAAGGTGATGGTGAGTCACCTTATACAACTGAGTTAAGTGTCAACCACATTGCTGTGGGTCTGGAGTCACTTAGAGGCCTGACCAGGTAAGGACGGCAGGTTTTCTTCCCTAAAGAACATTAGTGAACCAGATGGGTTTTTACGACAATCCGATAGTTTCATGGTCACCAGTCTAAATATAAGGACAATTGATTGATGAAGGGAATGCAATGGATGTTGTCTACATGGATTTTTGGAAGGCGTTTGACAAAGTACCACATAGAAGGCTGGTTAACAAAATTGAGGCTCATGGAATAGGTGGGTCAGTGGCAGCTTGGATAACAAATTGGCTTAAGGATAGAAAATGAGTTGTGGTAAATGGCTTTTTTTCAGACTTGAGGATGGTAGACAGTGGTGTTCCCCAAGGGTCAGTGCTGGGGCCACTGCTTTTTTTGATATATATAAATGACCTGGATATTGGAATACAGAGTAGAATTTCTAAATTTGCCGATGACATCAAACTTGGGGGTGTGGCAAACAGTGAGGATGATACCAATCGACTGCAACAGGACATAGAAAGGCTAGCAGAATGGGCAGACAAATGGCAGATGGAGTTTAATACAGAGAAGTGTGATGTGATGCATGTTGGCAGAAGGAACAGGAGAGGCAATATACACTTAATGGCACAGTTTTTAAAGAGTGTGCAGGGACAGAGGGACCTGGGAGTTAATGTGCATAGGTCCCTGAAGGTGGCAGGACATATTGAGAGAGTGGTTAACAAAGCAAATGGGATCTTGGGCTTCATAAATAGCGGTATTGAGTACAAAAGTAGAGAAGTTATGCTGAACCTTTATAAAGCGCTGGTTAGGCCACAACTAGAGCATTACGTCCAGTTCTGATCACCACACTTTAGGAAGGATGTGAAGGCCCTTGAGAGGGTGCAGAGGAGATTTACCAGAATGGTTCCAGGGATGGGGGATCTTAGCTACAAGGACAGGTTGGAGAAGCTAGATTTGTTTTCATTAGAGCAAAGGAGGTTGAGGGGTGATTTGATAGAGGTGTACAAGATTATGACAGGCTTGGATAGGCTAGATGGGGAAAGGCTGTTCCCACTAGTTGATGGTACAAGGACTAGGGGACACAGATTTAAGGTTTTGGGCAAGAGATACAGGGGGGATGTGAGGAAAAACATTTTTACGCAGCGAGTGGTGAGGACCTGGAACTCGCTGCCGACGGAAGTAGTGGAAGCGGAGACACTCAATGTTTTCAAGGGGAGACTGGATAGGCACTTGAGGAAAATAAACTTGCAGGGCTACGGTGATAGAGCAGGGGAATGGGACTGACTGGATTGCTCCACAGAGAGCTGGCACGGACTCGATGGGCTGAATGGTCTCCTTCTGTGCCGTTATGACTCTATGGCCACGAATTTTCCAATGGATGCGGCTTGGGAGCGGGACAGCTGGTTTCCAGGTTCCAGTCCCGCCCCCAACTGCATCTGGCCAACGGACATGATTTTATGTCGATTGGACTTGTTAAGCCCGCCCTTACCGGCCAATTAAGAGGAAGCCGGTCAGATGATGTAATTTGATGACGCGTCATCTGCCGGCTTTCTTAAAGGAACCATGCCCAATTTTTCTTTGACAGCTCATTTCTCAGTGTTTGACAGCATTGAGGTGCTGCAAACACTGACAATGACTGTTCACAGGTGAGCTCTTGCACCCAGGCTCTCCAGTGACTCCCTCCTTAGGCTAGAACAGATGGCAGCTGCAGGTGAGGTTACAGAAGCGATCTGTCACTGGTGAGAGAGGTTCTCCCAATGAGGTGGGACTAGATAGCCAATTCAAAACTTGTTACCTACAGAAAAGTGTAAATGTATTAAAAATGATTTTCCCAACATTTTCTTACCTCTGAAACTCACCAGTGCACCATTGGATCCTTCACACCACTTCTGCAGCTGTCATCAATGCAGAAACATTACAGCAGACTCACAACACACCACACTTACCTGGCGTGGTGTCCGGACATTGGGGAACCCGAGCCAGAAGCGGCAAAATTCAAAAAGAGCCTGTTAACAAGTATCAAGTACCTGTTAACAGCCAGGTAAGTGGCTATAATCCTCTTCCCGCCGCTAGGTGTCGGGTCCATGCACAAATCAGGGAACCGACACTTGGGAAGATTTCCTATCCGCTGTCAATCTTTGTGATTTTGACAGCGGTCCCGCCTCCAATCCCGCACTCTGAGGCCCGGCAAAATCGCGGCCTCTGACTCTATGACCACATCACATGGGGCCCGATTTTAACTCCCCAAAATTGGCATTAATAGGGAGGAAACCACCTCAAAATGGGGTCGGTAGACTTACCGCTCTGTTAATGCTGCCGCTCTAGTCATTGTCATTTTTACAGGGGCCTACTGCTGGTGGCTGAAGCCCTCACACGTTTTAGGCACTAGGAAATTATGACATGCATAGGACTGTCATTGCCATTTTAAGACAGAACTGGTCGGAGCGTGAGCCGTGCACTGTCCCACCGTTTCACTGACAGTAACGCTGAAGATTTAAATTATTTTTGTGGGGCCCAGAGGAGCAGAAATGTTGCTCTGGGCCCCCCAAAGATAATTTGAGATGCTGCCACCCTGAGGTTCTGTGTTCCCCTCCCCAGCATTCGCAAACCCCCCACCCCAGGTCTTATTTACCATGCTGCCAACCGGGGGGTGTGGGGGGGCAATCCGGACAGCTACATTGGGATGCCCGTTTGACATCTGCAGCTCACTGCTTCAATTTAAGTGAGGCCCCGGCCTCAAAATGGCTCCGTCCTCTTCGCTGCCAGCCGCCAAGCAGTTAGAATCTACCCCCATCTGTCTCCTTGACTACCGCAGCAGCCCAACTCCTTGCTTAATGCCTTTAACTATTCTCATTTTAAATTGCCCTACATATTAAAATTGTATTGTATTGATGTATCGCCTGCTTTGATTTTTCCCCATATGCATTTTTTCACATGCTTCCAGTGATTTTTATGATGGCTGGTAGAGAAGATTAATTTCAGGTAAGAACGTTTAAAACCATTAAGCAGAAGGATAGGAAAATAGCAGGAGGCAGACAGTCTGGCAGCAACCATGCATTTTCACCATCCAAGCCATGTGTTTTGCCCACTTCTGCTAGTAAAGTGCTACACAATATAACTGAGTGAGGGGTATTTTCACTGACGGGAGGCGATGCCTCCAATTGCTTTGGCTCAGATTCTGGCTCCAGATTCTGAACATGCACCGGATGTAACAAGAACACAAAATATCAAGTTAATTTTATTTGCAGTTGTGTTTTTCTGCTTATTTATACCTTTGTTTTAATTTGGCTTAATGAGTGATCCAAGCATGTCAATAGAAACAGCCTTGTATTTTACACAAGACTGACATTTGCAAACTGGAGGAGAGAGGGACAGAAAGCAACATATTGCAGATGTTGGAAATTTGAAACAAAGACAGAAACTGTTGGAAATACTCAGCCAGTCAGGCAGCATCTGTGGAAAGGACACAAGTCAACATTTCTGGTATAAACTCTTCCTCAGCCTGTTTTGAGGAAGGGTTTATATCTGAAACATTTATTGATTCTTGTCTTCTCCAAAGGCACTGCCTGACTTATCGAGTGATTCCAGCGTTTGCTGTTTTCATTTTGGAGGCACGAGGTATTTGAAGGAAAGAAAGAAAAAGCAGGAAGCTTCACGTTTCTAATTATAAACTATTACAATTAGGTGGATAAATACCCAGCCAAAAGAACTTGCTATGAAATGAAAATGGACTGAAAAGTTGGACAAAAAAAGCACAGTTCCTATTGCAACCCAGTCAACTGGAAACTGTTATTACCCTATCTTAAAGCTGCATCATAACATAATTTTAATATTATTTTACTTAAAATCACCATTAAATATTGAAAGGAAAAAGTAACCAAAATCATCACTTGGGCTTTCAAAAAGATGATTTGCAGATTCACTTTCTTTACTCTGAAATGGAAGATTGTGCTGTGCGATGACATTGGCCCTGAAATTGCCGTCTCCCTGACAGCGTACTGTCAGAGTACGCCATCGTAATCCATTTGAAAGGCCCCGCAACTTTCGAGTTTCCACATGCGCTGCGCATGCGCGAAATCCGGAACTTGCGATCTGTCAAGGTACGCCTTGACAGATCATCCGAACCGCATGGAAAATCAGTATTGCTGGTGCAGAGTTGAGCTATTTGCCCAACAACTGCCCACGAAACCCTTGCCGCGTAAGGATATATATAAGGCTTAATAAAACATTTAAAAATAAAAAATGATGCACATACACTTTAAATTTGTTTATGCAAATAACGGCCTGGATTAAGATGTTTAAAATTATTCATCAAAAAAGTAAATTTTTATCGAGGTTGGTGCAATGAAGGGACTTATGAATAAAATTGAAAATCAGTACATTTATATTTATTAGAATTCTGTACATTGTACAATTATTTGGGGGCTTCCATTGCATATCATTAGGGGGATTCCATTCATAAAAAAAGAGGGTATATGATGCATGTCAGGTGAATTCTTCTTCAAGGGAGAACCAGACCAAATACAGCAAGTGGAGAGGGGATGTGAAGATGAAAATAAGATTTGCAAAGAGAGAATATGAGAGTAGAATGGTGGATAACATAAAAGGGAACCCAAAAATCTTCTACCGGCATGTAAACAGTAAGCAGGTAGTAAGAGGTGGGCTGGGGCCTATTAGAGACAAAGAAGGTGATATATGCTTAGAGGTGCAGGGCAAGGCTAGAATACTCAATGAGTACTTTGTATCGGTGTTTACTAAGGAGGTGGATGCTGACAAAATATCGGTAGAAGTGGAAAAGGTAGAAGCAATGGAAGGGGTGAAAATTGATAGACAGGATTTACTAGAAAGGCTGGGTATGCTTAGAGTGGACAAGTCGCCTGGTCCAGATGGCTTGCATCCCAGGTTACTAAGGGAATTGGAAGAAGGAGATAGTGGAAGGGCTTGCCATAATTTTCCAATCTTCTCTAGATGCGGGGGAGGTGCCTGAGGATTGGAAAGTGGCAAATGTGACACCATCGTTCAAGAAAGGGTGTAAGGACAATCCTAGTAACTACAGGCCGGTCAGTTTAGCATCAGTGGTGGGTAAAGTTTTAGAAACAATAATCAAGGAAAAAATAAACGGGCACTTGGTGAGGATTAAGCTAATTAAGGAGAGCCAACACGGATTTGTGTTTGACTAATCTAATTTAATTTTTTGATGAAGTAACAGGGAGGATCGATGAAGGGAATGCAATGGATGTTGTCTACATGGAGTTTTGGAAGGCGTTTGACAAAGTATCACATAGAAGGCTGGTTAACAAAATTGAGGCTCATGGAATAGGTGGGTCAGTGGCAGCTTGGATAAGGAATTGGCTTAAGGACAGAAAACAGCAAGTTCTGGTAAATGGCTGTTTTTCAGACTGGAGGATGGTAGACAGCGGTGTTCCCCAAGGGTCAGTGCTGGGGTCACTGCTTTTTGTGATATATATAAATGATCTGGATATTGGAATACAGAGTAGAATTTCTAAATTTACTGATGACACCAAACTTGGGGGTGTGGCAAACAGTGATGACAGATACCAATCGACTGCAACAGGACATCGAAAGGCTAGCAGAATGGGCAGACAAGTGGCAGATGGAATTTAATACAGAGAAGTGTGAGGTGATGCATTTTGGCAGAAGGAACAGGGAGAGGCAATATACACTTAATGGCACAGTTTTAAAGAGTGTGCAGGGACAGAGGGACCTGGGAGTTAATGTGCATAGGTCCCTGAAGGTGGCAAGACATATTGAGAGAGTGGTTAACAAAGCAAATGGGATCTTGGGCTTCATAAATAGAGGCATTGAGTACAGAAGTAGAGAAGTTATGATGAACCTTTATAAAGCGCTGGTTAGGCCATATCTGCAGTATTGCGTCCAGTTCTGGTAACCACACTTTAGGAAGGATGTTAAGGCCCTTGAGAGGGTGCAGAGGAGATTTACCAGAATGGTTCCGGGGATGGGGGATCTTACCGACAAGGACAGGTTGGAGCAGCTGGATATGTTTTCATTAGAGCAAAGGAGGTTGCGGGGTGATTTGATAGAGGTGTACAAGATTATGACGGGTTTGGATAGGCTAGACAGGGAAAGGCTGTTCCCACTAGTTGATGGTACAAGGACTAGGGGACACAGATTTAAGGTTTTGGGCAAGAGATACAGGGGGGACGTGAGGAAAAACTTTTTTATGCAGCGAGTGGTGAGGACCTGGAATTTGCTGCCGACGGACGTGGTGGAAGCGGAGACACTCAATGTTTTCAAGGGGAGACTGGATAGGCACTTGAGGGAAATAAACTTTCAGGGCTACGGGGATAGAGCGGGGGAGTGGGACTGACTGGATTGCTCTACAGAGAGCCGGCACGGACTCGATGGGCCGAGTGTCCTTCTTCTGTGCCGTTATGACTCTATGATTAATTAAAAAATCCAAACCCCTGCAGTCACATGTGAACTCACTGGAGTCTCAGCAGGTGGGGTGAATTTCTTCCCACACACAGAATATTGAAACAGCCTCTCTCCAGTATCAATGCGATGATCGTGCATCAGCTGCTTTGAACTTTGAAAGCTTTTCTCACACTCAGAGTATTTAAAGCAACAGTTCTCAATGTGGACACTCTGGAGTGTGAACAGTTGGGACAACAGAGTGAATCCCTTCCCATATGTGAAGTATCTAAACGATCCCTCTCCGGAGTGTGACTGTGCTGGTGTGTCAGTAAATGGGATGATCAATTGAATCCCTTTCCACATACAGAGCAGTGAACGAATTCTCCTCATTACGAACATGTTAGTGTGGTAATAGATGAGATGAAGCACTTTATAAAGCGCTGGGTAGGCCACAACTGCAGTATTGCATCCAGTTATGGTCACCACACTTTAGGGAGGTTGTGAAGGCCCTAGAGAGGGTGCAGGGGAGATTTACCAAAATGGTTCCGGGGATGGGGGATCTTAGTTACAAGGACAGGTTGGCGAAGCTGGATTTGTTTTCATTAGAGCAAAGGAGGTTGCGGGGTGATTTGATAGAGGTGTACAAGATTATGACGGGTTTGGATAGGCTAGACGGGGAAAGGCTGTTCCCACTAGTTGATGGTACAAGGACTAGGGGACACAGATTTAAGGTTTTGGGCAAGAGATACAGGGGGTCGTGAGGAAAAACTTTTTTACGCAGCGAGTGATGAGGACCTGGAACTCGCTGCCGACGGAAGTGGTGGAAGCGGAGACGCTCAATGTTTTCAAGGGGAGACTGGATAGGCACTTGAGGGAAATAAACTTGCAGGGCTACGGGGATAGAGCGGGGGAATGGGACTGACTGGATTGCTCTACAGAGAGCCGGCACAGACTCGATGAGCCGAATGGCCTCCTTCTGTGCCGTTATGACTCTATGAATCCTCTTTTGTGATTGGCGGAGTGGCCCTCGTGATCCCAGGGACGCTTCCGAACTGCCTGGGATCGGTGGGCCTTTATGCTGTCATAGGCCTGGAGGCCCGAGACCGCAACTCTATGCAGTCTGGGCACCTAGAGGTAGGTTCGTAAAGGTTTCACGGGTCGGAGGCGTACTCCGGAGGTACGCCTCCGACCATAATTTACATGGTTTAGAGCAGTAATGCCAAAATAAAATATGATTCCTTTAAGTTGAATTTAGCAAACAATCCATTTAAATAGCTGTAAAATAAAATCAATTTAAAACAAGAGTATTGTTGGCCTAACTAATTCTGGTGAATACTGTGGGTGTGAGGTAAAACACATTGTACAACCACATGCCTTTAACCTTGTTAAAAGATCTTAATATGTAGACTAGACTAAGTTAGGGCAGAAATTGCCACTGTATCTGTGTTCCTGCAGAACACTGTTGTATAAAATGCAAACTGCACTTTTGAAGAGGTTTAGTACACGTTGATAAAACTGGAACAATTACACATTGAATTTCTTTTGCAGCTTTCAAAATGTTTTCTACAATGCAACTCCTCCAAAATAGTTTTGCTGTTTTAAATTTCCAATATTCGGAGTATAAGAAATTTAAATGCTTCCTCTTTGATTACATAAATAGAATAAAGTGGATCTAATGCTTTCGAATTATATTAAAGGCTCAGGACAATCTACAGCTTGCCTGTTAAAAAACTCGTGCTCTACAGGAGGTGTGATGGTGCAGCCTACTGCAACAGCAGTGGATAATGAGAGACAGAGATTTATTCCCCCAGGTGACTGTGCTGCTGATTTCAGCCATATTGCTGTGGGGAGTCATTGAGCAAGAGCCTGGTGTATCTCCGCAGAGCACAGGAAAATCAGATGTAGAAGCATCCTTTGTCTGCTCTCACTCAAGTGTCACATTGACAGAGGCCCAGGAGCAGACCTGCATGCCAATCTTTTTGCCATAGATGATGCAAGGCCCAGGAGAGACCAAGGGACTGGAAACTAAATAAAAGAATTTGTGCTTTTGGGAAAAAAATGCCTAATGTAAATGAGCTTGGACACTATTAACCCAAGTCCGAGTGGGTAGTGTCAATAGTACAAAACTGGTCCTAATTTGGCACAAATTGGCAATCTCTCGGAGAAGCCATGGGGTGGCTGATGTAGGAAATGGAAACATTTACATTGGTAAAGAAAGGGATTGTTTTTTTGAGGTTAGGGTTCAGGCATATTGTTGGGTAGTGCAGAGGGATCAGGCTATACTATACCAGATCTGGAGGCGCTTGATGGTGGCACTGTATACCTAACGTGGAAAAGTATTTTGTTACCTGGAACTGACATCTCTCACATTGGCGAGCTCAAAGTTGACCATTTTTTTTCCCACTACAATTCTACAAATTTTAACAAATTGATTATATAATTTTCGAAAACAACTGAAGTACATAATGTTTGATTAACTCCCATAGCGCAAGCTTTCCTGAGATTACCACTTGTAAACCGGATCATATTTGTAAACCATTGTAGCAGCGATCTTATTGTGCAAGCCCTTTGTTACTGTAGCTTTAGGTTTCACATCTTTAGACATACTTATATGCACCATGTAATGATTTAACAAAAGATATGAACAACAAACTATATTCAAATACAAGGCAGATACTTTTTAATTCCCTTTTCTGAAACGTTTTCTCCCTTCTCCTCTTCTCCTGATGGGATTGAGTCCTAGTTGGGGTACAGTTCCACAGGCACCTGCCACCCTATGGTATTTCACGCAAGTGGCCATTATTCATGTGTCAGTCTTGTTAGTGAGTGTTGGCTGATTATTCAGCCATAGGGACAACACAGCCAGGGCTAATTCTACCATCAACCAACATATAAACATACACACCTCTAGTAGGAATCACTGGATAGCAATCAGGCACAGAAGCCCTGGTTAACTTTCCCCTTCCTAGCCCAGGGACAGTGAGGTCACTTGTAACATCCCTGCAACATCCCATCTGAGATCAACTTACTCAATACAGACCAAGGGTCAAATCTGAGATTTTCCTGGTCGAAGTAGCAGCTACCCAGTAGTTTAACTCACTGAGATATCAGGGGAACTAATACAGCATACTTTATAGAATTACTGAAAAAGAAACTGCTTATATATTTTTGTACCTGCCCCTTTAAGAGATGAGATTTATATTTGGGCTGTACAACAGATGCTGGGTGAAATGTTCCCTTCTGTTTTCACAGACACACATTCAGCGATATAAACTGTGTGCAGAAATTCCATTTTTGCCTCACGCACACTGTGCACAATTAATAAGGCAATTTAAATATTGAAATGAATTTCATGCACAGTTTGACTCCAGTTATGGCCATTATTCTGAAATGTGCACATGATGCAAGTTACCCCCAACAGATACGGGCTTGTCTTCCAAAAGATTATTTTTACTTATGTTTTTATAGATCATTTCTCCATTGGATCAGGGAGTGGGCTTTTATTCAATGTACTCTGGCGCTTATTTCTGGCAGAAAATGTTTCTTTTTATTGAAGTCCCATTCCCAGTGTGCACAGATCTTGCTCGGTTCACTCAGGTCTAAATTGCCCACAGTCGACGAGGAATCAGGTGCATCGAGTAAACACAATCAATTTGCACTTTTTCTCCCAACCAGGGGATTGACTCAAAAGGAATGTTATCGACCTTTGCTCTAATGTTCATTCTTTATGTTTGGACCTAGACAGTGAGTGTTGGTACAATATTTGATCATGGAAGACATGACATCTGAGCTCAAACCTGTCCTCACTCAATGTTTACACATGAGGCTAACCCCTGGCTGGCAATTAGGAGGAAGAACTTGGCTGATTTTTCCCTTCCGTAGCCTGACAGGGAAATACTGAGGCTAATTGTAGTGGGGCAATTACCCCGACTCAGATCAGCGAGCTCAGCACAGACCAAGTGCATTGACACACTGAGCCATCTGGGGAAATTGCTGCATATTTCATAATTTATTTAGGAACATAGGAACAAGAGTAGGCCATTCAGCCCCTCGAGCCTGCTCAATTAGATCATGGCTGATCTGTACTTCAACTCCATTTGCCCGCCTTGGCTCCATATCCCTTGATAACCTTACCTAACAAAAATCTGTCGATCTCAGTCTTGAAAGCTCCAACTGTCCCAGCATCCACAGCCTTTTGGAGGAGTTAATTCTAGATTTCTACTACCTTTAGGGTGAAAAAGTGCTTCCTGATCTCTCACCTAAATGACCTGGCTCTAATATTAAGATTTATGTCCCCTCAGTCTTGATTTCACCCATCACAGGAATTTGTTTCTTTTTATCTACCCTATCGAATCCTTTTAACATTTTAAATGCATTTATTTTTCATTGCCAACTCATACAGGCAGAACAAATGCAGATTCTACACAAAAGTGCAAGGCCAGTCAAGGTGAAAATGCTAGTGCACATGAATGGAATATAGAGCCACATTTCCACACATTAGATGTGTAATTTTCAGCTGACCGCTAGAGCTGACGTTGTGGATCGGGCTCCCATTATAGGAACCGCCCGACTGAAATCCATGGAAAGGAAAATTAGTCTGTTTCTATAACGGGCGCCCGACCCAAAGAGCATGTTTTATGCTGCAGGGATCAATTGAAAATTATCCCCTATGTTATTTGGGTTTGCAATAGGGAAAATGGGGCTTTGGGCCTATCAAAGCTGCAGTGCTCCAGAACAAGAATTTCTCAGAATGGAGAGCTTCACTGAAAGAAATCAACCTGTTTAAAATTTCCCATGACAGGATCAGACACAAATTAGATTTTTTTTTGAATTTGAATCAATTTTACTTTGTGAACTTACATTGGAACATAGGAACAGGAATAGGCCATTCAGCCCCTCAAGCCTGTTCCACCATTCAATAAGACCATGGCTGATCTGTGACCTAACTCCACCCACCTGCCTTGGCTTCATATTTCTTAATATCCTTGGCTAGCAAAAATCTATCGATCTCAGATTTAAAATTATTAAGTGAGCTAGCATTTACTGCTTTTTGTGGGAGAGAGTTCCAACTTTTACCACCCTTTGCGTGAAGAAATGTTTCCTAACTTCTCTCCTGAATGGCCTGGCTCTGACTTTATGGTTATGTCCCCTTGTCCTAGACTCCCCCACCAGTGGAAAAAGTTTCTCTCTATCTACTCTATCGACTCCTTTCAGAATCCTAAAAACCTCAACAAAAAATCACCCCTTAACCTTCTATATTCCGGGGAATACAATCCTAGTTTATGGAATCTCCCCTCATAATCTAAACCTTGCAGTCCTGGTAACATTCTGGTGAATCTGCGCTGCACTCCTTCCAAGGCCAATATATCCTTTCTAAGGTGCGATGCTCAGAACTTTACACAGTACTCCAGATGTGGTCTAGCCAGGGCTTTGTATAGCTGTAGAAAAACTTCCTCCCCTTTATATTCTAGCCCTCTAGTTATTAAGGCTAACATTCCATTAGCCTTTTTGATTATTTTTTGTACCTGACTACTACATTAGTGATCTGTGTACATGGACCCCTAAATCTCTCTGCACCTCCACTATTCCTAGCTTTTCACCATTAAAAAAATATTTGTATCCTTTTTTAGTCTTCACACAGGGACAGTAAAGTCTCATGATCTACCAATATCAGAGAATATAAAGTACAGGCCAACTCTAAGTTGGTAGACGTCAATAATCAGGAGTGTTAACTCCAAGTGGAGTTGATGGGTTGAGTGGCCAGCAAACAGCTTTTATCCAATATCAATGAACAAAAGGGCATGAAAACAGTTAAGATGGTGAAAAGGCATGGGAGAGATACATGCAAAAATATCCTTCTAAACTGAGTGGGGGTAATGTTCCACTTTACCACCTGGTCAGTAATCTGGTGGAGCAGATTGCCCTCCCATTATAGAACCTTTCAATGGGATGTCAATCAGGCAGCTTCTATAATGGGTGGGCAATCTGCTCTGCCAGATTACTGCCTAGGTGGTGAAGGTGAAAATTACTCCGTTGCACTTGGAACAATTTTGTCTGCAAACTAAATACTTCTCGTAGCCCTAATCAATAATAAACATTTTTTTTAAAGTGATTTTTCAAACAGATCACTTGATCGTGTAGCATCTTTACCACACCATGGTTTAGAGGTTATTTTCTTTTCACTTTTTTTTTTAGATCGATGGTATGAATTCTACAACCTAAAAGATCTTCCTCGGTTTACATTTTCATAATTTATCCGTACAAATTTTAAGCTTTATCCTTGTCCTTTCTTTGAGAATTCAGTCTTGATTCTAATCATTGCCTACTGATTATTCTGCCTCTCAATCAGCAGAAGCATATAAAATCATAGCTTAGCTGAATTTGTTTAGGAAGCCAAGATGTCTTGTCAATCATGGGAAAGAGAATAAGCTTTTGCAGAACAGGGTGCGGCAGTCTGAAAATACTGGAAATTACATTTTGTGCCAAAAACTTGTGTCATCCTTGCTTCTTCATCATGTTACTTCTGCAGCAAGTAGCACATTATAAACAGGTACCACACCAGCAGAATGCACACAGTCACAGATCTGCCTGAACAGATGCAACTAACAGCAACTTGATAGATTTAAATGAGCAAAGAAGAAAGCCGTCAATACTTCAGCATCTGTCATCCTCTCAACTAACTTAAAACTTCTGTGTGACGGTTTCTCTGCTCTCCTGGTTCAGAAGACACACAGGTTTACAGCAGCATAAGTGAATCAAGCAAACAGCAGGTGATGATATGTGAAGAATCAATTAGCACCCCTTCTCTCCTCGCTAATGCACCATCTGAGATGGAGCTTTTGATAGCTGTGTGATAGAGGCTGGCTTGTTTATTTGTGGTTGGAGTCAGCGAGACCAGGTGGTCATGATGTGTCATTGCTCACGCCCAGAAGTGAGAAGTTGGCGATACAGATAGGGAGTCGGCGAGGGAGAAGGCCAGATCCTCCCAGGGATCTGAAGGCAAGTGAATCAATAGTTAATCAGCAGGATATGGCAGAGACAGAGGAACTGTGCTTGACAGCTCTCATCTTGCAGGAAACTGGGCAAGTGGCTGCAAATGGTACAGAAAATAATGCGGAGATGAAAGGCAGGGCCAGCAGGATGAAGAAATTTGCTGGGTGTGTTAACCTAAGATAATTGGATAGTTAAAAACAAACACAATTATAGTTAAAGTTCATTTGTACAAACTGCAATAATCTTAACATTTTAAAAATGATTTCTCAATATGCTAGGTGTAGTAAAATCATAAAGGTGTTTATAAGGAACATATTTACAATTATGCTACAGCCAGAGCAGAGAGGAAAATCCACCTCTGGAATAATTAATATGCAAAAATGCTACATCAGTACAATTGCTGCAAACATATGAATCAGATTAAATTCCGTTCCACTAGTTACTCAGTATTCAGGAAAAGGTCATTTTAGAAAAGAAAGACTTGCCTTTACAAAGCGCCTTTCACAACCTCAGGACATTCCAAAATGCTTTACAGCTAATGAAGTACTTTTGAAATATAGTCACTGTTGTAATGTAGGAAACGCGGCAGCCAAGTTGCGCATAGCGAGGTCCCCCAAACAGCAATGTGATAATGACCAGATAATCTGTTTTTGGTGATGTTGGTTGAGGGATAAATATTGGCCAGGTCAAATTTTGGGAGAACTTCCCTGCTCTTCTTCGAAATAGTAATTTGAAATACTACAATCCATAGGTATTATGAATTAGTCCATATCAGAACACTAAATAACAAGATGCAAACTTTCATTTGTTCAAATAATTTCTAAGTCTCCTGTATCCTTCTTACAGAAATAATCGGAATAACAGTGCTTTACAAATTATATCAAGTATATGTGCCTCATGGATTTGGGATGCTGACTACGTAAATGAGTGCAGTTTGTAGATCAGCCATGATGTGAGTGCTTCAGTCTCCGTAAATCCTATTTTACTGCTTACTCAACAGATTATTAGTCAATAACAAACATTGGCTTTTCAGGAATATTTACTTTTCTTCATTGATTTTGCCTGGCTTTATCAGCATGGATTTACTGAGAGTGCAGAGTGACAAGCAGAGGTGCCATTTAAAGTGGCCCAGAATTGGCTAAACAAATTATTAATTGTTCAACAAATAAAAATGTTAAAATAAACAAATAATTCATATGGTGGTTGAAAAAGTGAAACAAATCAGAAAATCTTGTTATGCCAATGCTTCTTTTAAATCTCTTGTGCTTCAGTAGAGATATAAGTTCGTGATTGTAAAACAGCAGTCTACATCAAACAAGTGTTATTTAAATTTACATAACTGCTTCTTGTACTTATTTCAGTTTTTGAATACAAGGATGCTAGTTTTAAGGTGTTTTCCTCCCTTTTCCTTTTCTTAGTGTCTCTCTACAATGCTCACAGCTAAGAGGATAGACAGGTGCCCTGCTTTCAGGTCTCTGACAGTGCTCCTCTGAACTGATCACTAGGAGGTGCACAAGAGCACCTTCTGGTTTTCTCTCCTTCCCTACTTGGGACTTCCCCAAAGCAACATGGAAGGATTGGAAATTTTATTAGGAGTCTCAGGCAAGAATATCCTTTTCAAATATTCCAATATGATTCTTATTTGTACCATGTGTTTGCATTCTAGATGAGTCGTTTACATTCAATGGTTTATGGTTTTCACAAATAACCACCAGAGATAAAAAGAAACACTGCAACTGCTGAAAATCTGAAGTCAAAAACAAATAGAACTTCTTTTGTAGCACATTAGTGACATGTGATAATAGCATGTGGCTGCCAAATGCATCAAATCCATTGATGTGAACATCAGACACATGCATCATTGTATAGGGCACTCCATACTGAAACAGTACTGTACTCAAAGATGGCAATAAAATGAAAACATTTAAAACATGCTTAAAATAGCATATTGTCCATTCATTTTATATGACAGGAGTCTCCCCATAGGGTATGGTGAGTTTATCCGGTGAGTAGCCGTACTAATCAGTAAGGTCCCAGATTAATTCCCTGGTGTCCACTTAGTTAGCCAATTTTAGTCAGTGTAGCAGTAAGGGTGCTACAATTGATCTCAGTGCTCCTGGGTTAGGGAAGAGAAAGACAGATAGGGTTCCTGCTCCTGGCTGCTATCCAGCGACCCCTGCTGGAATTGTTCATGTGTGGTTATTGGGCGAAGACAGGATCTGGCTTGATTATGATGCCCCCTGTGGCCGAACAGCCTGTCAACACTCACTGTCAAGCGTCACACATGAATAATGGACCAAGGTCACTTGGGCAAGCTACTGGAGGGTGACTAATGCCTATGGAACCATGCCCCACTAAGGGCTCAATGGTTTCAGAAGATGAGGGGAGGCAAGGAAACTGGAATTAAAGAATACATGATGGGGAGCCAGTGGTTTACTCACATCCTGCCCACTATAACTCACTCTGTGCTCCTGAGTTATGTGGTCGAGGGAGTCATTAATTTCCTATAATCACCAACCCAAGCATGAATTCTCTATATGTTTGTAGCACTAAAAGAAATCTCTCAGAAATCTGTGGGATGTTTTATTTACCTGGTTTTATGGGTTCTCAGTGTTCAGGAAGACATGTAAAGACATTTTAAATTAAATAAAAACAGTGACTGTGGAACTAGTAATTCACCTGGTGATGTCATTGCACCACAGGAATGCTGAGACTTAAGGAGGCTGCACCTTCTATTCAGTTCAGCAAGAACTGGAGTTGCCGAACAATTTTATTTAAACTTCTTGTTGCATCTAGATTTAGTCGCAAAAGCGAAAAACAAACAAGATGAGTGTGCAACCACACATCTGGGCCTAATTCCTATCATTTGATCTCTGGTCCTCAGGAGTAAAACTATCAAACTAGTTTCCTAGGTATTTTATTTGCTTTTTTTTCATTTTTAAAATGTATTTATTCTGTTTCTTTCATTACTTTGTGAGGGGGTGCTTTTTCTTTCCAGCTTAATATCCTTTTTACATTTTTTAAATTACATGGCATACCAGGGAGCAACACAGGAAATCCTGGAGGAATTGTACTGCAGTACTAATGGACAAACCGCAGGTTTGCCAATGGTATGATGGTACAACAACCCTGGTTCAGCAAGTGATTCATTCTGTACATGAACATCTATATAGAGGGGACAGAGTTTCAGGAGATAACAGTGTTTAGGAAGGAGTTCCACAGATTCTAATTATAATATTGGGGAAGGCTGACAACCCAGCTACATCTCTTTAATGCTGTGCAGAGTGGACACTGGCATAAAATAAGCCATTTTCTTCAAATTCACTGGTCCCCATTTCTGGACATTGAACTTTTATATTGAATATTTACAATGACGATTATATTCCTTTACTTGCAGACACCGGCACGGACTGTATGGGCCGAATGGCCTCCTTCTGTGCCGTTATGACTCTATGACAAGGGCTTTGTAAAACATTGAAGATGCTTATGGTAGCAATTAAGGATGAGCTTTCTTAAAAAATCCCATTCTTTGACCAGATTTTCTAGCCATATTTACATTTTGTTTTCCCCATTGTCGATCAGCTGTAATTAGCAAGCCACATAGCTGAATGTCTGCAACTGAAGAGACCTTTATAGACTAGAGGGAGGCTAGGAACAACATGGTCATTCTTTCTTATCAGTGTCCGTGACTTGGTCATCTCCACGCTGAAGATGCCACACTATTAACAATTTTGTTTCCTCTCTGCCTGCAGTGATTCATTTATTGCCCGTCTTTCAGATGGAGCACACCAATCTGTCGAGGATGGTGCTAACAGCAAAGAATACAATGCCCAGGAATTGCTGGCGCGGCTCTCGTGGCGAGCGCTGTGAATTGGATCTGTTACCTCGCTCTTCAGATCGTATTATTTTTGCGCAGCAAACTGCTGGAAGTGCGAATTGATAACGACGCGGTGAGGTCAATGGGGCATCTGGGACCTCCTGAATGTCAGGCCCAATGGTCTACCTCCTTAACCAATGAAATTTAAGGATAGAGCAAGAAAAAGAGCGAACCACCCCACAGAAGGAAATAGGGTAAATTAGAGTCAAATTAGATACAGAAAGAGAAATAAAGAAAGGGAAGAAAGAGAGTGGATTAAAAGAGAGAAAAAAGAGACAGAAAGGAAAAGTAAGAAAAGAATTACATTTAAAATTTAAAAAGCCTCTAGGAGCAATTTACTATCGGTGAGAGTGAGACTCCACAGTTTCGTGGTTCCTTTTCTGGGCCTCCATAAATCACGTACTTAACAGAGTCCTTAAAACATGAATTACCAGCCCTAAATAGCTGCAGCGAGATTAATTCGTATTAATGGTGCAAATCCAGCAATTTCATGACATGCGATGGGGAGGCTCACGGCGAGATGGTAATATTTTCCTTTTGTACGAGGCTAACGGTGGAGCATCACAACTCGTCTAATAATTTGTGACAAATTGAAACTCATGTCATATCTCTTCCTCACCACAAATTGCGGTTTTTTTAATGCACTAATTATGGTCTTGAACCCGCCATTATTTTTCCAGCAATTTCTGGGCCAATATCACTTTTGATGACGATCATTTGGGCCGCGATTTTTCCAATGGATGCAGCTTGGGTGCGGGTCAGCTGGTTTCCGGGTTCCAGTCCCGCCCCTAACTGCATCCGGCCCACAGACGTGATTTTCCCTTGATTGACCTTGTTAAGCCCGCCCTGCAGGCTTGCCAGCCAATTAAGAGGAAGCCGGTCAGATGACGTCATTTGATGACGCGTCATTTGCCGGTTTTCTTAAAGGAACCACGCACAATTTTTTTTTGACAGCTCATTTCTCAGTGTTTGACAGCATTGAGGTGCTGCAAACACTGACAATCATTGTACAAAGGTGAGCCCTTGCACCCAGGCTCTCCAATGACTCCCTCCATAGGCTAGAACAGATGGCAGCTGCAGGTGAGGTTACAGACGCGATCTGTCACTGGTGAGAGAGGTTCTCCCAATGAGGTGGGACTAGACATCCAATTCAAAACCTGTTACCTACAGAAAAGTGTAAATGCATTAAAAATGATTTTCCCAACATTTTCTTACCTCTGAAACTCACCAGTGCACCATTGGATCCTTCACACTACTTCTGCAGCTGTCATCAATGCAGAAACATTACAGCAGACTCACAACACACCACACTTACCTGGCGTGGTGTCCAGACGTCGGGAAACCCGAGGCAGAAGCGGCAAAAATGAAAAAGAACCTGTTAACAACAATCAAGTACCTGTTAACAGGCAGGTAAGTGGCTATTATCCTCTTCCCGCCGCTAGGTGTTGGCTCCATGCACAAATCGGGGACCCAACACTTGGGAAGATTGATTGGAGGCAGGGTTGACAGCGGGTATCTTTGCGATTTTGACAGCGGTCCTGCCTCCAAACCCGCACTCTGAGCGCCGGCAAAATTCTGGCCACGGTCTTTGATGCAAACATGAATTACCAAAGGGCTCTTGCATAGTTATGTTTATGTTGCATCCTTTGATAAGATTGTGTGTCCAGGTCAACAGCTATGTTCTGCTACAAGAAACTGATTCCTTAACAAGGTCTTTCACCTCCTCCTTTCCCACCGTCCAGAACCCCAAACACACCTTCTGGGTTAAACAGCGATTTACTTGTACTTCTATAAATTTAGTATACTGTATTCGCTGCTCACAATGCAGTCTCCTCTAAATTGGGGAGACCAAACACAGATTGGGTGACCGCTTTACTGAACACCTCTGTTCAATCCGCAAGTGTGACCCTGAGTTTCTGGTCGCTTGCCATTTTAATTCTCCGCCCCACTCCCACTCTGACCTCTCTGTCCTCGGCCTCCTGCACTGTTCCAATGAAGTTCAACAGAACCTCAAGGAACAGCATCTCATCTTTCAATTCGGTACTTTACAGCCTTCCGGACTCAACATGAAGTTCAACAATTTCAGATCATAACCACCGCTCCCATTTTTTCAGACGACGGGTGCTGGTAATGGTTCTGCCGTTGCCATTTACAGCTCCTTTAGACCCATCTTTTGTTTCTTTATTTGTCCCATTCCCATTACACATTTCACAGGACTGAAAGCAATGGCAGAAATGATTGTGCTGCCCAAAGACTTGGGCTGAAATTTTCCCCTAAAAAAAAAGGGTGGGTTTGGAGTGTGGGGGCAGTTAAAGTGTTAAAAATGGGATTCCCGACCTGATCCCACCTCAAATCCGGCCACTTCCAGTTTTGCCGGAGGTGGGACGGGGAGCGGGCAGCCAACCCGCTGCCAGGGGATGGTACCTCAATTTAAATATTGTAATGAGGCTGGAAGCCTGTTTCCCCGTCCATTTTGTGTTTAAATGCCTGTGGACGGGTTTCACACAATTCGTGAAACCCGGCAGTTAAACAGAGGTGGGGACTGCTGCATCCAGGAGGTAAGTGGCTTTATACCTCCTGCATCCATTGTCCCGACCATACCCACCCCTCTCAGGTTTTGGCTTTCATCCTTTTTTCTAGATGAACGCAATCATTTCTGTTTTCTTCTCAGCTGGATCAAAATCAGGTGACAGGAAGACTTGAAGTTGATGAGCCAAGGAAGCTGCTAGTTCCTCAGGTAGTGCTTAGAGAATACAGGCACCCATATCATCCAGCTTCATGGATCAAGCCCGTGGAGCAGACGTTGACCTAGACTTTCCATTTGGGGGAGGCATCTCCAGCAGAGTAGGCCTTCCATCTGCCCCAGAGCTGACCCCCTGACCTCAGCTGTATTTCTGGCCCCCTGGTTACTTTACTCCTAGCCTCTGCCGGGGTGCGGGGGGTCACACCAAGGCAGGGACAGAGACTTGCTGCAGCAGGCCTTAAGGACCTGCCACAGGAGGAGGAAGAGAGAGCTACCGAGCTACCTGAAGAGTTTTAAACTTTCTGTTGGGGCATGTGCATGGCTGCTCTGACAGCACTTTCACAGGCCTCTCTTTCACTGAAGCCTCTGCCGACCTTAGAATATTGGTGACTGACAGGCAGCTTCTGTGTCTAGTGTGCAAACAGGGCAAATGGTGACAAATAAGGTGCAGGCTGTGTTTCATTCATTTCCATATAATTTGCAAGCATCTGCCCATGTATGGTTGGGCACATGTTGTGCCATCGGGCCTGCCCTCTGGTAAAGGGGAAAGGCAGAGCACGTCCACCAGCAGATTTTCAGTCCCATCTGCCCTAGCTCCAGCAGACGGAGCCAGAAAGCCTATGCCATCATGTTATCTTTGCTCAGTTGGTAGCGCTCTCCGCCTCTGAATCAGAAGGTTGGCTGTTCAAGCCCCACTCCAGGACTTGAGCACATATTGGCTGATAATTCAGTTCAGTACAGTATTGAGGAAGCACTGCATTGTTGGAGGTGCTGTCTTACAGATGAAATGTTTAAACCGAGGCTCTGTCTGCCTGTTCAGCTGGATGTAAAAGATCCTATCACAGTTAACAAGAACAGCAGCAAGTTCCCCCAGTGTCTTGGCCAACATTCCTCCTTCAAGCACCACTATTAAAAAATAGATTGACTGGTCATACTGTTTGAGGGATCTTGCTGGCTGCCTTGCTTGCCTACAGAACAAGTAGCTACACTTACAAAACAAAAAGTAATGAATTGGTTCTGAAGCGCTTTGGGACATCCTCAAGGTGCAATAGGGCACTATGTAATGTCGTCATTTTAATTCAACTGAGAGTGTTGCTGAATATTTGCTTCCAATCCATCTTTGTCTCCAGAGTTAATGAAGCATTACTCCTTTTTGGAGAGATAGAAATACTCCCCTGGTGCAGAGGCTCACTTGACACAAGTGCAGATCAGAGAATTGGACATGAAGGTGCACCCGATTCACTGCACTCCTAATTGCCTGGTAATTAATTAAGGACAAGAGGATAATGCAATACTGTATACCTCTTTCTCCTTTCCTTTCCAAGGTGAAAGCCTTGGCTTCGTCGCCACAAAAACTACTTTGTGTTAGCAGCACCACAGATGGATATTCTCAATAACAAAAAATCCCAAGCTGAAAAATTCTGCAAGCCACTATCTAAGTCCCTTTTGACCCAATCCTTCATGTGCTATACAATAATCCATAACCAATGTCATTTTTACTCTGCACATTGAGCTCTATCTATGTGTAATATCATTTGTATACTGAAATAAATGTCATGTACCTCCCCATTAGTATTTGATTTTTAAACTGTCATGCAGTATTTTGGTGCTTGTAGATTTTCTGCCCACTGTATAATGTTCTCAATTGGCTTCACAATTTCAACAGTTTTAGGGTATTTATGAGTGGCCATTCATTAATTCATTTCTTCACAATAGTATGAAGATTCCCATTTTCTTTCCCACTCCCACAAATATTTGTAAAAATGATGAAAAGGCATCAGACAGGAGTTTGGAAACTTTTTCAGTTCATTTTCTATTATTTTTCACAGTAGATACTGCAACTAATGCTGCTATTAGTTTTTTTTCGGTTTCCACTTTCCTGCCTCTGTTCCTTTTATTGTTTCAATATTCTTTTAACCTTCCTTTGTGCTCATCCACTTCTTACTTTCTTTCTGCGATGTCATATCAGGTTCTTCTTCTCCCTCTTTGTATTCTTTTGCTAAGTGAGTTTCATTTTCGTACTTGAAGTAAACGTGGCAAAGATAGATGCACCTTTGCTCTCCATCTCTGCATCAGGAAACGAAGAAATGTTCATAACTAAACTCTCTGAGCGGGGGGACAGTGATCCAAAACTGAATAAATCAGCGCCCAGAACTTGAATCCTGTTTCAAAATAAAACTAGTCATCCAGCATTGTTCCATTGACCTTTTAACCTCCAGTGATGACATTAGCAATCAAACTTGATTTTATCACGACGGTCATCCATTATTGAACAAATATACAATACAGTGCACAGGTCAACAACAAACGTTGAATACTTAGCACATATCGTTGGAGGCAAATTTCTCCCAGCTTTTTGTAATTATGATCCAGTACAACGTGTAATTGGTTATAGAGAGCGTTCTTCAGCAATAGCATGGATTATTTCACTGTGTATTCATGACACTGCCTCCTTAAAAAGATTGGTACAGACAAATTACTTATTTCTCAAAATAAATGGAATGTGTCCAATTTTGAACAGCCCATACTTAGAACTTAGGAATTTAGATTTTTGAACATGATTAACTTGTTTGTAGTGATAGGAGTTACAACTAAAGATGTCAGTTATGCTTTCAGAATCTTGGCATGGGCTCTTGCTACAAGAAAAGCCAAGTGTAATGGGCTTCACAGGGTGCAAGGTCATTTTCAGGCCTCTCAATATTGCTTTTCCTGCTCTTTTATCCCAGATTGCCGTGTCTGGAATGCCCAGACCAAGGGTCTTCAGAACAACTGGGGCCTCGTTTGTGGTATCAGTACCATATATCAGTGGCTCTTATGCTGGTCATTGCTGCAGTTGATGCGTTTCCTTATCTAAAAGGCTGCCAAATGCAAAATTAAATCATAACTGCCACCAATATGTGCTTCAGGTTCAGCAAATTTAGACTGACAATACTGTGACAATACTGTGCCTGAATCACCTGTATTTACTGCTGTAAAGTCCCATGGGAAGCCATGTACTGTATTCCATGCGGAAAAAATATATCCGATCAGCTAGAAGCAAATACAAATTCTCAACCCTTTTTTTTAAACTAAAAGGAGCCTTGACAGTAATGGGGAGTGAGTGTAGCCTCCTGAAACTGGAAATTATGCTGTTAAGGTCAGGAGGGGAGTTGCATGACCTCCTGCTTCACTCTAGAAACAGCCCGAGCAACAGCCCCCCCGCACCACCACCCCACCCCGCCCCACCACCACCACAAGCAGCAGCAAGAAATTTGATTGTACTACTTTAAAAGTACAAAATCTGAAGAACAAACTTTCTCTCCTGGAGTGGTGCTATATAAATACAACTTCTTTCTTTAATAATGGTGAAACTAGTCACCTGGAAAGAGGTCTTTGTCTCCATGGGGAATTCCTTCAGGTCTTATTGGCTCTCACCCCAATGTGGTGCAATGGGGAACTTCCACATGAATTTATCACAGGCGGGTTCCAACATGATAAAGGCATCACCAGACTAGGTTAACTTCTCAATAAAGGGCAGATTATGCCTTTTGCAGGAAAGTTCATCTCCCCTTCCAAACTAAACATCTCCTCCAAGACTCAGCCACAGTCAAAATACAACATAACTTACCCCTCTTGACTGCATCTCCAGACACCAAATCCCTGCAGATACCTCTCCACCTTCTGTGTCATGATGGCTCCCAGGTCAAAAGACACCTAGGCCACCAGATAACAGAGAAAGAATGGAGAGAAATATGGAAGCAAATCCTAACAATATCCACCTGCAGAAAAATACACTGAGGCCAGCTCAAAATAACAGGGCCGATATTAAACCCCCCCCCATGACGGGTGGAAGGGGGGCTGTTAAAAATGAAAAATGGTGAAATGCGACACTCAACCCCCCAATGCGACTTCCACTATTTTGCCGGCGGCGGGTTGCGTGGTGTGCCTGTGTACCATCTTCGAGAGGTGAGACACTTCATTATAATATTTAATTAACGTTCCAACATTACAACAGTGACTCCACTTCAAAAGTACTTCATTGGCTGTAAAACGCTTTGGGACGTCCGGTGGTCGTGAAAGGCACTATATAAATGCAAGTCTTTCTTTCTTAACGGTACAGTTGGGAGCCTGATTGAAATTTAACAGGTTTCCCAGGCCTCAGAAAACCCGACAGCTAAATGGAGCCGGGAGCAGCCAGCAAGTGTCTTTTAGAGCACTTCTTCTGAGCCAGGAGGAGCAGGGGGTCCCTCAAGCAAACCTGCTGCCACTCGCGGCCTCTCCTCATTGCCATGATCTGCCGGCCCCCCCCTCCAACCCCCAAACTTTGGCCGCCTGGCCCACGGTCTGCCGAACCCCCTCCCCTTCAACCCCCCATCTTTCCCTCCCCCCCTCACCTGATTGCTGACCTCCAGCCACCCCACCAAGCCCCGATCTTTCCCGATTGCCAAAGACTGTCCCTCCTACCGTTGGTTCTCCTGCCCGGCAGCTGGCCAGCCTGTCAAACGGAATAAAAGAATGATAAGGTCCTGCCTTTAAATTTGAGAGGACCTCTGCATCCCCGGGATTTCCGGGCCTTCCACCCCACAACCATGCTCCCCACCTCCCTGTAAATATCAGGGCCAATATATTGACCTTATTGCACTCCACACATGGTCCATAAATCTAACCCTTCTCTGAGGGGCAAATGCAGGAGAGAGTGTGGTAGGGGGATATACTGCTGCTGCATTTTGGTCCTGCCTCCTCATTTAGCCTTTCTGAGCAGTTATCGGGAAGGTCACAGAGCACGTAATGAGGTCACAATCGATGCAGATTCAGGCCTATGCCTATCCACTGAGCAGAAAACGCCCCCTGTAACATTCAGGATAGTGAAACTGTTGCTACAAGCTAAAAGACGATGCTTCCCCCCGTGCAGTGGAGCACAATCCTCCCCACAACAAACAAATGAATGAAACATTATTGAGACCTCTGCCAGGCACAGAGGCTGATTTACAAACTCTGGCTAAAACTGGAGATATAACAGGCAGCCTGGAACCTATTCCTGGAAACCAACACAATCCTGGAAAATGCCTCACAGACCCTGATCACCCCCAGGAAAGTCAGAGTGAAGCCGCGAGCCAACAACCTCCTACTGCTCCATAGAAGACAATACCCAAACCCAGCAAGATCTACCACTATATCTGTAGACCCTTCATAACCACCATTACAGCCAAATCCAAAGGACCATCACCAAATAATCCTAACCCCCCAAACAGTACATTGTTCCCAATGTATGTACAACATAGCAACTTCCCCAATGTATCAATGGAATGTTCTGTAGGTCCCGATCTACTTCTGTAAGATAAAAAGAATATGCTCAAAACACTCAGCAGGTCAGTCATTCTGTGGAGAGAAGGGACAAGTTAACACTTCAGGTGTGGGCTCTTTGTCAGAACTGGTGAAGTTCTGATGAAAGGTTCACAGCCAAAACGTTAACTTGCCTGTTCTCTCCACAGGTGATGGCTGACCTGCTGAGTGTTTCCAGCATTTTCGTGTCTTATAAATTTCCAGCATGTGCAGACTTTTGCTTTTTGTTTATACTTCTGCCAGTATCGAATGACAAACTGCACAGTGAGTATAAAATATATGCATGTAAAATAATATAAATCATATACTTCTACAAAATAAAAATAAGTACTGTGGGTGGTGGGGGAGGGGGAGAACCATGCATGCTACAAAAAGTACAGTACAACAACTAACAACATATAAGAACTCGAGTTTAGGGGGTTACATTGTCAGACACAAAGGCTAGCTGATGATCTACTAATGTGCAAGCTATGTACTATAGCAGAAGGAAGTGCCTGATGTCAATTATTGCTTTCTAAATTATTTAATTACATCTTTGTAATGCAGCTGAATTCTGAATGCAATTGTATGAATGGAAATTACTTATGTGTACATTGTTGTAATGTAAAACTCTCCTCATCAAGTATTACTGTAAATGTACCGATGTAATATACAGTGATGTGCACCACTGTAATGTAACCTTGTCTGGCCATTTTTCTACAAACTGGTAATAAACAGTTTAAGTAAAAACATAATTACTTCTTGCTGCATTATCACTTCATCTATTGATGTCCAATCTTCCTCCCCTTCTTAGGCAGTCCCTCGGAACCGAGGATGACTTGCTTCCACATTAAAAATGAGTTCGCAGGTGACTGATGAGTCCAATGCGGGACCTACAGTCTCTGTCACAGGTGGGGCAGACGGTGGTTGAAGGAGCAGGTGGGTGGGGTGCTTGGGTTGACGTGCGCTTCTTGCGCTGCCTGCGCTTGGCTTCTGCTTGCTCCCGGCGAAGAGACTCTAGGTGTTCGGCGCCTTCCCGGATGCTTCTCCTCCACTTTGTGCGGTCTTGGGCCAGGGATTCCCAGGTGTCGGTGGGGATGTTACACTTTTTCAAGGAGGCTTTGAGGGTGTCCTTGAAGCGTTTCCTCTGCCCATCTGGGGCTCTCTTGCCGTGCCGGTCCGAGTAGAGCGCTTGTCCAATGGAGCATTAGGCACTGTCGACAACAACTTTCAAAGTTTGATTGCAGCTAATTCCTTAGTCTTCAATGTACGTGTAGATATAAGAATATGACATGATTTATGTACTTAGAAAGATGTTACATCAGTGTGCCAGGTATAGGATGATGCAGCTAGGAAGAGGATGTCTCTGTATGGCTATGTTGAATGAAGTTGTGTTTGTCACTGGGCACTTTACGACCCCATCTATAATTATTTGGGGATCTCACATGACAATACTCAGCAATCTAGGTTAACTTTATTGCTACCACATCACACAAAGAGCAGCAAGATTTGAAAGCAGACTTTCCCTGAAGATTAAAACTGAGGCTCGAATGATTCCTTAGCACAGCCTGCCTTACGTACCAGGACATGGTCAAAAGTCAGTGTAGTGACATGAACATCATCATATCATTATACACTGCAAGTTTCATTTTGCAATAGGGCTTTAGAAAAGAAGTGGCTGTAAGCTGGCCTACACCTAGTCATCTGCCCCTGCTGATAGTAAACTTTTCAAACTGTTTTTAAAAACAAAATGAAATGATTTCTAATTTAAACAGATCAAACAGTTCAACCTGACAAAAGTCAACATTTCTCTCAGTGACACCATAATATCCAAACTGTGCAGCGGAAGGTGTGTGAACAATTTCTAACAGGCTTGGTCTCCTTGGCCTTGAAATGACACTACAGACTATTAGCATCGGAACACTTAACACATTCAGATGCAATTCCTTTGTCCACTACTTTAACAGCAGCATTGACCCGAAGTTTAAAGCAGTGAACAAAGGGACTGCATACTAATGTATTACGTCCTCATATGCTAATACTTGCACAGTAATTTCAAGCCCTATGGGCCAATAAGGTCTGTTATGGGCAGAGCCCCTGTGCTCAGCAATTCTGCAACTGTGGGTATCTGGTGGGGGAGGTGGTTGGGGTGGTGCCGGGGAGACGAGTACAACACACAATCGCTGGTCTAAGTCTCAGGCCTCGAGTTGCCAACTCTGGTTGGACATATTCCCAGATGTTTGATCACATGACATTTGCCCATTGTTTGCAAAAGTTGATGCATTTACCTTAGTTGAGTGTCTCAGTACTCAAGCAATCCTAAAATAATGCAAGATAATTATGTCATAGTACACCAGAATTTTTTTAAACTGGATGCACAATTTGGACAGAAATGTTTTAAAATCATGGTATTTTAAAATCATGTTATGCAGACATTTGTTTTGTGTGCCAAGATTGGACTGGCCAAGGAAAAAATGTATTGCAAACTACCCATATACATCAGCAACTTTGCACAGATTACAGAGAGCTATTTTGTTGTAACTGGCTGGTTTATAATTATGTCACATGCTATAAAAGCAACTCATTTTGGAATGTAAAAATATGAGAGAAAGAGCCTTTTTATACAGAACTCTGGCAAATGAATCTACATTGGCTGATTGAGGGGAGCTGCACCATTTATATTGCTCTCCCCAGTTAGGGCATCTCCATGGAGGGAACTTTTGTTTGTCTCACAACCAGTTTCTTTCCTTTAGATTTTCCATGGTGCTCAGAACACAAAGCACAAGCTGGACATTTAACACTGACGCCTAATTGGGCCCTGGGCCCTGGCACATAACATAGGTATTTTATATTGACGTTATTGGTATTTATGTACGAGGTTCCTGCCTAAGTCCGGCGGGCACCTATCCACCGCCAAAACCAATGCTGTTAAAATCGGAAATTGGTGGGAAATGCAGCCTATTCCTCTATTCCTGCCCAGAGAGGAGAGTTATTATTCCCACTGCTTTTTTCTGTTTTATTTTTAATTTCCAGCATTTGTGGTTTTCCTTTGTTATAGCAGGTACTGGTTATCTATTACTTTACACCTAACTGTCTCACCTGGTTAGGTGAAAAGTCTGGGGACATAGTCAGGGGTGAAGTTGCAGCTATTACTGGGGCTCAGAGATTAAGCACTGCTATTAAACAGTTTAAAAATGCATGTTTCTAAACAAAAGCTGCCCGGTTTAACATTATTTTACATAATATTTTAAAAATACTAATGATTTTTTAGATTGAGATGCCCCCAAACCATGGGCAGACCAGTCTGAGATCCTATATCATAGAATTTGGTTGTGGTTGCTGCACAAATTGTCCATGAGGAGCTGCAGAATTAAAGGTTAAAGGTTATAAATTAGCCACATCTAGATAATGTGATTACAATCATTTGCAGTGTTATTAAAGGCACTGCCATCAGGATTTTCTTATTTTTAATTTTTTGCCTCTCCACCAATATTTACCCCCCAAATTTCTCCAGTTACTGAAGCAGTCTGAACAGGTCATTGCTGACAAAACTCCTTCGCTACCTGTAGAGGAGAGCTTCAGCTATTCATGTGGAATGTGGCCATGTTTATAGTGGCAGTGAAGCCAAACATAGGCTCATATCTGTGCTTCCAATGTCCTTTAGCCAAAGACAACAAGATTGCCCTGTTTACATTGGAGTTTGGCTTTCTGCTGATCTTCTAAAGGTCTATTAATTTATTTTACTACTGGGTTGCTGCATTGTCAGAAGTGCAGTCCTTCAGATGAATGTTCACAAGATCACAAGATAATTACAGATGATGAAGGTTCTTCGGCTCATCTTAATTCTTGATGTAGAGAGATCCTAACGCCCTCCCATTGTAAAATCCAATTATTTATTAAATGATTCCAGGGTTTTTGCCTCCACTGCTCTATCTAGAAGTTTAGTTCACACGTTGATCACTGTGTGTGAAGAATAAGAATTACCTCTCATCAATCTTCCCATTAAGCTGCGCGGCTGCGCAACGGTCTGGAGGTCCCACGCAGGCCGCACACCAGCTTTTAAATGGAAAAACCGCGCAGGGGGCCATGCACCCAAAAAAAAATTGGAGGGAACACTGCCTTTCACTAGTTTGAACCTGTGTCCCGAGTTCTTATTCCACTGTTTAATTTCAAGTAATATCCCGCGTTAACCCCTTAACAATCTTGTATGCATCTAAGATCATCTCTCAGTCACCTCTTGTCTAGGCTGTAAAGCCCATGTTTCTCCAACCTTTCCTCATAACTCAGACCCTGAGGGTCAACATTCTTTGCACGTCCTCCAGTGTTTGAATGTCTCTCTTGTTCTTGGCGACCAGAATTGGACATAGTATTCAAGGTGTAGTCTGAGTAGAGCACGATACATTTTGATCATTATCTCCTCTGACTTACATTGTACTGTTTGGCTCCATAGTTCAACATATAGTTCAACATAATTGTGTTTCAAGAGCTTTGAGATGTTTCTGAGAATTGTGATGAGGAGCTATGCAAAGGTGAGCCTTTCTTTTTTATGTGGCATCTACATTTTACTTTACTTCACCCTGCTTTAGGCCCATTGAAGGCTATTTTGAAAACCGACCGAGTCTTATGCTTATGCATATAAGATTGACTCTTCTATTGCTGAATTTGCCTCAAAAGGCCCTGTAGGTGACCCGTAGAAAAATGCAGAAGATTAGATTCTTCTTCAATTTCAAAAAAAATTCCTTCAATTTCAAAAAAAGAAAGTAAGAAAGACTTGTATTTATATCGCGCCTTTCACGACCACTGGACGTCCCAAAGCGCTTTACAGCCAATGAAATACTTTTTGAAGTGTAGTCACTGTTGTAATGTAGGAAACGCGGCAGCCAATTTTTGCACAGCCAATTTTTGCACAGCAAACTCCCACAAACAGCAATGTGATAATGACCAGATAATCTGTTTTAGTGATGTTGATTGAGGGATAAATATTGGTCAGGACACCGGGGATAACTCCCTGCTCTTCTTCGAAATAGGATCTTTTACGTCCACTTGAAAGAGCTTAACGGGGCCTCAGTTTAACGTCTCATCCAAAAGACAGCACCTCTGATAGTGCAGCACTCCCTCAGCACTGCACTGGAGTGTCAGCCTAGATTTTGTGCTCAAGTCTCTGGAGTGGGACTTGAACCCACAACCTTCTGACTCAGAGGCAGGAGTGCTACCCACTGAGCCACAGCTGACACAAATAAAATCAGATCAGGGGCTTCAGAACAGACACTGAGGCAGCCTAGTGTGGTCATGTGTGCTTGTGTTATGACACAACTTTACATTATGATACGAGCATGTTGACATGCTGAATTGGTCCAGTTCACATATAAGGCTAATGGAGGAAGCTATAGTTCCAACGGCAGGTTAGGAGACCCACACACAAAAAAAAATCAGTCTCCAATGCTGTCAGTCATACATAGACCGTTAAATTTACATTTGCCAGTGCTGTTGACTGCACAAACCCCACGTGTCTGGAGTTGATAGCACTGGAGTTACATAAAAGCGCTAACAGTCACTGCCTGTGCTCCGAAATCCACAATGTAAACAGTGAATTCCAGAGCACCAGCAGCCTGGCATATTGTAGAATTGCTCGCAGTGGAAGCAATCCTGTAACATAAACACATTAAGTTGTTCTTCTAATCAATGTCGATCGCCCTCACCATTATTCTCTGTGCCTCATTCACACCCAAAGGTCCTGAAAAAAGCTGTGAATTCCTATTGATAAAGATGGTAATCCCTGATAGCTGTGGGGGGCAGTTAAGTGGTTAGTAATGCAACCTTTTCAATTTTAGTAAAGGATACTGTCCTGCACTTGCTAAAAGTTGCTGTGCTGTGAAAAGTTGCATTCTCATGCTTAATGAAGTTCAGACTTTATGTGATCAGATTTCAGTGGCTCCACTCTTTGGCAGTCACACTACAGCCTTGTAACACTTACATGGGAAATAATGAATTCAAATGGAAAGTAGAGAGATGTGCTGTGTGCGTGACACTTGGTGCATCTGTTTTGTATGAATACTTTGGCCTAGAAATCTGTTGATACTGTGTCCGTTAAATGAGCGCTTAAGCATCCAATATAGTGGGTGGATCGTTCCCTGTGTCCAGTTCGCGCCAGTATGCTATGCAATTTCACCCCCGCCGGATTCAATCCAAAAAACACAATGGGGGAATTTTGCCAGCCCTGGGGAAGTGGGTTTGGAGGCGGGACTGCCGGGAAAATGGCAGAATCTGGGGGCGGGTGCCCATCCCATGCCCAACCTGCCTCCGTGCCATCTTCCCAGGAGGCGGGTACCCGAACCGCGCTGGGAGCCGCCTCCCCGAGGCGGGAAGGGGATTACAGCCACTTAACTGCCTGTTAACGGTTAGTTAACAGACAGTTAAGAGGATTATTCCCCATTTTACCCCTGCAAGTGCGGGCTTCCCGACGTCTGGAAACCCCGCCAGGGTCAGCGAGGCGAGCAGTGGGTCTGCGGGGTCCAAAAGTGCGCTGTGAAGGTGAGTGATGGGTGCAGGTGTGGAGAGGTAAGTATGTGAGATGAGTGTAAAGTGATAGAAAAAGTTTCCTTACCTTTGTTTCTTCCTGTAGGCTTCAATCGTTGGGGATGCAGAGGCTCCGGCATCTCACCGGCAGAGATGACAGAATGGCTGCTGCATTCTCCAATGCAACACCCATCTGCTTTCTGCTCACAAAAGAGGTTTGGTGAGTCTTGAATACAAGGACTCATCAAACTACAGAGAATGTCAGTGTTTGACAGCTTCACAGAGCTGTCAAACGATGACAATTCATCTGTCAAAAATTTTTGACAGATGAAACGTCATACGCTGACGTTCTCTGTCACCGGCTTTCCCTTAATTGGCCTGCTAAGCCCGCTGGACGGACTTAACAAGGTCAATCAAGGGAAAATAGTGTGGGTTGGCCAGAAGTCGATGGAGGCGGGACTAAAACCCGACAAGTGGGAGTCCCGCCTCCAAAAGCTCCCCATTGGCAAAATCCAGCCCTATGGGATTTTAAAACCAATTTCACTTCCACTTTCTCATTTCCAAGGGCGCAGTCCAAGTGCTGAATGGTCTATTTCAATTCCAGTTCAATTCAAATTATGCTCTTCTCTCAGACCCTGAATTCATCATTAATTCTGCCTGTAGTGAATCTTATGTATGAACAGCGCTACACTGCCAACAAAGCATGCAGAGACAAAAGCAACTGTGGAGGCTCCTTAAACCTCCAAAAACTGTAGTTGCATTTTTGCACCCACATTAACAAAGCTCAGAAATTCCATGCACTTTTTGATGCAGAATTAATGGGGGAATAATTTGGGGTGGAAGCTATTTCAGCCAGGTTTCCACCCCTTCTGGCATCAGTGAAATAGTTCAACAGGAAAAGGGCGAGCACTTCCTTCTGCTCATTCCCCCTGCCACTTTTGGAGGCAGCACTTGGTGGGATGCCAGGCTCTCCAGGGAAAGTCTGCCAATCCCGCCGATCTTATAGCTGATGGTAAATACGCCCGCATAAGGATGAACGAGGGCCATATGTCGACCCACTCTGCTGCATCCTGAAGCCAATTGATCTAACAGAGGTGCTGCTTTGAAACACCACTGGCTATACAAGTCATGCACTCCACGAGTGTCCGCCCCTGCTGTGCAAATGACCCCATCCCTGGGATTTGCACGGGATCAGGGTGAGGACAAATGGATGGATGGAAGTGCCACTTCTGGTGGCAGAGTGAGGCTTGCTGAAATTCTATCCCCAAATATTTTACAGCTTAATAGTAAAACAGATACAAATGTATTTGGTAATGTCAGATATTCATAAGAACAATCAAGGCAATGGAGAAGAGCAGACTTTTTACTGCATAATTATATATTGCACAGCGTTAGCCGTGGCTCAGTGGGTAGCACCCTTGCTTCTGAGTCACAAGGTTGTGGGTTCAAATCCTACTCCAGAGACTTGAGCACAAAAATCTAGGCTGACACTCCAATGCAGTGCTGAGGGAGTGCTGCACTGTCAGAGGTACTGTCTTTCGGATGAGATGTTAAACTGAGGCCCCGTCTGCTCTCTCAGGTGGATGTAAAGGATCCCATCACACTATTTCAAAGAAGAGCAGGGGAGTTATCCCCAGTGTCCTGGCCAATATTTATCCCTCAATTAACATCACTAAAACAGATTATCTGGTCATTATCACATTGCTGTTTGTGGGAGCTTGCTGTGCGCAAATTGGCTGCTGCGTTTTCAACATTACAACAGTGACTCCACTTCAAAAGTACTTTATTGGCTGTAAAGTGCTTTGGGACGTCCTGAGGTCATGAAAGCCGCTATATAAATGCAAATCTTTCTTTCTTTATCTTGCAACACAGCTGAACCCTAGTATTATAAACGTCTCACTGAACAAGAAATAGCGAGTGCATCACTTGACATGATATCAAGCTACATAGGTCCCCAGTTCATTACCACTCTGTGCTGAGGTATCTGATCTCATCTTGGTTAGTGATGGAAACAGTTAAAGTAGCCTCAGCATCCATGGGCCAGGGAAGAGAGAAATAATCTAGTATTCCCTCTCTTACTCAGTACCCTGTTTTTAATCACGAAAGGGGGAATTTTTCAGGGGGTAAGCAGGCGCCTTTGGTGATGGGTCAGGTGGGAAAAAATAAATTTTTGACAGCAGGTAGGGAACCCGCTGTCAACCCGCCGCCACGCGACTTTCCCAGATGTCGGGTCTGTCATCGCTGAACACACCCGCCACCAAGCGGCGGGGGAGGCAATTTAGATAACTGAGAGCTTATTAACAGGCACTTAAAAACTATTTTAAGCTCTCCTTTAAATTTTAAAAATTCGTCCACGAGTTCCCCGCTGCTCGGGAATCACGTCAGGTAAGCAGATCGGGAGTTGTGTCAGCACGGGATCATTTCTTAACTTGACAGCTGCAAATTTTCTATAAAAGCTCCCATTTCATAGCTGTTAACTTTCCAAGGTCAGAAGTTGTTGCTTACTGCATTTGGAAGACAGATTGAGCTTTATGCAGCTTGCAAGTGTTTGGAGCAAACTCTCTATCCAGTGTCACCTCATTGGAACAACCTCTCTCACCATTGACAGATTACTTCTGTCATCTCAAGTTCACCTGCCATCTATTCCATCAGCATCGGTGCCCTTGAAACTATCTCACCTTGGTCCTCAGAATCCCGCCATGATCAGCCCCAACACCAGCAGCACCAGGCACACCAGCAGCACCAACAACAACACCAACCTTCTCCACAATCAACTGGTGCTGCACAGGACACAGGGCATCAGCACCTGACCACATTGCTGCCCAGGAGGCCAGGGATGACCTCACCATAGCCAGATTTATTTCACTTGACGCTGTACACCCTGGCTGCCACATGATGTGCCAGGTTGGCACCAACCCACACCAACACCATAAAGCATCCCTACAATGCCCAAGCCATTCCTTTCACACTCATCAGCATTGCGGGGGGTACCGTTAAGTCTCACCATTCACTGCAACTCACTAAGCCACTTCCAAAGGTGCACACAAATCTGTCCAAGAACGCAAAGTGTTGAAAATAAAGATTTCAATGTTTGACACCACATTAACAGAAACTTCACATGAACATTGGCTAAAACACCCAAGTGCCTACCCTTGTGTGTTGTTAGTTGGTATGATTGGACTAGGATAAGGGTGAGTGTGAGGGGTGGCGAGTGAGATGGGGAAGTAATAATGTAGATAGCGAGGGATGGGTGGAGGTGCAAGGTAAGTTGGTGTGAGTAAGGATGTGCAGGAGTAGGGTAGGAAAAGCAGAGTGATGTGGATGTGATGAGTGGCACAGCAGGATGAGTTTGAGTGTGGCTTTGCAGTAACGTTTTGTGATCTACTGAGATCATTGAAAGGTTGGCGCCACTGCAGCCTAGTCCTCCTGACAACATCCCTGCTTGTGCCCTCCTGTGCAATGTGCAACCAGACTGCGTTGATCTCCTGGGGAGGTTTCTTCCACCCATGGGAAGGGAAGAGAACCTCCCTGTGTGCTGTGACTCCCTCCATAAGCATATGGAGGGAGTCATGGGAGAGCCTGCGTGCAGCTGTGCACCTCTGTGCAGTGCTTGTCAGTGTTTGCAGCACCTCAATACTGTAGAACACCGACAGCACAACTGTCAAAATCAATTTGGACCTGGTCACTTTAAGGAAACCAGCTGATGACATGTCATCAAGTGATGTCATCAGACCACCTTCCATCAATTGGCCGGGAAACGCGCTGTGCGGGCTTAACAAGCCCAATCAGCATACGATCACTTTGGACAGCGGGCTGGAGCCAGCAGTGGGGTCGCACCCCGCCACCGACCCCGGCCTCACCAGACCCGCCAAGGTAGGGGAAATCGCGGCCTAAGTGTCAGCTTAACTCAATGGTACCACTCCTGCCCCTTAAGTCAGAAGGTTGTTGCTTCCAACACAACAAATTTTGAGCACATAATTCTAGGCTGATATTTCAGGGCAGGAGTGAGGAAGTGTGTTGTTAGAGGTGCTGTCTTTTCATTGAGATGTTAAAGCATCTGCTTATTCAGGTGGTTGTGAAAGATTGCACGGATCTATTCAAAGAACAGGGAATTCTCCTGGCTAACATTCCCTAATTACAGTGGAACCCCATTGTTACACAGGCTTTTAATGCAAATGTATCACTGGAACAAATGTGTTTCCCAGTCCCACTTGAAGCCCCAATATAATTAATAGCAGAGCTCAAACTCTGATTAGATGAAATCCTGGTAACAACTCCTTTGCTGGCCCTTAGGAGCTTGTGGTAATGAGCTCTGTCTGTATTTTGTGTTATGTTTAAAGTCTACTACAGCTCTCAAAAGGTTAATTTTCCTTCTAAAGTTAGATGTAAAGGATAGGTTTTTTTTCTTGCTTAATTCTGATATGGGACCAGTCAGTAATCAGTCAGCAACAGCTGATAAATGCAAAGTAAATGATTCATTCTGAGGTCAAAAAAGAAGCACTTAACTAATAAACCAGAAGATGGATTAATATTTTTAGAGTCTAACTATATTTTTCATTGCTAGAAAAGCAAGTAACAGTCACAGAGGGGGAGGGGGTAATGGACTGACCTTGTCTTTAGTTAACTTTAGGTCTTTAAAAAATGTGTCTTGAGCAGGGACAGGAAGTCCCCTAGCAGACAGAGTGTCTGCTAGCCCGTAATGTTTGGCACAGTGGAACGCTCTGTTCAATGCCACCGACAAGGAAGAATTTCAAACAAAAAAGCACGAGACTCCGGAAAAAGGAGGAAGAAAATTGGGATCTGACTCCTACAATCTCACAGAAATGCTCGTTTTTATGTTCCAAGAAGTTAAGACTTTGAAGTCTTGAAATCAGCTGGGGATTCTCAGTAAGATTTCATTGCAGAGCTCTGATGAGTTTAGCATTTTTTTTGCAATGATGATTTATACTGCAATTCTGCAGACTAGCAGGCAAAGTATTTGTTGGAAATTTACCAGATTCCTACCTGATGTACTGAGAGCAAGAGCACTCGCCAGATAAATCCATAAAAAGACAGCTATAAAAATCAAAACACTGCAGACTTTGTTCTTTACATCAACAATAGTTTAAGAGGCTTCAATTCATTTTTGCCTACGAGTTGTATAGGAATTTATCTCAGGGAGATGGTGATTTGACTTTTAGTCCTGGGGTGGAATCATTGCAGTTATGTGTAAATTATCACTCTATCAATGCTGACTTAAAGCAGTACTATCCAGTTTATGTGGAATTGTTTCCGTAGTTCCTGTTTTACAAAATGGACACATTGATGAATTGGAACGCTCAGAGAAAGTGAACTACAAATGTGTTCTGCACTGGCAGAGCCACACATGGTTCGAGAATTCTGCTTTCATCTCCTCCATTCATACATTGTGCTTCCTGGGTATCTGCGGTTTGGCAGGAAGTTCTGGCCAATTTGTGATTCCATTCAAACTACCCTTTATTTTAATTATTTGACCAAATATTAAATGGGTTCGTGTCACTGTACAAGGGAGACTTTTGAGCAGGTTCAGATCATCGAACTACTAGCGACAGCCTCTTCAGCACAATGCAGCAGAGTCGCCATGTTATGAGCCACGTGAAGTTTGTGTTCCATCCGCTGTCGTTTGAAATATTTCATTAATGTCTTAATATTTTTAAAAATGAGAAGTCGCACAACACCAGGTTATAGTCCAACAGATTTATTTAAAATTACAAGCTTTCGGAGCTGTTGCCCCTTCGTCAGCTCCGAAAGCTTGTAATTTTAAATAAATCTGTTGGACTATAACCTGGTGTTGTGCGACTTCTCATTTTTGTCCACCCCAGTCCAACACCGACATCTCCGCATCATGATTAATATTCTTAAGACTAAGATGCTCGCTCCCCTGTTAGATTAGTGAGGAAAATACTAATCTCATAGTATGGGTAGAAATTGGTATGCATTGCGCCCACTTTACGGGTATTTTTTTCTATTCATTCATGGGATGTGGGTGTCGCCGGCAAGGCCAGCATTTATTGCCCATCCCTAATTGCCCTTGAGAAAGTGGTGGTGAGCCGCCTTCTTGAACCGCTGCTATCCGTGTGGTGAAGGTGGTCACGGACAACGCTGACCAATTTAGCAGTGGGATTTGGCTCAATATGCGCAAGCGTTCGGCCCACTGCTAAATTAGTCAGGCCCATATATTAGGCTCCTGGCTCCACAGTACCCATGACGGCAATTGCCGGGTGCGTCAGCCCCCTCCTGCTGTTCCCCCCACCACCCTCTCGGGACTTACTCGAGGGCCGCTGCCAGCGAGGCAAGCAGCCCAAAATTAAATTCTTCCATCGGGCAAGCTGCCTGTGGAGGCGCGACAGGCACCAGCAGCTTGCCTCGAATGTGTAGATGAGGCCCGAGGACCAATTCCAAGAGATCCTCAAGTCTCTCTCTTCAGTTTCTAAAAATGGCCTAAAGGAATTTCTATGCCACCATGTGCTGTACAACTGAGCCATGCAATCCAGTTCTGATCCAGTCTAAGAATGGTATACACCTGAAACATCATAACCTGGCTTTTCTCATTACAGATCCTGATTGACCTGCTGTATATTTTCAGACTATCACCAGATCTGGTTGGATCACATCAAGCACTATAGAGCCTCTTTCCCCTCTGCCAAAACTGTCCACTACTCTAGGATCATCCTGGAAAGCAAAGATAACCCCTCGCTTTTTTTTTCCACTACCAACTGTCCCGTTAAAACCTTCTCCCCTGTCTCCTCAACCCTCATCTCCAACAAATGCAAATTGCTCATGGACTTCTTTGTCACTAAGGGGGTGATTTTATCAATGGGGATGTGATGGAGGCGGGAAAGCTGCTTGTCGGGGTTTAGTCCCGCTTCCATCGGCGTCTGGCCAACTCACGCTATTTTCCCTTGATTGGCCTTGTTAAGCTCGCCCAGCGGGCCTAGCCGGCCAATTAAGGAAGAGCCAGTGACAGATGATGTCAGCGAATGACGTTTCATTTGTCAAGATTTTTTGACAGATGAATTGTCATCGTTTGACAGCTCTGTGAAGCTGTCAAACACTGACAATCTGTCTTCTAAGTTGAGACCTTGGACACAGGCTCACTTAGAAAGCTTTCCTGAGCAGAAAGCAGAAGGCTGCTGCATTTAAGAATGCAGCGGCCATTCTGCTTTCTCTGCCGGTGAGATGAGGCAGCTCCGCAGCCTAAAGGGATGAAGCCTGGAGGAAGAAGCAAAGGGAAGTAATCTTTTTAAAACACTTTAGACTCACCTCACACACTTACCTCTCCACACTTGCACTCATCACTCACCTCCACACTGGACATTTCGGTAACTCCGACCCCCGCAGACCCACGGCTCGCCACGCTGACCCTGGCGAGGTTCGGAGCCGTTGGGAAGTCCACACTTTAGGGCTCAAAATAGGGATTATCCAAAAAACTGCCTGTTAACTACCTGTTAACAGGCAGTTAATTGGCACTAATCCCCTTCCCGCCTCGAGGAGACGGGACCCGGCGCGGGTCGGGTACCCGCCTCCTGGGAAGATGGCACGGAGGTGGGTTGGGGTGGGATGGATACCCGCTCCCAGATTCTGCCATTTTCCCGGCAGTCCCGCCTCCATACCCACCTCCCCAGGGCTGGGAAAATCGACCCCTTAGATTGGGACTGTCCATCCAGCTAGCTCCCCTCCAATGTTCCCTCTAATTTTTTTTTCTGTGCACTGTCCCTTTAAATTTGCTGCAGCAGCCGCGCATGCGTGGTCTCTCTTCCAGCGGCAGACGCTGGCGAGCAGCCTGCGCGGGATCTCACGATTGGTGCACGGCCGCGCACATTAGGGGGAACATAGCTCACCTTGTCCATGAGACCCAACTCCTTTCTCCCTTGACCCTTTTCCCACTAAACTGCTGACCACCCAACTTCTCTTCCTGCCCCCCCCATACCAGTTTATATTGTAAATGGTTTACTTTACTCAGGGACTGTCCCCCTTCTTTCAAAACCATCACCATCACCCCCCCTAAAAAAAAACACCCTCGATCCCTCTGTCCTTGCAAACAACCACCCCAGCTCCAACCTCTCTTTTGTCCTTGAATGTGTTGTCGCCTCCCAAATCTGTGCCCATTTTTCACACAACTCCATGTTTAAATCTCTCCAATCTGCCATAGCACTGAAACAGCCTTAAATCAGTCATGAATGACATGCTCTGTGACTGTGATTGTGGTGCATTATCCCTCTCCCTCCTCCTCGACCTCTCTGCAGACTTTAACATGTTGAGAACACTATCCTCCTCCAACGCTTCTCCTCCATCGTCCATCTAAGTGGGATTGTCCTCACTTGGTTCCACTCTTACCTATCTGATTGTAGCCACAGCACCTCAAGAAATAGCTTTTCTTCCCGCCACCACCCCCCCCCCCCCCGCCCCGTTAGCTCTGGAGTTCCCCAAGGACCTATCCTTGGTCCCCTCCTCTTTCTCATCTACATGCTGCCCTTTGACAACATCATCCAAAAATATACAGTCAGCTTCCCTATCTACGCTGACCAGCTCAACCCCTCCACCACCTCTCTTGACCCCTCCACTGCCTCTCTGTTGTCAAACTGCTTGCCTGACATTCAGAGTCTTGGATGAGACAAAATTTCCTCCATTTTAACATCGGGAAGATCAAAACTGTAATCTTCGACATCTACCTTTGCTACCGATTCCATCCCCCTCCCCAGGCACTGTCTCAAGTTGAACCGCCCTCAGCATCCGATTTGACCCTGAACTGAGCTTCCTACCTCATATTCTCTCCATCACAAAGACTGCCTAGTTACACCTCTGTAACATCTCCCGACTCCACACCTGCCTCAGCCCATTGGCTACTGAAACCCTCATTCATGCCATTTGCCACCTCTGGACTCAATGTTTTCAATGCTTTCCTCACCGGCTTCCCATACTGTATCCTCTGCAAACTTCAGCTCATCCAAAACTCTGTCTGCTTCCTGTATCCTATCCTGCACCAATTCCCACTCACCTATCAATCCTGTACTTACTGACCTACTTTGGCTCCTGGTCACCCAACATCTCCAATTTAAAATTCTCATCCCTACATTCAAGTCGTTCATGGCCTTACAGTTTCCTATCTCTGTAATCTTCTCTGCCCTACAAACTCACCCCCCCCCACACACACACACACACACACACACACACACCACACCGAGAATGCTCCATTCCTCCAACTCTGGTCTCTAATACATTCCCCATCCCCCACCATGAGCGGTTGTGCCTTCAGCTATCTAGGCCCCATGAACTAGAATTCCCTCCCTAAGCCCTTCCGCCTCTCCACCTCCCTCTCCTCCTTAAAGCCCACCTCTTTATCCAAGCTTTTGCTCACCCCTTCTATTATTTCCTTCTTATATTTCCTTCTTTGGCTTGGCATCCATTTTTGGCTGATTACACCTCTGTGAAGTGCCTTGGGATGTTTATCTACGTCAAAGGCACTATATAAATGAAAATTGTTGTCTCTGCAGTTTGTCATTTTTATTTTTCTGTTCTGAGTTAACTGATTTCAGGCAGGAGAGATACAATGGTCCTTGAGGTCCCCCTGCTAATGAAAAAAAGCAGGGGGGGGGGATCTTGCTCCTGATTGCTTTCAGGTAACCCCATTGGAAGATGCACTGGAAATGACCACCTGAGCGAAGTAATCGAACATTGCTGTTGTTTGTGGAACCATACCTCAGAAAGAATCAGTCCCTTCAGCAGACCATGGGTAATGAAAGGAGAAAATTGAGAGTAGAAAATAGAAATACATAGCGCTCACTGCACTCTTGGAACTGAAGTACCAGCTTACCGGTGAAGATAAAAAAAAGAGGCCTAAGGCACACAAGAGCTGGGAGGTGAGCAGGAAAGCTGACGATCAGGCAGTGTGAGTATCAAGGAGGAAGTTTGGGGGCCAAGAGACCCAGAGGTGAGTGGGAGGGCTGGGATGAGTTGGAAAACCGCCACAGAGGACAATAGTCTGAGGGGACGCAGAAGCCGGGTGTCCAGAGAGAAGGCTGAGGCAGGTAAATAAAAGGCTTTAGGCCCCAGTCCGACATTGCAACGCTATTGGGGGGTGGAGGCAAGAAGTAAACAGGGAAGGTGACAGGCTGTTCATACTTGTATTCAAAATATAATTCATATTTAAAAAATAAAAAGTTAAAATCATATCTCTGGAACTGTAAAAATTTTAAAAAGACAAGATGGGGACAGAGTTGAGAGACAGAGTCCAGAGACCACAGTGCCAGATGGTGGCTAGAGCCTGCAATTACATCGTGGCAGGCAATTGTTTACATAGGAAAATTGCCATATTAAATGTCTACATACCATTTTAACATTGCAAATATTGATATAAAAGAGGTACCAGAAATTCTGATAGCAGGAAGTCCACACATATGCAAACTTTTTTATATATATATATTTATCCTCAGAAACCTACTGGGGGTGGTGGGAAAATAGGTTTCCTCACTGTCGTGGATCCATCTGATCCCAGCTTTGAGCTTAGTTTTACAGGACCCAAACTTCAATTTAACCCCCCTCCATCCGCCCGCCCCCATGAAGTCTAAACCAAATCAAAAGTCAGAATGAACCCAGATGCTCATCCCTACTGTTAAGTGGTTGATTACCAGGCTCTAATAAAAATTAAACCATATCATATATTTTATAAGATGGTTTAATTTTTATAAGTGCAGTCTTTATTGTGGTTATATTGCATCATCTGTTTCTATTTACACTTGATTATAAGCATGTTTTCTGTCCAGTCCCAAGTGTTTTCATATGAGGATGTCAGTCCTGATATTTTAGTTTCAATGCATGTGAACTGACTGTTCCAAATAAGAGAATAATAGTATTTTGTGCCAAAGGGGGGTTACTGTATTCATAGCATGAATCTACTGCTTGATTAATTTGAAACACATGATATGACCAAACTGTGTTTCTTTTTATTTTTACAACTTCTGTCATCCATCACTATGTTCACTGTTTCCTCAGTAACTTCCTACTTTATACTGCAAAATGTTGGCAACAAAAAAACCTGCCTCTGTGTCTGTTTTTTAACTGGTTAGTGGTCAAAAGCTTTTCTGTTTTATGAGCTTTACCTGGTCTGTATTTCAACAAATGAACTTACAAAAACAACCCTTTCAACATATCGCAGAAATGTTAAACGGTTCATTATAGGGTCAGAAAACTGAGCTGCTTAAATGTCACAAAGTTGAAGTTATGGATTCATAAAGATGTGATTTCTGCTGTGATTTGTGGTATTACTGAAGCACGCTTTGAAAGAACAAATCAAGTTGTGTTAAATGTTGTAGCTGACACAAGTAAAACCCTCATTAACTATAGGTGATTTGACAAGTATCGTAATCTAAGTACAGTTTTATAATTTATTTGATTGGTGCTCAGGGTCTATATTGATGTAACAGGCTCCCATGAACCAAGGTGCAGAAACTGTTTTCCTCGTGATATAAAAGACAGAAAATGCTCGGAATAAATTCAGATGGGTCAGCATCTGAAAAGAAAAAAATACAGGCTAACATTCAGCTGTTGGTTCTTCATGTGAACTGGAAATATCCAATTTTGATGTGACGTTGAGCTCCACTTGGTGAACAAGTCAATTGTAATTCACGGTTTCTGACACATTCAGTGGCAATGAAAGAATCCATTTGTCTCAGTGATCACATGTTAAAAAGAAATGTTAGATGGCCAAATACCATTTGAAAACCACTGTGATCCCTGCCTCATCCAAGAAGGGATAAGGGGGGGGGGGTGGGGGTGGGGGGCGAGGCATACAGTAATACTGTTTCATTTTCCATAGATGAATTGGTGAAGGCTTAAGTGCAGTGAATAATAATAGAGTACTGTTGGAAGCACGGGATAGATCACACATGATAACTTTCTCCGATCCCACCTGCTCCCAGCAGCAACAATCTGCCGGTAGTAACCCTGCTCTAGTAAAGGTTGTAACAAATCTCCATTTTTTTTGGCAATGGTGCTGAACATGTTAGTTGCCAACATCATACTATCTCCTATCATCACAACAGTTATAGAATCCTGTCTGGTGTCTCATTTATTTTTTTTAACTGTCGCACTGAAATAGTTAAAATGAAATAACGAGTGGCTCAGGGAAAAAATACTTCCTTGGAGCCAGTAGTTGTATCGGTAATCACATTAACCGCACCCAAGGAACAGGAAGATTACCTTGTGCTTTTATTACCAGGGAGGCAATGAGTAGAAATGTGCAGAATGGAAACGGCATTTTGACTTATTGAGGTTGAAATATAGAGTTCAATGAGCCAACTGTATCTTTAACTGGGTTTCAGCCAATTGTTCACTTTTCAGTTAGTTTGCCACAGCAAAAAAAATGCACAAGACAATAGGGGTAAAGATCAGTAAACACTGATCACAACATACCTCACTCACCTTATCATACTGTAATTCCAGCTCAGTAAAAATGAACCATTTTTTCCGATTGAAACGCAGCCGCAATTGGTGACAGACTGCTTCCAACAAAATAATGCCCTGTATGATGTGAACACATGGCTCTGTTGGCAGTCATGTTGCTCGAAGAAGTCTGTTTGTTTGAGATTGTAGCCAAATTATGAATCAGGAAAGATTTCACTTTTCATACCGAATACAATTCCATTTGATTTTTCAGAGTAAAGGAGCATTGGGCAAGTAAAAGTTTCCCGTCAGCCTGGAATGTTCCATGCTTCATAATTGACAAAAAAATAGTTTCAGTAGTTGCATAAAGAAGCACATGTTTCTTTTTAAAAAAAACTTGCATAGTACATTGAAAGAGTTAAGACTTCCTAACACCCTGGTTTCCATATCTGAACTTCAGCATGTTGTTAAAATGTCCCTTTTAATGGTTGTTAAGGAAAGCGTAATATTTTAAAGTAAGCAAAGAAATAAAATCACTTGATAGTCTTGCTACTCTAAATTCATTTTTGTTAAAGTAGGGTAAGTGGGAAAAGGATCAACCTAAATATACACAGTAACGATAAGAATACAATCATTTTGTTTAAGGTAACAAAGATATAAAAACAGTACAACAAATGTATACAAATAAAGGTACGTATACAACTGAGATACTAATGGAAATTTCATGCAGGTTGGGGCTCTTTGGCTCCAGCTGAATCCATTTGCCCAGCACTTCAATCGCCAAGTGCACTCCCCAAGACAGGTGCATGCAAGATTGAAAGAAAATTACTGTGTGTTTTGCTGTGACTTGCTTCTTTGCTTAATTGGCTCCATCGTTTCTTTTTGTTTTCTTTTTGTTTTGTTCTGAGATTCGAGTGCCTTAGCTTGGCTCTATTTTAAAAATCTCGAGCTCTTCCACCTCGACTAGAACAAATGTGAACCTCAAAGTATTTGAAGTTATTGAGGGGGCTGTGGTGCCTTGGGACCATTTGAAAAGAGGTCAATGGTTTTGGTAAGTTTGGAAGAGCTTAAGCTGTTTCATCAGTAACATACCTAGATGGCAGAGAAAAGATGACTTTACACTATGACAAGTTTTTGGAAATAGTTTTGATAGCTTCTAAAAGGCTCTGAACAAAAAATACAAAACAGTAAATCTTCAAAAATGGTACCATTGAAGTGTCCCCAGATGATCAGCGAGTTCATGCAGTGTGTTATCAAACTGAAATTTAACCTAGTTTTCTTAATTTAAAACTGCAAGTCAGCGGCAGTTAACAGTCAATCAGCTGTAAGTGGGTACCTGACTGGGTGTTAATTATTGTGGCTGGCAGTCGACTGACCAGTTGTAACTAGTGTGTTTCTGAAAGGTATGCATTAGAGGGATATCTGCTAATGCACAGAGCTGTGAGCACAGAGTTCGGAGAATCTTCTAAACAGAATGGCAATGGAAATTTGGTGAGAGTGGGAAGGAGGTGCTAAGTAATTTAAACCAAGGGGCAACAGTAAATAAGTAAATATATATAAATACATAATCAGGGTAATTAATTAGATCTCGGGGGATAAAATTAAAATGAACTAAATAGAGGATACCAAATTAAAGGGATCCGAATTGAATTAAATAAAAATCTGGTATACATAAATAATAACTAGGAGGTAAGGAGATACTAAAATAAAGAAGTTAATAGGGTAGTCAAGGGTAAAGTGAGCCCTTTAATAACAGATGGGGGTAATATTGCAAATAAAAATAAGGAAATAGCAGACTTGTTGAATAATTACTTTGTGTCAGTCTTCACAGTAGAGGAAGAGGATAATGTACCTGACATTCCAGGGGAATTAATAATGAATCAAGGACTAGAACTCACTGAAGTTAACGTAAACAAGAAAACCGTATTAGAAAAATAATGGCAAATTCCCAGGAACTGGGGATTTAAACTTGCCTTTCACAAATCAGTGCTGACTGTCCTTGATTAACCTCTGCATTTCTTAGGGTTCATTAATTTTATTTTGAATTATGGATTCTAAAAGTTTTCCCACCATTGAGATTAACATAACTGTCTATAGTTACCCATTTTATCCTTCTCCCCGTTCTTGAATAAAGGTGTTACCTGGCTACTCTCCAGCCTCACAACATAATTCACATATTTTGGGGGACTGGCCAGAACTTCTGCAATCTCCTCTGACTTCTTTCAACAGTCTCGGGTGAACACTATCATGGTCTGGTGACCTATCCACCTCGAGTTCTGCTCACTTTTTATTTGAACCAATTCCTTTTCTACAGTTATCTCTAACAACAACAACTTGCATTTATAAAGCGCCTTTAATGTAGTAAAACGTCCCAAAGCGCTTCTCAGGAGCGTTATCAGACAAAAACTGACACCGAGCTGTAGAAGGAGGTATTAGGACAGGTGACGAAAAGGCTGGTTAAAGAGTTAGGTTTTAAGGAGCGTCTTAAAGGAAGAGAGAGAGATGGAGAGGCTGTGAGTTGCGTCGGGGAAACTGATTGGCTCACACAGCTGACCTGATTTATTCTGATGAGGCCCAAAGACAAATTTACATTGGTTCTCTGGCCTCTCCATTACAAACCGTTTAGTTTGGGGCGCTAAGGAATTTAGGTCGCATTATTTCCTGAAAGCGGGACCATTTCCACTGGAGTAGAGAAGGATAAGAAGACATTTAATTGAGGTTTTTAAAATTATGCAGGGTTGTGATAGCACTAACAGGGAATGTCTATTTCCTAAGATTGGGGAGTCAAGGAGAGAGATTAGGAAACAATTCTTTACATAATAGGATGTTACAGCATCAAATGCTTTGCCACAGGGAGTGGTTGAGACAGAGACCATTATATCTTTTAAGGAAAAATTGAATAAATATGTGAAATGCAGGAAGATACAGGCCTATGAGGGATGAGGGTGGGATAAATGGGATTAGTTTCGCTTGGCTCTACCAAAGAGCCAGTACAGACACAATGATCTGAATGACCTCCTTCTGTGTTGTAAACCTCTGTGGTTCCAAAGTACATTTGATGGCAGTAGTAGTGTTTCAGGTAAAAAACAGTAAAACATTCGATTTTATTTTTTATTATCAATTAGAGGCAGCTGAAATGATAAGCAGTTGTATCTGTTTGCATTTCATAACAAACATAATCAGGTATTTACAGATAGTAGATGCTTTATGATATAAAAAAAAACACATGCATAGTTTGAACGTTACAAGGGTATTCAGTAAAGTTAAAGTAGTAAGTATGATAACATCCAGGGCTTCATCTTAGCGTGTGCAAACCTGCCACATAAATCAATATCCCTGCCCTATGGAACGTGCCAGACAGGTGTCCGAAAGCATACCTCAGCCCTGTCTGCAATTATCTGCTTCACTTACAAAATCCTGGCTCGAGGCTACAATCACTGCAGACTGCAAGCCTCTTCATTTCTTGTGACGTTCTAATACACAGACATACACCTATTCTCTATTGTGTAAGCGCACGTTAAACACTGGTGCCCGCAGCTGTTACCATAGTGCCATGTTGACTCTGTAAAAGCCATGTTTCCATATATTTTTTCATGCACAGAATATATTGCATTTGTAACATTTTTAAACAAACTTTAATAGGCCAGTTATGCTACATATTTTGTGCTGATGCAAAGTGGTTTTGGCTTTGCATCAAAGCAAACTGTGCAGTTTAACAAGGGTGCGAAGTTGCTGAATCAAATTTAGACAAGCGGTGTGAGACTGCCTCCACAAGGTAGCTTCACATGGCCTAAAGTACAACAGCAAATGCTGCAAAATGTAATTTTAAGATCTTTTTAATATTAGTAAAATGTCGATTGTCCCATCGGCTCTTTGTTCTCATTGGAAATGAATTGGCATTTAGATACCAATGATCAGAGCTCTACGTATGTGTGTATTCACAAGGAATACTTCATTTTTCCTAGCTAAAGATCAATGCAGATCTAGAAATATAACTTGGGTTTGCTGGTTCCTTATCACTTAGATAGGTACTGATCTCCAACTGGTACCTATAGACTTATAAATGTCCTAGAAAATCGAGTACGCCAATTTTCAGGCAGCTCGCCAACGAAGCGGAATGGAAGATCGGGCCACTGCGACTCCAGCAACGGCCCTCAGGTAAGTGGTTAAAGGGGGTGGGGGCGACCAGGTCGAGAGGTAGCAGTGATCATGGGGGAGGGGGAGGGCAGCGGTGATGATCGTGGAGAGGGACAATAGCGCATGTGCTTTAAATGTTCGGCTCCTCCCGGCTCCACTTTCAGGTAAGTATATTTTAAATACTTACCTTGGTGGTTGTGGCCTTACAAACGGTACCTCAGAGGGGGCCTCAAATGGGTGTTGCCCCCTTATTTGCATATGCAAAGCGCTAACACCTGTTTCAGGCGGGGGCACTGCACGTCAATTTTTTGGCCTTTACCAATATGGCGGGCAGCACACTTCCATCTCATAATGAGCGTGCGTTTCCTGCCAGCCATATTGTAGTCTTAGGAAGCTGTTTAGCACTATATAGCAGAATTTCTAAGCATATAGGTCTTTCAATGTTCATATAACTAAATTAAGAATAATTCAAAATTTTGCTTGTAGGAACCTAAGGATTCTTTGAAATCAAGCAGAAGACTTGTGAACATTGGAAAAAACAAAACCAACTTTCTTAGTCCGCACCATAAACTTTCCTCCTTTGCCACTGACTTGATATCCTTTCCCAGCCACTTGCTCAGGCTGAACCAGACTGTGTGAATCTTGACATCCTGTTCAATCCAGGGCTGACCTTCATAGCCCACATCATATCCATCAGTAAGACTGCTTACTTCCATCTCTGCAACATTGCCTGTCTCTACCCCTGCCTCAGTCCTTCCACCACTGAGATACTTAAACACACTTTTGTCACTTCTTGATTTTAATGTCCTCCTTGCTGTTCTCCCATCCTCAACTCCCCATAAGCTCCAACGTGTCCAAAACTCAACTTGTCCGTATCTTATCTCACACTAAGTGCCACTTGCCCATTGACCCCTGTCATTCCTGACCCCTTACAATGGCTCCCTATCTCTCAGTTGAATTTGAATCCTCATCTTTAAATCGAACCATGACCTTGCTCCACTCTAAAACTGTAACATTCTCCAACCTTACCCTCTTGCATTTTTTGGTCCTTTGGCTCTGGCCCTTTGTGGATCTCATCCTCTCTTTGTCCCATCATTGATGGCAGAGCCTTCAGCTGCCTCGACCCTCCTCTCTAAACACCCTCCTTAAAGCTCTCTGCTTCTCCATTTCTCTCTTTTAAAACCTTCTCAAAACCAATCTTTTCAACTAAGCCTCAGCACCCCTCTTTTATTCATTTTGCTTTTTTTCTTCCACTTTGTAAAGCACCTTGGGATGTTTTACTCGTTAAGCACACTATAGAAAATCAAATTGTTATTGCTTAGTAATCAGAATGTCCAGAATAGTAATGATGATTAAGGTTTAATCATTACAGATGAGACAATAAAATATGGCCTTTAGGAATCATGTCTAAATTCAACATATTTCTAAAGTTGTGGCCCAATTAATATTTCTAAGTTGGCTGGAAAAATGTTATTGCTGGAGAAAATAATGAAAAGTACTTAACATTTCCCTGCTAAAATGGCAGGTCTAATAGGTTTAAGTCATAATGAAGTTTCAGGGAGAAGATCCATCTGTGCTAAGCATACCAAAATCATATTATTTCTAAATTTATGATTTTGCAACACTTTCTAAGCAGAGGAAACCTATTCTCTCTCTCCCCCCAACCCCAACCCCCATAAAAAGAAAAAATATGAAGCTAGAAATTATTGTTGGGGATATTGGAAGACAAAAGCTTAACATTCCTTTGAATGCTCTTTTAAAGGAGGCATTAATCCATTTGAAATAAAAGATTGGTAGTAAAATAAAATCAACTTCTTTGAGGCCACTAAGCACACTGTTTTAAAAAACTTTTAAAATTCTTATTAATGCTCAACTAAAAGTGCTCTTCATTGTTTGCACGTTGAGTCTTGTATTATGTTACGTGTAACATCCTCCAAACATTCAAAAATATGACTCGCAGAGGCATGTTGGAGCTTAGTAAATATTGAAAATTCCATACCTCAGAGGCTGGGTTGAGGCATGTTTCTGGTTCCGAGAATGGGATTTGTTTAAAACCGAGCAAGATGCCACTTTAGAGTGCAATAAGACAATTGTGAGTTGTAAAGTCACGTATGAAATAGTTGCCTTGAAGCCATCTCAATTAATAACAATGCAAATATGTGCAGCAGGTACAGCCGAGCAAGGGTGTGTTCGTCAGCAGGTGTTCTCTTTCAGGGCTGTTTAGACACTTCAGATCTGTGAGTAATGCTTTAGGACAAATCGAGAATTGCTGCACCTGCCTGCTGAAAATGCAAATGAGAGTGAGCACGTCCCAGCCTGTCTAAAGGTAAATTATTGCACTGTGGTGTGTATTCGGTCAAAAATTGGGTTGGCCAGAAATGATTCAATCTCACAGCACAGGTATGTCAAATAAAAGAAACACACCATGACTGCAGGCATGTTAGATCAACCTTGTTAAAATCTTACAATAAAATTCAGACAAAATAATAGCATGATTTCATAAAGAATTTCTTTAGTGTGCTTGCAGCATTCCATGTTCATACGCCCCAGATAAAAGTCTGCTTTATTTATTGAAGCCCTTTTCCACAGAGGAAATGGCAGAAATATACTTTAAAGTAAATTCCCCTTCTCTCCTGAGGGCTCTAACTTTCACTAGAATACAATTCCACTGGTGTGGACAGCCTTTGGGTACCTCATCAAGTATCCATTTTTCAAGTGTGAGTAAGTGTCACTGAGCTATTTTACAATGGATCATATTGTAGCTGAACCTGCTCCTGTTCTCACCCCATGTCCACACACACACACAATTTCCAGCAAAGGTTCACTAATCATGGTCAAGAGCTGTGAGGCCAAATGTAATGCTTGGCTCAGCACAGCTATCTCAGTATAGATCAGTGATAGAGACCTATCAAATCATTTTTTGGTTAACTGATTACCACTGATAAATTCCTGGATTTTTCTAGGTTGGTGGATCTGTAAAAAATAATTGGTGTCCACTTTTTCCCTTTCAAGCCCAAATTTCTCCTGCTCCTGTTGACCCTGAGATGTGTATGCATCGCACTGGTGACATCATGACGTAAGTTGTGTGATGGCGTATGCACGTAACATGAGCAATGACGTAACTGGTCCAATGCGCGTGCATCCCTGACTGACTTTCAGCGCTAAATTCGGGAAGGAACGCCAACTTGGGTAAGTTCACTCATTGATATTGCTGGTCATATTGCCTAAAGCCGGTTTAACAAGCTTCTGTCTTACGGTTTAGGCTGCAGTGTAGCAACTGAAAGTCAAAGCAAAATGTGCGCTTAGATCAGCTGAAGAGTGACCAATGAAAAGTTGAGCAGGGCATGAGGTGCATGAAATGGCCAAGGATCTAACAAAGCAGTACCTCGTTCAACCTTCAAAACAGGAAGAACAGTTAAAGAAAATACGATAGCAAAATACTGCGGATGCTGGAAATCCGAAATAACAACAGAAAACGCTGGAAAAACTCAGCAGGCCAGGCAGCATCCGTGGAGAGAGAAAGAGAGTTAACGTTTCAGGTCGATGAGTTAAAGAAAATATTTGTGAACACCACAGTCTGGGGCCTGTTTGCCTCTTGCTTGTTTTCTTGAGGTTTAGTGATGTTCAAAATAAAAACTGGTTTTCACTGATTTTCTTTGAATTTTGGGTTTAGTTTTTGCCCCTATTTTTCTAAAAACAAAAAACACCAAAAGGTCCTGAATCAGGGATAAAACTTGATATCTTCTGGGCCGTAGGTCTTAGTGCAGTGTTGTCCAGTGGAAATGGCTGACTAGCCACAAGTGTGGCTACAGTGACAGCGACAGCGTTTAGCCACATGCACTAACTTTAGTAGAAAACACCTTACATACACTCACACAATGCAGGTAAATGTACTTCACATGTGTATGTTTGCTTAACCAACATATACCACCATGCAGTGATCAAAGAAGTTAAGTATTCACAACGATCAAAAAACATTTGCACACTCTGCTTTTCATCTTACCATTTTACTAACAAATGCACAAAAAGGTAAAAGTAGACATGCATACACTGCGAATGAGTATTGAGATCAAATGCCCAGTGGTAATATCTGTTACTCATATTTTATTTACTGATCAAAATTGCAATTAGCAACATCTGGCAGCCTAATTAGCCACATGTGGATCGTGGCTATCTTTTTTTGGACAACATTGGATTAGTATTATAGCTAGAAATATAATTAATATAAATACTTAGATCATGGGTTCTAGTAATATACTAGTGTAATCCCCTCCCCTTTCAGCATTCTGAAGGGACCGTTCCCTCTGCAATACCCTGGTCCACTCCTCTATCACCCCCAACACCCCCTCCCCTTCCCACGGCACCTTCCCGTGCAAGCGCAGCAAAAGCAACACCTGCCCTTTTACCTCCTCCCTTCCCACTGTCCAGGGCCCCAAACACTCCTTCCAGGTGAAACAGTGATTTACTTGTGCTTCTTTCAATTTAGTATACTGTATTCACTGCTCACGATGTGGCCTCCTCTACACTGGGGAGACCAAACGCAGATTGGGTGACCGCTTTGCTGAACACCTCCATTCAGTCCGCAATTGTAGCCCTGAGCTTTTGGTCGCTTGCCATTTTAATTCTCCATCCCACTCCCACTCTGACCTCTCTGTCCTCGGCCTTCTACACTGTTCTAATGAAGTTAAACAGGAGCTTGAGGAACAGCACCTCAACTTTCGATTAGGCACTTTACAGCTTTCATTGAGTTCAACAATTTCAGACCATAACCACTGCTCTCATTTTTTTTGGACAGCAGGCGATGGTAATGGTTCTGCATTGCCATTTACAGCTCCTCTAGACCCATCTTTTGTTTCTTTACTTGTCCCATTACCACCCCTTTTGTCATTTAATCACTCCTGCCTTCCACCCTATCACAGACCTTCCCTTTTGTTCTTTACTCCCCTCGCTGCTCCCTCCACCCCCCATTTCTCTACCTCTGTACTTGCTTAAAACCTGTTACATCTCTAACTTTTGCCAGTTTTGCCTGATGAAAGGTCATGGACTTGAAACGTTAACTCTGTTTCTCTCTCTCCACAGATGCGGCCTGACCTGCTGAGTATTTCCAGCATTTTCTGTTTTTATCTCAGATTTCCAGCATCGGCAGTATTTTGCTTTTGTTGTGGAGATGTTCAGGTTTTGCTGAGCAGGTTCACACACTACAACCTTCTGATTCAGAGGTAAGGGTGCTACCAACTGAGCCACAACTAACACTGTAAGGCTTACACTTACTATTTTATGGGCTCAGCAATGCTTTCATACCAGCACAACATCACAAGACTAGGCGAGGCTTAAAACAATACAAAAAAAAGCTTTTTAAACAAAATGCAATTTTCCATTTTTTTTTTAAATTGCCATTTTTTGGTTGTTTGTGGAAAAGAGATCAGCATCCTTCCTGGGAAATATTTTAGATTGAAAAATAAACTGCTGTAGACTATCGTTCTCCTTTAACGTCTTATTTAAATACTTGTTTTTAATTGCGCAGAGGCAGAGAGGAGTCGAGTATTTTTTCACTTGGGGGTTGTCAGGCACATTAGTGCCAGACCTTCTGCCAAAATTTGTGCTACCACCTCAGGAGGAGAAAATTGGCTTCAATATGTTTCTTCTCACTGACAACAGTGGGGGTATCATTTCAGAAAGCAGCGCACTTACATAGCATTTCAGAAGAAATGAACATTTTAATGAAAGTATATTATATTTAGAAGATTTAAGAGGGAGTAGCAAGGCTGAAACACTACTGAGGGGATTCAGATGACATCATAAAACATCTCACCAAAGCTTCCGCAATTTAGAAATCCCAAATTATGTTTGTCTTGTAACTTCCTTACAGCTATGTGTTATTATACATAACACATAAAAATGTAGACATGATTTGTGTGTCTGTACCCGCATGCCTGTGTGATTTTCTTTTTAATTGCCTGTACAGGCAGTTCTGACAGGAACAACAGGGCCTGTCAGGAAGACAGAAGTGCTGCTATGTAACTATATACAAAAGTGAAGCTTGAGCAGTTTGTGCACGTATTAGATCACAGGCTTTAATTCACTTGAACAAATCTATTCTATGCACAGTAATATACACTGTTACTGGCAAACAATATCCCGGCTGTAGTGTTGAAGACCTGTGCTCCAGAACTAGCCGCACCCTGAGCTAAGCTGATCCAGTACAGTTACAACACTGACATCTACCCGACAATGTGGAAAATTGCCCAGGTATGTCCTGTCGACAAAAAGAGGAGGACGAATCCAACCCGACCAATTGTGGCTCAGTGATAGCACACTCGCCTTTGAGTCAGAAGGTCGTGGGTTCAAGTGGATCCAGAGACTTGAGGACATAATCTAGGCTGACACTTCAGTGCAATACTGAGGGAGCGCTGCACTATCAGAGGTGGCATCTTACAGATGAGACATTAAATCGAAGCCCCGTCTGCCCCCTCAGTTGGATGTAAAATATCCCATGGCATTTTCCAAAGAAGAGCAGTGGAAATCTCCTGGTGTCCTGGCCAACATTACTCCCTCAACCAACATTTCTAAAATGCATTATCTGGCCATTATCTCATTGCTGTTTGTGGGAGCTTGCTGTGCATGAATTGGCCACATTTCCTACATTACAACAGTGACTACATTTCAAAAAGTACAGGCTGTAAAACACTTTGGGATGTCCTGAGGTTGTGCAAGGCGCCACATAAATGCAAGTTCCTTCTTTCATCGGCCGACTGTTATCAACAGTGCTATCAAGTAGCACTTACTCACCAATAACCTGCTTACCCATGCTCAGTTTGGGTTCCGCCAGAACCACTCAGCTTCAGACCTCATTACAGCCTTGGTCCAAACATGGACACAATAGCTGAATTCCAGAGGTGAGGTGAGAGTGACTGCCCTTGACATCAAGCCAGCATTTGACCGAATGTGACACCAAGATCCCCAGTAAAGCTTAAGTCAATGGGGTTCAAGGGAAAAACTCTTCAGTGGCTTGAGTCCTACTTGGCACAAAGGAAGATGGTTGTGGTTGTTGGAGGCCAGTCATCTCCGCCCTAGGACGTCACTGCCACAGTTCCTCAGAGCAGTGTCCTAGGCACAACTATCTTCAGCTACTTCATCAATGACTTTCCCTCCATCGTAAGTTCAGAAGTGGGGCTGTTTGCTGATGATTGCACAGTGTTCAGCTTAATTCACAATTCCGCTGATAATGAAGCAGTCCATGCCAACATGCAGCAAGACCTGGACAACAGCCAGGCTTGGGCTGATAAGTGGTAAGTAACATTCATGCCACACAAGTGTCAGGCAATGACCATCTCCAATAAGAGAGGGCATAACCACCTCCCGTTGACATTCAATGATATTACCATCGCCGAGTCCCCCACCATCAATATCCTGGGGAGGTCACCATTGGCCAGAAACTGAGCTGGACCAGCCACTTAAATGCTGTGGCTACTAGAGCAGGTCAGAGGCTGGGTATTCTGTGGTGAGTGATTCACCTCCTGACTTCCTAAAGCCCCTCCATCAACTACAAGGCACAATTCAGGAGTGTGATGAAATACTCTCCACTTGCCTGGATGGGTGCAGCTCCAATAACACTCAAGAAGCTCAATACTATCTGGGACAAAGCAATCTGCTTGATCGGCTTCCTATCCACCATTGGCGCAACGTGGCTGCAATGCATATTGTCTACAGGATACACCGCAGCAACTTTCCAAGGCTTCTTCAGCAGTGTCTCCCAAGTCCGTGACCTGCACCACTGAGAAGGATAAGGGCAGCAGGTGCATGAGAACGCCATCACCTTCAAGTTCCCCTCCAAGTCACACACTATTCTGACTTGGACACATATCGCCCGTCGTTCGTTCATTGTCGTTGGGTCAAAATCCTGGAACTCCATACCTAACAGTATTGTGGCAGCAGCTTCACCACATGGGCGACAGTGTTTCAAGAAGGAGGCCCACCACAACCTTCTCAAGGGCAAATAGGGATGGGCAACAAATGCCAGCCTTGCCAGCGATGCCCACATCTTGAGAATGAACTAAAAAAATGACAACTCTATTCCCTCCTGATCGTGACTTCTTTTTCTCCTCTCCTTTGCCTACCATATTTAAATGCCCAACCAACATAGACTTGGTGTTGCAGCAATGGAATGGAGAGAGCACGATGTACAACTCAGTTGCCAGCATGCGTCAGTTTTTATGTTTTTACTGGTCTCAATTGCCTTTGGACCGCACGGTTGGCGCCCTACTCTGCCAAGGATAAATCTAACCCAGAATGTTTAAATGGTTTCCAGATCAGATTGAAAAGGTCAATTGTATCTTACTGCTTGCATGTAAACAATTAACACCTCCAACAAGTCCTGAACCATTTAGTACAAACTGCCTTGTGATTTCCATTTAATTGAAAAACCTCTATGTACTGTTAACAGTACTGCAGATTTCTTATCTTCTGAGATCTGCATTTTGTCTCCCAAATGGTCAACAGTGGACTGAATAAGTGGCGATGATTCTTAAAAATTCGACAGCATTGACCCCTCAGAATTCCCATGTCAGCAAGTCTTCCCACAACATGAGTAACTGCAGCCCCTTCTCCCTTTGGCATCCCTAGCACTGTTCACTGAGCTGCAGACCCATGCTGAAAAAGTCTTACTGGGGTTCAGATAAGATCAGTTGCACAGAATATTTAGTTGAAAAATACGGAAACATATGCTGTTGAATATAGTATAGGCATTGAGCCAAAATTTCTCCTATGTAGAAGGCGCAGTAGTAAAAAATATTGGATGAATTTTTGTCTTCACCACATGGCCGTAATCATTTATTTCAATGGAATGAAAAATGAATGGGTTTTGTAATGAGCAGGTGATCCATTCCACCAGATTACCACCCATGTGGTGAAGGTGAAGATTTATCCCATTGTGTTTTTCTCAGACCGTTTCACTTTCTGCGCTCAGATAGTTCCCAAATGAATTTAGCATTGCAACATATATACACAGCAACGATTCCCCCAGTGGCTCAGTAGGTTTATCCAGCGACATGTATACAATATTTGCACAATAGGTGTAGGTAGGGTCAATAGTTTCTACTTTAATGGTTTATGCTACTGATTTAAAAAAAATGAAACATTAGCAACAGATTTAAATGCACAAAGCTGTGAGCTACATGAAATAAGAGACTAATAGGCTATTCCTGTGAATCACTGACTAATACAGATCAAGAAGGTCCAAGGGCTGGTCTCAAATCTGCACTGTGTTAGCTGGCCGCAACCATGCCTGCAGTAGGGACAGCTACAATAGGCCTCACTGCCCCTGGTTTAGGCAGGGTTAGGGTTAGGAATACTATCCAAGTAAATCCTGCTATATGTCGGGTCGAGATAAGACCAGGTTCAGCTGTAATACCTAACTGTGGTTGAATAACCTACCAACACACACCATCAAGGCTCATACATGAATAATGACTAGTTTGACGAGATACTAGACAATGCCTGGTGCCTGTGGAACTGTGCCCCTATCAAGAAGGCAATCCCTTCAGAACAGGAGGGAGAAAATTAGTGAGAAGAGAAAGAAAACTAACATGCATCCTATTGGGCCAAAAATTCGGCACTTGCCGGGTGAGGCTGGGTACTCACCCGTAAGGCCTCCTGAAGTGCCGGTTTCCTGCATGCACTGCGCATGCGCGGGAAACCGGAACTTCCGGTCTCGTGAAGGGAGCAGTTCAGAGGTGAACCGCGTGCACGGTAGAGGCTGCGCGCACGCAGCGAACTTAGTTTTTTTCTCAGGTTTCTCCGGGAGGGTAAGTATTGAAGAAGCTGCGCTTTTAAAAAGGAGGCGCAAGACCCGTTTTCAACAAGGTAAGTGGTTAATGAATTACAATTTAAACATTTTTTCAACAGTTTTATCTTTTTTAGATACTTTAAAGAAAGGTAAGTTTATTTTTAGCACTGTTAAAAAGTATTTTAATTTTTTCAAAAATTAAAATTTTTGTTTAAAGTAGTTAATTTATTTAACTTATAGTTATTTTATAAATGAGATGTTTTAAAAAAAAAATTATTTGAAGTTTAGGTGTTGTTTTGGGGCCGATTTCAATTCATAGATTTGACAGGTCCTGTCAAATCTATAAATGAAAGATGGTCTGCTGCCATTGGCTCTCCATGGCCCACGTGATCCCAGGGGATGCATCGCACTAACTACGCCCCTGGGATACACAAGCACTGCGCGCCAGCAGTTGGGGGAGGCCCAGGAGCTGAAGTCCCCGTGGGCCCAGAGGTCAACGGCAGGCGCGGTAGGTAGGTGCGCGCGGGATCCTTGCACCCGCGGGAAGCCAGGGAGCCTAATTTCTGGGCCATTATATCCTAACTGTGTCTGAAAACAGCGGTAACGATAATATTTTTAAACCTGCAAAATAATTATTTTATCTATTGTTTTAATAGAATACATATCAGGGACTGGTAGTTTGCAGGAAAAAGCCACTTGCGTCATTACCAACACAGTTCACTCATGCCCGTGGCACCGATAAGTTATGTCCCGGTTGGCATTTGGTGGTTTATTTGCTGTAAACTGCCAATCTCTGGCATGTATGCTCTATATAATGTACCATAGCTGCTAAATGTTTGCAAAAATAAAAATAAAAAGTTTAAAAAATGGACAAGCTTTTTGTTGCAACGTATGGTTGGCTCTTCGTATAAAAATCTCTGAAATTGCCACTCAAGTACATATGAAGTCCAAAACAATGCACTTTAACAAAAGGGTAGCTGTGTTATTATACCCCGAACAAAATAGAATTGTATCAAAATAATTAAGGGGGAGGAACATTAAGCAGCTTGGTGGTGGAGCACATGGGCGTGTTTGGCATTGCATCACAGAGATGGGACATAACTTGCAGACATGATTATCAATACACAGAGTTACTGACCTCATTTGGGCTAACAGGGGAATTGCTGAGCTGAAGCAAACTGCTTTCTTATGGGAAAGAACAATATTCAAAGGCAAATGACCCAAACCACTCTCAGATATATCCTAACAAGAGTGACGTAGGCAGAAGCCTATATGCTTAAAAACCTCAACTTATTTTGTAAGTGAGGTTGACAACAACAACAATAACTTGCATTTAAATAGCGCTTTTAACATAGTAAAATATCCCAAGGCGCTTTAGAAGAGCATTATCAAACAAAATTTAACACCGAGCCACATAAGGAGATATTAGGACAGATGACCAAAAGCTTGGTCAAAGAGGTAGGTTTTAAGGAGCGTCTTAAAGGAGGAGAGTGAGGGAGAGAGACGGAGAGGTTTAGGGAGGGAATTCCAGAGCTTAGGCAGCTGAGGCACGGCCACCAATGGTAGAGTGATTAAAATCGGGGATGGGCAAGAGGCCATAATTGGAGGAGCGCAGAGATCTCGGAGAGTTGTAGGGCTGGAGGAGGTTGCAGAGATAGGGAGGGGTGAGGCCATGGAGGGATTTGAAAAGAAGGATGAGAATTTTAAAATTGCAGGACTGGGAGCCAATGTAGGTAGCGAACACAGGGGCGATGGGTGAATGGGACTTGGTGTGAGTTAGGATATGGGCAGCAGAGGTTCGGATGAGCTCAAGTTTATGTAGGGTGGAAGATGCGAGGCTGGCCATGAGAACTTTGGAATAGTCAAGTCTAGAGGCAACAAAGGCATGGATGAGGGTTTCAGCAGCAGATGAGCTGAGGCAGGGGCAGATGTTACAGAGCTGGAAGTAGGCAGTCTTGGTGATGGAGCGAATACATTTTTGGAAGCTCATCTCAGGGTCAAATACAGCACCAAGGTTGCGAACGATCTGGTTCAGCCTTAGACAGTTGCCAGGGAGAGGGATGGAGTCGGTGGCTAAGGAACGGTTTGTGGTGGGGACTGAAGACAATGGCTTTGGTCTTCCCAATATTTAGTTGGAGGAAATTTCTGCTCATCCAGTACCGGATGTCGGACAAGCAGTGTGACAATTTAGAGACAGTGGAGGGGTCAAGAGAGGTGGAGGTGAGGTAGAGCTGGGTGTCATCAGCGTACATGTGGAATCTTACACTGTGTTTTTGGATGATGTCGTCAAGGAGCAGCATATATTACATTATGTGAACGTGGGAAGCAGAGAGGAAATAGGTAAAATTCTAGGCGTGAGATGTTTACCCACAGTGCATTCATGACAACAGCCTAGAATTTCCTGTCAGCAATATTAGTGGACAAATACTTTACACATTGATATTACATTTCTCTGTCTGCTATTTTAGCAGAGCCATTACCTTAAGCAAATTGAAGGATCGTGCAGCTACAGTCATGTTTTAAATGACAAAATTTAATGCTAAAAATAATCTCATACCTTGTTCTAAGCTTTATTGAGATTCAAAGCAATATCATGTGCACACACTTGGTTTGTTTTTAATGAATGGAAAAGGTCAGACAACCAAAGGGACAGTAAAATCTATCGTAATAACAGCTCCCAAGCAGAAAATATCCCACGATCAGCTCGCCAATGGCAGAAGTCCAAGATTATCTTTAAATTATATAATTCTCAGGCAGAGTGCCAAGATCAGAAGATGTTTCCAACATCAAGTCCAATCTCATTCTCCCTCTTCTTGAAACTGTGCTGTCATGAAAGCAGACTTATTGAACACTATATTTGCTGAAAAGTCATCGGAAACCCAAAGTTACATTGACGTGCAGCAACTCAATTACCTGAATCAAAATTAGCATTTAAAAAGTCAAACAGCTCCTTCAAAGCTTAATTCACAAAAGCTGCTTGTGTTCGCAAGCTCTTTCTGGGAAACTAGATTTTCCACTGGCTCATCAATTTCAATTCTTCCCATCAAACAGTATCAAGCAATCTGATTGTAAAGCCACAAACATAACAGCCATGCACAAGAAGGCATCATGTACAAGAATGGATCAAGTGCAAGAACTCAGACTTTCATAACTACAGACCTGTATCCCCACTGCTAACAATGTTGAAGCTTGCAGATGTCATAGCAAATGTAACATTTTGCAACACCGCAACCACAAGACCCTGCTAACTGGTCGCTAATTTGGCTTCAGGGAAAATGTAATGGACCATTTGTTTTGATCTGCACAAAAATAGAGCAGTATTCATCAGTGTTTCTAGTAAGTGTCCTGGCCAATATTTATCTCTCAACCAACATCACTAAAAACAGATTATCTGGTCATTATTTCATTGCTGTTTGTGGGAGCTTGCTGTGCACAAATTGGTTACCCTGTTCCTACATTACAACATGACTACACTTCAAAGTTCTTATTTGGCTGTAAAGCGCTTTGGGATGTCCTGAGGTTGTGAAAGGCGCTGTATAAATGCAAGTCTTTCTTTCTCCCTTTCTTTAAGATGAGGTATCCCATCCTCACTGAAAAATTGACTATGGTGAACTGCTAAACTGGATACATAACTTTTCAGAGGACACAAACACTGGATCATAATAAGTGGATGTTCATTTACTTAACATTTTTCGAGATCCCTCAATAATGTATGCTTTGCCACTTTATCTCTCATCTTTAAAAGAAAGAAGGAAAGACTTACATTTTGCCTTTCACGACCACCGGACATCCCAAAGCGCTTTACAGCCAATGAAGTACTTTTTTTTGAAGTATAGTCACCATTGTAATGTAGGAAACACGGCAGCCAATTTGCACTCAGCAAGCTCCCACCAACAGCAATGTGATAATGGCCAGATAATCTGTTTTAGTGATGTTGATTGAGGGATAAATATTGGCCAGGACACCAGGGATAACTCCCCTGCTCTTCTTCGAAATAGTGCCATGGGATCTTTTACGCCCACCTGAGAGAGCAGACAGGGCCTCGGTTTAACATCGCATCTGAAAGACGGCACCTCCGACAGTGCTGCACTCCCTCAGTACTGCACTGGAGTGTCAGCCTAGATTTTTGTGCTCAAGTCCCTGGGATGGGACTTGAACCCACAACTTTCATGACTCGCAGATGAGGGTGTTACCAACTAAGCCACTGGCTGACACTCACGCACCTTTGTCAAGATAACATTGACCATGATGTTGCCCATCCACCTTTAATGATTGCATCAGTTAGAAATATTCAGCAAGTTGAATTTGTAACCACACCTGACCTGGGTCAAACTAATGACAAATATGGCACAAAGGCCAGTTGAAGAGGAGGAGGTATAACCATGAAAGCTAAACCATGTTTGCCACCATCAGCAAACTCAGTGTTTTACAAAACCTGTACCTGCTAGTAAAGGAATATTGTATCGGTGTTTCACAGGCTGCAGAGAAACTCCAAATCATATTCCTGGTCTCGGTAAAATCCAAAGCTGTACACTTCAGTGGACGGATGAGTATGGTCTTCTCCAGGCCAGAGTGCAACTTCTACAACATTGGAGAGATGTAGCCAGTATGACTACCAGGTCTCTACAAAGATTAATTTGGCGGAAGCACAAGTGTTACTGGTGACGTTAATCCAGACTTCCACATTTATGCCAGGAATAAAAAAGGTGTCACAGTTACACTTCAACATTTTGTATCAGTCTCAAATGTCTGCACAGAATACTGGTGGAAGAGCTTCATAGAGTGGAATACTCCAGCAGATAGTGTGATTGCTTGGAGCTCTCTTATTTATATTGCTTTTATATTATACAGAGCAGCTTCAAATAGTCTGTAGGTATTGGCTCACATGCTCTGGAATTTGCTTTGTGTACATTGTGGGGTGGATTTCAGAACATCGCAAATGCCTGAGTATTCACTGTGGTTTACAAATCCCAATTATAACTTTCACGTCCTGGTTGCAGGTTTTCCCGACGGCAAGGGAAGGTCCATATAGGCCACCCTCTGGCCTGTATGCTCAGCGCACTCATAGCCAGAAAAAAAATCTCATGCCACGCCCACCAGCTATTTATGTCTCTGGTCTAGTGGCAGAGGGAAAAAAAATCAGACTCCATGCTGTGGTTCTCCATTCATCTCCAGCAGTTGAATCGCCTTATTTACGTTACAGCATGGTTGCCAAGGTCAGAACTGCTGCTTGTGGCAGTGGTATAATGTAAATGCAGTATGAGATTGCGGAAGTTCCAATGCAGAGTTGGTTATCACCTGGTGAACCGGAGCATGCATTCGGCAATGGGAGAACTTTCATTTATCTGTTGATACACAATTAAATTTCTCTTACATTTTTCTGTTCTGAGCAGCCAAATTCATAAAATACATCTTTTTGTTTTAAGCTGCAGCCAGTCATTGTGCCATATAATAATATGCTACAGACAGAGAGTTCATTAAGCATGGCCAATATGTTCACACATTTTAGTTATTTGTCTTATGTTATTATGATGTGATTACAGAATGTAGTTTTTTTACGATTGAGGAAAGAATTACTGTCAGGAAATACCTATTGGGAATTAATTAATCCAAAATCTGGAGTTCATCCTCTCAGGACCTGTTTACGTAAACATTCTTGTAAACACAGACTGAAGTAATTAACACCTCTTAGGGGACTTGGCACTCACATACTGGTACTGTGATATTCCACAGCATTCTTCATCACACCTAACCTGCAATTCTGGCACCATTCTCAAGCTTACTGACATTTTATTGGAAAAAGATGTGTTTAACATGTTTTGTATCAGTAAGGCAAAGTTATCACCAACCTACTACCACCTAAACCCATCTGTGAGAAAGCTACTTCCCAGGTCCACAGGTGGAAAGGTGTCAAGCCATTTGTGTTGCTTGCATCATAAACAGTTCTAGGTAAATTACAAACTCTGTTTACACTGGATGATTGGAGGGATTTGTCTTCGTCTGTTAAAGGTGATGCTGATGTCTTATTTTTCCTCACATGGTGATTCACTGAGAAGTGCAGAAGCCTCGTTGTAGCAGTTTGAGGGACCAGCATTTTGTGGCATGTGAATAATCTATGCCGAGCATATGTAAACATCTGAGGAGCTTATGACATGGGTAAGAGAATATTTTAATGAGGCCGCAGTATTCTTGATCCAGAATAACAAGTGTTACAGTATGTGTTTTTCTAACTATTTTCCCTCTTTAAATAAGAGCATAATATTCATTCAAGTGTGCAGAGGGTAGGTTTTGTGATGTCTTTTTCCAATTTTCTCCTCTCCTTTCCTGAAAGCGGTGGCTCTTACTGGCATTCAGTCTCACAGATGGCAGCAGCCCTTGCCCTTTCTTCATGTGTGAACCAAGACTGCAAAAATGTCAGCAGGCTATTTGTGATCGAGACAGGAACGGTTGCCAATGTCATTCAACCATTGGGGGCATCAAAGCCAAGCTTTTACCGAACATCCACACATAAATGTTTTCCGACAGGGTCATAGAATCAAGAGTGGAAAACTCTGATTGATTTCCCCCCCTCTCTAATCCAGAGGCACTTCATCCAATGCGTTCCTAACGCTGATATCGTGAAATCATTACAAGCCAGGGACTGAGCCTGCGGTCTCCTCTGTCTGTACAGCTCAATGCCATAAGATGTGGTGGTAGATTTTGTCAAGTATTTTGCTAACTCAGCTGGCCCCACCTCCTTCCACCTTGTATCCAGCTCAGGTGGGATGATGGACATGATAGAGAGGTGAGCCCTGCATCACACATTTCAAAAAATATAGATAGTTGGCCCAATACTTTCCTATCCAGCTGGTCCTGATTCTCTCCATCTTAGGATGATGGATATGTTAATTTTGTCATGTCTGTTACTATAGCACTAAGCCTCAGAAGGAGGTCAGGCTGCCAGTGGGCAGAATCACAAAAATCTTCCAGAATTAAAGTATTGGTGTTGGTGGAGTTAAAGGAGTGCTGCTTCACTTGTAATTTATTCATTTTCTACAGACTGATTTAAAGACCCCAGTGCCAAATTTGGCAAAACCTGGGCGGAGCATGCACTGAGCTCTCACTTTCTCCGGGTCTATAGCAGCCTAACCTGCAGCCCTTAAAGGGACCGCAGTAAGCTTCCCAATTTTGTTTGATAACGCTCCTGTGAAGCGCCTTGGTACATATGGCTACATTAAAGGTGCTATATAAATGCATGTTGTTGTTGTTGCGGTAAGTTTTTCTTTTTCACTTACCTTAATGTGGAGCAGGAGTGCTCCTCCTAGCCGTACAGCAATGCCGTAGCCCTCTGCCTGCCCACGCTCGCCGTCTCCCATTCACCTCAGTTTTGGGAAGGCTCCAACCAGCGAGCTACATCGGGAGACCCAAATGCGTCTGCTATGGAGATGAGGTTTAAGTCCCAATTTCAAGCAAGTCTCGGGCCTTCATATTCAGGCGTGCGTTCTAGATATGTCGCCGATTTCGAGCCTGTTCCAGGCGGCAACCGAATTTCTCACTCTATGTGGTTAACTCTTAATGCCCAACTGGCGGCTAGGTATGGAAAATAGATACGATAGCAAAATACTGCAGATGCTGGAAATCCGAAATAACAACAGAAAACGCTGGCCCCACCTCCTTCCACCTTGTATCCAGCTCAGGTGGGATGATGGACATGATAGAGAGGTGAGCCCTGAATCACACAGTTCAAAAAATATATATAGTTGGCCCAATACTTTCCTATCCAGCTGGTCCTGATTCTCTCCATCTTAGGATGATGGATATGTTAATTTTGTCATGTCTGTTACTATAGCACTAAGCCTCAGAAGGAGGTCAGGCTGCCAGTGACGAAAGGTCTTCGACCTGAAACGTTAACTCTGTTTCTCTCTCCACGGATGCTGCCTGGCCTGCTGAGTTTTTCCAGCGTTTTCTGTTGTTATTTATGGAAAATAGATGCTGCCTTGCCAATGTTGCTCATATCCTATTAACAAATAAGATAAACAAACTAATATATTTATATTAACCAGGCAGGGGAGAACAGAGTGTAAGTAAATCGGAAAAATGTCTAATTAATTTCCAATTTCTTCCCTCACTTATCAAGACAAATTAACTGGTTATTTATCTCCTTGCTGATTGTGGTTTTTCACTGATGCAGAATGCAAATACTGAATAATACGTCATTGGATTCCAAACGCACTACATTGTGTGAAGGTTTCTGAGATGTTCCGGCAAACATGATATAAATGCAAGCATTAATATTAACAAATTCAGAACTGGATGCTCCAGTTGATTGTTATTGAACAAAACCCCCCATGATTCTTCAGAAAATAAAATGATGAGCTCCCAGGTACAGTCTGTTCAAGCATTATTCTAGCTATTTCTTCCTCCTTCACTCTCCAGTTCTCACTCTCCCAGATATTTTCACACATCTGCAGTCACCCGTGAGTGTTTTTTTCTTGTATTTTTTTAAACAAAACCATCTGATTTTTCACTGATCTCTGGTTTATGTTGGAGTCTTGTTAAGCAATTACATAGAAAATTGTTAAGCAAATCAGTCTGTATAATTGATACATACTGCAGTGTATTGTAATATGTTACTTTATCCAATACTGCTGTAAAAAGGAACATGTATTTGATTATATGGGATACATAGGGTACATTTTGTAGATGATGGGTATATGGAATATAATTTATAATCATCCATGTAACACTGTTCACATGACCTCAGTAAACTCTTTGATACAGTTCCAATGTACCACACTAGCACTACGCTCCAACGCCTGTTTGCTATTATTTGGGTTCATAATCTTCTGCAATGTTATTGCATTACTGCATAATACACAATACAAATCATTTTTTGTATATTGTTGTACCTTTGTTTTCATTCTTAATCCATAAAGTTTGAAAGCAAAGTAAAATTGACCTGGGTCTATGTGAAGTTGTCTAAAGTTGTCTATAATAACAGTGAAAGAGACACCACAATTAGACATTTAAAAAATGTTGTTTTGTGTTTAAGTACAATTTTAGGGATCCATTTTTCCCAACTTATGTGCAAGCGTAATTCTGTTAATAGCATTAGGCTGAAAACTGCATCTTGCCCCATCCCCCATGCACAGTGCATCTTCAATTGAATATTTAAGTGAGCCTGGTGCATCCATCACCGACCATTTCAGTACCTGGATTCTGTGCAAAACTAAGAACTGCCCGTAGCTTCTGCTTTTAATGCCATTTATTTGATTTAAAATGTGTATGTTTGAGAGCCTAGTGTTTACCTCCTCTCTGATTGCTGCACTCCTGTCCTGCCAGAGAAGGGAAATCTCTGAGGAAGAGAGGGAGGAGTTCATTCCTCTCTGGTTACTGGACCCCAGAGCTGACAGGAAAGGGAGGTTTTGCTTTTCATTATAAAATTCTGAATCTCAAAATAAGCCTTAACCTGTGCATTTTGGAAGGAGGAAAATTTACTGCTCAATGTATGGATTATGAATATCCACCAGATTCCAGACCAACATTCCTCCCTTGTACATATTCACAAGCGTTATCTTTAATATGCTGGGAGGAGGGTGTAAATGTGTATGCAGACCAATTTGACCAGATATGCATATTGTATGTAAAATGAAAATTGTGGCATTAATATTCAAAGTAGCAAGTAATTCACAATTGCTTTCTGTAAAAAAAAATCAGTTTTGTAAGAATAATGTCTACTCAAGATGATTTTGAGTTTGCTCTGCACCCATTTTTCTTCCTCACTTTGCACTGTTTGATCCTGCTTTATCCTTGACAAGTGTTCTGATCTGTTCCTGTTAACAGCAGTGAACAATTTGTCCCCAGGCAGGAAACAGGTAACATCTGTCAGTGGAATTTAAAGCACCTGCTTCCTTGCAAGATTTTTCAAACCAGTTATTCCTAAAGGAACATCGCCAGCAATATGTACAAAGTGAAAGCACTGTGGCATTATATTCGAGTAGCAAAAAAATGATCACTACATTGGCACATACAAAATTAGTACTTTATACTGATACTCTGAGCTGCTTTGAACTTATAAAACTTTTGAACATGACTTATAAAATTGAATAAGCAGATGTTTACCGATGTGGTGATATTTTAATTATATTTAAAACTGTGGCAACAATTTGGACCTTAAAACCATCCTAAACCTAATATGTGCAACATCTGGTTTCATATATTCCAACCCAACTGTAACGTGAAATTCATTACATAGGCTTAGGCAACATAAAAAATGATACTGAACTTTTGGTCATTAAGATTTTACATCCTCTTATCAAGAACACAAAGAATGAGGAGAGACAGACAGACAGATAAATAAATAGAATAGCTGCTATGTTATGAAAATACCAGAAACCTTTTTACCTTGTTAAAATTAGAATTGAAATAACACATGGGCAAATTATAAAGTGACACAGGACTGTATAGAAAAAAATTAAATTGCAGATAAGCCTTTGTACAATGTTCAAAGAGCAACAAATTAGTGTGCAGTCAAGTCGCATTATTGTTCGCTCAAAGTAGGGGGAGCTAGTCATTTTTTTTCTTTAGTTTCTCTCCTTAGCCTTGCTCTATTGCAGGCAGTGAATCATCAACAACCATCCAATACCTTGCCCAACTGGTCATTCTTCAGGTGTAAAGTTGGACAGCAAGGGCTGGGATTTTCCTCTCCAGCAGGAAGACCACAAAAAGTGTGGCAGGGCTGTTCTTCCACCCACCGCTGACTCTGGGGAAGTTTCCAAAATCAGTCTTATTTAAACCTTTTGCAGTGGCTCCTGCTGCGAGCCCTGCCTGTGCTGGGAAGCTCACACTGGGAAGGGGACAGCTAGAAATGGCTTCTGCTGCAGGCTCCAGTCCGCTGCAGCAGCCTAAAGGAGCAGGCAGCCCATACCTTGGAAAGGTTTGGCTGCCTTGCTGAAACTAGCCATAATCTACCAACTGAAAATCTTTATCAATAGTCCTTCCATCAACCCTACAACCTGCTTATGTATTTGAAGCATTGCGCCTCACCCAGCATCATTGTACACCTGCGATGTGCTGGCATTCCTAGTGTCCAGCGTTGCTAGCTCAGCAATGACAGACAATGTTACATCATCACCCCCTTTATTAGAATATAGGTAGGCACAAGAAATGCCGTAAAAATGATACAGATGCAAAAATAGGTAGGATACGACAACAATTCCTTGTCCAATGGGTCCATCCCTACTCACCCATTATAGCCAGAAAACCAGTGGTACAGAAGAGAAAAATCCACATGGACCCAAACACAGTCTGTTCCCAACCAACATTCATCAGGGCTTGCTGGGCAGCAAACATGAGCAGCAACCCTGGCTGATTTTTTTCCTCATTCTTTCTTGAGCTTGGCAGTTCTGAGGTTAATTGCAGTATCCCTATAGCAGGGATGAACTAACTCAGAACAGACCAGTGACTGAACTTAAGACCTTCTTTATTTGTATGGCCCTTTGGCACACCACACAGTGCATTTTCCTTCTGAGCCACCAGGGGAATAAATACTATTCCATTCTCTCAAAAATACAAGAGTGCTCCAGTTCTGAAAGGATCATAATTTCAATCCATACATTTTCCCTTTAGATATACATTTTCTTTCTTGAAGTTTAAATATTATCGTTGTTTACTGCAGCATGTTGTTTTAAAACTAACATTTTACATTTTGGTTTAATACCATTTAACAAATAGTTATATTGGATAGCTGCCAAAATAACATTAAAACTTTTTTTTAAGGAATAGTTTAACAGAACACATCTGGAGAAAACCTGTATGGGGTCAGATGGATTCAAGCAAGAATGGTTGGACTTCATCCAAGCTTCTTACTCCTATCATTTAAGTGAATGGTCTTTGTGATTCATAACAAGACCACATTGAGGTTTCATTATGAATTCTTTTGAGATCAGCAATAACACATCTGCTCCATACTAGCAATCAAACCAAAGCTAAAAGAATATAAATTGCAATACATTAATATACTATCACTCTTTTCTTGTACGAGGTGATAGATAGGATCGTGTTATTATGGTTAAAATTGTAAAAACAGCTACATAAAAAGATCAGATAAGAAAAAATATGTGGCTTGCTTTTTTCAAGTTTCCTTGGGCTTGCTGAATTAATCGCATTTTTCCACTTTACATCCCCCTGAAGTATAAAACAGGTAGGGCATAGGCCAGTGATACTGAGTAGTTTCCTCTTTCATTCCTTGGCAATGTATCTCCTGCCTCCTGTTAACTGTCAGAAGACCTTCCCTATTACACAAATTAAATTAGTCCAATAAAATGATATAAAATTGTTTTCCATCCTAGACAGGCAATTCCCCCCTACCTTCATTCAGTGGATTGGGAATTGTGGCCTCCTCTGAAGTTTAACTTTTGGCCATAGTTATTCATTATCATCTAGAGTGGACATGGAAAGTCGAGTTCGTGGATAGAAAACAGTAAATATCTAAAGGGCTTGAAGAGCATTGATGTTCCCGTTGACAATCTGGTTATAATTTTTAAGTTGCTTGGGCCACTGATAGAATAGGTTTGCCCTTTTTTTTTATTCGTTCATGGGATGTGGGCATCGCTGGCAAGGCCAGCATTTATTGCCCATCCCTAGGTGACCTTGAGAAGGTGGTGGTGAGCCGCCTTCTTGAACCGCTGCAGTCCGTGTGGTGAAGGAACTCCCACAGTGCTGTTAGAGAGGGAGTTCCAGGATTTTGACCCCGTAACGATGAAGGAACAGCGATATACTTCCAAGTCAGGATGGTGTGTGACTTGGAGGGGAGCTTGCAGGTGGTGGTGTTCCCATGTGCCTGCTGCCCTTGTCCTTCTAGGTGGAAGAGGTCGCGGGTTTGGGAGGTGCTGTCGAAGAAGCCTTGGTGAGTTGCTGCAGTGCACCTTGTAGATGATACACACTGCAGCCACGGTACGCTGGTGGTGGAGGGAGTGAATGTTTTTTAAGGTGGTGGATGGGGTGCCAGTCAAGCAGGCTGCTTTGTCCTGAATAGCTTCGAGCTTCTTGAGTGTTGTTGGAGCTGCACTCATCCAGGCAAGTGGAGAGTATTCCATCACACTCCTGACTTGTGCCTTATTGATGGTGGAAAGGCTTTGGGGAGTCAGGAGGTGAGACACTCACCACAGAATACACAGCCTCTGACCTGCTCTTATTGCCACAGTATTTATGTGGCTAGTCCAGTTAAGTTTCTGGTCAATGGTGACCCCCAGGATATTGATGGTGGGGGATTTGGCGATGGTAATGCCTTTGAATGTAAAGAGGCAGTGGTTAGACGCTCGCTTTTTGGAGATAATCATTGCCTGGCACTTGTGTGGCGTGAATGTTAACTGCCACTTATCAGCACAAGCCTGAATGTCATCCAGGTCTTGCTGCATGTGAGCATGGACTGCTTCATTGTCTGAGGAGTTGCGAATGGCACTGAACACTGTGCAGTCATCAGCGTACATCCCCATTTCTGACCTTATGATGGAGGGAAGGTCATTGATGAAGCAGCTGAAGATGGTTGGGCCTAGGACACTGCCCTGAGGAACTCCTACAGCGATGTCCTGGGGCTGTGATGCTTGACCTCCAACCACCACAACCATCTTCCTTTGTGCTAGGTATGACTCCAGCCAGTGAAGAGTTTTCCCCCCGATTTCCATTGACGCCACACTTGGTCAAATGCTGCCTTGAAGTCAAGGGCAGTCACTCTCACCTCACCTCTGGAATTCAGCTCTTTTGTCCATGTTTGGACCAAGGCTGTAATGAGGTCTGGAGCCAAGTGGTCCTGGCAGAACCCAAACTGGGCATCAGTGAGCAGGTTATTGGTGAGTAGCTTGATAGCACTGTCGAGGACACCTTCCATCACTTTGCTGATGATTGAGAGTAGACTGATAGGGCGATAATTGGCCGGATTGGATTTGTCCTGCTTTTTGTGGACAGGACATACCTGGGCAGTTTTCCAAATTATTGGGTAGATGCCAGTGTTGTAGCTGTACTGGAACAGCTTGACTAGAGGTGTGGCTAGTTCTGGAGCACAAGTCTTCAGCACGACAGCCGGGATGTTGTCGGCGCCCAAAGCCTTTGCTGTATCCAGTGCGCGCAGCCGTTTCTTGATATTACGTGGAGTGAATTGAATTGGCTGAAGACTGGCTTCTGTGGTGGTGGGGACCTCGGGAGGAGGCCGATATGGATCATCCACTCGGCACTCCTGGCTGAAGATGGTTGCAAACTCTTCAGCTTTGTCTTTTGCACTCACGTGCTGGGCTCCACCATCATTGAGGATGGGGATGTTCATGGAGCCTCCTCCTCCCGTTAGTTGTTTAATAGTCCACCACCATTCACAACTGGATGTGGACTGCAGAGCTTTGATCTGATCCGTTGATTGTGGGATCGCTTAGCTCTGTCTATAGCATGCTGCTTCTGATTTTTAGCATGCATGTAGTCCTGTGTTGCAGCTTCCCCAGGTTGGCACAGCATTTTTAGGTATGCCTGGTGCTGCTCCTGTACACTCCTCTTTGAACTAGGGTTGGTTCCCTGGCTTGATGGTAATGATAGAGTGAGGGATATGCCGGGCCATGAGGTTACAGATTGTGGTGGAATACAATTCTGCTGCTGCTGATGGCCCACAGCATCTCATGGATGCCCAGTTTTGAGCTGCTAGATCTGTTCTGAATCTATCCCATTTAGTACGGTGGTAGTGCCACACAACACGATGGATGGTGTCCTCAGTATGAAGATGGGATTTCGTCTCCACAATTGGTGTACGGTGGTCACTGCTACCAATGCTGTCATGGACAGATGCATCTGTGACAAGTAGATTGGTGAGGACGAGATCAAGTAGGTTTTTCCCTCGTGTTGGTTCTCTCACCACCTGCTGCAGGCCCAGACTGGCAGCTATGTCCTTCAGGACTCGGTCAGTAGTGGTGCTACCGAGCCACTCTTGATGGACATTGAAGTCCCCCACCCAGAGTACATTCTGTGCCCTTGCTACTCTCAGTGCTTCTTCCAAGTGGTGTTCAACATGGAGGAGTACTGATTCATCAGCTGAGGGAGGGCAGTAGGTGGCAACCTTGCCCATGCTTGACGTAAAGCCATGAGACTTCATGGGGTCCAGGGTCAATGACTTCCCCAGACTCCCAGGGCCACTCCTTCCCGACTGTATTGCCACCCCTGATGGTGATGGAGGAGTTTGGGACATTTGCTGAAAGGTATGATTCTGTGAGTATGACTATGTCAGGCTGTTGCTTGACTAGTCTGTGGGACAGCTCTCCCAATTGGCACAAGTCCCCAGATGTTTGTGAGGAGGACTTTGCAGGGTCGACTGGACGTGTCCATAGCCAGTGCCGAGGGGTCCATCCGGTTTTATTCTTATTGTTTTTCGTAGCAGTTTTTTTACAACTGAGTGGCTTGCTAGGCCATTTCAGAGCGCAGTTAAGAGGCAATCATATTGCTGTGGGTCTGGAGTCACATATAGGCCAGATCAGGTAAGAACAGTAGATTCCCTTCTCTCAAGGGCCAGATGGGTTTTTAACGACAATCCGATAGTTTCGATTCCAGATTTATTTAATTAACTGAATTTAAATTCCCCAGCTGCCATGGTGGGATTTGAACTCACGTCTCCAGATCATTAGTCCAGGCCTCAGGATTACTAGGCCAGTAACATAACCACTATGCTACCATTCCCTTTGGGGAAACTCAAGCTTGATGAAGAAAGATAGATTCAAATGAGAACATAAGAACATAAGAAATAGAAGCAGGAGTAGGCCACATGGCCCCTCGAGCCTGCTTCACCATTCAATTAGATCATGGCTGTTCTTCGACCTCACCTCCATTTTCCCGCCTGATCCCCATATCCCTTGATTCCCTTAGAGTTCAAAAATCTATTGATCTCAGGCTTGAATTTATTTAACGACTGAGCCTCCATTCCAAAGATTCACACCCCTCTGAGTGAAGAAATATCTCCTCATCTCAGTCCTGTATGGCTGACCCCCTAATCCTGAGACTATGCCCCTCTAGTTCTAGACTCTCCAGCCACGGGAAACAACCTCTCAGCATCTACCCTGTCAAGCCTCTCAGAACCTTATATGTTTCAATGAGACCAGCTCTCATTCTTCTAAACTCCAGAGAGTATAGGTCCATTCTACTTGATTGAAAGCATACCAAGATAAGTTGTGAATATTATTTGTGGGCATAATATAAATTACACAATTGCTCTTGAAAGAAGTATATTAGCCAGACTAAAATACTGCAGGAGTACGAAAGACCAAAACCACAAATTATATAATTTCACCTCAAGGCAGAAACTGATAAATATGACTGAAATTCAAATCAATCAAACAAAGACAATTTATAAAGCGAGAGTACAAAGTACAGAATGAGCTTTGTTCCCGAGATAACAAAAATATTAAAGCCAATGGGGCAGATATTCTTGTTTCTGAGCTAAGGGCTCTTGGATCACCCAGGCACAGCGAATACAGGAAAATCAGGCAGGAGGAGCTCACACCCCGAACTGAGTCTGTCCAAATTGTTCCTCAATAATTTAAATGGACGGAAGATCAGGCATACTCCCTTACAGGCCCGAGCTGCTTTCTGCCCTATTGTCCTGTATCCATTGCACCCAGGCAATCCAAAAGCAGGATACAAAAATCTGTCCCCAGGAATGCCTTGTGGATGACAAACCTTTCAGACTGGAGGTATTAGTGCATATCTGCAGAAAATGTTCTCTCACCGATTTATTTACAAAGGTGCTCTTTTTATTAAGAAAATCTGTAATAATTACCTATATATGTATGGAAATGTGATGTTAATTTATTGAATTTCCCATGTATTATGTAGGTTATGGTAAATTACATGCATGTCTGTTCATAAACATTGCTGCATTTAACTTCAACCTGAATGTTACAGCTGCAATTTTGTATTAAATTGAAATTGAATACAGTAGATTAACCTTCTGGGTCTCTCAAAGCTAAGATTGTCCTATTTATTTTCAAGCTGTTTTACGGTGTGCATAGGTTGAGAGTGCTAGAGATCAATTCATCTCTGATCTTTAACAGCCAGCAGCAAGAGGAAATCTTCATTCTTTTCTCCGAGTTGGATTTAACTTGGTTATCATCTTGAAATTACTATCTCTAACAAGTGAGAGTCTAACCATCGCCCCTTGACATTCAACGGCATTACCAGCGCCGAATCCCCCACCATCAACATCCTGGGGGTCACCATTGACCAGAAACTTAACTGGACCAGCCACATAAATACTGTGGCAACAAGAGCAGGTCAGAGGCTGGGTATTCTGCAGCGAGTGTCTCACCTCCTGACTCCCCAAAGCCTTTCCACCATCAATAAGGCACAAGTCAGGAGTGTGATGGAATACTCTCCACTTGCCTGGATGAGTGCAGCTCCAACAACACTCAAGAAGCTCGACACCATCCAGGAAAAAGCAGCCCACTTGATTGGCACCCCATCCACCACCTTAAAAAACATTCACTCCCTTCACCACCGGCGTACCGTGGCTGCAGTGTGTACCATCTACAAGATGCATTGTAGCAACTCACCAAGGCTTCTTTGACAGCACCTCCCAAACCTGCGACCTCTTCCATCTAGAAGGACAAGGGCAGCAGGCGCATGGGAACACCACCACCTCCAAGTTCCCCTCCAAGTCACACACCATCCTGACTTGGAAGTATATCGCTGTTCCTTCATCGTCGCTGGGTCAAAATCCTGGAACTCCCTACCTAACAGCACTGTGGGAGTACATTCAAGAAGGCAGCTCACCACCACCTTCTCACGGGAAATTAGGGATGGGCAATAAATGCTGGCCTTGCCAGCGACGCCCACATCCCATGAACAAATAAAAATAAATGGCAGTGTAGGACAGGCTCAGATGGTACGGGGCAGCTGAATTAACTTGCACAGTTGAAGTTGAAGTTCTTACTGACAATTTCACTGCTTAAACAGAAAAATATCCAAAACATCACAACCAGAAATAAAGCAAAGAACACTAAAGTTAGTGATAACTGAATTTTAATAAAGAGTGAAAGTGACGCTCATTGATTAAGGGCCAAGAAGCAAATCTTATCCAAGCCAGTCTAACGAGAGTTACAATGTTAAGAACTGTGCCCAAATGATAAGGGTGAAGTATTTTCACTGGATCCATTCCTCATGGGACTAAATCCTAAAAAAATACTAAATCTGAATACGTGAGCACACATTTTATTTCCAGACCTGTTCAACATTAAAATATTTTCTCCCCTAATAGAAAATAGCATTTTTCCATGGATATAAATTGAAACAATTTGTTCTCACTACATCAGATTTTGCACTTGCATCAAGCACATCCCAATTTCACCTTGAATGTTGAGCTAGGAGTTACACAGCTTTCCCACATCACAGGCATAATATCAAGTTTTTAAAAATTTGTTTGTGGGATGTGGGCGTTGCTGGCAAGGCCAGCATTTATTGCCCATCCCTAATTGCCCTTGAGAAGATGGTGGTGAGCCGCCTTCTTGAACCGCTGCAGTCCGTGTGGTGAAGGTACTCCCACAGTGCTGTTAGGGAGGGAGTTCCAAATTTTGATCCAGCGACGATGGAGGATCGGCGATATACTTCTAAGTCAGGATGGTGTGTGACTTGGAGGAGAACTTGGAGGTGGTGGTGGTCCCATGCGCCTGCTGCCCTTGTCCTTCTAGGTGGAAGAGGTCGCGGGTTTGGGAAGTGCTGCCGAAGAAGCTTTGGCGAGTTGCTGCAGTTGATCTTGTAGATGGTACACACTGTAACCATGGTACGCCGGTGGTGGAGGGAGTGAATGTTTAAGGTGGTGGATGGGGTGCCAATCAAGTGGGCTGCTTTGTCCTGGATGGTGTCGAGCTTCTTGAGTGTTGTTGGAGCTGCACTCATCCAGGCAAGTGGAGAGTATTCCATCACACGCCTTACTTGTGCCTTGTAGATGGTGGAAAGGCTTTGGGGAGTCAGGAGGTGAGACACTCACCGCACAATACCTAGCCTCTGACCTGCTCTTGTTGCCACAGTATTTATGTGACTGGTCCAGTTAAGTTTCTGGTCAATGGTAACCCCCAGGATGTTGATGGTGGGGGATTTGGCGATGGTAATGCCGTTGAATGTCAAGGGGCGGTGGTTAGACTCTCACTTGTTGGAGACAGTCATTGCCTGGCACCTCTGTGGCGCGGATGTTACCTGCCACTTATCAGCCCAAGCCTGAATGTCATCCAGGTCTTGTTGCATGTGGGCATGGACTGATTCATTATCTGAGGCATTGTGAATGGTACTGAACACTGTGCAGTCATCAGTGAACATCCCCATTTTTGAACTTATGTTGGAGAGAAGGTCATTGATGAAGCAGCTGAAGATTGTTGGGCCTAGGACACTGCCCTGAGGAACTCCTGCAGTGATGTCCTGGGGCTGTGATGATTCAATTTCAACCAACACAACCATCTTCCTTTGTGCTAGGTATGACTCCAGCCAGTGGAGGGTTTTCCCCCCGATTCCCATTGACTTCAGTTTTACTAGGGCTCCTTGATGCCACACGGTCAAATGCTGCCTTGATGTCAAGGGCAGTCACTCTCACCTCACCTCTGGAATACTGCTCCTTTGTCCATGTTTGGACCAAGCCTGTAATGAGGTCAGGAGCCGAGTGGTCTTGGCGGAACCCAAACTGGGCATCAGTGAGCAGGTTATTGGTGAGTAAGTGCCGCTTGATAGCACTGTTGATGACACCTTCCATCACTTTGCTGATGATTGAGAGTAGACTGATGGGGCGGTAGTTGGCCGGATTGGATTTGTCCTGCTTTTTGTGGACACGACATACCGGGGCAGTTTTCCACATTGTCGGATAGATGACAGTGTTGTAGCTGTACTAGAACAGCTTGGCTAGAGGCGCGGCTAGTTTTGTAGCAGAAGTCTTGAGCACGATAGCAGATATTAGTCTTTAGACCACCTTTGTCAATTAGATTCTTTAATTAAAAATATTACTTAAAAAATATTTGTATTTCGATGCTTCTTCCATTCAGCCATGGTACACATGAAGCAGAACTATTGCAATGGCGGTCAAGGGATCCCGTTGCAGTCTGCTTACTTATCATTGTTGACAACATTCAGTGTTTTTACCGAATCATCACAAACTGGTTATATTCTCTCCCACATCAATACTACTATCTGTGGATAATGGAGACTAAGATAAAGACACCCTAAAGGCATCCCACGGTTGGTCTTTGGAAAAAAAACTGAACACACTCTTAGCAATTCTACAGGTGGTAATGTTCCTTTGCTCTACGTCACTCCAGTACAGGTTTCAGTCCGTGTGGCATAAAATGGAGTGAAATACAGGTGTTAAAAAGTCAAACCATTGGTAGTCCATTTGATAAGCAATTTCCTTTGATATTATTTATCTGCATTTAGTTTCTCATTCAAATTTATATTTTTATTTACGGAATTCCTTCAATTGAAAATGGTTCCATGGTTTACGTGGCTCAAATAACTATTCTGTCACTCAGAGTGGGTTGGTGCCTTGATACATTGAGCCACATAGGTTCCTGATCTCAAACATGTTGAAGGAGAGTCAATCTCAGCCATAGAAACATAGAAACATAGAATCTAGGAGCAGGAGTAGGCCATTCGGCCCGTCGAGCCTGCTCCACCATTCAATACGATCATGGCTGATCATCCAAATCCAGTACCCTGTCCCCTGCTTTAATCCCCACAGTACACATATCCCACCCTACCCCCGTAACCCCACGTATTTAATTCCCCCTAACATATCCCATCCTATCCCCATAACCCCACATATTTAATCCCCCCCTAACACTAAGGGTCAATTTATCATAGCCAAATCAACCTAACCCGCACATTTTTGGACTGTGGGAGGAAACCGGAGCACCCGGAGGAAACCCACGCCCATGTCTATCTACTTCCTGTGACTGGCTACAGTTATATTGCCTGCCCATCCTGGATCGTGGAAAAGTATCCCCATGGGAAGCGGCAAAAAGTCAGAGAGAAAAATAGATTCAAAACTGGGACAGGAAAAGATGAGTAAGTTCTGTATCTATGTGTTTCTCCAATTATTCTTTTGGGACCAGATGGACCAACTGCTTTTTTTCAGATCTTGTACGTTCCTATATATTAGATTAGGAAAAATTTTGGGTGTCAGCCAATGTTCCCTGTAATTTTTTGGGGGTGCGCAGCCTTTAAGGGGTTGCACGGCCCATTCGCAGGTTTGCGCTAACATTGCAAATGCCGGTCCCGGGCTGCACGGCCATTTATAGGGAACGTTGATGCTTAACTCAGTGGTAGCACTCTCGCCTCTGAGTCAGAGGTCGTGGGTCCAAGCCCCACTTCAGAGACTTGACCACATAATTCAGTGCAGTACTGAGGGAGTTCTGCACTGGCGGAGATGCCATCTTTTGGATGAGACATTAAACCGAGGCCTCGTCTGTCCTCTCAGGTGGATGTAAAAGACCCCTTGGCAGTATTTGAAAAAGGAGCAGGGGAGTTCTTCTGGTGTCCTGGACAATATTTATCCCTCAACTAATATAACTAAAACAGATTGGGGGAAAAATTGAGTCGCGCCCCCTTTGGGGCGCTAACTTCGCCAGGGCGCTACTTTAGCGCCCTGAAAAAATTAGCACCCCCACGGCTGAAATTCATCGGTAGTGCCCCAAGAGGGAAGCGGGGTGCTACTAGAAGCGCCCCGCCTCCCTCTTGGGGCGCTGTGAGGGAATATCGCGGCGCTGCGGCACGTCGCGCCATGGTACTGCAGGCCTTCCTCCCCTTCTTAAAGGGGAGGGGCCTTGCGCAGCGCGACCCGGGGCCCAGCTGGGCCACCAGAGATCGGAGTGAAGTGCCGGGCTCATGGAGCACAGCCGGCACTCCGCGGTGGGGCTGCAGAGGAGGCTGGGGACGGCAACGGGGGCAGATGCTGGCAGGCAGCCAGCAACAAAAATGGCCGCCCGGCAACTCGCCTTTAATTAGCGCCGCCCCAGCTGTAGGTAGGCCCGCTTGACCCTGTCAGACATAGCGTCCGGCGGTAAGTCAGGGGACGCTACCAAAGATCACGGCCGGGGCGCGAGCGGGGCGCTGCGCACGCCGATGACATCATCGCCGGCGGTGTAGGGCCGCGAGGCGCTAATGTTTACCGCCGCCACTAACCCCCCCCCGCTGAATTTCATGGGAGGTGTTGGCGGCGCTGCGCCCGGGCGCTAGTTGCTTTGCGCCCCGTTAGCGCCCTAAGTGGGCTCTAACAGAAGGCGCAAAGCAACCGAATTTCCCCCCCATTATCTAGTCATTATCTCATTGTTGGTGGGAGCTTGCTGTGCGCAATTTGGCTGCTGCGTTTCCTACATTACAACAGTGACTATACTTTAGAAGTACTTCATTGGCTGTAAAGCACTTTGAGACATCCTGAGGGAGTTATATAAATGCAAGTTCATTCCTTTTCTTTCTTTCTATATTCTTAAAAATACTATTGATTATTGGCAATAGAAAATTACAAATGTATATGATTAAAAAAAGCAGGCATATCAAAATGAAATTCCAAAGAATATCCCCCCAATCAAAGGGTTGATACAGTTCATCATTTTTTAAGTTTAGAAAACAGTTTACCAGAAATAAAAATTACTGCGATTCAATAAAGCTTAACATAAACTGTTAGGACATTTCCAAAGACACATTGCTTCCTAAAGAATTTCTTTGCCCTCAAAGGATCTGTCTGATTCATAGCAGCGAGAGTGAAATGCAGCAGTGGTAAATGCATGCACATACAAATGTTAGCTAACAGGTTGAGGAGGCTATTAACCTTCACAAGACGATCACTGTTAGCAAAGATTAATGCTTCAGTTTGTACTTACTTTTTCAAACTGAGCATCAGTGAACAAACCACATTTTTATCACTTACAAACATGAAGACCGAAACATCAACAGGTCAGCAACATATCAGTGGGGGGATGGGTGGGGAGAGCTCTCTTCAGGGTAGAGTTCCAGCGAGTGGGGACATCTACCCACCCTTCCATATCTGCCTGGTCTGACCCATTTTCTTGGGTCAGGGCTCATTACATATATATGTCAGGCTCCCGACAGGATTCCTATTGTCAAGTGGGAGCCCATCAATGCATTAGTGGAGAATCCCAGTGCTGCAACAGGGATACTGCTGCAGCACCAGAAGATTGAAGTGAAGGCTCCCATTGAAAGCCTTGGCCAAGACAGAGGCCTTCAGCAGCTAAGTCTCTGGGGCTGACCAGAGAGAGAGAGAAGGCTGCTACAAGGCCCTCTACCTCTACTGGGGCAACTCTGGGCCTTTACCGCCGCTTCCTGGAGCCTACCACCACCTTCCGCATGTTAGCCCCGGGAAGCGTTGGTAAGTGGAGTGGAAGGGAGGAAAATTCACCGGGAGTCCAAGCCCTGACCCCGCAGTCCCAGCCAGGGCGGTAGGAATGAAATCCTGGTCGGGATGGTGGGGATCCCATATGGTGTTAGGCCTCACCACCCGTATTTTACAACATTCACTGCCGCAATTTCGCCCGATTTTGGACGGGATCACAGAGGAAAATCCCTCTGTAAGGCTGGGATTTTGCTCACCTCGGTGGGTCCGGTGCGGGTGATGTCGGTGGCAGGTGGCGGGTGGTGGGTCGCGGCCTCACTGCTGGCTCCATCCTGCTGCCTAAAATGAATTTACGTTGATGGGGCTTGTTAAGCCCATGCAGCGCATTTCCTGGACCAATTAGAGGAAGCGGGTCTGGTGACATCATTCATGGCGTGTCATCAGCCGGTTTCCTTAAAGGGACCATGGCCACCTTACTTTTGACGTTTGTGCTGTCAGTGTTCTACAGCATTAAAGTGCTGCAAACACTGACGATCACTGCACAGAGAGGTGCACAGCTGCAACCAGGTTCTCCCATGACTCCCTCCATATGCTTATGGAGGGAGTCAGAGCATGCAGGGAGGTCCTCTTCCCTTCCGATGGGCGGAAGCCACCTCCCCAGGAGACCAACACAGCCGGGTTGCACATTGCACAGGAGGGCACAAGCAGGGAAGTGGTCAGGAGGGCCTGGGTGCAGTGGCGTAAACATTTCAATTATCTCATTAGATCATGAAACGTTAGTACAAAGCCACACTCAACTTCATCCTGCTGTGCCTCTCATCACAGCCCCATCACTCTGCCTTCCCTACCCTACTCCTGCACATCCTTACTCACACCAACTTACCTTGCACCTCCACCCATCCCTCTCTATCTACATTATCACATCCCCATCTCACTAGCCACCCCTCCCACTCACCCTCATCCTAGTCCAATCATACCAACTAACAAGGGTTGCTACTTGGGTGTTTTATCCAATGTTCATGTAAAGTTTGTATTAATGTGCTGTCAACCATTGAAATCTTTATTTTCAACACTTTCCGATCTTGGACAGATTTGTGTGCACCTTTAGAAGTGGCTTAGTGGGTTGCAGTGAATGGTGAAACATAACAGTATCCCCCGCAATGGTGATGAGTGTGAAAGGAATGGCTTGGTCATTGTAGGGATGCTTTATGGTGTTAGTGTGGGGTGGTGCCAACCTGGCGCATCATGTGGCAGCCAGGGTGTACAGCGTAAAGTTAAGTAAATCTGGCCATGATGAGGCCATCCCTGGCCTCCCAGGCAGCAATGTGCTCGGGTGCTGATGCCCTCTGTCCTGTCAAGTGATTGCGGAGAAGGTTGGTGTTGTTGTTAGTGCTGCTGGTGTGCCTGGTGCTGCTAGTGTTGGAGCTCATCGTGGTGGGATTCTGAGGACCAAGGTGAGACAGTATAAATGGCACCCATGCTGATGGATTAGATGGCAGGTGAACTACAGATGACAGAAGCATTCTGTCAATGGTGAGAGAGGTAATGAGGTGAGGCTGGATGGAGACTTGTGGAAAGACTTGCAGCATGGTGAATCTGTTGTGGAAATGCAGTGAGGAACAGTTTGTGGCTGAGGAAGGTGATCTCTGTCAGGTGGGAGCTTTTACTGTACATTTGAAGCTGTCAAGGAATCAACTGGAGCAATGGCCACTGAACTCATGCCTCAGGTTGGCAGACGTGGTCACCAACAGCGTGGTTCCTGTGGCCATGAAGTTAAAGTTAAAAAGTAAGGTAAAAAAAGCCTGTTAAGGGTCTGGTAGGTACATTATAATTAGTTTAATTGGGTCGTCCACCGCTGCTGGTCGGATCTGCTCAGCGCTGACAGACCCGACATTGGGAAAAGTGTGTTGCGGCGGGTTGACAGCGGGCTCCCGACTCGCTGTCAAATAAACTCACCTTCCCACCCGACCCGCCACCAATCCCACCCGCTGACCCCCCGGAAAATAAATGTCTGTGATCTGACCGTCCCTGATAGCTCTGTTGGCAAATGCCGTGTATAACTGAGCCATACAAACTCTAAATTCCCAGGTTTGGATTCTACAGAGTTGGCCGGTCTCAGACAAGTGTGCGCTATGGGAGCCACTGTAGGGCTCAGCATTCCTTGAGCTGGGGGTGGGGGGAATTCAACCACGATTCATGTTCACTGTCTAGTGACCTTTGCTGGAAAGTGTGGATGTGTAGACTTTGGGTGAAGATAAAATTGGGATGGCTGATGCTTCCCCTCCACCCGCCCCCACCCCCACACTTGACCAGCGTTTCAATGCTCGCTGTCTAAGTTCACACATGAGGAATGGTCATTTGGGTAAGATACTGAAGGGCAACGAGTGCCTGTAGAGTTATGGTCCAACATCTTCAGGAAAGGAGGAGAACATTGGAGGAGGAGGATTTTTTTTTAAATGACCAATATCTCACAGTGAAAATAATCATTCAAAGAATAAAGACTGATAATTTTCAGAATATAAAGGCAGCATATTACCAGATGTGGTAGAACATGAAGAATGAATCTTGAGGGATCAATTTTGAACTGAGCAAATGTTTTCTATCCATAATATTTATGGAGTTTCGAAGATGATCCATAGGAAATTCACAGAGCCATTTGATAGTGCTTTTATTTTAGTTCTCTCCCTCAAAAAAAATGCTTCCTGTATATATTCCCATACATATGCTTCTTAGTAAAATTGTAATAAGTTTGAAATATTTCACTGTAATGTTCCCTGGAGTGATGATTTCATAGCTGATGATTATACATTACCTCATTGCCGCTCTGAACTATAACAGTAAAGGCTTTAAAACTAAAAGAAAGCAACAGACTAATAACAATGATAGATTAAACCCACGGGTGCCTAGTATTCCTGCTACACCCCCCACTGATAGCAGTGCTGAGTGACAGCTACATGACAACTGAACTATCATCAGCTCTAATGTGTAGCAGTTGGATGCATTCCAGAAAGGAGGTAAATTATCAAGATTTATATTTCAAGAAATAGATTTTCTTGGCCACAAGCAGCTGCTCTATTAAAATATGAAAACAAAACTCTAACGTGTCAGTTATTATTAACAGCAATTATTTTTGCTTATTTATGGGTGATGGGGAAAATTCGTTGTTTAAAGAATGTTCTATTGTAAAGTTCTATTAAGAATATGACAGAACTAAATTTTGACTAGAGGCTCAACAAAAGATTTCAAAGCACAGGAAATTCTTGTCTCCATCCTTTTTTTGTGTGTGAATGCTTGTCCTGCATGAAATTTGTAGATTTCTGCTGTTCATCAGGAACTTAGAGTAGTTTTCAATATCTTGCGGCATTCCATTCGGCCAATTTAGAACTATTCATTTGCTTTACCATCGGGGTACAGCCTTCAGTCATCTTGCTCCATACTACAGAACTCTCTTCCTGACCACATCTACCTTGTTGCATTCTCCCCACTTGCAAAAGCCTCCTAAAATGTACTCCTTTAAACACGTCTTTAGCCACCTCCTGTAATTTCCCTCCTATTCCTACTTTGGTAGGACCCTCAATTATGATGTGACTTGGTACATTTTGCTATGTTAAAGGCACTATATCAATGTAAGTTGTTGCGCTACTTAAATGGTGTATGTGGCACAGTGGTAGGACAAAGGCATAGCTTTCATGCTGAAAACATGGCACTAATTTGGGGTGAGGGGAAGTGGTGATGCCTTTGGACAAAGAGATTTTGTGGAAGTTAAAAACATGAGGAGTATCATTCCAATGCTCCCCCAATACACAAACAGCAAAGAATTAAAGTCAAAGGGGTAAAAATTCAGTTGGTTGCGCCTCCCGTTAGCGCCTTAAGAGGGCGCTAATGGGGCGCAAAGCCGCTAACGCCCGGGCGCAGCGATGTTTGCGCCGCTCGAGAACTTAACTTGAGATTGTGCGGCGGCGCTAAAACTTACCGCTGCGACCACCTGCGCGCGCAGATTGTGACGTCATTCCATGGTGCAACGCCCTTGTGGCGCCCCGGAGCAGAAATTGAGTGGCGCCCCCTGCCTTACCGCCTGGCGCATCCAACGACCAGAAGACTGGAACGCTATCAATCGCTGTGGGGCTGGGGGGGGGGCGCTATTTAAAGGGGGCCTCTTCCTGTCTTTTATTGTTGGTGGCATTTTTGAACTACGCATTCTGAGAGAGAGAGGGAGAGACTTCTGGAGAGATTCAATGTTGTGTGAAGGAGTTTTGGGTACTGAGCAGCACTTTGCAGGTTCATTTTGATTTGCCATTCCTTGTATCGATTTAGCAGAGACTGTGGGAGCTGCACTCTGAGCTCTTTGCCTGGTACTCTCCATTGTTCTTTCCAGCACATTTGATGTGCAAGTCTCTCCAGGCCGAGATTCAAGGCTGCAATGAACAGGATGTGGATGGAAAGCAAGATTAACCATCCCCTTTAAGTACTGGCCCGTGCCATTGTGTGTGTGTTCCATTGCTGACTGACATTACATGAGCTTCGCCAGCGCTCTGAGTTAGCGCCTCACTCCTTTGCCTTTGCGCCTTAAGACAGGTGTGCAGCGCCTGCTTTAGCGCTCCACTCACCTCCCGGGGCGGTAAAAGTGAAGTTTCCAGTCAGGGCCGATAATTAGAGCCAGGCGCTAATATTTGCGTCCAGACGATATTTGCGCCCCAAATGGGGCGCGACCTAATTTCTACCCCAAAATATTCTCTTCCAAATTCCAATTGAAAGTGGTGGAATGATTGAGCCTCCAAAACTGCAAGCAAACCTTCAGCAGAAAACTTTTCCCACAAGTTGAAAATAAAGAGACAAGTCAAAGTCTAAAAAGCAGCACAAAGAAATCATATTGGACTAATTCCTCTAGGTGACAGTAATGTGGCTTACAATAGAGAGCATGGTCCAGAATATAGATGTAGAAAGGATTGTCGTGGCGCTTACATCAAAGCAAAAAAAATCAAGTAGAAGAGCCCACTGACAGACACAGAAGAATGGCCAAGTACCATGTGTTTTGACGTTTCAATCAGTACAGCCATACTAACCAAATCCCACTTTGATGACAGGAGCCTGCATTAAATTTAATGTTTTGTTCTTTCATTGACCGATGAGACAAGTTACTGGATTACCATTTAATGGAGTTTGTTGCTGGAATTTAATCCCCCAGAGACTATGATAGCCTTTCATACCATATAAACAATACGGCTGTGCTACAGAAACTTTATTTTAAATCTTCTTTGTCATTAATCTCTTTGGTAATATTTAGCATTGTACATTTATAATGTTGCAGAATATCTTCTCTCCTTTGGATATGTCTTTGCTGCTCATTTTTGAAAATGTATCCATTTCTATTAGCCTTTTCACTTAGTTATTTTTATGCCCTTCATTGCCTCAATAAGACAATCTTTGTGTATCATCCAACAGTTTTCACCTTTTCCCAGCCTTTCAAAAAAACTGCATAGTGCACATTTAACCGATTAACTGGCTCTCTATTACAGGAGTCAGCGCTCTTTACTTTTACCTGTTGTTATTCCTGCTCCCTTTGTATTAAGGGCTTCACATCTTCGAGTTTCCAGTTCTAAAGAAAGGTCTACACCCAAAACATTAACCTGACTTTTCTCTTTTCAGCTCCTGTATATTTCCAGTCTATTTTTAATACTTTATGCATTTTTAAAAATGTTTTGTATGTAAGCAATGATTGCTGATGTCGTCGTTAGTATTGGTTTTCAGGAGTTACTGTGGCAGACTGTGGGAGAACTGAATTAATACCACTCCTCCATTGCCTCTGATTTGTCATGCTGCATGTCTGGCATCCAGTATTGTATGAAAAGAGATTTCCTCCAATTAAATATTGGGAAGACCGAAGCCATTGTCTTCGGTCCCTGCCACAAACTCCATTCCCTAGCCACTGACTCCATCCCTCACCCTGGCCACTGTCTGAAGCTGAACCAGACTGTTTGCAACCTTGGCATCATATTTGACTCTGAGCTGAGCTTCCAACCCCAAATCCTCTCCATCACCAAGACTGCCTACTTCCACCTCCATAGCATTGCCCATGTCCACCTCTGCCTCAGCTCATCTGCTGCTGAAACCCTCATCCATACCTCTTGTTACCTCTAAACTTGACTATTCCAACGCTTTCCTGACCAGCCTTCCAACTTGCACCTTCCGTAAACTTGAGCTAATCCAAAACTCTGCTACCCATATCTTAACTCTCGTCAAGTCCCGTTCACTCATCACACCTGTGCTCGGTGGCCTACATTGGCTTCCGGTTCGGCAACACCTCGATTTTATAACTCTCATCCTTATTTTCAAATACCTCCATGGCCTCACCCCTCTCTATCTCTGTAACCTCCTCTAGCCTTATAACCCTCCGAGATATTCGCGCTCCTCCAATTCTGGCCTCTTGAGCATCCCTGATTTTCTTCACTCCACCATTGGTGGCCGTGCCTTCAGCTGCCTAAGCCCTAAGCTCTGGAATTCCTTCCCTAAACCTCTCCGCCTCTCTCTCCTCCTTTAAGATGTTCCTTAAAATCTACCTCTTTTGGTCACCTGTCCTAATATCTCCTTATGTGACTCGGTGTCAAATTTTGTTTTATAACGCTCCTGTGAAGTGCTTTGGGATGTTTTACTGCGTTAAAGGTGCTAAATAAATGCAAGTTGTTGTTGTTATTGAGATACAGTCCTTTAACCAGCAGTGATACAGCATTGACTCCGTTTAATTTCATTCCCTAATAACTCCAATAAAATCAACTATTTAAACAAGACTTTTTAAAAACCTTTGAACAGAACAGAATAAATTAGAAGGATGTTAATGTTAAATCTTTGTAATTGTGAGAGTTTTTTAAAAAGGGGGCTATGGTGATGAAACTCCTTCTTTAAAGCAGCAGAAACATAACAGATACCACATTAACCCCAAATCATAACAATATGGGACTGCGTCATTGGTGATAAGACTAGGTCGCTGACTGGGTACCATTACCACTAATAGAATCCACGTGTGAACCAGTGTAAAAGAAAGACTTGCGTTTATATAGCGCCTTTCACGACCACTGGACGTCTCAAAGCGCTTTACAGCCAATGCAGTACTTTTGAAGTGTAGTCACTGTTGTAATGTGGGAAGCGCGGCAGCCAATTTGAGCACAGCAAGCTCCCACAATGTGATAACGACCAGATAATCTGCTTTTGTTATGTTGATTGAGGGATAAATATTGGCCAGGACACCAGGGATAACTCCGCTGCTCTTCTTCAAAATAGTGCCACGGGATCTTTTACGTCCTCGAGAGAGAGCAGACGGGGCCTCGGTTTAACATCTCATCTGAAAGACGGCACCTCCGACAGTGCAGCACTCCCTCAGCACTGCACTGGAGTGTCAGCCTAGCTTTATGTGCTCAAGTCCCTGGAGTGGAACTTGAACCCACAACCTTCTGACTCAGAGGTGAGTGTGCTACCAACTGAGCCACAGTATTGTAATGTATTGTAATGTGATGTATTGCCTGTTATTAAACGGACAAAGCAGCAATCCATTGAAATGCCCAGTATGAAAATCTACATCTTCATGACATTTTTCCTCAGTTGATTACATCCAATGTTCTTTGCCTTTCTTTAATCTTTCCCAGCTTTTGCAAATTTACCTGGTCTGGTTTTGTTTCAGCTGGGTCCTCTTCAATTCCACTAAAAGTGAAGACAGCAAAATAATTTGGAAAAAACTGCATTTCTGTTCTAGCTGGAGCATTTTGTAAATGAATCAGGCTGGTGCGGCCACCTATAAAAAACATTCCAATTCAAACATTTTGTTCTGCATCAGTGTGGCACAAGCCACAGGGATTTTTCCTGTTTACTGTTTAACTATACTGTACTAATAAAAACTGCTGCCAACACCACCAGCAAGAAGGCACTTCCTACAGGAAGGACACAGGAAATGTGAGGATTTAGTAAAGACATCGCCCTGACTCTTGCTGAGTAAGGATAGGGATGCTATTAAGTTTCATTATTATGCTGGCTTCCTTTTACTGAGAGAAAAAAACCCACACGTACAATATCTAATTAACATTGGTTGTTACATTTAGGATTTTTCTAAACTCCATAGCTGTGGGTATACTGGTACTGTGTGATGGTATCATGGGCACCTCCATGGTTATTTTGTAGTGCAGTGCTTAATACTTAATCCCATGTGTTTGAAACAGTAACTGTTCTGTTTTTAGGTTCCAAACGATGATGTCATGTTGGCTCACAACAATAATTAAAAACAAACCTTTCTCTGGAGGATGTTGTGTGTGTTTTCTGAACATTGGTATTTATCCTCCGGGGAAACTTTTGTTTGGAGTCTAAAGACGTGGTAAAGTATGATTTTTTTTTCCTCCACTGATTTATATGGAAACACTGTTTTAATTCAACTGAAAGGCCATGTACCATTAGGGGCAACTTTATTTGCCAGCTGTGGAATGCTGCTGGTGTGGAAAGTTGCACAGCAATAAAAAATACGGACAGGCACTTCTAATGAAAAGGGCCAGAAAATTCCTGGTTTATGGGAGAGATCGAATAACATGGCATATCTATACAAATTTACATAGCTCCCTAATGATAGTACATTCTGCTTCATAAGGTATAAAGGTTGAAAAATACCTTTCGAAACCAATATAATTCCATGATGCTGTATGAATGTGCTGGCTTTGAGGTTATTATGCTACAGATACACGATGGGCCGGACTTTTCCCCATAAAAAATAGGTGGGTTTGGAGCGTGGGGGCAGTTAATTTTTTTTAAATGGGATTCACGACCTGATCCCGCCTCCAGCCCCCCCACTTCCGGTTTTAACGGAGGCAGGACGGGTGCGGCATGAGGGGCGGGGCATACAGCCAACCCGCTCCCAGGGGGGGCGGTACCTTCATTTAAATATTGTAATGAGGCTGGCAGCCTCTTTTTTTCACCTCCATTTTGAATTTAACTGCCTGTGGACAGGTTTCACAATTCGTGAAACCCGGCAGTTAAACTGAGGCGGGGATTGCTGGATCCAGGAGGGAAGTGGCTTTATACCTACTTCCTGGATCTAGGGTCCCTGCCTAACCCACCCCCCGTGATCGGAACCCCCCGCACGAGGCCTCCGATCACCTCCCCAGGCCTCTGATCCTTACCATGAAGCCTCCCACCCCCCCCCACCGCCGACCCCACCGATGATGCTGAGTCCGGCCACAATCCTCCAGTGGCCGGCCCTGATCCTCTCTCCCCCTGCCGATGCTCCAGCCAACCCCCCCCAATCGACCCCCACGATCCCTGACCCCCCCTCGATCCCCGACCTAGCCCATGTCAATCCCCAACCCACCCCCTGCCAATCCCCGATCCCTCCGATTCCCAGCCGACACCCCTCTCCCAATCCCGTGCCAATTCTCCAACTCCCTCCCGATCCCTGGCTGACCCCCACCCCCCACCGATCACCGACCCCCCCCATTCCCCAACCATGCTGATCATCGAGCCCCCCCCCGATTCCCCAACCATGCCGCCCACTGAGCCCCCATGATCCTCGACCATGCCGACCCCGCGATCCCTCCCCCAGACCGACCCCTCGCATCTGAGGCCTACCCGCCTGCAGCCAGCCAGCCTCTCAATCCGGCTGGTTGCGGGTGGGAATCTGAGGCCTCACATTCAAATCAGGCCCTGCCGTTAAAGTCGGCAGGGCCTGCGGGAAACCAGGCATCCCGGGTTTCCTGCCCGCCTCAGAGGCCCCCGCCCCCAACCCGCCTACCTTGTGAAAATTCTGGCCATGATATTTGTTGTATATCTTGTAAGTTTTATTTGAAGGTCTTCCTGATTCCATTTATACTTGTTGTAAAACATGTCATTTATAAGCAAATGGAAATTCTTATTGTTGTTTCAAAACTGCAGGAGGAAGTTCTTTCAATGTAAATTCCTTACCCCCCGACATGTCCCACAGCCTTCGTTTAAAAAAAACCACTTGCATCTGCCAAGAATAATCCTGTCCCAAATGGCTCCTCTATAGAACCTTCACTGCCTGGCACTTCCCTGAAGTAGGCATCAAAGGGGCAAGCCTGCTGACATCAGTTGGAGGGTGCTACTCCTCATACCCCACAGTCAATTTGCATACACAAGCCATTTGCAAAAAAATAAGAGCTTTTCAGTTGATAAAAAGAAGGAATGCCAATGTTGGGGAATGAAACACCTGTTCTTTTTCAGATATCCTCCTTCCCCATCAAGCATGGCCAGGTCAGGTACAGCACAACCAGATGTGAAGCTCCCATTACTCTGTTTCAACCGCCCACTTTTACCGACGCTCAACTTTTCCACAGTTCTCTCTAAATCCTGTTACCAACTCTCCGAATGCTGCTGTCAATTATGGGCTGATTTGTAGCAAATTATGCATTTTTTTAAACTTGCGTCTATAACTACTCGCAATTGGGATGGGGCTGTCTAAACTCATTTCACAGTGGTTAAAGTGGTCTGGAAAAGTGTACTGGCTCTTGGCAAGTTAGAAGAAGCACGAGAGCTGGCTGGCAACAAGTTTACGATATAGAACGATGTTACCTGTGCATACGCTGGTATTCCCAGCCATGTAAATGCAGACTGAATTGGCACCTCATGATCTGACCATGAGACTAGCCCAGAATCCCACACTGGAATGCGTATTGTTTTGAGCATGTTAGCCAGTGTTCAGTTCAGCATTGCAGCACATGTTGTACTGTGCAACATCTTTACCATCTGGTCTCAATAAATTGATAATTTAAGTCAAGAAAGCCCAGGTAAGTACACATTAATGCAATTTGTTACATTTTTATTACTTCTCAATAAATATGGAAAATGAGTTCCTGTCCACGTGTGTGGGATGTTTCCCCGTTATATCACTTGTTGCATGGATCTGTTCATCTCCATATCTTTCCTGGACCTTCCTATTTTTTCTCTCTCCGTGATCTTTGCTAAATCTCAATCTCAGCAGTCTTTTTTGGCCACTCTTGATCATCTTTTTGGAGGTCTTCGAGTGATTTACTTATGGTGTCCTGGCCAATATTTCTCCCTCACCTTAACCAACATAACCAAAAACAGATTATTTGGTCATTATCACATTGCTGTTAGTGGGAGCTTGCTGTGCGAAAATTGGCTGCCGCGTTTCCCACATTACAACAGTGACTACACTCCAAAAGTACTTCATTGGCACTTTGAGATGTTCGGTGGTTGTGAAAGGCGCTATATAAATGCAAGTATTTCTTCCTTTCTTTCTTATCTTCCCCACTTCCAGCGTTCCCTTAGTCTCTCCAAAATCTTTTGATACTGTTGTGCATCCCCTCGTCACCTGGTGTGTCCAGCACTATCTCACTTTATTTCGAAGCTTAGTGCATCAGAGACACATTTAACGCCAGGTGGATTCCCTGCTCAGGCCTGCGTTAAAATTACAGTCGGGTCTCAATGATGTCATTGATCTGCAACATGCATATGTAAAGAAGGACCCTGTTGGCTATGGGCGCGTGTCCTTGCTGCCTGCTCAGGAGAGCAGGTCAAAATTGCAGATGTTGAAATCATGGCGGCTTTCGGACAGGTAAGAGCCAGGGCGATTTTAATTGCCCACCAGCCGGGTTTCTGCTGAGTGAGTAGGGTTAAAATCGCCCCCAAATTCCTTATCTATCATTAGGAGAATTTTTTTTAATTATGTTTTTTTTTGGATCAACTATAATAAAATAAAATAATGTTTTATTTAGATAATGTAGCTTTTATAGTTTTAATAATAAAATGGAAACTTAACTAATTCTTTTCTATATATCAACAGAAAACGCTGGAAAAACTCCGCAGGCCAGGCAGCATCCGTGGCGAGAGAAACAGAAACTCTGGGCTGGATTTTGAAGTTGGAGTCGTGTTGGGGTCGGGAATCGCACATTCTGGCTTGTGAACCCGCCTCCATCGAGATGTGGCCAACCCACTGTATTTTCCCTTGATTGACCTTGTTGAGCCCGCCCAGTGGGCCCAGCAGGCCAATTAAGGGCCACCCGGCAACAGGTGACGTCACAGACTGACATTTCATCTGTCAAGAGCTTTTGACAGATGAAATATCAGCGTTTGACAGCTCTGTGAAGCTGTCAAACACTCACAATATGATTTCTAACTTCAGTCCTTCCTTTCAGGCTGAGTTAGAAATCATTCCACCACAGAAACCAGAAGGCTGCTGTTTTTGACAGGTCCACGGCTTTCCTGCTTTCTGTGCCGGTGAGATTTCTAACTCCCGAGAACTGAAGGGCTGACACCTGCAGGAGGAAGTTAAGGTAAGTAAAACTTTTTCCAACACTTAGCACTTACCTTACACACTTACCTCTGCACACATGCAACCATCACTCACCTGCCCACCGGACATATCGACCCCTCCAACCCCTGCAGACCCACGGCCCGACCCGATAACTTGGAGTGGTTGCCACCTGTCGGGAAGCCCACACTTTTCTTTTTAAAATAGGGATTATGCAAAAAACTGCCTGTTAACTACCTGTTAACAGGCAGCTAATTGTCACTAATCCCTTCCCGCCTCGGGGAGTCGGGTCTCAGACCAGGTCGGGTACCCGCCACCAGAGAAACTGGCATGGAGGCGGGTTGGAGTCGGGATGGGGTCGGGACCCCCGAATCTGCAACTTTAACCCCCCCCCTGACTCCAAACCCGACTCCACGGGTTATTCAAAATCCAGCCCTCTGTTTCTCTCTCCATGGATGCTGCCTGGCCTGCGGAGTTTTTCCAGCGTTTTCTGTTGTTATTTCGGATTTCCAGCATCCGCAGTATTTTGCTATCATAATTCTTTTCTATGTTCCTACAGTAAAAACATATCAGGCTCCTGATTTATTTCTTTTTGGTGGAGGGGGGTGAGTTTGAGAAGGACTGTAATTAGGAATAGAAAACAAAAAACTATTTATTTTAGGTTACATTTATTTAAGTTTCTTGGGGGCTCTAGTTTTCTGTTGTCAAGGTAACCTTGGAGGAGGAGGAAGTTCAACCCATTGTGCAGAGCTAGGAAGCAGAAGCCTGTTACTTCTCCGTCAGATGGGAAACCTTAAAGGGAATCTGTACTGGACCATTTCTGAGCAAATGGTTATAGGCTGGGGTCTGTACTTTCACTCTTGGTAAGTGTGTAGCACGGTGAGACAATAAAATAATTAAAATGATAAATTAGCAGTTTTCCTTCATCGTCTTGCTCTTTCCTATCTGTGATCCTTTTCTTATCTTTCTTTTCCCTGTCTCACTCTCTCATCCTTGTGCTGCTGGGCTAGAAATTATTGGCATGATTAATGAACTGATGCTGCTAAATTCCTGCACATTTAAAAGGTGTATTCCACTGCACTCTTGCTCTTTTCATGTCGTTGATCAGTCTGAGTCTGGTTTGAGTATATTTACTTATGGATATGTAATTTAAAGTAATTTCCATTGAGCTTTATTCATTAAATTTGGGGTACTGCTCTCTGAATACTCTAAGTGGATAGGGCCTCCTACTGAGAGCCCTCCTCACCCTCCTGTCCCTTGCTCCTGCAGCAGCTGCCTAGCCTAGCCTCTTGGTAAAGGAGTTGAAGCCAGCGCTAGGAATGACCACCTGGAGGAGAGTTAAGGGGCTGATTGACAATTAAATTGCCTGCTAGCTTTCATTAAAGAAGTTGCACGCCATTTTGGTGGATAATGCTTAATTTAACGACCTCTCCCAACAGCAACCAGCTGAACAGGAGTAAACAAGTCCTTGCTGAGTATTTCGAGCACAACTTAAAGTCATGCTCAGCTTTTAATGTTCACTTGCTGATTGAGATCGACTGACTACACTGCGTTTGAAAAGGACTTTTGAGACACATCGGGAGACTTTGTGGGACACTTTGTCAGGACTTCACCAACACTCGATCAACATTTTTCCTGTATATTCTCTCAGGACTTCACCTAAGAAGTGAGGGTGCTGTGCTACACTACCTTATTGGACACCTTACAGCAGTCACCAGGAGAAAGGGAGTGGTTGGTCATGGGCATCTTGAGAGGGGTCCCCTTGCTCTGCATGATGATTTGGAGAAGGAGATGAGGCTAGGCAGAGCAGCACCAGCTGCTGTAGGAGAGAGAGACTGGAGGGCGATCAGCAGGAGGCCCTATCCACCCAGGGTATTCAGAGAGCAGTACTCCTACATTCACATTACCCAAGACCAATGCATGAGGAGGCTGTGCTTTACCAAGGAGGTCATTACAGAGATCTGCAGCCTCGTGGAAGGAAGACTCATGTGTCACAGTACAGCCAGATCTACCTTGCCTGTTGCAGTCAAGGTCACAGCAGCACTTAACTCTTATGCTACTGGAACCTTTCAGGCTGCGACAGGTGATATAAGTCACATCTCACAATCGTCTATGCACTTCTGCATAAGGGAGGTATCTGTGGCTCTATACGCTCTAGGTAATGACTATATGGCAAATGTAACCCCACTATTTAAGAAAGGAGGGAGAGAGAAAACGGGGAACTACAGACCTGTTAGCCTGACATCAGTAGTAGGTAAAATGCTAGAATCTATTATTAAGGAAGTGGTAACAAGGCACTTAGAAAATAACAATAGGATTGGGCAGAGTCAACACGGATTTATGAAAGGGAAATCGTGTTTGACAAATCTGTTTTTTGAGGTTGTAACTAGCAGAATAGATAAGGGGGAACCAGTGGATGTGGTGTATTTGGATTTTCAGAAGGCATTCGATAAGGTGCCACACAAGAGGTTATTAAAGAAAATAAGAGCTCATGGGATTGGGGGTAATATACTCACATGGATTGAGGATTGGTTAACGGACAGAAAACAGAGAGTAGGAATAAACGGGTCATTTTCGGGTTGGCAGGCTATAACTAGTGGGGTACCACAAGGATCAGTGCTTGGGCCTCAGCTATTCATAATCTATATCAATGATTTGGACGAGGGGACCAAATGTAATTTATCCAGATTGCTGATGATACAAAGCTAGGTGGGAATGTAAGTTGTGAGGAGGATGCAAAGAGGCTTCAAGGGGATATAAATAAGCTAAGTGGGTGGGCAAGGACCTGGCAAATGAAATATAATGTGGAGAAATGTGAAGTTATCCACTTTGGTAGGAAAAATAGAAAAGCAGAGTATTTTTTAAATGGTGAGAGATTGGGAAATGTTGGTGTTCAGAGGGACCTGGGTGTCCTTGTACACAAATCACTGAAAGTTAATATGCAGGTACAGCAAGCAATTAGGAAAGCAAATGGTATGTTGGCCTTTATTACAAGAGGATTTGAGTATAAGAGTAAAGACATCTTACTGCAATTATATAGGGACCTGGTGAGACCACACTTGGAGTATTGTGTACAGTTTTAGTCTCCTTACCTAAAGAAGGATATACTTGCCATAGAGGGAGTGCAACAAAGGTTCACCAGACTGAATCCTGGGGTGGGGGGATTGTCCTATGAGGAGAGATTGAGTAGACTAGGCCTATATTCTCTAGAGTTTAGAAGAATGAGAGGTGATCTCATTGAAACATACAAAATTCTTACAGGGCTTGACAGGGTAGATGCAGGTAGGATGTTTCCCCTGGCTGGGTAGTCTAGAACCAGGGGTCACAGTCTCAGAATAAGGGGTCAGCCATTTAGGACTGAGATGAGGAGAAATTTTTTCACTCAGAGGGTGGTGAATCTTTGGAATTCTCTACCCCAGAGGGCTGTGGAGGCTCAATCGTTGAGTATATTCAAGACAGAGATCGATAGATTTTTGTATATTAAGGGAATCAAAGGATATGGGGATAGTGTAGGAAAGTGGAATTGAGGTAGAAGATAAGCCATGATCTTATTGAATGGCGGAGCAGGCTCGAGGGGCCGAATGGCCTACTCCTTCTCCTATTTCTTATGTTCTTATATATTATTCCATATTTCCAGAGAAGACCAGAGACAGAGAGCACCAGGATTCAACCGGATTGTGGGATTCCCCATGGTCCAGGAAGCCATTGATTGTACACATGTGGCCACACGAGACCCTGATTTAAATTCAGAGGTGTTCAGGAACAGGAAGGGATTCCATTCCCTCAATGTACAGCTTGCCTGTGACCATTGGCAGCATATCATGCAGGTGAATGCCTGCTATCCAGGCAGCTGCCATGATGCATTTATAATGAGACAGTAATCCATCCCACAGATCTTTGAGCCCCAACGCAATGTGCATGTAGGTGAAAAGGGATACCCTCTGATGCCATTGCTCATGACTGCCCTGAGAAACCCCCAGATACCAGCTGAGCACTTGTACAATGAGAGCCACTCAGCCACCAGGAATATCATTGAGCAGACCACTGGGGTCCTCAAGCAGAGGTTTAGATGCCTTGACCAGTCAGGAGGTGCCCTGCAGTACTCGGCCGAGAAGATGTCGACATTTGTGGTGATTTGCTGCACGCTCCACAATCTGGCAATCATGAGAGACCAGCCGTTACCACCAGCAATTGTGCCAGAGGATCAAGCTGAGGAGCCACAAGAGGAGGAGGAGGGGGAACCAGCAGAGCTCCAGAGGCTTCCAGGTAGACAGGCCACACCTGGATGGAACGCTCGCCGCTGTCTAATTGAACAGCACTTTCGAGGGACGTGCTCCAACATCAAACTCCGGAGCACTGTTGCCACATGATGTACCTTCCACAACTTAGCGTCCATCAGGCAGTCCATCATCTGGACTCAATCCTTTCAACCCCTTCCCCATGAAGATCACAATAAAAAAGATCACCGATTCCACCACTACCCAATTATCCTAATCACTGTTTATATACATCAAAAACAAAATATGTAATCATGACAGAACCAACATCACTTCAAAATAATAAACTACCCACCCTGGTGCTTACCCTTAGTGGCTATCTATGAGTGCTCTTGTGTAATCTAGTGCTTCTATGAAGTGCAAACCCAGTGGCAGCAGCAGCCGAGGTGGATGGCTGCTGAGAATCTGAAGAGGGCAGTTCAGATGTCCTCCTGAGACGCCCTCGAGAGGCTGTGAGCCGTGATGGCCCCGCCTCAGACTGCACCATCTCAGCATGAGCTACAGCAGTCTGGGCCGCCTGGCTGACAGGCAACGGCAAGCGCAATGGTGGAGTGGGGGGGAGGGAGCAGCAATGCTGGCATCCGGAGAGAGGCCAGTAGCTTCCTGCTCCATGATTCCCACGCCACTACCTCAGGGGCTCTGTTCAGTCCGCCCAGTGATCTGTGGGCATCGGAGACACTCTGCAAGCCCCTTTAAACAGAGGAGCCCAGAGCCACCATGGCAGTAGCCTGAGCTTCCATTGCAGCAGTTTGCCGTTCCATGCAAGCTGCAATGACTGCAGTGGAAGCTGTGACCTCAGTCTTCAGATGCTGCATGATGTCGGGCTCCACAGGTCGCTGGTGGAAGTCAGCAGCCTCTCCACGCTGGAGAGATTGGGTTCTAGGCTCTGCGTCCAGCCACGGACCAAGCTGGAGGTGGACACCTCCATCCCCCTGGACACGACCCGTAGGCTTTCAGGCAGACTCGCCATTGCACCAAGCATTTGGTTTGTCAGAACCATCAGCCTTCTTCTGAAGCTTGGCCCTGTGATGTCCTCATCTGACTCCTCTGCAGCAGAACTAGTATGCGACCTTGCCCCCCAGAAAGGTGGCACTTGTGGTGTCCCTTCCACACTGCGTAGCTGCTCCCCACTGGTGCCCGGTGCGTCCCACTGTGAGGCTCCCTCTTCTAAGCTAACCTCTAAGTTGCATGTAGTGTCAGTCTCTGAGCTGCCGGCTATGACAGTGGCAGTCATTGACACAGTACATTCGTGCTCACTCTCCTCCTCCTCCTCCTCCTCCTCCTCCTCCTCCTCCTCCTCCTCCTCCTCCTCCTCCTCCTCCTCCTCCTCTTCCTCTGGGGGCCGAGGTGGCTGTTGCTCTTCCTGAACCTGCTCCACGGGGTGAGGTGCATCTTACTCCAAGGAGCCTGCAATGATAAAGCTGGAAGGGTTAGGGTATAACGTGTGTGGCCACTATCGGAGGATGTGTGTGATGAGACCATATGGAGCTTGGAAGTGAGGTTAGCTTTGGGTGATTAAGGATCAGGAATAGTTGTGGATCTGCAAGGAAGCTGCAGTGGCCACTTATCTCTAGGTGAGATGCCCCCTGCTCTGCCTCTGGCCACGGGGTCTGCTACTTCCCTCCCGATCGCTCGCTGCCAACACTGCCTCCACAAGGGGAGTGATATCATGAAGTCGTGCCCGGTCAGGTCCTGCTGCCGCCTGTTATGTGCTATTTTTTTCCTGGAAGACAAAGAATGGTGACTGTGAATAAGTGTATTGGCAGGTGTATTTGTGTGTGTGTGTGTGATGCCCCACATGGTTGAAAAGCTGTGAGATGTGAGTAATGCCTGTGACGGATGCAATAGTGTGGGGTGTGCAAATGTCAGTGTATAGTTAAATGGTGGATGAATTGTGTTGAGGTTGTGATGCTGGTGCTGTTGCTGCAGTTATTGAGAAGTGAGATGGGATCTTACCTTGACTACTCTTGTCAAATCATTAAATTTGTTGTCCTGGCGCCAGGGCTCCTGGCTGTGACTTCTCGGGCCATCTCATCCCACGTGCAGTGCATCAGCTGCCTCTGTGGCCTCCTTCCCCCCTGCGGGTAGAGGACATCCCTCCTGCTCTCTACCTCCTCCACCAGGACCTCCAGTGCCGCATCGGAGAACCTGGGCGCCCTCTCTCTTAATCCTTGCGACATCCTTCCACTCCCAGCCATTGCACTCCACACCTTCAGTGGAACTGGGTGAGTGCAGGCTACATATACAGCTCCAGGAAAATTGCATCTAATCAGCGCTTGAGTGCTAAACCTACAGTTCTCGGTTTCAGCGCCTGCAGGCATGTTCAAATCATGATAATCATCAATTAATCCAAAAATTGCGTGCAAAATCCGAACTTTCAAACCGGCGTTTCTTATTAGCACAGCACCCATTCAACGCCTGTTTTCACCCTATGACCAAAATAACCCCCACTGTGTTGGGCCAAAGGTTATACAGTGGAGTCAAATGTTTTGGGGAGTGGGGTCAAAGATTATGCAGGGCAGGGAGGGAATACCCTGTCTTAACAAATTCCACTTTAGCCATTGTTTACAACCAGCTGAAAGAAATGTTCTTTCCATCAGTCTGGGGAGGATCGGAGCCATGGGTTAAAAAGAACATTATTGTTACTCATTGTGCCACCCATTTATTTCCCCCATCTTAATCAGTTCCTGGTACTGCAGTCTCAGCTAACTAACATTAGAAATTAAGAGGAGTGATTTAAATCATGAACTGTGTGGTACAGTATATCACATAGGGCACTGTCCCTTCACCCCTGGGTTGTGGAGTATGGAACCCTCCCTTTTCTGCTGTTTTTAAGAGTGCTATAAATAAGGTTGATCAGCCTCAATCCAGTTTCTAGAGACTAGGAGCTAAAGCACAAAACTGCCCTAATTTTGGCACAACAAGTGCACACTCCTGTCACGCATACTGGGACATTGCAGGCGTGGGCCCCACATTTTTCCAGCCATTAATTTTAATGGACAGAATGTTATGGGAAGTACACCTGCGCTATCCTGATGTGCACCCAGCGGGCAAGGCTCCCTGCTGGTAGCACAGTTTCATAAAATCGGTCCTTAATTGTCAAACTCAATCAGGATACTTGTAATTTCGTAAATATGCAAATAGAAAATGGAGTTCTGAGCTTCGAGCTGGTATATTGTCAGGGGACTAAAAAGGGAATTTTACTTTTGGATCAGGCCATGTTAATGCCTGATCTGACAATGATTGATGCTGGAAATTACTGGAGTTTTTTTAAAAATCAGCACCAACAACCTTTATATCAAAAGATGTAGAAAAATAGTTCCAGATTGGTATGCAGGAAGACAAACACAACAGCCATCAATATTTACTTTATAATAAGACTTCACAGAGTACTGTCTCCAGCATGGAGTTTACTCTCCTTTTCATTTTTAAGGAAAATGCAGATACTCGAACGCTTGCCTCTTTTTCCTGTACTTTTCACTTGTGTTGACTACAGTGGGGCACTGGAACTGAGCAAAGATTCTCTTTTGAGCAGCCATTACATGATGTTATCTTATATTATAAGCCATGATCTTACTGAATGGTGGAGCAGGCTCGAGGGGCCGTATGGCCTACTCCTGCTCTTATTTCTTATGTTCTTATATATGCCAGCACTAGAACAACAAAAATGCGATTTTTTTTTTTAGAAAGACTTGCATTTATATAGCATCTTTCACAAGCTCATGCACTTTACACTTTTTGAAGTGTAGTCACTGTTGTAATGTAGAAAATGCAGCAGCCAATTCATGCACAGCAAGATCCCACAAACAGCAATGAGCTAATGACCAGATAATCTGTTTTAGTGCTGTTGGTTGAGGGATAAATATTGGCCAGGACCCCAGGAGAACTCCCTTGCTCTCCTTGGAATAGTGCCTTGGGATCTTTTACATCTACCCGAGAGGCAGACAGCGCCTCAATTTAACGTCTCATCTGAAAGGTGGCACCTCCAACAGTGCAGCGCTCCCTCAGTACTGCACTGAAATGTCAGCCTAGATTATGTGCTCAAGCTTCCTGAACTTGGACTTGAACCCACAACCTGCTGACGCAGAGGCGAGATTGCTACCACTGAGCCAAGGCTGACATATAGGAAATGAACTTTCATCAATTTCCCCCTCCTGCTCAGTAAACTATTTGTCAGTAGGTTTTTTTCCCTCCCTCTGCCAAATCAACACAAACATCGCTTGAAATTAAGCTTCCCATTCTGCTCATTCTTGGCACAACTTGTGCCAGCATCATGTCTTGCATTACACCAGATTTCAGTCTTCGCCCTGATGCCAAGTTTTAGCACCCAACTTAAAAAAAAACTACTTAGTCCCTTAATTCCTGGACATAATGGGACTAACAACATTTCACTTTCTATTTTTCACTCAATTTGCCGCTACAAATCATTAAAGCAGACAATTTAAGGCATAAATAATTTGATCATCCTGTATGCAATATTGTGCATGATTAAAAAAAATCTCTCCCTGCCCAAACCATCTGGAATCATGTCCTCAGCAGAGCAGGACTCCAGCCATGTGAATCCACGCCAAGCGGGAGGGAATTTCGGATAACTACTTCACTGCTGGGCCAGATGCCTCCTCCCGTTCCTCATTTTAGTGATAAAAATACTTGAATAAAAATTGTCCTGTTAAGGTACCCTACATACCACATGCACTCAAAGATAGCAGCACTGCTGTCATATTTATTGTCAGTAATAAGCCCTATTGTCTACTCAGAGAACAGTTTCCCCACGCTCACCAGACTTCCTGATATCCTGGGTATTCATTGCACACAACTGGGACTATGGACAACATCAAATTACCTTCTGCAACATTCTGTCAATGTTACCATTCATGTGTTGGCTAATTGTTGCTATAAGTCTTTATTATTGTTTTGTTACTTTACAAGTCATTTGAGGCGAGCGGCATTCTATTTAGGAATAACTAGTAAATAATTTTGCTTATCTTTATTAGAAGTCTTTGTGGATTGTTCATGCGTGTATGTTTCTGAATGACCCCGGCTATAGTCTCAAAGTTTGGTTGATAACATCTCAGTTCAACAGCTACAGAAGAACATCATACGGTGGCATAGTGGTTAGCACTGTTGCCTCACAGCGCCAGGGACCCGGGTTCGAATCCGGCCTCAGGTCACTGTCTGTGTGGAGTTTGCACATTCTCCCCGTGTCTGCGTGGGTTTCCTCCGGGTGCTCCGGTTTCCTCCCACAGTCCAAAGATGTGTGGGTTAGGTTGATTTGGCTATGATAAATTGACCCTTAGTGTTAGGGGGGGATTAAATACGGGGATAGGGTGAGATATGTGTCGGTGCAGGCTCGATGGGCCGAAATGGCCTCTATCTGCACTGTGGTGATTCTGTGACTTAGTCCACGTAAAGATATGAGAAGTAATTTTTTTGAAAAGGCCATTCAGTCATCAAAATTCATTACGCTAGTAACCTAGCTACCCATCTTTGCATCCAGCTCTAATTTGAATGTTTTCATTGGGAAATTGAGTAGAAATTTGGCATAGTGAAGATAAATTTCTGGTGGGAAGTATCTGTTGGGAGTGCTGCAAAATTTCCCTCAGAAGATTTACTAGACTTTGTGAGCATGCCATGTACTCTGCAATATTGCTAATTGATGCACCTTTTGAGTAGATATTATCAAGAACAGACAGAATGCTTATAGGCACCAGACAGGCAAAGTTACAAATGAAGGGAAAGTTGACAACATTTCGGTGACAACACCAACCTCCGGCACGTCCAGTGCAATAAAATATCAATCCAATTGGAAAGGATTTTAGTTAAACATACACACTTCTAAAAACTATAAAACATGTTTACCCAGAAATTATTTCTAGGTTTTAACTTTTTTTATTGGATTCTCAAGAAACTACATTCACTTTTATACTTTATGAAGCCATTACACATATAATGTATATTTACAAATGTATTTTATGAAGGCATTGTATATTTAAGTGTGTATCCACTTATATATTTTATGCAACCATTTTATATTTTGATTCCATAGTGCTTGTGGGAAGAATGTATTAGTACATCCAGAATTCTTGATATGAGTGTGCTTGCACTGAGAGCAATAAAGGTTAGGAGATTGAAGTAGCTTGGTTGGTCTTGGTTATTGGGGGTTAGGGTTGGGGAACAGGGTCCTGAATGCCACTGGGCATGTCAATGGTCATTGACCTTCATGCCCAGTGGGTGGGTTGCTGTTCTAGTTGGGAGGCAGTTTGGGTTGTGTGAATCTCCAAGAACAGGCCCTAGACCACAGTTTCAGTTGAAGGCTAAACATGACTCCTTCTGATTAACATATATTTCAGCCACATGGTTGTTGAGGGGAGGGCTGCGCTTTATTGCAGAAAAAAAGAAAGAAAGACTTGCATTTATATAGCACCTTTCACGACCACTGGATGTCTCAAAGCACTTTACAACCAAGTACTTTTGGAGTGTAGTCACTGTTGTAATGTGGGAAACGCGGCAGCCAAGTTGCACACAGCAAGCTCCCACAAACAGCAATGTGATAATGACCAGATAATCTGTTTTAGTGATGTTGATTGAGGGATAAATATTGGCCAGGACACCAGGGATAACTCCCCTGCTCTTCTTCAAAATAGTGCCATGGGATCTTTTACGTCCACCCAAGAGAGCAGAAGAGCCTCAGTTTAACGTCTCATCCGAAAGACGGCACCTTCCGACAATGCAGCACTCCCTCAGTACTGCACTGGAGTGTCAGCCTAGATTTTATGTGATCAAGTCCCTGGAGTGGGACTGTGAACCCACAATCTTCTGACTCAGAGGCGAGTGTGCTACCCACTGAGCCACAGCTGACACAGAGGGAGAATGTATCTTCTTGCATCAAGTAGAGAGAGCTGTCCTAGGTTATATTTGAGGGCTAGTTGCAACATTTTGAATACTATCACTTCTCTATTTTCCTAAGTAAAAATTCAGAATCTTTGAAGATCATTTGTCATTCTTTTAACTTTCAGATTCTTAAACCTGTCTTTATCACATTTTCTTTTCACTCGTGCACAAATGAAAGTGAATTTCTGTAAAGTTTACCGTGTTTTTGCCTTTTTAAAGTGTAAACAGTAATACCTATTTACTTAATAATTAGAGGATCAAAAAATTTTTAAGTAACAAATATGCGTTCAAAAATCTTGGATCTGTCCTGATGGCTTTAGTTAGTTTACTCATTGAGTAGCTGTGCCATACAGACCAGAAGGTCCCAGTTTGATCTGTGGTCTGGACTGAGTTAGCTGATCTCGAACAAGGTAGCCTTAGGGGAGTATACAATTGGCCTCAGAAACTGTGGGTTAAGGAGGGGAAAATCAGCCAGGCTTTCCATTCCTGATCCATTGACCCTTGCTGGAAGTGCACATGTGTAGACATTGGGTGAGGAGAGGATCAGGCTCAGCTGTGATGAACCCATGGTTAAATACCATGACACTCGCTGTTAAGTGAGACATTAATAATAACTACTTAGACAAGGAGCGTGACCATGCCCCTGGATAAGGACTCCAGCAAGGAGTCAACACTTTTAGAAGAAGACATGGGACAAAATTGATGGGGGAAATAAGAGATTTAGAAAAATATACACTAAGCACCTCATATAATTTATGATCTGTATTGTTAAAGAGTTCAAGGAATCCTCATAATTTCATTCCAGGCGGATCTATACATATAGCTGGTAAAGACACAAAGGGAAGTACGACAGGATGAATTGGCAGACTTGAGCTGGCAGGCAGTTTCTCTAATGGGACTGCAATTTCAGTCCGAGTCCATAATCCTTCCATTCCCCATAAAGGTCCCTGGGAGAGGTGTGACAGGTCAGAATTGGGAGTACATAAAGATCTGGCATAATAGAAGCAAAGAACAGAGTCATTACTTTGACTGTAAAGGCTGTATGATGTGCATTAACCAAAAATAAAATGTTGCCTAAGAGCAAATATTGGAAGATTGTCTACTTTTGTGCGCTGTGGCTGGGAAATTACCATTCATTTTGGTGGCCTGAGATGCTGTTTAATGACAATGAATAAATATACATAATGTAAACTGTGTGGATTTCTGATGTATTTTTGCAATGGAAATAGATCCATATTGGGAAGATAATGGAGGAACGTTCTTGGTCATCAAATGAGCACAAATTAAACTTTTGATTAAATTAACACTACAGCCAAGGTTCTCTTGATCCTTTTATGTGGCAATGCAGCATTTGCACAGCATGCAAATGTGGTGTTATAGGCATGCTAATATTGGAAGGAGAGCAGAACATATTGTTTGCATTTAGCTCAGTTGTGTGTGAGAAACAATATGTAGTTCAAATGAAATTGTGCGCTGACTTAAGACTTGACAGCCTGATCAGATGGGAAGGGGCCTTACAACTTTTCAAAATTGGTATGGATCTCATCAAAATGCATATTTGTACCTTTAGAAAATTCAAGTAGAAGGATGATCACCTAATCCAACTCCAGGATGCTGAGTGACTTTGTAGCCTGTCCTAAGCAACAAATCCCATGTAGTTTTCACAAAGACCATCTGAAGCTGTCTTCTGAAAGCATACTCCTAATCACTTATCCTCCTGCTCTTTTTATAGCTGATTATATAGAATTTACAGCACAGAAATAGGCCATTTGGCCCAACTGGTCTATGCCTGTGTTTATGCTCCACATAAGCCTCCTCCCACCCTACTTCATCTAACCTGATCAGCATAACCTTCTATTATTTTCTCCCTCATGTACTTGTCTAGCCTCTCCTTAAATGCATCTGTGCTATTCACCTCAACTATTCCATGTGATAGCGAGTGCCACATTCTAACCACTCTCTGGGTAAAGAAGTTTCTCCTAATTTCCTTATTCAATTTGTTAGTGACTAACTTATATTTATGATCCCTAGTTTTGGATTCTCCCATGTGGAAACATCTTTTCTACGTCTATCCTATCAAAGCTCTTCATCATTTTAAAAACCTCTATTAGGTCACCCCTCAGCCTTCTAATTTTTTTTACTGTACAACTCACTCCATGGATTAAATTGTGAAGTTAGATTGGTAGGAACTGAGGTCATGCTCATATAAAAGACCTGTTGCATGCTGCTAACCTTGATACTCTACTATGTTGAGAAAATAAGCAAAAAATACTTTTTTAATATATTGGATTATTGAGTTTATAAAAATATCCGGGAGCAAAGGTTTCTTCAATTCTAGATATCCTTGAAAGAAACATGCTGTGAGTAATGATGAAGCTATACTTGCTATGATTTATTGTCTATTTTTTCCTTATCTGCATCATGGACATAACTTGCAAGTTAATTGGTTAACATTATTTTACATTAGGCAATATAAATAAACAGTAATCATGGCCACAATTAGGATAAGAGTCTCTGTGGACAAGGTCAATTTACATTTCTTAGTAACAATTACAGTTTTCCAACAGTAAATCCAATTTGTAATGACACCACATTTTCGTATTTTTACAATAAGGAAAAGATGTACCACCATGCAGCTCTGTATCAGGATCACCTCCACTGCTCCTATTGCAGAAACCATGGGGCTGCTTTTCATTCCCTCTGCTGGGTGGGAATGCAATGAGAATAGCAGCGCAGCATTTACCGCCCTATTCCCGCCAACATCCAGGACTCCGCCATTTTGGTGGGGGCCTTGAAATGAGCGGCCCAGGCGCCTGCCGGAAACAAGTGGGAGTCTTATTAGCCCATTAAAATTGGGGTCCTAGGATGTCAATAGTACCCTAATACAATCTTGAGGTACCATTAGGCACTGTGCACACTCTGCCCATTGGTACTTGGCGTTGAATGGCCTAATCAGCAGTCCTTGAAGGAACCACCGTAGACCTCTCAATAAATATTGCAAAAAGGTTTTTAAATTATTTTTCTGGGGTCAGGAGGAATATTGAAGTTGCTCTTAACTCCACAAAAATTGACCCAGCCCCCCCAAGCCCGAATCTCTGTGACCCTTTCCCAGGATCGCCTCACCCCTGCCCTTTAACTTGTCCAGATTGGCTGGGCTCCATGGTGGAACTGCTGGATTTCATGCCCTTCTGATCGGCGAGCTGCTCCAAAAGAGGTTGGGGCCTTGGACTGCTTCCATTGGGCCAGCGGAGGGCTCGCTCTGCCCACCTTCTGCCCGATGGAAGCAATCACATGAAAATAGACCTAAATTACTTTGAAGATTCTCTTCTCTGCAGGTTAGTCCCTCTATGATGTGATGTCAATCGCTAGTGACTATCAAGGCCCTTTTTACTACGGGTAGTTTTTTGGTATGCCTACAGACACCATGGGCTCGATTTTGCCAGGCCCGAGGAGGCGGGAATAGAGGCGTGTGGGGTGTTAAAATTGCAAAAAATGGTGGGCGGGCCCGACCCCGCCTCTGAGCAATTTTCCCAAACGCGTGGTTTCTGATCCCATCTCCATCCCCAAGAGGCGGGATAGGCCCTTAAGAACCACTTAATTGCCTCTATAATCCCATTTTGAGAGGCCTTTCTGATTTTAACACTTTTCCAACGTGATGCATGCCTCCTCTGAAACACGACGGTGAAACCTGGCGGTAGCACACTTGGATTGCTGACTATCAGCTGCAGGTCCACCATTAAGAAGGAGATTTGATCAATCATCATTCTGGGGGAACTTTTAGCAGTCATAACCATTGTTGTGGAACTTTGGAACCTGGAGTAGTAGTGGTGGTGGTGGTGGTGGTGGAAAAAAAATCTGGGAGCAGACTTAGGTCTCCTGCTGCTCATTTTGCCTCCAGGTCCCTCTCACAGCAAAGGCCAAAAGCTTCCCAGTCGTTGCAGACCTTAAATGCAGCAGCAATGATGACATCATCAGAGGCGACTTTCAGACTGAAAAAACTAATTAGGTCATGGGTTCCCACATGCTGGAACTCAATTGCCCAATTAGGGGAAAATCGAATAATTCTCCCACATCCAATTGGAATCGGGTGGCTAACACGAAAAGCGGATGACACGACCCCAGCCCACCCCAATGACGTTTGCTGTTGGAAAGTTTTACAAGTCAAATTGAATTGCAAGGTAGCACTTATTTTAATCGGCTATATCCTCCCCGCTATTTTTCCTCTTTGAGAGGTAACAGGATGATTTACCTAATGTCCCAAAAACTTCTGTTACTTTCAAGAAGCAAATCCACCTGAAATATTCCCAAATGCACATGTTTTATATGTATTTTTTCAACTTTAAATGATTTAAAACAAACTTTTAAAAAAGGTTTTGAGATTTCTACCCTCCTTCCTTGAAGGTGCCAATTCTTTCTGGGGTGTGGTATCTCTGATATCTTCCCCAGGTAGCCATTCTTCATATCTGAGTCTAGAAAGTAAATGTTGCCAGTCTACTGTCCCTTGAAGGGTATCAGAGCTAAAGCTGTCCTTGTCCTCATACACAACCACATTCCTGCAAGGATCAATGGATAATGATCTGGAACGAGAACCCCGATGGATTTGTCATCTCCCAAGCCCGGGGGCACTGAGGTCAACTGTAGCATCTTACCTACAGAGTCCACTGAGATCAGATAATTCAGCATTGATCCACAATCAAACGTGGGACCTTCTGCTCCATATGACTTAGTGTTACACTGGCAGTTCTTTACCCACTAGATTAGGCCGTGAGGAAAACCCATCTTTTTAAGCGGCGGAGGAGGAGCCTTTCTTTCTTCCACAGAGCGGTCGGCAGCGGGGAAGGAGCTTCGCGGGCTTTTTTTCAAAGTCAGAGGGCGGGGCCAATTCATTGGTACCCGTATATAGGTGGAGCTGTTGCTAAGCCCGAGACACTACACTAGTAGTGTCTCCCACCCTCCCACCTCCTCTAACCTTTAGGGGTAGAGGGAATTTAAAAGGTAGGTTCGATTTATATTTTGTTTTCAGGGACTTAACTTAATAAAGTAATATAAGGGTTAAGTCATGGCAGGAAATCTCGGAGCCGTGTCGTGCTCCTCCTGTGCTATGTGGGAAATCAGGGACACTTCCAGTGTCCCTGACAACTATGTGTGCAGGAAGTGCGTCCAGCTGCAGCTCCTGACGGACCGCATGGCGGCACTGGAGCTGCGGATGGACTCACTCTGGAGCATCCACAATGCCAAGAACTTTGTGGATTGCTCATTTAGTGAGTTGAACACACCGCGGGTAAAGGCTAGGTCAGACAGTAAATGGGTGACCAAGAGGCAGGGCAATATCAGGAAGGTAGTGCAGGAGTCCCCTGCGGTCGTCTCCCTCCAAAACAGATATACCGTTTTGGATACTGTTGGGGGAAATGACCTACCAGGGGAAGGCACCAGCAGCCAGGTTCATGGCACCATGGCTGGCTCTGCTGCACAGCAGGGCGGGAAAAAGAGTGGTAGAGCTATAGTGATAGGGGACTCAATTGTAAGGGGAATAGACAGGAGTTTCTGTGGCCGCAACCGAGATTCCAGGATGGTATGTTGCCTCCCTGGTGCAAGGGTCAAGGATGTCTCGGAGCGGCTGCAGAACATTCTGGAAAGGGAGGGTGAAGAGCCAGCTGTCGTGGTGCATGTAGGTACCAACGATATAGGTAAAAAGTGGGAAGAGGTCCTACAAGCAGAATTTAGGGAGCTAGGAGCTAAATTGAAAAGTAGGACCTCAAAGGTAGTAATCTCTGGGTTGCTACCAGTGCCACGTGCTAATCAGAGTAGCATGAACAGGATAGCGAGATTAAATACGTGGCTTGAGCAGTGGTGCAGGAGGGAGGGATTCAAATACCTGAGGCATTGGAACCAGTTCTGGGGGAAGTGGGACCTGTACAAAAGGGACGGTCTGCACTTGGGCAGGACTGGAACCGATGTCCTCGGGGTAATATTTGCTAAGGCAGTTCGGGAGGATTTAAACTAATATGGCAGGGGAATGGGAACCTATGTAGCAAAACAGGGGGAAGTAATATGCAGTCAGAAACAAATGTTAGAAGGGTGAGAAACAATAAGGGTAATCAGAGTAAACAAAGGCAAGAAACACAAAGGGCCATACTAAATCATAAGTCTAAAAGGACAAAGGGTGTTAATAAAACAAGCCTAAAGGCTCTGTGTCTTAATGCAAGGAGTATCCGTAATAAGGTGGATGAATTGACTGTGCAAATTGATGTTAACGGATATGATGTGATTGGGATTACAGAGACGTGGCTCCAGAACAATCAAGGCTGGGAACTGAATATCCAGGGGTATTCAACATTCAGGAAGGATAGAATAAAAGGAAAAGGGGGTGGGGTAGCATTGCTGGTTAAAAAGGAGATTAATGCAATAGCTAGGAAGGACATTAGCTTGGAGGATGTGGAATCAATATGGGTTGAGCTGCAGAACACCAAAGGGCAGAAAACGTTAGTAGGGGCTGTGTACAGACCTCCAAACAGTAGTGGTGAGGTGGGGGAGGGTATGAAACAGGAAATCAGAGGTGCATGCAAAAAAGGTGCAGCAGTTATCATGGGTGACTTTAATATGCATATAGATTGGGCTACTCAAACTGGAAGCAATACGGTGGAGGAGGATTTCCTGGAGTGTTTAAGGGATGGTTTCCTAAACCAATATGTTGAGGAACCAACTAGAGGGGAGGCCATCCTGGACTGGGTGTTGTGTAATGAGGAAGGACTAATCAGCAATCTTGTGGTACGAGGGTACTTGGGGAAGAGTGACCATAGTATGGTGGAGTTCTACATTAGGATGGAGAAGGAAACAGTTAATTCAGAGACCATGGTCCAGAACTTAAATAAGGGCAACTTTGAGGGTATGAGGCGTGAATTGGTGAGGTTAGATTGGCAAGCGATATCTAAGGGGTTATCAGTGGAAGGGCAATGGCAGACATTTAGAGATCGCATGGATGAACTACAGCAATTGTACATCCCTGTCTGGCGTAAAAATAAAAAAGGGAAGGTGGCTCAACCATGGCTAACAAGGGAAATCAGGGATAGTATTAAAAGCAAGGAAGTGGCATACAAATTGGCCAGAAGTAGCAACAAACCCGGGGACAGGGAGAACTTTAAAACTCAGCAAAGGAGGACGAAGGGTTTGATTAGGGCAGGGAAAATAAAATATGAAAGGAAGCTTGCGGAGAACATTAAAACGGACTGCAAAAGCTTCTATAAATATGTAAAAAGAAAGAGGTTAGTAAAAACAAACGTAGGTCCCCTGCAGTCAGAAACAGGGGAAGTCATAATGGGGAACAAAGAAATGGCTGATCAATTGAACAAGTACTTTGGTTCGGTGTTTACTGTGGAGGACACAAACAACCTTCCGGAAATAAAAGAGATCAAAGGATCTGGTAAGAGGGAGGAGCTGAGGGAAATCCTTATCAGTCGGGAAAAGGTGTTGGGGAAATTGATGGGACTGAAGGATGATAAATCCCCAGGGCCTGATGGTCTGCATCCCAGAGTACTTAAGGAGGTGGCCTTGGAAATAGTGGATGCATTGACGATCATTTTCCAACATTCCTTAGACTCTGGATCAGTTCCGAAGGAGTGGAGGGTGGCTAATGTAACCCCTCTTTTTAAAAAAGGAGGGAGGGAGAAAGCAGGGAATTATAGACCGGTCAGCCTGACATCGGTGGTGGGTAAAATGATGGAATCAATTATTAAAGATGTCATAACAGACCATTTGGAAAGTGGCGACATGATAGGTCCAAGTCAGCATGGATTTGTGAAAGGGAAATCATGCTTGACAAATCTTCTGGAATTTTTTGAGGATGTTTCCAATAGGGTGGACGGGGGAGAACCAGTAGATGTGGTGTATTTGGACTTTCAGAAGGCCTTCGACAAGGTCCCACACAAGAGATTGGTGTGCAAAGTTAAAGCACATGGGATTGGGGTAATGTGTTGACGTGGATTGAGAACTGGTTGGCACACAGGAAACAAAGAGTAGGAGTAAATGGGTACTTTTCAGAATGGCAGGCAGTGACCAGCGGGGTACCGCAGGGTTCGGTGCTGGGGCCCCAGCTGTTTACATTATATATTAATGATTTGGACGAAGGGATTAATTGTAATATCTCCAAATTTGCAGATGACACTAAATTGGGAGGCAGTGTGAACAATGAGGAGGATGCTAGGAGGCTACAGAGTGACTTGGACAGGTTGGGTGAATGGGCAAATGTATGGCAGATGAAGTACAATGTGGATAAATGTGAGGTTATCCACTTTGGTGGTAAAAATAGGGAGGCAGACTATTACCTGAATGGTGGCAGATTAGGGAAAGGGGAGGTGCAACGAGACCTGGGCGTCATGGTACATCAGTCACTGAAGGTGGGAAGGCAAGTGCAGCAGGCAGTCAAGAAAGCAAATGGCATGATGGCCTTCATAGCAAGGGGATTTGAGTACAGGAGTAGGGAGGTGATGCTACAGTTGTACAGGGCCTTGGTGAGGCCACACCTGGAGTATTGTGTGTAGTTTTGGTCTCCTAACTTGAGGAAGGACATTCTTGCTATTGAGGGAGTGCAACGAAGGTTCACTAGATTGATTCCTGGGATGGCCAGACTGACATATCAAGAAAGACTGGATCAACTGAACTTGTATCCTCTGGAGTTCAGAAGAATGAGGGGGGATCTTATAGAGACGTTTAAAATCCTGACTGGTTTAGACAAATTAGATGCGGGCAGAATGTTCCCAATGTTAGGGAAAACTAAAACCAGGGGTCACAGTCTAAGGATAAAGGGGAAGCCATTTAAGACTGAGATGAGGAGGAACTTCTTCACCCAGAGAGTGGTGAATCTATGGAATTCTCTTCCACAGAAGGTTGTTGAGGCCAGTTCGCTAAATATATTCAAAAGGGAGTTAGATATAATACTCACAACTAGGGGGATCAAGGGGTATGGCGAGAAAGCAGGAATGGGGTACTGAGGTAGCATATTCAGCCATGAACGCATTAAATGGCGGTGCAGGCTCGAAGGACCAAATGGTCTACTCCTGTACCTATTTTCTATGTTTCTATGTTTCTAAGCTATGTGGACCACTATTCTTTTGATTCTCTTTGCGTCACAGGAGTCACTGTGAACATTTTTCTTGCATCTGTAATGATTAGCTGCTGCAATGTACACAAGAATGCAGAGAAGAAAATACCACACTGGTACAAATCATTATGGTGTCTGGCACTAGCGATGACTGCAGAGAATGTCGGGTCTATAATCCTTAATGCATTTATAAGCACAATTGTTAGATTTATTGGGCTGGATTTTGTCTTGGGGTCGGGTTGGGGTCGTGTAATCCGCATTTCGTGTTTCCCCCCCGACTCCAGATTAATGTGGATGCCTGATGCAATTTTCACTTAATTGGGCAATTGAGTTGGAGCATGTGGGAACCCATGAACTAATTAGTGTTTTCAGTCTGAAAGTCGCCTCTGATGATGTCATCATTGCTGACTGCCTAGTCTCAGAGACTGTTGGTGAGAGAGGACCTGCCTGGCTTTTGATGTGAGCGGACCTGGATGCAAAAATGGGACAGAGAGAGAGAGAGAGAGAGAGATTTTTTTTGCCAAGCAAGTCCTCCCAGGCAGTCTCTGAAGACATTCAATGCAGCAGCATCAGAGGCGACGTTCAGACCTAATACTACTACTACTACCTTCATCAGATCTCCGTTGTAATAGTGGACCTGCAGCCGATAGTCAGCTATCCACTTGTGCTCCCGCCAGGTTTCACTGGAGTGTTTCACACCAGGCGTGCTTCACGTCAGAAGAGGGTTAAACTAGCTACAGCATTTCAAAATGGCATTACGGAGCCAATTTAGAGCTTGTTAAGGGCTTTAATGGCCTCTCCCGCCTCTTGAAGGCAGGACGGAGTCGGGAACCCTGCGACTGATTCTGTCAAAATTGCGTGGAGGCGGGATGGAGTCGGGATGGGGTCGGAAACCCCGACCACGCAAATTTAACCCCCCACACGCCTCCAAACCCGACTCCATGGGTCATTCAAAATCCAGCCCATTGTCTTTGACCGCTTACATTCAGCATGTGATCCATGGTTCTGGATGAGCATTCAGAATGGCTTAATGTGCCTTTATATTTGGCATTTCTGTCACTTGACTCGCAAGATGGCAATTTCCATGCACCAGCTCCCTGCATTTACATCGATAGAACTGGATTTTTTATCCTGCTAGAACAATTATAGTTTGAGTACTTTGTAAATCTGGTTGGACACCACATTAGAGTTATCCATTCAACTCCAAACCCAACTGGTGCAAGATGTCTCCTGGAGGTGATTTCACACCATTTGGCTGTATTGTGTTCCAGAGTAGGATCAGGACTTGTCTCTAGTTATGCTGCCACTTATATGTCAGTGCACAACCAAAACCATTGTACGCTGATGTGAAAATAGCAGTGTTGCTGAACCCATAGACATCCTAACGTAAGTGTGGTGCAGTGGGACGTATGCCCACCAAAATCAGGGAAGGCTGACCCTGTCAGAAATTCCAGGGTCAGCTCATTTAAATAATGCTGGCAGAAAAAGGGCAGGGGTCCTGCCAGCAGGGAGCCAGATATGACTAAGAGCATGGAAAGTTTGGAAAGGTGGCATTGCAAAGCCGTAACATCCCTAAGGGATCCATGCAGTTGAAGGCTTGAGCAGGTTCTTGGAAGAGGGACTGAAATGAAGATCTAAAGCAAAAAGTCAAATTTTTAATTTTTCAGAGGCAGATGCGGAACTGCTATTTTACAAATTACAAAATGGAGGGATGCCATTGTTAGAGTACCATGGTTGGTATCAGCCCTGGCAGTAATAACCCTGATGCTTTGGCGATTCTGTATCTAATTTACTTCACCTGAGGAAGGAGCAATCGATAGCTCCGAAAGCTTGTGATTTCAAATAAAACTGTTGGACTATAACCTGGTGTTGTGCGACCTCTCAGTAATAACCCTAGCATAACAGTGTATGAAATAGCATCAACAACAACAACAATTGTATTTATATAGCGCCTTTAACGTAGTAAAACATCCCAAGGCGCTGCACAGGAGTATTTTAAGACAAAAATATTGACACCGAACCACATAAGGATAAATTAGGGCAGGTGACCAAAAGCTTGGTCAAAGACCAAGGAGCTTCTTAAAGGAGGAAAGAGAGGTAGCGTGGCGGAGAGGTTTAGGCAGGGAATTCCAGAGCTTAGGGCCTAGGCAACAGAAGGCACGGCCACCAATGGTTGAGCGATTATAATCAGTGATGCTCAAGAGGGCAGAATTAGAGGAGCACAGATATCTCGGGGGGTTGTGGGGCTGAAGGAGATTACAGAGATAGGGAGGGGCGAGGCCATGGAAGGGTTTGAAAACAAGGATGAGAATTTTGAAAACGAGGTGCTGCTTAACTGGGAGCCAATGTAGGTCAGCAAGCACAGGGGTGATGGGCGACCGGGATCAGTAAGTAGAGCTCATCATAGGGGAAGTGCTGAAAAGGCAGGCCTCCATCACTGGGAGTACTATGTTCAAAGAGCTGACCAAAATCAGCAACCTGTTTTACTGTCGATGCATGGCACAATTTCCATTAAATGACAAAGGCATCTGATGCTGAATGTTTTGAATGGAGCTACAATTCAAGTGGCTTTGGATCCCAAATTTGGTTTTGATCTTTATGTGAGACAGTGCATCCTGAAAGCCATCTGTTCACAACTTCATTCAGTAATTTTTTTTATATTAGATTCCTGCATTTTGTATTCAGTATCTTTTTCCCTATTAGAATACTTCATACAATGCCTCAGAGACATGGTTCATGTACAGCAGGCACCTCAAAGCACTGGAGAGGTACCACCAACGCTGCCTCCGCAAGATCCTGCAAATTCATTGGCAGGATAGGCGCACCAACGTCAATGTTCTCGCTCAGGCCAACATCACCAGCATCGAAGCTTTGACCACGCTCGATCAGTTCCGATGGACGGGTCACATCGTCCGCATGCCCGATACAAGACTCCCAAAACAAGTGCTCTACTCGGAGCTCCGGCACGGCAAGAGAGCCCCAGGTGGGCAGAGGAAACGCTTCAAGGACTCCCTCAAAGCCTCCTTGAAAAAGTGCAACATCCCCACTGACACCTGGGAATCCCTGGCCCAAGACCTGCACAAAGTGGAGAAGAAGCATCTGAGAAGGCGCCGAACACCTCGAGTCTCTTCGCCAGGAGCAAGCAGAAGCCAAGCGCAAGCAGCGCAAGGAGTGCACGTCAACCCAAGCACCCCACCCACCCGTCCCTTCAACCACCTGTGACAGAGACTGTCACCTGAGAACTCATTTTTAATGTGGAAGCAAGTCATCCTCGGTTCCGAGGGACTGCCTAAGAAGAAGAGAAGAACTTCATACAATATGTAATTGTAAATTTAGTAAACACATTTTGATACTGTAGTGTTTGAAAATGGAATTCTTAAATAAAGACTGTTTTAGGGAAGCTGCACTGCTTAATTTGGTGAATTGCTGCTGGTAGATTTATTAACATTGCAAACGTATGACCAAAAATCTGTCAAATAAAATACTTCCCTATATTTTTTTTCAGTTTAACGTGGTTAGCAAGCCTCCTATCCTGAGGATATGGTAATGCTGTTCTGGTACTGGACTAGTATCTCAGAGGTCAAAAGTTCAAATCCTACCATGACAAATTATGACGTTGAATTCAATAAATCTGGTAATTTGTGAGAAAAAGTGACCACAAAAGCTGCTGGATTGTTGTAAAAACCAAATCGGTCCACTTTCCATTTTCAGAAGGGAATCTGCCTTCCCCATCTACGACTCAAGTTTTATTCTCTGTGGCCCTCTGCAGTGACCTAGCAAACGATACAAATTTAATCAGGGCAACTAGGGGTGGGCAATAAATGTGGCTCTTATACATTAAAAATCCTACCATTTAGAATGAGGGTTTGATAGGATGGCCATTGTATGACCCAGTAACAGAAATGGTAGGAGGAGGGACAGGGTGGGTGAGGGAATCAATTCCTTAACTGTAAAAATAAAGGGCAGGATCGAGTTTGCAGTCAGTAAGACTATTTTGCTAATGACTACAGAGTAATTACACATAGTTGGCACCCAACTTTAGAATGGAATTTACTGCTGACGGTAAGTGAAGCCACAAAATGAAAACATATTTTAGTAATTAGTTTAAGCATCTTAATGGGACAGAAATTAGGTCTTTGGCTCTTATAAGTTACTGTGTAGTCAAACCCCTAGCGTACTAATGTTTAATGATATATATGTGTCAAATATTCTATAGATATAGAAACATAGATCTCAGGAACTTTCTTTTCTTTTCTACCAATCAGCGATTCCAAGGGCAGAAACAGTAGCTGGTGCATCCTAAGGAACTTTTCTTTTTAAATTGAGAAACCTTGGTGAAGGCCTGATAGCACTGCGCCAACCTGAAAAGATCAGGAAAGAAGTTGAGGTAAATCAAAAAGTACCAATACTATCAGTACTGCTACAACCAGGGAAAACAGGGATTTGTACATCATTACAAGCACAGCTTCTCCAAAAGAGAGAAGTCGCACAACACCAGGTTATAGTCCAACAGATTTATTTAAACTCATGAGGACGGCCTCAATCGGCCTCAATCGGGATATCGGGTTCATGTCACACTACAGAACGTGACTTGACATCGTTGCCAGTCTTTCCAGTTTAAAAAAAAAACAAACACAAGAAACAAACCCAAATGGAGAGGATATGCAGCCAGCAGGTGTTTTGACACGTTGGACCCCCTGGGACACATCTCATTGTCTTGGCTGTGCTCTTAGTGTGTCTTTGATGTAGGGAAAAATTGAATCTCTGCATTTTCTCTGTGTTTATATTCTGTGAATTCTGATAGATTCTCTCACAGTAACTCTACCTGAAGAAGGAGCAGGATAGCTCCGAAAGCTTGTAATTTTAAATAAATCTGTTGGACTATAACCTGGTGTTGTGCGACTTCTCATTTTTGTCCACCCCAGTCCAACGCCGGCATCTCCGCATCATCTCCAAAAGAGCACTTGGCAATATCTGGGATACAGCACACCCAGAGAAAGAAGATGATGCCGGTTCATCTTTTAGAACCTGAAGGAGATACAGGCTACAGGAACAGGTAGATGACACAGAACAAGAACAAGAACTTGCATTTATATAGCAACTTTAATGTAGAAAAACATCCCAAGGCGCAAGAAGGAGATATTAGGAGAGGTGACTAAAAGCTTGATGAAAGAGGTGCATTTCAATAAAGGTCTTAAATGAAGAGAACTGAGGATGATGGCTTCAGTCTTCCCAGTATCAGTTAATACAGAATCTATATGGGTGGAGCTAAGAAATAGCGAGGGGCGAAAAACATTAATAGGAGTGGTATATAGGCCTCCAAATAGTAAAATAGAGGTTGGGGAGGGCATCACGAGGGAAATTAGAGAAGCGTGCAATAAGAGCACAGCTGTCATCATAGGTGACTTTAACTTACATATAGATTGGAATAGCCTAATCAGTAAAAATAATGAGGAGGAGGAATTCCTTGAGTGTTTAAGGGATGGTTATCTGGATCAATATGTCGAGGAACCAACTCGGGAACAGGCTATATTGGACTGGGTACTGTGCAATGAGAAGGGACTAATTAGTAATCTTGTTGTACGGGGACCCTTGGGTCAGAGCGATCATAACATGATCGATTTCTCACTCGAAATGGAGAGCGAAGAAATTGACTCAGATACTAAGGTCCTGAATTTAAACAAGGGGAATTATGATGCCATTAGACGGGAACTGAGTAGGTCTGATTGGACAATGTTCCTGGGAGGACTGGAGGTAGATAAACAATGGCAAGCATTTAAAGATAGAATGACAAAATTGCAAAAATTGTTTATACCAATCTGGCATAAAAGGAAATCTAAAAAGGTGACTCAACCGTGGATAACAGGGGAAATTAGAGACAGCATAAAATCCAAAGATAGGGCGTATAAAATAGCCAAAAAAAGCGCCAGAGCGGAAGATTGGGAACAGTTTAAGATAGAGCAAAGGAGGACAAAGGGTTTAATCAAGAGGGGCAAAATAGCTTACGAAAGCAAGCTGGCGGAAAATATAAAAACTAACTCCAAAAGCTTTTATAAGTATATCAAGAGGAAAAGACTGGTGAAAACCAAAGTTGGCCCATTGCAGTCAGATACGGGGGAATATATAACGGGAAATAAGGAAATGGCAGACCAACTAAATGCATACTTTGGGTCAGTCTTTACGAAGGAAGACACAAAAAACCTCCCTGGGATATCGGGAAAAATAGGGACATTTGCAAAGGAGGAACTGACGCAAATCAATATCTCTAAGGATATGGTGTTAAGGAAGCTAAAGGGATTGAAGGCGGACAAATCCCCAGGGCCTGATAACATGCATCCTAGGGTGCTGAAGGAGGTGGCCCTAGAGATAGCGGATGCACTAAGTATGATTTTTCAGAATTCATTAGACTCGGGAACAGTGCCCATGGATTGGAGGGTAGCTAACGTTACCCCACTATTCAAAAATGGGGGTAGGGAAAAAGCAGGTAATTACAGACCTGTAAGCCTTACATCAGTTGTGGGCAAAATGCTGGAGTCCATCATTAAGGATGAAATAGCGGAGCACTTAGCAAATGGGGACAGGATAGGACAGAGTCAACATGGATTTACAAAGGGTAAATCGTGCTTGACTAATCTATTGGAATTTTTTGAGGGAGTAACTGGTAAAATAGATGGGGGAGAGCCAGTAGATGTGGTGTACCTGGACTTCCAAAAGGCCTTCGATAAGGTCCCACATAAAAGATTAGCAGGGAAAATTGAAGCTCATGGGATAAAGGGGAAAGTATTGACGTGGATAGAGAACTGGCTGTCAGATAGAAAACAGAGAGTTGGAATAAACGGCTCATTTTCTGAATGGCAGGCAGTAACAAGTGGGGTACCGCAGGGATCTGTCCTGGGTCCCCAGCTGTTCACAATTTACATTAATGACCTGGATCAGGGAGTCGGATGCAGCATTTCCAAATTTGCAGACGACACTAAACTAGGAGGGGGGGTGGGCTCAGAGGAGGAGACCAGGAAGCTCCAGAGCGATTTGGACAGACTGGGTGATTGGGCGGATAAATGGCAGATGCACTATAATGTGGACAAGTGCGAAGTTATCCACCTTGGGTGCAGGAACGGGAGGGCAAATTATTATTTAAATGGCAATAAATTGGGAGAGGGGGAAGTACAGAGAGACCTGGGTGTTCTTGTACACCAGTCACTGAAGGCGAGCATGCAGGTGCAACAGGCGGTCAAGAAGGCAAACGGTATGCTGGCCTTCATAGCAAAAGGGTTGGAATACAGGAACAGGGATACCTTGCTGCAGCTGTACAGGGCACTGGTGAGACCACACCTCGAGTACTGTGTACAGTTTTGGTCGCCTCATCTGAGGAAAGATGTTCTTGCCATGGAGGGGGTGCAGCGGCGATTCACCAGGCTGATACCAGGAATGGCGGGATTGACCTATGAGGAGAGACTATGTAGTTTAGGGATGTACACACTGGAGTTTAGAAGATTGAGAGGGGACCTCATAGAAGTGTATAAAATTCTGACAGGTCTAGACAGACTAGATGCAGAAGGAATGTTTCCCTTGGCGGGTGAGAACAGAACTAGAGGACATAATTTAAGGATAAGGGCTAAACCATTTAGGACAGAAATGAGGGGGAATTTCTTCACTCAGAGGGTGGTGAACCTGTGGAACTCATTGCCACAGAGGGCAGTGTACGCCAGCTCATTAAATATATTTAAGAGGGAATTAGATATATTTCTACAGGCAAAAGGGGTTAAGGGTTACGGAGAGAAGGCGGGGACGGGATACTGAATTGGAGGATCAGCCATGATCTCATTAAATGGCGGAGCAGGCTCGAAGGGCCGGATGGCCTACTCCTGCTCCTATCTTCTATGTATCTATGTATCTATGTATTTAACTGGAGGAAATTTGCACTTATCCAGCACTGGATGTTGGACAAGCAATCTGACAGCACAGAGGCAGTGGAGGGTTGATAGGGAAGGTGAGACATAGCTGCAGGGTTATTACCTTCATGGAAATAATTCTGAGTAAACAGCAGGATGTAGGTATTAGAGACTTACGCACCTCAAGATAGAAAAGCATGAGTCATGCATGATAGGGACTCCGCCTTGCACTGTGATGATAATTATGTAATATGTGGTGTTGCCATGTATGCATATGTGAAAGAGTGAGGTGTCCCAGGGTGACTCACCTACTTACTTTTCCTCCCTCCTCAGTAGTGTCTGGGTTCTCCGGATGACCCATCTGAGATCATCTACTTGCTGTGTTTGTAATTTTAGGTGTGAACATGCACGCTATCATTCTGACTCTCAGTGCATTGACACACCAACCTGCTGTTACTAGATCACCAGCTTTAACCATCCTTATATTAATTAAAGACCACTTATTGCAATGACACTATTACACTATATACTAAATAAGGTTAACTGAAGTTTAATGCACTGAACAGGTTAAAACAAAAGCACAGAAAGACTCACATGATGATTCCCAACAAGGAATGAGTTGCACTTTTTGTTTGAGACGTTAAACTGAGGTCCTTTCTTCCCCCTTCATGTGGACATAAAAATCCTTTGGCACTATTGGAAGAAGAGCAGGTCTCCCAGTCTCCTCGACATTTATTTCTCGACCAATAACACCAAAATAATAACAGATTGGACCAGAATTTGCTGTCAAAATAATGGCAAAGCTAATGGTTCTTGCTGTTATTGTGGGTAAAGGGTACAGCAACTTCAGGCAAGGAGCAGATGCATTAAATGTGACTGTTCATAAGCTGCTGTCTGAGTTGCACTGCTCCACTGTTAGCTGCGCGAAAATGACATCTCACCCTTAGCGTCCTCGTTTTTTTAGGAACTTGCTGAATTCGCCCATTAATTACCCATTAAACCCACCACAGAAAGTTAAATTGTGTCATTACAAGCATTAGTACTCTTATAAAGAAAGAAAGACTTGCATTTATATAGCGCCTTTCAAGACCACTGGATGTCTCAAAGCGCTTTACAGCCAATGAAGTACTTTTTGAAGTGGAGTCACTGTTGTAATGTGGGAAACGCGGCAGCCAATTTGCACAGAGCATATCACAATGATATGATAAGTGTTAATGACTGCCAATCAACCTCTCTGGCACCGAAAAATAACTATTACAAGTGTGGAGTGGAGTCTCATTCCTTCAGGTTTTGAATTTTTCGGGGAGATTTTAAAAAATTCAATAAAAAAAAAAATTCTTACTTTTCATTTCTGTCTCTTTTTTCTCTCTCCCTTAATCCAATCTTTCTTTCCCTCTCTTTATTGCTCCTTTGGTACCTGATTTAACATTGAATTCACCTGCTTTAATTCACTCTCCTTTTCAGTCCTTCCTGTGTTTATTTCCCAATCCTTAAATCTTATTGGTTAAGGAGATACACTTTTAGTTTCCCTGTTCACTTGGGTCCCAGATGCCCTGTTTCCCTCACTGTGTCATTATCAGCTCACACTTTCAGCAACTTTGTGGGCTAAACATTTTTGAGCTGAAGTGTGCAAGGGCAAGTCTAACTAATGGCAAATGCTGTTAAATGCCCTGCTACAGCAAATTCTGGTCCAATATCTTATCACTTATCTCATTGCCGCTTGTGGGATCTTGACGCAAATTGGCTGCCGCATTTCTCTACATTGCTTCAGTGACAACACTTCAAAATAAATTAATTGGCTGTGAAAATAAAATTTGAACAAAAACCTTCTTGTGGAAGAGCGGGAGTGCTCTTCCAACTCCAGAGTCATTGTGATGGCCCCATTGCCTGCTCCAGTCCCCTTCCCAGGGCTAACCTTTGGCTAGACGTCCATCGTCTTCAATGCGTGAGTTGCCTGTGGTGGCGCAACAGGTGCCGGCAGCTCGTGCATGAAGTGTTAATGAGACCAGACAGCCAATTTCCCACCCACCCCAGTTGAGGTACATGCTGCCTAAGCAGCGCTGAATCTGCGGCCAAAAACGGGCCAAAACAAATTTCCACCCCTTTGTATGTGGCAAGAACTTTCTGGATTAGCTGATGTTTGTGAAAGATAGAGGTGGAGAGGTTGGTGAGGGGAGCATGGAGGTGGAAGAAGGCAGTCTTAGTGATGGGATAAACGTGGGGTACAAACCTCAAACACAAGGTCAAAGAACATGCAGAGGTTATATCACTCTTGGCCACTACTAGCTATCAACAACGAATCATATAGAATACACAGCTACTGATTGCGAGTAGGGCACAAAAACCCTAAAAACTCTACAAACAAATAAATTCTTCAAAATACAAAGAAACAAAAAGACCCCAGCAAGTGATTGTTTTCAGTCATGGGGTTCAGAGGAGGTTTATAAATGGCTTACCTTTGCTATCACAGTTTATGATGTCATCTGAACCCTTGGCATTATTCTCTGTGTAACAAGCAAGTGCTTCAGATGATACTACAAATCACCAGAGCAAAATATGTGTGGTACGTGAAATCATGTGAACCCTGAGATTGTGTTGCATCCTTTTAACAGGCTTTTGAAGAGTTATTTTTATTATGTAGTAGTTGATGGCCCATGGCGTTGCGCAGAAGGAGTCAAAACCTAGTGCAGTTTTCAGCTGAAGTGGGGTTAGAGACGTGGGATATTTGAACTAATGCGTACAGACATAATTCCATCCCCATTTTAAAGTCATATATTCTGTCCTTGTTTTTATATTTCTATTATAAATTCTTGGGGTGGAAATTCCTGAACACAGATGTTGCTGAACCTGCTGCCTTCAGGGCAGCCCAATTTCGGGCAGGGGGACTCAATCAGGCATTAGGTCCCCTGTTTACATATGCAAGGAATCTAACGCCCGTTTTAAGTGCAGGCCTTGGATGCCTATACTGGACCCTTCACCAATATGACAAGTGGCACACTTCCGGAACAGACCACCCGCTATAAATGAACACTTAGGCGCCCATTTTATGCCTGTCTAACGTGCGCGACGTCAACTAATTTCTAGGCCAAAATCGCTCGCACCTATCACTCATAAGCCCACCAGTCCTTTCCCAGCTCCACTGGCTCCCTATGTGCCAATGAATTAAGACCCACACCCTCACTCTCAAATTCCTCCATACCTTGTATCATATGTCCTACCCAAACTGTGTCAGCTGTGGCTCAGTGGGTAGCACTCTCACCTCTGAGGTCAGACGGTTGTGGGTTCAAGTCCCACTCCAGAGACTTGAGCACAAAAATCTAGGCTGACACTCCAGTGGAGTGCTGCACTGTTGGAGGTGCTGTCTTTCGGATGAGACATTAAACTGAGGCCCTATCTGCTCTCTCAGGTGGATGTAAAAGATCCCATAGCACTATTTCGAAGGAGAGCTGTCCTGGCCAATATTCATCACTAAAACAGATTATCTGGTCATTATCACATTGCTGTTTGTGGGAGCTTGCTGTGTCCAAATTGGCTGCTGTGTTTCCTACATTACGACAGTGACTACACTTCAAAAAGTATTTCACTGTAAAGTGCTTTGGGAAAGGTGCTATATAAATGCAAGTCTTTCTTTCTAACTTCATTCTTCTGATTCTGGATTCATGCTTTCCCCACTACCCTTCATTCCACAATAGGAAGCTGATATTTTGGACAATGCCCCGCCCTCTAGAACTCTCTTCCTAAACCACATCACCGTGCTATCTTCTTTGCTGCCTTCAAAAGCCTCCTAAAAATAACTGATTTTAACTTTTGTGGTGGTGGAAAGCGGGTGGTAGTGGATCGGCTGTCTGTTATACACCCCGCCCAATTTTCCTTTCTATTGAACTCAACCGGAATGATAATCGAGCAGGGCCTATAATGGCTGGTCAATCTGCTACCACCCGTTTTCTACTACCGCCAGAAGTTCAAATCAGCCCTTTAATCTCTTTGGATTTCCCTCCCAACCTCCTTTACTTGATGCTCAGGGCTGGATTTTCATTGACCCATGGAGGCGGGTTTGGAGGCGTGTGGGGGGTTAAAGTTGCGAAAAGTGGCGGGCGGGCACAAGTCCGCCTCCATCCCGCCTCCACGCAATTTTGATGAAATCGTGTCTGCTCGTCCTGCCTGCGTCCCGCCTTTAAGAGACGGGATAGGCTGTTAAGGGCCTTAACAAGCACTAAATTGGCTCTATAATGCCATTTTGAAAGGCCTTTGTGATTTTAACCCTTGTTCTACGTGAAGCACGCCTGTTCTGAAACACGATTGTGAAACCTGGCGGGAGCACATGTGGATAACTGAATATCAGTGGCTGCGCTGAGTATCAGTGAGTGGTTGGGCAATGGGCAACACGGTGGCATAGTGGTTAGCACTGTTGCCTCACAGCGCCAGGGACCCGGGTTCAAATCCGGCCTCGGGTGACTGTCTGTGTGGAGTTTGCACATTCTCCCCGTGTCTGCGTGGGTTTCCTCCGGGTGCTCCGGTTTCCTCCCACAGTCCAAAGATGTGCGGGTTAGGTTGATTTGGCTATGATAAATTGACCCTTAGTGTTAGGGGGATTAAATACGTGGGGTTACGGGGATAGGGTGGGATATGTGTCGGTGCAGGCTCGATGGGCCGAAATGGCCTCTATCTGCACTGTGGGGATTCTGTGTTGGCTGGCATCTGGGAGTGGTGGAGCAAAAAAAAATTCTCTCTCTCTCTTTCTCTCTCTCTCCTTAGAGCTGCTGCTCATTTTGCATCCAGGTCCTCTCACAGCAAAAGCCAGGCAGTCTCTGACCTGCAATGCAGCAGCAATGATGACATCATCAGAGACGACTTTCCGACTGAAACCACTAATTGGTTCATGGGTTCCCACATGCTGGAACTCAATTGCCCAATTAAGTGAAAATTGCATCAATCTCCCACATCCAATTGCAGTCGGGTGGATAACACGAAATGCGGATAACACGACCCCAACCCGCCCCAGTATCAAAATCCAGCCCTAAGTGTTTATCCCTCACCCTGAGCTGTTCTTCTACAGGAGGAGCATTATCTAAATTAAAGGTATTGTTGTATATAAAAATGTATACAAGCCTGTGCAGAATCATATGCACCACAAGACTGTACCTCACTGTCGTATTACTGTCACGATTTTATTTTAAATCAAGTTATCCACTTTGCTTCCCTTCAACATTAATCTTAAAGTGAAGCATTTTGCAGACGTAGGACAGCCTGTCGCATTCCTGCCTTAATGAAATTGCAGTGTCACTGCACACATGGATCACCCTTGTGAAAATATGCTATTTACTGTTTTAAAAGAATATACATTTGTGATTTTTTTTGTACTCATCAATGTGAAGCACATTAGTGCTAGGGAATGAAATATTATTCTGTTTTTGTTACCTGACCGTCAGCACTAATTGTCGTGAGATCAGGTATATTATGCAGCCAAATGCAGAATAAAACCTCTCTCTATCCAACATTGTGTTAAAGCTCCCACTAATCAATCCTAACAAATGCCTTAACCTCAAGCTCAGAAGAGCATTCCCACAGCAACAGTTGATTTTTTTTTCCTGGGAGCAGATCAGCTGCAGGAGCTAGAAAATGTTACACAATGCAGAAGAGAGAAAAGGCTTCTCTTAAAAAGTTCAAGTGAAATGCAGTTTTGGGGCCTTGGGCAAATCACTGCACTTGGCCCTGTGACCATACGAACATAGCAAAGTTTGTCAAGCCTCTTCCCTCCACAGACCATGTATAATCTAACCAACCATTGATTCTGCCCACTTAATTAATTCCCTGGAGAAAATGTGTCAAGAACTACTCCCCGATCTCCAAAAGGAATCATTTGAACCTGCAGAATATCTATCTATGCCTACATGTCCTCTATTAAACCTAGCCTGGCTCCACAATGGATGCCCCAGCAGCCCAGGAATAATTGTATCCCTTGGAATATTTGACCATAGGCTATGATCTACCCTTGATCCCGGAGTTACCTCAGTCAGTAATCTGCTACAGTAACATCTGTAGAATGAGTCACAACAAGGTGGTGTTGCAACACAACCAGTGAGTTCTGATAACATTTACAAAATGCGGAGGCTATTCTCTTGTGACTAAGACAAAAGCTGAGCCCTTTGTTTCTGGTACTGCCTTGTAAATCATTCCTACCCACTTATTAGTACTTACTCCATACTTGCACTTAATTCACCCACAATTGTAAAAAAATTGGACTGCTGCTTTGTGTGCATAAAAAAAAAAGGAAAAAAAATAACTTTAATGTCGCAAACAATTTTTTTTTCTGAAAACATGCTTCTCCTTTATGTACAGCAGCACGTCAAGAAGACCAGCTGCTGCCACTTAGAAGGCAGCATTGCTCTTCCTGTGAAAAACCAGCTTTCCCACCACATTTTCACACGCTACATTCACAGCAACCAAGAAAGCAGCGCGCTCGCTTTTATCAAAAATACTGCTGTGAAATTTGCACTAATTTCATGATTAAACCCCAAGGCTTTAACCATCAAGCACTAAAAATGTTGAAATGTATCAACATACAAACATTGTACATGTAACTACTTGTGAATATTACAGAATGTTATAGAAATACTGACTGGAGTCAAGGGCTGTAGCTGTAAAGTATTGTTACCTTGAAGGTTACAGAAATGATAGAGTGTGGTATAATGACTGAGGCCATCAACTTGGAGTATTATTGCACACTCAGGATTTACTTCGGCAATAAGCCTATCATTAATGCTCTAATTACAGGCTGAAGCTTGCTGCCAGTATTTGTTTTATTATACCCATGAGCTAAATTAAATTGCTTAACTGGAAATGCTTTTTCTCTCTTTTGGGCAAATTTTAACCAATGCTTTGTGACATCAGTGCACAATAGGATTTGCTCTGCTGCCCACCTATATCACCTCACGAGAGATTAGAGTTTCGATTTTTTTTTTAAGATTTGCTTTTGAATCCACCTTAGAATGTCATAAAATTTGTTTGTTTGGAGGTTCAAAGTCAAAGTCAGAATGCAGCCCTTGAGTCTCCTCAAACAGTCAGAATTTTTTTTTTTACACATTTCCCCCCTCTCCCGCCCATTACACTGCTTTGGGACATTATTGCATTCCCACCTCTGGACTCCCAGGGAAGAACAACAGACACATCCTCACTCTTTTTGAGGCAATTTAACCTGCACCCAAGAAAACAGAGGCACATTTTGATGCCATAGTGCCCGGGTGCAGACACTGGGGTGGGTGGCGGGGTGGGGGGAGGGGGGGTGGGAGGGTAGAGGGCGTGGTGGTGGTGGCGGGGGTGGGGGGGAGCTTCCGCAGACTGTCAAAATTCAAACGCACTGCAACGACATCAGCACCACCGTCCCCACCAGAGTACCAAAGATCAAACTTCTCACCATCAGACTTCCAGGGATTGGAATCTCCATGTGCCAGGGATCCACTAGGCCACCAGAGAAAATGTCCAGATACTGGTCACTAAAGTACCAGAGATCAAATATTCGACTAGAGTTATAGACAGGAAACAAAAGAAAGTCCCGACACCTTAATTTATTGATTTCACTCTAATCGGCAACAGTAAGGCAGTTTCCATGACAACAACATGCCCAACATCGCTGCTGCTCACCTTACTTCCCTTGAATTACTTGACTTCGACCTATGACTAAAAATATCTCTCCCTCGCTTCACTAAATTTATCTGCTGTCTTTTTTGCTCTCGTAACCATGATAGCTCTCTAAAACCTTTCAACTTTCTGTCAAGCAAAATCAAATCCACCAACTCCAACTTCCCCACTGCTGAAATCGACATTCTTGGCAATTTCAATGTTCAGTATTAGCAATGGCCTTGTTCCTCTATTGATCAAGTTGGAGCTAATGAAGAGTTCTTTATTATGAATAACGATCAATAAGCCTAACCATATTTTTGATTGGCCTGACAATTCAAGTACACCTTTCCCTACATCCCTTCTACACCTTTTCCCTACCCAAAAATGTGTGGGTTAGGTTGATTTGGCTATGATAAATTGACCCTTAGTGTTAGGGGGGATTAAATATGTGGGGTTATGGGGATAGGATGGGATATGTTAGGGGGAATTAAATACGTGGGGTTACGGGGGTTGGGTGGGATATGTGTACTGTGGGGATTAAAGCAGGGACAGGGTACTGGATTTGGATGATCAGCCATGATCATATTGAATGGCGGAGCAGGCTCGACGGACCGAATGGCCTACTCCTGCTCCTAGATTCTATGTTTCTATGTTTCTATCCAGTCCTAACTCTTTCATTGTATCTGTTTCCTCACCTCTGGACTGTTCTGACTCCTGTTTCATATCTGCGTCTTGCGGAATACCCGGCAATAAATCACATTCTGTAAATAAGGCCTGTTTTGTTGGTACTGTATTATAAATCAGTTCTTTGAGAGTGTTTTTCTCTAGTTTAATTACATTTATTCCTCTGATCTTTCTGCCTAAGCAAGTGAAATGACTGAAGTTATTCTAACTGTCATGGAAGGTTTCATACCACAATTTTACCCTTAGATCAGACCTGGTATTGCATCTTAGTTCAAGCCTGTTGTCTCTCATAGAAATTATGCTGAATACACCTAGCATCTTGATCAGCCTGAAATATCCTCAGCTAACTTTATCTCTACTCATGATTTCTGTTAACCTGCTGTTAGAGCTGCTAAGCAAAATATTATGAAAACATAGTGACAACTATTATCTGCGTTCTCCTCCAGAGATCATTTATTCTGGTCCCTCATGAAAACTATTGCTCAAAATGGCTCACTTGAGTTCTTAATGTGGTTTACTGCATGTCTCCAAAGTTAAATAAAATCAACTAATGGCCACTAATGGAAACCTTTCTTAGTTATTGCAGTTCCTGCACATTTAGTATGTTGGGCATAATGAAGACAGCTAAATTATTGTCTTATATGAAACTGTACAACTCCAGCTTCAATAACATAAGTCTTGATAAATATTAATACCTTTAGCTTGAAGGCCATTATAAGCAATGCATCATTCAAATGTATGCCTAATATTCAAAGTATAGAATCTAGAATTGCACATAGTACTATTTTTCTCATAATACAACACAATCTGCACGGTGTTAAATGGCACATCCACTCAATGGGACGCTGGCACAGCAAAGACTGCAATCTACAAGTAAAGATTAAGCAGAAATCTGCAGGACAAAGTTTCTGAAATAATACAAGTAATATAATGAAATATTCTTAAACAAAGAGACTTTTTCTGTGGCTAACTTTCTAAAAGCACTCTGTGTACTTGAATTCGGAGAAGAGGGGGAAGGAGTTGCTGCTTTTTGCCTACACTACTTGTAGTGCTTTGTGTTTTAGGTAGATATTTAATTTCAGTACCCATAACTTAATCTAGATCAAGTAAGTAGTCAACAAACTACTCTGTAAACTAAGTTATCTAATTACAAATTTAATTAAATTTAATTAAATAAAACAAGGTCATATAGGGATGGCAGTGCAGGTGGGAGTTTGTGGAGAGCATTGTGATCCCAGACAACCACATTTGCAGTAAGTGCCTGCATCTTGAAGAACTTCAGCTCAGAGTTTTTGAGCTGGAGTCTGAGGTGCAGACATTGTGGGGCATCAGGGATGGGGAGAGTTACCTGGACACTTTGATCCAGGAGGCAGTCACACCCCTTAGGTTAGGTAGTGGTACAGGTCTGGTTAGTGGTCAGGGACAGGAAGGTGTGACTGCAACTCAGGCAGGTAAGGGGACCCCAGGTGAAGTGCTGGAGGAGCCTCAGCCTTTGCCCTTGTCCAACAGGTATGAGGTTCTTGCTGCCTGTGTGGATGAGGGAAAAGCCTGCAGGATGGATGAGCAAGCTGACCATGGCACCATGGTGCAGGAGGCCATTCAAATGGGGGGAGTGAAAGGGAATGTAGTTGTGTTAGGGGACAGTATAGTCAGGGGGATAGGTACTGTTCTCTGCAGCCGCGACCGAGAGTTCCGAAGGTTGTGTTGCCTGCCAGGGTTAAAGACATCTCCTCGCGGCTGGAGGAGAATTCGGAGTGGGAGGAGGAGGATCCAGTTGTCGTGGTCCACATAGGAACCAACGACGTAGGTAGAACTAGGAATGAGGTTCGACTGAGGGAGTTTCAGGAGCTAGGATCCAAATTAAAAAGCAGAACCTCAAAGGTAATAATCTCTGGATTGTTACCTGAGCCACGCGCAAATTGGCATAGGGACAAACAGATTAGAAGTTTAAATGTGTGGCTCAAAGAGTGGTGTGGGAGGAAGGGGTTTCAGTTCATGGGACACTGGCACCAGTACTAGGGAAAGAGGGAGCTGTTCCGTTGGGATGGGCTCCACTTAAACCGGGCTGGGACCAGTGTCCTGGTGAACCGAATAACTAGGGCAGTAGACAGGGCTTTAAACTAATGAAGGGGGGGTGGGAAGATTCAGGAAAGTAAATTTAAAAGCAGCGAGGGAATTTGTCAAGGCTCTAGAGCAGAGTAGAGTTTTGTGTAAAAATAAGCAGAGTGGGTCAGGAAGGGACAGAGAGAGTAACAAAGGTAATAAGGCATCAGTGACTAAGGTGACATCAGGGAAAAATAGAAATAAGTCAAAGCTAAAGGCACTATATCTGAATGCGCAAAGCATTCGCAACAAAATAGATGAATTAATAGCGGAGATGGAAATGAATAGGTTTGATCTAATAGCCATTACGGAGACATGGGGCTGGATTTTCATAGGGCCGTTGAGGTGGGATTGGAGGCGTGTGGGGGGTTAAAATTGCAGAAACTGGCGGGCGGGCCTGATCCCGCCTCCATCCCGCCTCCACGCAATTTTGATGAAATCGTGTCTACTGGTCCCGTCTCCGTCCCGCCTCCAAGAGGCGGGAGAGGCCATTAATGCCCTTAACAAACCCTAAATTGGCTCTGTAATGCCATCTTGATAGTTTTTTGCTAGTTTAACCTTTTTCCCACGTGAAGCACGCCTGATCTGAAACACGCCAGTGAAACCTGGCGGGAGCACAAGTGGATTGCTGACTCTCAGCTGCAGGTCAACCATTAAATAGGAGATTTGATCAGCCATCATTTGCAGGTGGCAGGACTTTGTTGTCACAGGTCTGGGGGAACTTTTAGAAGGCATAACCACAGCTCTGGAAGTTTGGAGCCTGACACCTATCTCCAGTGTGACCTCCTGGGAAACCCCTCTCGCCACCCTCATTGAGCGCTTCCTCAACTGAGGCATATACCAGAGGCATGGGAGCCATTTATTTCCTTCCCTCCTGGGTATCCGATGAGGAGGAACAACAGCCGCGGCACCAGCAGAACCATGAACAACAGCAGCACCAACAGCAGCAGCAACAACAGGAGCGCTAAGCTGCTGCTCACCTGCCTGAAGCTGCACAGGCCAGAAGGGGCCAGCGCATGGAAGGCCGTCGGCGCAGGAGATACCCCCCAAACAGGGTCTACAGACACAGGGTCAGCTACCTCAACATGTCTGAGCAGCAGTGCCAAAGCGGCTCTGACTTTCGCGAGAGGTAGTGGGTGACATCTGCGCAATGCTGCAACAAGACCTGGAACCCAGAGCACCAGGTGGACACCCCTTACCAGTGGCCGTCAAAGTCACCACCGCACTCAACTTTTTTGCCTCAGGCTCATTCCAGGGATCAGCAGTAGACATCAGCGGCATCTCCCAGGCGGCCGCACATACCTGCATCACGCAGGTAACCGATGCCCTCTTTGCCATCGCGCACAATCACATCCATTTCACCAAGGATCGAGCAAGTGTCACGGCGCATGCGGTTGGATTAGCTAATCTAGCAGGCTTTCCAAGGGTGCAGGGCGTCGTTGACTGCACACATGTGGCCCTTAAGGCACCCCATTGCAATCCAGGTATTTTTGTCAACCGCAAGGGCTTCCACTCCCTCAACGTTCAGCTGGTGTGTGACCACAAGAAGGAAGTTCTGCATGTTTGTGCCAAGTACCCTGGCAGTTGCCATGACTCCTTCATCCTGCGCCAGTCTAGTGTGCCTCCGCTATTCAGTCCGCCAGACCAACTTTCCGGATGGCTACTTGGAGACAAGGGCTATCCCCTGAAGACGTGGCTAATGACGCCGTTGAGGAGCCCATCCAACGCAGCTGAGGAGAGCTACAACTCCAGCCACATTTCCACCAGAGCCATAATCGAGCAAACAATCGGTATGCTGAAGATGCGCTTCAGATGCCTGGATAGATCAGGTGGCTCCCTGCAATACTCAGCAGCCAGGGTCTCCAGAATCGTCGTGGTTTGCTGTGCACTTCACAACATGGCACAGCGTCGTGGCTTGCAAATGCCGGAGGACCAAGTGGCTCCTCACATAGCCTCCTCAGATGAGGAGGAGGAGGAGGAGGAGAGAGAGAATGAACAACTTGCAGAGGCCCCTCAACCAGCGGCAGCATTACGCGAGACCGTAGCTGCCTGGAATGCAAGGGACGCACTCATCTTGGCCAGATTTGCTTAGCCTAGACAATCAAGCACTTTTGCCTCGCAGCTTCTTACCAGAGCTACGACAATGGCCCAGACCCAGCGGATCCCTAACAATTTGACCACCATACTGAAAATTGCAAGTTATCCTAAGGCCTCATTGTGGAAGTCCCATTAGCGAAATGACAGACGTCACAACTGCAGCTGTAGCCATCAGAGTTTTTATTTACACTTAACATCTGATGGCTTTTTTACATTAAACATCAAATTTCACCCAAGTAACTACCCTTGTGACTATTTGTGCAGTATCTTTCTCTTACGCGTCCTCCTACGTGGTGCTTCCCCTGTGGCTTCAGCAGAGGTGGAGGCCCCCTGCTCAGTTTGTTGCTGCTCCTGTCTCGACACCTTTGGCGGGCGTCCTCTGGGGTTGCGAACCTGCGAGGGCTCGGCAACAGTCTGCTGCTCCTGCAGCTGGGCAGGGGTTGAGACGCCGATCTCAGTTGGGTACGGACTCTGGTGGGGCTCTGACCGAGGACTTGTCAGTGAGCACTTAGAGAGGAGCCCCCACCTCCTTGTTTTCTGCCACCAACATCCCTCTCATGGGTCAGGTCCACCTCAGCGCTTGCAAGTGGATTGAGAGCACCTTGCTGCACATCAGCGGGGCCATGGGGACCCGTATCTGCACTGGCAGTCCTACTCAGAAGGACTTCCATGAAGGTCTGGTTTCTCTGTTCAATAGATGTCCATCGCTCCTCCAGAGATGTCATTCTATTCAGAACACTCACCATGTTTCTGCACTCTGGCGACTTATCACCTGCATGGAGGTTGCCATCCTTTCCATGGTGATGCGTTCATGCGCCAATGACTCCACAAAGGCTCTGCTCATATTCGCTATGGACTCCTCCATTCGCTCCACACTCACAGCGACCCTGGAGACAAAACCTGTCAGAGACTCCTGCATCTGTTCCTGGAGTCCCAGCACCGCTGATCTTATGGATGGCCCCAAAGGCAGAGGGTCGACATGCAGCTGAGCCGAGCTAGGAGAGTCCTGTGCCCTCCGACTAGGACTCTCCACTGCTGTCCCTGTCTCCACCATCTGCTGATGCTCACTTGTGAGCTGTGATACACCAGGTGACAACACTACTCTATGTCCAGATGGTCCCACCGAGGTGTGAGTCTCTGCGCTGGTGCTGGGTGCACTGAATTCTGCTGACACTGCGCCCTCAGAGGTTGCAGCTTCCTCTGAGGAGTCTGGATGCTCAGGCTCTTCCTCCTGGCTAGCGGGGACGGGTGCTTGCGATGGTCCTGTGGGGGAGTAAAGGAAAGAGTCAGAGATGTGATGCCAAGGTTACATGCACATTGCATATTGCAGATGATCATAAATCCATCTGTTAGACCTTCAGATTCATTATCAGTGACTCATGCAATGTCAATGAGGGAGATGGAACACTATTCAGTCACCAGCTTGCTGTGATGCATCCGTCTGTCCGTCCCCCACTTGTGTATCGTCCTCTACTCCCACGATCTCCAGGACCGCATTATCCCAGGTGGTGAGCTGGGCTAATGAAGGTGGCCCTCCTCCTGTCCTGGCTCTTTCCCTTTTATTGTGAGCTCTCTTTTCCTGCAATGAGGGAGACAAGTGGAGTTTGAGTGAGATTGAAGGAGTGAGTGTAGAGAGTCCATAGCATAGATGCTTAGAAGGAGGCAAAGATGGAGTGAGGTGGCAAGACCAAGGGCCCTCCCTGTGTGTTGTAAGTTGTTTTCATAGCATGACAGCGATAGGGAGTGTGAGGGCTGCATAGTCGAATAGTAAGGTGAATGTGACCATAGAGGGAGAGGGAATGGGTAAGGGTGCATGGATGTCAGTGTCAAGTGGGATATGGAGGAAGAGGTTGCTAAAGCTGAGTGCTGGTGAGGAGAGGCAATGGGGATCAGATTGAGGGTGAAGGGAAAGTCATACTCACTTTTGCAGTGCGTAGAAGGTCATGAAACCTCTTCCTGCACTGGAGCCAGATTCTGCGGGTGATGGATAAAGAGTTGACCTCCTGGACGACCTGGACCCACACAGCCTTGGTCTGCTGGGGAGGCTTCTTCCTCCCTGAGGAGGGGAAGAGCACCTCTCTGTTGGTTCTTGCTCCCTCCACTAAAGCTTGCAGGGCAACGTCATCGAACCTTGGAGCAGACCTGGGTCTTTGGCTGGCCATTCCTCCTGCAATTGCCTCTAAGATACAAGCCCAGAAGCTTGGCAGTCTGCTGAAGAAGCAAGGCTTGTTGCAGACCTTAAATGCAGCAGCAATGATGACGTCATCGGAGGCGACTTTCAGACTGGAATAACTCATTGGCCATGGGTTCCCACACGTTGGAACTCAATTGGCCAATTAAGTTAAAATTGCATCACTCTCCCACATCGATCTAGATTTGGGTGGGCAACACGAAAAGCGGATAACACGACCTCAACCCGCCCCAGTATCAAAATTCAGCCCACGGTTGCAAATATTCCAGGATACTTAACTTTTAGAAGAGATTGACAAAATGGAAAAGGAGGAGGGGTAGCTTGATAATAAAGGTTAGGATAAAGACAGTAGCGAGAAAGGATCTTAGCTCGGAAAATCAAGTAGTAGAATCAGTTTGTGTGGAGCTAGGAAACAGCAAGGGACAGAAAACACTGGTGGGAGTTGTTTATAGGTCCCCAAACAGTATTTGTAATGTAGGGCAGAGTATAAATCAGGAAATTAGAGGCGCATGTAAAAAGGGTAATACAGTAATCATGGGGGACATTAATCTACATATAGACTGGGCAAACCAAATTTGCAGTAATAGTGTGGAGTTTTCTAGATCAGTATGTTGAGGAACCAACTAGGGAACAGGCTATTTTAGATCTGGTATTGTGCAACAAGAAAGGGTTAATTAATAACCTTGTAGTAAAGGGGCCTTCAGGGAAGAGTGACCATAATATGATAGAATTTTATATTGAGTTTGAAAGTGATTTAGTTAAATCTGAAACTAGGGTCTTAAATCTAAACAAAGCAAACTACATAGGTATGAGGGGCGAGTTGGCTAAGGTAGATTGGGAAACTACATTAAAAGGTATGATGGTAGAGAAGCAATGGCTAGCATTTAAAGAATTAATACATAATTTACAACAAATATACATTCCTTTAAGGCACAAAAATCCCACAGGAAAAGTGATCTAACTGTGGTTAAAAAGAGAAGTTAAAGATAGTATTAGATCAAAGGAAGAGGCTTATAATGTTGCCAAAAAGAGTAGTAAGCCTGAGGATTAGGAGGATTTTAGAATTCAGCAAAGGAGGACCAAGAAATTGATAAAGAAAGGGAAAATAGAATATGAGAGTAAACTAGCGAGAGACATAAAAACAGACTGTAAAAGCTTCTATAGGTATGTAAAAAGGATAAGATTAGCAAAAGTAAATATGGGTCCCTTACAGGCTGAGACAGGAGAAATTATAATGGGGAATAAGGAAATGGCAGTGAAATTAAACAAATACTTTGGCTGCGATTTTGCTGGTGTTCAGAGGGCGGGTTCGGAGGTGGGTCAACAGTTAAATTTGAAATGATTGACAGCGGGTTGGGAACCCGCCGTGAACCCGCCTCCATGTAAGTTTCCAAAGTGTCAGGTCTGCGATTTCAGAACAGACCTGACACCAAGCGGCGGGTGAGGGATTTAAGATAGTTAACTGCTTGTTAGTGCTTGTTAACTACTATTTTGCCAGCCTTTTTCTATTTTCCTACATTTTCAGCGGGTTTCACGTCGTTCAGAGATCACATCAGGGAAGTATATTGGGAGTTCCAACGAGCTGAATAGTTCACAGCTGCAACTGCAGTATAAAAGCTAACCTCTCACATCTGTTCACTTTCAAATGTCAGAAGTTGCTGATTTCACTATTTAGAAGACACATTTGATCTGTATTGAGGCTGTAAGTGTGTGTTGTAAACTCTATATGCACTGTCACCTCCTTGGAATAACCTCTCTCCCCATTGACTGACTGCTTCTAACATCTCATCCCCAATTGCCATATATAACAGCAGAATGGGAATGATTTATATTCTCTCATCCTGGTCCTCAGAATCTGAGGAGGATCAGCCGCAACAGCAGCAGAACCAGGCACAGCAGCAGCACCAACAACAGGAGCGCCAACCTTCTCCTGAGCCACCTGATGCTGCACAGGGCAGAGACCGTCAGCGCAGGGTTGCACTGCGCCGCAGGAGATACCCCCAACACAGGGCTTACAGGCAGAGGATGAGCTTCCTCAACATGACTGAGCAGTCATGCCAAAGGAGACTGAGACTTTCGTGAGAGGTAGTCGCAGACATTTGCACAATGCTCGATCAAGACCTGCATCCCAGAGGAGCGGGTGGACACTCCTTACCAGTGGCTGTCAAAGTCACCACCGCCCTCAACTTCTTTGCGTCAGGCTCTTTCCAGGGATCAGCAGCAGACATTAATGGCATCTCCCAGTCGGCCGCCCACAGATGCATCACGCAGGTTACCAATGCCCTCTTTGCCAAGTCTGCCAATTATATCCACTTTTCCACTGATGAAGCCAGTGTTATCGAGCGGGCGCTCAGCTTTGTCAATCTGGCTGGCTTCCCACAGGTGTAGGGCGTCATCGACTGCACACATGTGGCCTCAGAGCACCCCATCAGAACCCAGCGGCATTTGTCAACCGCAAGGGCTTCCATTCCCTTAACGTGCAGCTGGTGTGCAACCATAGGAAGAGCATCATGCATGTGTGCGCCAAGTTTCCTGGCAGCTGCCACGACTCTTACATCCTGCGCCAGTCCACTGTCCCTCAGCTCTTCACACTGCTAAACGAACTTTCCGGCTGGCTCCTTGGAGACAAGGGCTGTCCCCTGAAGACGTGGCTAATGACACCGTTGAGGAGGCCATCAAATGAGTCTGAGGAACGTTACAATCAAAGCCACATTTCCACCAGAAGTGTCATAGACCAAACAATAGGGTTGCTCAAAATGCGCTTCAGATGCCTGGACAGATCTGGTGGAGCCCTTCAGTACGCACCAGCCAGGGTCTCGAGAATCATCATTGTCTGCTGTGCCCTGCACAACATCGCACTACCGCGAGGATTAGCGCTGGATGAGGAACAAGGCGCAGAGCGCACAGCCTCTTCTGAGGAGGAGGAGCAGAATGAGGTTCCAGATGAGGAAGACCTGGAGGAGGCGGTTGAACCAGTGTGACCAGCACGCGAGCACATTGCTGTCCGTGATGCCAGGGATAGCCTAATCAATGCCAGATTCACCTAACTTTATGCAGCACAGACATGTGGCTGCCACATGCACATGAAGGTTGGCATTACCACACTGCAACACCATAGAGCATCTCTACAATGAACTGTGCAATCCTTGCACTGTCACCACTATTGCTGGACATAAAAGGCGCCCTTACCCTTCACTGTGCCACTTCAAATTGTGAGCACACATATGGCAATGAATTGAAACATTCACAAAACTTTAATTTATTACAACAAAATAAAAGAACAGAAACTTAACATTCATTTAGAGCAAAACATCCAAATGACTTCCCTTATGACTATTTATGTGGGAACTTTCTTTTATGTGTGCTTCTACGTGGTGCTACCCCTGTGGTTTCAGCAGCCTGTTCCCTTCCCTGCTGCACCTGCTTAGATGCCTTTGGCAGTTGTCCTCTGGGTTTTGGAGCCTGTGAGGGCCCTGCCAAAGTCTGCTCCTCCTGCGATTGTGCAGGGGCTGTCTTGGCCATCACTGTTCGGTGAGGCATCTGGGGCTCTGACCGAGGGGTTGGCAAGGGGGTGGTAGTTTGAGCGCGTGGAGAGGAGCCCCCACTTCCATGTCCCATGTCCCATCATCATCCCTCTCATGGGCCACCTGCACTTCTCTGCTAGCAAGTAGCTGGAGAGCACCTTGCTGCATATCAGTGGGGCCATGAGGACCCATGTCTGTACTGACAGTCCTCATAACAAGGATGTCCATGAACCTCTGGTTTCTCTCCTCAATAGATTCACATCTATCCTCCATAGCTGACCATCTATTTAGAAGTGTTACCATGTTCTCTTGTGTCTGGTGATTTATGTCCACCTTGGAGGTTGCCAGCCTTTCCATAGCAGTACCTACAGTTGTCAGTGCATGCGCCATGATGTTGCTCATATTTGAGATGGACTCCTCCATTCTCCCCACACTCGCAGTTACCCTGGAGGCAAACCCTGTCAGAGCCTCCTGCACTTGTTCCTGGAGTTCCAGCACCGCTCTCTTCCTGGATGGCCCCAGAGGCACAGCATCTACATGCAGCTGAGCAGAGCTAGGAGCGCTCTGCAGCCTCCGACGAGGACTCTCCACTGCTGTCCCTGTTTCCACCATCTGCTAATGCTCACTTGTGAGTTGTGAGACACCAGGTGACAACACTACTCTATCTCACAAAGGACCCACCGAGGTGTACATCTCTGCGCTGGTGCTGGGTGCGCTCATTTCTGCTGATGCTGCTCCCTCAGAGGCTGGAGGATCTTCTGAGGAGTGCTCCTGCTCTTCCTCCTGGACAGTGGGGGGCCGGGCTCTTGATGGTCCTGTGGGAGAGTAAAGACATGAGTTAGACATCTGATATGTAGATTGCAGACATATCTCATTATGCACATGATGAGCATTCAATTTCTATTGACATTAGATCCCATATGAGTCACTCATGAATGCCAGATAAGATGTCTGGAAAATAATTCTGTCACCAGGTTGTTCTACTGAGCCCCTCTCTCCATCCCCCACTTCAAGCTGGTCAACTGCTCCTGCAATGTCGAGAGCTGCCTCCTCAGCGTGGGTCAGCTGAGCCAACGATGGTGGTCCTCCTCCTGTTCTCTCCCTCTCCCTCTTATTGTGGGCTCTGTTTTCCTGCAATGAGGGAAAGAAGTGCAGTTTTAGTGAGAGTGATGGAATGAGTGTAAAGAATGGATGGGATAGATGTTTAGAGGGAGACTATGATGGAGTGGGGTGCCAATACCAAGATGTCTCCTTTTGAGTTCTTAGTTGTTGTCATTGCATAACATTGAGGGTGAGTGTGAGGGGTGCATAGTAAGATGGGGATGTGATTCTGTACATAGGGAGAGAGGGATGGGTGATGGTGCAAGGGATGTTGGGGTGAGTTAGGATATGCAGGAGTAGGGTTGGCAATGCAGAGTGATGGGGATGTGATGACAGGCGGCACAGCAGAATGAAGGTAAGTGTGCTTTTATACTCATTTTTCCTGAATGCAGGAGATCATTGAACCTCTTCCTACATTGGACCCAGGTGTGAGTAAACACACACCTTGCATTCACCTCCTCAGCTATTTGCAGCCAGGCTGCCTTTGTCTGCTGAGGAGGTTTCCTCCTTCCATCCCCCGGGAATAGAACCTCCCTGCGTCCTCTGACTCCCTCCACAAGAACATGGAGGGAGTCATTGTTGAATCGTGGAGCAGCCTTTGGTCTCTCTGCAGTCATTTCTCAAAGAAGCAGCACTCAGGAGCATCAAATCAGAATGGAGAGCAAATGGGGACTTAAGTAGTCCGGCAACGAACGCGTCATCAGAGGACCTCTACAGACCCGCACCCTGTAATTGGGCCGGGTAACGCGCACAGTAGGCTTAACAAGCCCAATCAGTGCAAAATTGTTTACACAGAGCGGCTGGAGCCGGGAGCGGGACCAGAACCGCCAACTAGCTCTCCCGCTGTGAACCCACCTCCGCTGGGAAAATCCAGCCCTTTGTGTCTGTCTTCAAGGAAGAAGACGCAAAAAACTTCCCGGAAATAGTGGCGAACCAAGGGTCTAGCGAGAATGAGGAACTGAAAGAAATTAGTATTAGTAAAACAATAGTACTGGAGAAATTAATGGGACCGAAAGCCAATAAATCCCCTGGACCTGATGGCCTACATCCTAGGGTTTTGAAAGAGGTGGCTATAGAGATAGTGGATGCATTGGTTGTCATTTTCCAAAATTCCATAGATTCTAGAACGGTTCCCACAGATTGGAAGGTAACCCTACTATTTTAAGAGAGAAAACAGGGAACTACAGGCCAGTTAGCCTGACATCAGTAGTGGGGCAAATGCTATAATCTATTATTAAGGACATGGTAACAGGGCACTTAGAAAATAATAATAGGATTGGGCAGAGTTCACACGGATTTATGAAAGGGAAATTGTGTTTGACAAATCTGTTAGAGTTTTTTGAGGTTGTAACTAGCAGAATAGATAAGGGGGAACCAGTGGATGTGGTGTATTTGGATTTTAAGAAGGCATTCGATAAGGTGCCACACAACAGGTTATTAAACAAAATTAGGGCTCATGGGATTGGGGGTAATATACTGGCATGGATTGAGGATTGATTAACTGACAGAAAACAGAGAGCAGGAATAAATGAGTCATTTTCGGGTTGGCAGGCTGTAACTAGTGGGTACCGCAAGGATCAGTGCTTGGGCCTCAGCTATTCACAATCTATATCAATGATTTGGATGAGGGGACTAAATGTAATATATCCAAGTTTGCTGATGATACAAAGCTGGGTGGGAATGTAAGTTGTGAGGAGGATGCAAGGAGGCTTCAAGGGGATATAGACAGGCTAAGTGAGTGGGCAAGAACATGGCAAATGGAATATAATGAGGAGAAATGTGAAGTTATCCACTTTGGTAGGAAAATAGAAAAGCAGAGTATTTTATAAATGGTGAGAGATTGGGAAATGTTAGTGTTCAGAGGGACCTGGGTGTCCTTGTACACGAATCACTGAAAGTTAACATGCAGGTACAGCAAGCAATTAGGAAAGCAAATGGTAAGTTGGCCTTTATTACAAGAGGATCTGAGTATGAGTAAAGACGTCTTACTGTAATTATATAGGGCCCTGGTGAGACCACACCTGGAGTATTGTGTACAGTTTTGGTCTCCTTACCTAAGGAAGGATATACCTGCCATAGAGGGAGTGCAGCGAAGGTTCACCAGACTGATTCTTGGGATGGGGAGATTGTCCTAAGAGGAGAGATTGAGTAGACTAGGCCTATATTCTCGAGTTCAGAAGAATGAGAGGTGATCTTGAAACATACAAAATTCTTACAGGGCTTGACAGGGTAGATGCAGGGAGGATGTTTCCCCAGGCCGGGGAGTCTAGAACCAGGGCTCACAGTCTCAGAATAAGTGGTCGGCCATTTAGGACTGAGATGAGGAGAATTTCTTCACTCAGAGGGTGGTGAATCTTTGGAATTCTCTACCCCAGAGAGCTGTGGAGGCTCAGTCATTGAATATATTCAAGACAGCCTTCGGTCGCCTGAGGAAGAGAGTGTTTGAAGACCAGGACCTCAAACCCAGCACCAAACTCATGGTCTACAGAGCAGTAGTGATATCTGCCCTCCTGTATGCTTCAGAGACATGATCCATGTACAGCAGGCACCTCAAAGCACTGGAGAGGTCCCACCAATGCTGCCTCCGCAAGATCCTGCAAATCCATTGGCAGGATAGGCACACCAATGTCAGTGTTCTTGCTCAGGCCAACATCCCCAGCATCGAAGCTTTGACCACGCTTGATCAGCTCCGATGGACGGGCCAGATCGTCCGCATGCCTGATACGAGACTCCCAAAACAAGCGCTCGGTGCTCCAACACGGCAAGAGAGCCCCATTTGGGCAGAGGAAACGCTTCAAGGACACCCTCAAAGCCTCGTTGAAAAAGTGCAACATCCCCACCGACACCTGGGAATCCCTGGCCCAAGACTGCACAAAGTGGAGGAGAAGCGTCCGGGAAGGCGCCAAACACCTCAAGTCTCTTCGCCGGGAGCAAGCGGAAGCCAAGCGCAAACAGCGGAAGGAGCGCACGTCAACCCAAGCACCCCACCCACCCGCCCCTTCAACCACTGTCTGCCCCACCTGTGACAGAGACTGTGGACTACATTTTGTCATTGGGGGCGGGTTGGGGGCGGGTCAGGTGGTTGGCGGGTCCCGACCCCGCCTCCGATGTGAAGCAAGACAATTGAGTGATTTTGCCCTGATTGGGCACTTGATTTCCAGCGTGTGGGAACCCCTGGCCCAATGAGTCTTTTGGTCCTGAAACTCGCCTCTGATGACGTCATTTATGCAGCTGCATTTAAGGCCTGCAAGCAGCCTTGGTTCATTTTCTGCCTTACAACTTCTGGATTACACTTCTGAGGGATTCGTGGTCCAACCATGGCAAGCACCAGACCAAAGTGCGCACCCCTGTTTTGATGAGACTCCCTCAAGCTCTGGTGGAGGGAGCAAGAGCTAATAAGGAAGTGCTGTTTCCTTCTTCTGGGAGGAAAAAGCCTCCCCAACAGACCAAAGCTGTGTGGCTGCAAGTGGCACAGGAGGTGAATGCGATTTCATTGTGCAGCAGAACCTGGCTGCAGTGCAGAAAGAGGTTTCATGACTTTCTCTGCACAGGAAAAGTGAGTATTCCATCCCCATGACCCTCAATCTGTTCCCCGTCGCCTCTCGTCACCAGCACTCTGCTTTGTCAACCTCCTCCTCCACATCCCACTTCACCCTTACATCCCTGCACCCTTAACCATTCCCTCTCTCTGTATGTTCACATTCACTATTCGACTATGGAGCCCTCACACTCCCTATCACTGTTATGCTATGACAACAACTTACAACACACAGGGAGGGTCCTTGGTCTTGAGACCTCACTCCATCTTTGTGTCCTTCTAAGCATCTATGCTATGGATTCTCTACACTCACTCCTTCATTCTCACTCAAACTCCACTTGTCTCCCTCATTGCAGGAAAAGAGAGCCCACAATAAGAGGGAGAGGGCGAGGACAGGAGGAGGGCCACCCTCAATAGCCCAGCTCACCACTGCAGAGGAGGCGGCCCTGGAGATCGTGGGAGCCGAGGAGGATGCGCAAGTGGGGGACGGACAGACGGGTGCATCATAGCAAGCTGGTGACAGAATAGTTTTTCATCTCTCTCACTGACATTGCATGAGTGACTGATCTTGATTCTAATGCTCTAAAAGATTGACTTATGATAATCTGCACAATTCAATGTGCATGCAACGTTTATCTCACATGCCTAACTCTTTCCTTTACTCCCCCACAGGACCATCGATAGCCCCCCTCCCCACTGTCCAGGAGGAACAGCCTGAGCCACCAGATTCCTCAGAGGAAGCTGCAACCTCTGAGGGCGCAGCGTCAGCAGAATTAAGCGCACCCAGCACCAGCGCAGACACTCACACCTCGGTGGGACCTTCGCGACATTGAGTAGTGTTGTCACCTGGTGTATCACAGCTCACAAGTGAGCATCAGCAGATGGTGGAGACAGGGACAGCAGTGGAGAGTTCTCGTCGGAGGCCGCAGGACTCTCCCAGCTCGGCTCAGCTGCATGTCGACCCTGTGCCTCCGGGTCCATCCAGAAGGAGAGCGGTGCTGGAACTCCAGGAACAGGTGCAGGAGTCTCTGGCAGGTTTTGTCTCCAGGGCCGCTGTGAGTGTGGAGCGAATGGAGGAGTCCATCGCTAACATGAACAGAGACTTTGTGGAGGCATTGGCGCATGAACGCATCACCATGGAAAGGATGGCAACCTCCATGGAAAGGATGGCTACCTCCGTGGTAAGGCTGGCTACCGTAGAGGAGAGGTTGCTGCGGTAGAGGAGAGGATGGCTCTGGCCATGGAGGAGATAAGTCGCCAGGGTTTTGAAAACATGGTCATTGTTCAGAATAGACTGACATCTCTCGAGGAGTGATGGTCAGCTATTGAGCAGAGAAACCAGACCTTCATGGAAGTCCTCTGGAGTAGAACTTCCAGTGCAGAAACGGGTCCTCATGCCCCCCCTGAAGTGCAGCAAGGTGCTGTCAAGCCACTTGCTAGCTCTGAAGTGGGGCTGACCCATGAGAGGGATGTTGCTGGCAGAGAACAACGAAGTGAAGGCTCCTCTCCAAGCGCTCACACGACCATGCCACTGCAGAGCCCTCGGTCAGAGCCCCGCCAGAGTCCTCACCCAACTGAGATCGGCGTCTCAGCCCCTGCACAGCCGCAGGAGCAGCAGACTGTTGGTGAGCCCTCACAGGTTCGCAACCCCAGAGGACGCCCGCCAAAGGTGTCGAGGCAGGAGCAGCAAGAAAGTGAGCAAGGAGCCTCCACATCTGCTGAAGTCACAGGGGAAGCACCACATAGGAGCACACATAAGAGGAAGATAAAGCACAAGTAGTCACAAGGGTAGTCACTTGGGTGTTCTGTTGTGTTTATTTTTGAAAAGCCATCTGTGAATTTATGTGATAAAATAACTTGATGGCAAACTGATGAAGTTGTGGGCTGTGTCATTTCACAAATGGGACATCCACATTGAGGGTTCAGGGCGACTTGGAATTGTCAGTATGGTGGTCAGAGTGTAGGAAGTCGCAGGTTCTTGGCCATTGTCGATGTTCTGGTAAGAAGGTGTGAGGCAAATGTGTTTGATTGGGCAGGCTAAGCAAATCTGGCCAAGATGAGTGCCTCCCTTGCATCCCGGGCAGCAATGTGCTCGCATGCTGCTGCCCCTGGTTGATGCGCCTCCGCAAGCTGTTCATTGTTGCTCTCCTCCTCCTCCTCCTCCTCCTCCTCCTCATCATCATCATCATCCTCATCCTCATCTGAGGAGGCTATGTGATGAGCCACTTGTTCCTCAGGCATCTGCAAGCCACGATGCTGTGCCATGTTGTGAAGTGCACAGCAGACCACGACGATTCTGGAGACCCTGGCTGCTGAGTACTGCAGGGAGCCACCTGATCTATCAAGGCATCTGAATCGCATCTTCAGCAAGCCGATGGTTTGCTCAATTATGGATCTGGTGGAAATGTGGCTGGAGTTGTAGCGCTCCTCAGCTTCGTTGGATGGCCTCCTCAATGGCATCATTAGTCACATCTTCAGGGGTTAGCCCTTGTCTCCAAGTAGCCATCCGCAAAGTTGGTCTGGTGGACTGAAGAGCGGAGGCACACTAGACTGCCGTAGGATGGAGGAGTCATGGCAACTGCCAGGGTACTTGGCGCAAACATGCAAAATGTCCTTATTGTGGTTACACACCAGCTGCATGTTGAGGGAATGGAAGCCCTTGCGGTTGACAAAAATACCTGGATTGTGATGGGGTGCCTTAAGGGCCACATGTGTGCAGTCAACAATGCCCTGCACCCTTGGAAAGCCTGCCAGATTAGCAAATCCAACCGCACGCGCGGTTACACTTGCTTGATCCTTGGAGAAGTTGATGTAATTGTGCGCGTTGGCAAAGAGGGCATCGGTTACCTGCGTGATGCAAGTGTGTGCGGCCGCCTGGGAGATGCCGCTGATGTCTGCTGTTGATCCCTGGAATGAGCCTGAAGCAAAAAAGTTGAGTGCGGTGGTGACTTTGATGGCCACTGGTAAGGGGTGTCCTACCCACTCCTCTGGGCTCCAGGTCTTGCTGCATCATTGCGCAGATGTCACCCACTACCTCTCGCGAAAGTCTGAGCCTCCTTTGGCACTGCTGCTCAGTCATGTTGAGGTAGCTCATCCTCTGTCTGTAAACTCTGTTTTGGGGGTATCTCCTGCGGCAATGTGCTTCCCTGCGCTGGCGCCTTCTTGCCTGTGCAGCTTCAGGTGCGTGAGCAGCAGCTTGGCACTCCTGTTGTTGCTCCTGCTGTTGGTGCTGCTGTTGTTCCGGGTGCTGCTGCTGCCGCGGCTGGTCTTCATCCGAATCTGATGTCCAGGATGAAAGGAAATAAATGGTTCCCATGCTGCTGGTATATACCTCAGTTGAGGAAGCGCTCAGTCAAGGTGGGGAGAGGGGTTTCCCAAGAGGTCACACTGGAGATGGATCTCAGTTTCAAAACTTCCACAATAAGTGCTAAAAGTTCTCCCCGACCTGAGAAAACTAAGTTCTGCCACCTGCAAATGATCATTGTTGAAAACTCCTTTTTAATGGTGGAGCTGCAGCTGTTCGTAAGCCATCCACTTGTGAGCCCGCCAGGATTAACTGGCGTGTTCCAGAGGAGACGTGCAGCACAGGTGAAATGTGTTAAATTCAGAAAAGCCTCTCAAAATGGCATTATAGAGGCACTTAACTGGTTGTTAAGGGCCTTAAGGGCCTATTCCGCCTCTTGGAGGTGGGATCGAAATGGGGTCTGAAAGCCCGCTTTTGGGAAAGTTGCTCAGAGGCGGGCTGGAGGCGGGATCGGAGCCCGCCGCCATTTTTTGCAACTTTCCCACCTCACACGCCTCCAAGCCCGCCTCCTCGGGCCTGGCAAAATCCAGCCCTGTAGATCTTGCATTGGACCCATCAGTCACCTGAGAACTCATTTTTAGTGTGGATGCAAGTCATCCTTGGTTCCAAGGGACTGCCTAAGAAGAAGAGAAGAAGATATTCAAGACAGAGATTGATAGATTTTTGGATATTAAGGGAATCAAGGGATATGGGGATAGTGCAGGAAAGTGGAGTTGAGGCAGAAGATCAGCCATGATCTTATTGAATGGTGGAGCAGGCTCGAGGGGCCAAATGGCCTACTCCTGCTCCTATTTCTTATGTTCTTATAAGAGGAATAATTACAGCAGTTTTTCTAATCTGGCTCAATTTCTAAACAATCCTTTAATTTCAACCAGCTTTCCTCTTTTTTTCTTCTTAGTTTCTAATCGAGGAATCTCACCATCAGTGCCCCTTTCAAAGTGGGAATTCTATCATCAGGCAGCCCTTTAAAAGACGGAATCGCACCATTAGGCCCATTTCTAAAATTACAACATCACAAAACTCCGTTCCAAAAACTTGAGTTTAATTTTATAGAGACTTATTGGCCCAAAAATTAGTGCCGCTACGCGAGAGTACGCACTGTGTACTCTCGCGTATTCTGTCTCCAATTGCCGGTTTTCTGCATGCACTGCGCATGCGCTGAAAACCGGCACTTGGTGAATGGAAAAGGGGGCGGTTCCTAGCTGAACCGCGTGCGCGCTACAGGCTGCGCACTTAGTGGTTTCAACGCGCAGGTAAGTACGGAAGATTTTACACATAAAAAAAGGAGGAGTAAGACCCACTTTTAACAAGGTAAGTAGTGAATTAAGTATTATTTTGAATTTTTTTTAACAGGTATATCTTTTTTAGAGACTTTAAAGACAGGTAAGTTTATTTTTATAACTTTTTAAAAGATTTTAAATTTTTTCAAAAATTTAATTTTTTATTTAAAATGGTTAATTTATTTAACTATACTTATTTTATTAATGTGATGGTTTTTTTAAATTTAATTGAGGTTTAGCTGTTCTTTTGGGGGGGTATAGATTCATAGCTTTCACAGCACTTATGTGAAAGTTATGAATGGAAGATGGTGTGCTGCCATTGGCTCTAACTGAGTCACGTGATCCCACAGCTCGCACGAATTAACTACGCCTGTGGGATACGCAAGCCCAGCACAGCAGCTGTCCAGAACATCAAGTTCGTGCGAGCTGGAACTGAAAAAGCCAACGCGCAGTGAGAGATCGCGGGGAAGCCTTACCCTCGCACGAAGGCTTCCTCACGAATTTTTGGGCCATATATCTGAGCAAACAGTTACATCATTGGTGTCACAATGACATCATATGCAAGCAGTGTGATCATGTTTCTGTCACACATAATATGTTCTGATATGGGTTATGTCATGTTGAGGCCTGTGAAAAAAAATCCAACAAATTTTTATTGAATTGTGCAGAGTTTACACATTTGATTGGGCCATGTGGTACAGTGGAGATTACATGTTACTTGCAGATATATATTTAATGACTCAAGATGCCAAAATCAAGAACGCTGACTTGGCGGACTTGCTGAGCCCACATCGTGAGAAAGCCGCATTAGCACGGATATAAAATTTATCCTGACAAGTAGCATGGGGTCAACCCATTGGTTAGTTTTCCACCAAAACTCTTTCTCTACTTTCCAATTCTCTCATTCTTTCGATAAAAAAGTGAAACTTATTACATTTTAATGCCCTGTAAGCAAATGCCCTCATGTTTGTTAGATTTAACTGGAATGAGCAATGACTGCTTCGTGCACATAGTACACACGCAGTAGGTGCATCAATATATAACTTGCAGCCACGGCTTTACTGCACTGTTATAACCCGTTAGAGTGTAAAGCTGATAATCCTCAGTGTGTGTAAATGTGCAGAGATTGCAGGCTTGCCTTACCCCAACATATTCCTCAGACCATTGAATGGAATGTATTAAAATATAATTAAGCATTGGCCATTTTCTTACATCATCAGTCTGCATTGGCGAGCATCTTTGCAGGAATGAATGACATACCTGACTTTAATTTTATAAACCTTTTTTTAAAATCAAAGCGAGAGGTTGTACCAATGTCGACCATACCTTTCAGAGTATAACTGGAATGGAAGCTATTGGGGTGACAGGAGGGTACCATAAATAAAGAACATATTCCTAAGTGATCTGACCTATCCAAGTTACTGTTACACCACTCAATGATTATTTTTCTATATTTGGAAGTTTACTGAGTGCACATTTTCTCTACAGCTTTATCCCCTTAAATTCTTACTTCTGTTTTGTTTTTGTAACGGAAGTATAAAATGGTGGAAAATGGCGCTGTGATGCCAGCCATACCAGGCACTCATAAAATGAAAGAAAGACAACCACAGTTAAAAATACCACTAAAGGAATACATTTATTGCCTTTCCAACTTTGATAAACTTCTGTGCAGTCAAAATTAAATCCAACAGGGCTTGTGTTCTTAGAATAGAGCTAATAGATCATTGCCGTATTTATCTTTTGCATTGCCTTGGAGAATATGTGAAATAATTAAGGTTGAGATACTAGAATTATTGTCAAAACAGTTGCTGGAAGAGATCCTGGGAAAAGAAAGAGCACACACTCATTTCGCAAATTAGAAAAAGGGAGCGGGGTAAACGTCAGGAACACCACGCCAATAAAAAAATAACATTTCCCAGAAGGACTAAGTCATTCAGCAAATCAGAGGTATTTAATTTACAACAAGCCTAACAAGAAACTCCAAATCTCCTCAGTGGGTACTTCTCAGCGTGGAGCGCTCAGTGGCTAGGTAGCCAGCTCATTTTAATCATTTCCAGATTTGTGTGGGAGGTCAGGGCCCTGGGGTGCCACTCCATGTCAATTTTATAAACAGTGCAGTTATTCCAGATGGCCGCTGGCTCCAGTCTGGCTAGCAGGTTGATTGGGCCAGACCAGAATAACAACAGGTGGAGAACAGGCCATGGATTGCTCGGCACTCTACATGCCCCCTCCCCCCCCCCCCCCCCCCCCCACCCGCACCCCACTCGTACAAAACAATTAACTTTTGATTAGAGGCGGCTAAACATATAGGGATATAAACACACCGCCACCATTTCAGATGTATTTATTTGGAACGGTTTAAAGTCAAACAGAGTTCACTTTTGTACAAAGAAGACATTTAGTCCCTGCGTCTGTTGGCAAGTTGGTTTTCATTTAAAGCAGTTCTAAAATAGATTTGAAAGCTCCAGCTATCCCAGTAATATCAGTTCAGAAATCAACCAACCTCTGGTCTCGGATCCTGTGCAGCAGAATTAGCAAACTTATTACAGGAGAATGTTACTAATCAAAACTCATTGGGACTGACCACAGCTAGACTAGTGATTTGTTCGGACCAGTCATTTGTTGGTCAGAATTTGATGGATAGGATACTGATGTCTCTAAGAAGGAGTAGGTTGGGCAGACATTTAAGTTTTAAGTAGAGAGAAGGAGAGGCTTTTCATGTAAATACAGTATCACAGCTTAAAATCAGCAGCAGAAGCCAAGTCAGAAGTCAGGAGCTGGGAAAGAGAGTTGCCATTTAAATATCACAGCACTGTAGGAGTTCAGTGGAGCAACAACTGAGTCAATGTTTATAAGAAATGCGCTCACTTCCTCAGGTTTCTTGCTTTCTATCAGTCATCCAACCAGTTAGACTCTGATGTCACTTGCATGTACCGCTCCTGACGTGAATTTCAAAAGCAAACGTTCCTCCCTCACCCAGCACCATCAAAAACAGTTAACTGGTCATTTATCTTGTTGCTGATTGTGGGACCTTGCTGTGCACAAAATGGCTGCCATTTTCACCCACACAATATTAAGTGCAAAATGGCTGCCATGTTCACCTGCATAATAATAAGTGCAACTGTAACTCATTCTTTGTGACAGTTCTGAGAAATGTGATAAGACAAGTTTGTTCTTTTTATTTAGTGCACTGCAATAATTTGTAAGCAACCGTAAACAAACAGAGAACTGCAGTGGGTGATGACCGAACTCTTCAAAAGTAAATTTTAACACCGATCTAGAAACGCCCAGAAAAAGAGACTTCAACTAGCACCAATAAGAACCAGTTAAAAATACAAAGCTGAATGGTGGAAATCCTGACGCTTATATATTTTAGCAAGAATACAGAAAGTCACTTGCGTCAGTGAATTTTATTTATCGTGCTGTTGCCATCAGGAGGAGGAACACAAGCAGTTTTTTTTTATTGTGGTGGTTATGAACAGCCCCCATAAAGATTAGAGCTATAAAAGTAATTTATAACAAAAGTCTTGTCTCACAGATGTCATCATTTATTCACTCTGTTGTACTGCATTAGAAATTTCTGGAACTGCAAAATTAAAGGGTTACAACAACAACTTGCATTTATATAGCACCTTTAATGTAGTAAAACGTACCAAGGCGCTTCACAGGAGCGTTATCGGACAAAATTTGACATCAAGCCACATAAGGAGATATTGGAACAGCTGACCAAAAGCTTGGTCAAAGAGGTAGTTTTAAGGAGGGTCTTAAAAGGAGAAGGGAGAGGCGGAGAGGTTTGGGGAGGATACTATCATAGTGAAAACTTACTTTACCTTGTTTATAAACAGAGGAGGGCACAATGATGTGATCAGTAGCACAATTATGTAATTATATCATGAATAACAGCTTTACTAAAGAGGTATTCCTAAACTAAGAGTCAAAAAATTGCATTGTAAAATCTTTTACAAATCAAATAAATTGTAGAAACTGGAGCATCACTGGCTGTAGCCCAACTCCATTTCCCTGGCAACATGCAAAGCTGGGATACAGCTGATAGCGGTTTACTTCTCATTGCACTCTGTATCTGAGGTGGGATAAAAATGGGGGCTGGTGGTAATGACAATTTCAAACAAGCTTGATGAATATTATATTATTAAATGATATAATATTATTCTTTAAAAGGACAAGAGAAAGTAAAGTTTCGCATTTGTAAGCTTTCAGTCACTTCTCCCAACTCTCCCACAAAGCCTTGGCTTTCACTTTTTCTGCTCCTCTTTCAAGCGCCTTGGGATTTTTTTTCTACATTAAAAGGTGCTATAATAATGCAAGTTGTTTTTGCTCATCCCCCAAGATCAGTTTTGGGTCCATTACTCTTTTCAATTTTTAATAAACGACCCAGACTCGGGTGTAAGGAGCAGCATTATAAAGTTTGCAGATGATACGGAACTTGGCAAAGTAGTAGATCATGGTGAGGATAGTTATGGACTTCAGGATGACATAGACAGGATGGTGAAATGGGCAGAAGCATGGTAAGTGGAGTTCAATGCGGAGAAGTGTGAAGTGATGCACTTTGGGAGGACTAATATGGAAAGACAGTATACTATAAATGGCACGATTTTGAAAAGTGTAGATGAGCAGAGAGACCTTGGTGTCCATATACACAAACCCTTAAAGGGCAAGTTGATAAGGTGGTTAAAAAAGCATATGGGTTACTTGGGTTGATAAATAGAGTATAGAATGTCAAAGCAAAGAGATCATGCTCGAACTTTATAAATCACTAGTTAGGACTCAACTGGAGTATTGTGGACAATTCTGGGCATCACACTCCAGGAAAGATGTAAAGGCCTTAGAAAGGGTACAGAGGAGGTTTACCAGGATGTTACCAGGGATGAAAGACTTCAGTTATGTGGAGAGATTGGAAAAGTTAGGACTGTTCTCCTTGGAACAGAGAAGGTTAAGAGGTGATCTAACAGAGGTTTTCAAGATGATGAGAGGGTTTGATAGAGTAAATAGGGAAAAAGTATTCTCTCTGGTGAGTGGGTCAATAACTAGGGGTCATAGATTCAGAATCATTGGAAAAAGGTCTAGAGGGGAGATGAGAATTGTTTTCACTCAGAGTTGTCGGGATCTGGAACGCTTTACCTGAAAAGGTGGTAGAAGCTGATTCCATAAATAATTTTAAAAGGGAGTTGGACAGGTACTGGAGGATGAGGAATTTACAGGGTTACGGATAAAAAGTGGGGATGTGGGACTAAGCTCGACTGCTCTTTCAAAGAGCCAGCACAGGCACGATGGGCCGAATGGCCTCCTTCTGTGCTGTAAGTTTCTATCATTCTATCAGTTTCTCCCACATCTGCTCTGTTCTTAAGACTACGTTTTTGCACCTCCACCCCATCTCACCCACACCACCAAAACCCTTGTCCATGCCTTCATCATCTCAAGGTTTGATTCCTGCAAAGCTCTTTCAATTGACACCCTGTCTCAATCCCCGATATTTAAACTCATTCAAAATGCTAGAACTTATGCTACACCTATACAAAGCCCCACACTCCCATCACCCATGTCATCTCCAAGCTCCTCTGGATCCCTGTGCCCCAATAGGTTGAAAGCAATAATTTCATCATCATTTTCAAATTCTTCCAAGGCCTCATCCACCCGTTTTCTTTGTCTTTACACCCTTGAGTGCATCCACTGTTCCTCTAAAACTTTGTTTCTTTGGAAGCTCATTCAAATGCTATGCTCCTATCTTCTGAAATTCTCTACATAGTTCCCTCTGCCTTACTGTCTCCTTCCCTGTTTTCAAAAGCTTCCTCAAACCTTGCTCTTTGGCCATGCCTTTGGTCCCCCATTTTATAGAGTCATAGAGTCATAGAGTTATACAGCACAGAAAGAGGCCCTTCGGCCCATCGTGTCCGTGCCAGCCATCAAGCCCTGTCTATTCTAATCCCATTTTCCAGCACTTGGTCCGTAGCCTTGTATGCTATGGCGTTTCAAGTGCTCATCTAAATGCTTCTTGAATGTTGAGGGTTCCTGCCTCTACCACCCTTTCAGGCAGTGAGTTCCAGATTCCAACCACCCTCTGGGTGAAAAAGTTTTTCCTCAAATCCCCTCTAAACCTCCTGCCCCTTACCTTGAAACTATGCCCCCTGGTTATTGACCCCTCTACTAAGGGGAAAAGTTCCTTTCTATCTACCCTATCTATGCCCCTCATAATTTTGTACACCTCAATCAGGTCCCCCCTCAGCCTTCTCTGCTCTAAGGAAAACAACCCCAGCCTGTCCAGTCTCTCTTCATAGCTGAAGCGCTCCAGCCCAGGTAACATCCTGGTGAATCTCCTCTGCACCCTCTCCAATGCAATCACATCCTTCCTATAGTGTGGCGACCAGAACTGCACACAGTATTCCAGCTGTGGCCTAACTAGCATTTTGTACAGCTCCATCATAACCTCCCTGCTCTTATATTCTATGCCTCGGCTAATGAAGGCAAGTATCCCATATGCCTTTTTAACCACCTTATCTACCTGTCCTGCTGCCTTCAGGGATCTATGTACATGCACACCAAGGTCCCTCTGATCCTCTGTCCTTCCTAGGGTCCTACCATTCATTGTGTATTCCCTTGCCTTGTTAGTCCTCCCAAAATGCATCACCTCACACTTTTCAGGGTTAAATTCCACTTGCCACTGTTCTGCCCATCTGACCAACCCGTCTATATCGTCCTGTAGCCTGAGGCTTCCCTCCTCGCTATTTACCACCCCACCAATTTTCGTGTCATCTGCGAACTTACTGATCATACCTCCTACATTCATATCTAAATCATTAATGTACACTACAAACAGCAAAGGACCCAGCACCGATCCCTGTGGTACACCACTGGACACAGGCTTAAAGTCACAAAAACAACCTTCGACCATCACCCTCTGCCTCCTGCCACTAAGCCAATTTTGGATCCAATGTGCCAAGTTGCCCTGGATCCCATGGGCTCTTACCTTCTTGACCAGTCTCCCATGCAGGACTTTGTCAAAAGCCTTACTGAAGTCCATGTAGACCACATCAACTGCACTACCCTCATCCACACACCTAGTCACCCCCTCGAAAAATTCAATCAAATTGGTCAGACATGATCTCCCCCTGACAAAGCCATGCTGACTATCCTTGATTAATCCTTGCCTCTCCAAGTGGAGACTAATTCTGTCCCTCAGAATTTTTTTCAATAATTTCCCTACCACTGATGTTAGGCTCACTGGCCTGTAATTCCCTGGTTTATCCCTACTACCCTTCTTGAATAATGGTACTGCGTTAGCTGTCCTCCAGTCCTCTGGCACCTCCCCTGTGGCCAGAGGGGTTCTGAAAATTTGTGTCAGATCCCCTGCAATCTCCTCCCTTACCTCACACAGCAGCCTGGGATACATCTCATCTGGGCCTGGGGATTTATCCACTTTTAAGCCTGCTTAAACCGCTAGTACCTCCTCCCTCTCAATACTAATTTGTTCAAGTATATCACAATCCCCCTGCCTGATTTCTATGCCTACATCGTCCTTCTCCATTTTCTAACCTGTTCGGCCATTTCACCCATTTCTCCTCTTTCCCTTCCTGTTTGGTGTTAACTATTTCTTATCCCTCTAACAGCAACGCATTTTCAGTGGTCTTCCTGATGTGAGGATCACTATAGAAATGCAAGTTGTTGTAGAGGCAGTCCAATTAGCCTCTGCCATTCTTGACAAGGGAGGGGGAGTCTAGATTGTTAACCCCTGCTCAAATATGCACCTTTGTGTTGATGTGGAGGATAGGATTGGTCCTAACTGTGATGCCCCCTAAGACTAAATAGTCTACCTAAATCCATTGCCTCAGCCCACATGTTAAGATTTGGCCATTTGGGTAAGATATAGGAAGAAGTCCAGCACCTGTGGAACTCGACCCCAGTAAGAGTCGATGGCTTCAGGACAAGAGGGTACAAAAGGCAAAAAAAAAAAGTTTTACGGCTAATTGTTTGTAAGATTGTTGTGATATAAAACATATCTGTAACTTACCTGCAATAATCCACTAAGCATTAGTAACAAAATATAAAAGAATAATTCCAGTGCTTTCGTAAATTATTGTTAAATGAATAACCAGAGAGCTGCTGGGAGCTGATGGAACTAAAGTAAATTCCTTTTGAGTACGGAGTAGCCACTGTTCTGACTCTCCGCAGAATAACTCGCTTATCCCAGCTTGGCACCCTGTGGAGTCTAGCTTCAAGTTATTAGTTTTCATTCCAATTTTTCCTATTGTTGCCAATTTTGCTTCCACACCCAGCTCCACAGGCAGCAGCAACCCTCCATTCCCTTATTCAGCATTTATCATACGAGAGCCTGGAGACAGTGAGTGTTCACAGACTATTCAGCAGTGGGGACCATCACAGCACAGCTCATTGCTGACATCCACACAGGCACACTTCCAGCACAATTCACTTGAGAGCAATCAGACCCATGAACCCTGGCCAATTCTCCCCTTACAGAAGATTTGCATTCGATGTTCATGGCAGCCTGGTGTTGATCTCCTGGCACACAGCAGTCTGCAGGCTCACGACACAGATGGAAGAGTTCCACTTGAATCCAAGATGGAGAAAACAAATAGCTACAGCATCCCATTGCGCCTCATTCGTATAATCATCACCTAATCATTACTTCCTGATTTACTTCACTTTTTATTCTTTCCACAGTGGTGGTGTCCTGCACTGTATCCTTGGCCCTTCAACTCGGCTTTTCAAAAATAACTTAAACCATATATTAGAAACCAGCAGTGGATTGGCAGCAAGTGAGAATTTGCAGCTGTAATGGAACTGGGGATTTCTGAAAGTTCATCAATCAGAGACAAGCATCCCAACACTGAATACTACCCATAGTCAAGAAATTCTAGTGTGAATCCAATACACCAAAATGGCATCCCATCACTCGTCGTGTATGTAGCATTACAAAACAAATATTCAGACATGTATTTGGTCACAATTCACATGCAACTAAAGAAAAATGGAGTCATTTACCTATGTTACACCCCAACTTTTCATAATGGCTATTGCTACTAGATTCCTCACTAATGGACGATGCATTTATAAAGGGGGAATATTGGGTCACAAAAACTGGAACCATTCCCACCTAGTTTTCTCTTCCCATTTGTCAGCTTTGCAGTGAAAAAAAGTGTGATGGCATTAAATTCAAATCATGACAGTAAAGCTCTTCCATTGAAATTGCTATGTAAATAAATCAGTTAAAAAAGTATACTTTTGAGAATTTCTAACTCAATGGGGGCGATTTTGCCAGCCCTGGGGAGGCGGGTATGGAGGCGGGACTGCCGGGAAAATGGCAGAATTTGGGGGCAGGTGCCCAACCCGCCTCCATGCCATCTTGCCAGGAGGCAGGTAGCTATCCTGTGCCGGGTCATGTCTCCTTGGAGCTCAGCAAGGCGAGTAGTGGGTCTGCGGGGGTCGGGGGGTGCAAAAGTGTGATGTGAAGGTAAGTGATGGGTGCAAGAGTGGAGAGGTGAGTATCTGAGGTAAGTGCAAAGTGTTATTAAAAGTGTACATACCTTTGTTTCTTCCTGCAGGCTTCAGTCAGTTTGTATGCGGAGAGACTCGGACCTCCGTGTTGGAGATGACAGATGGCCGTTGCATTCTCAGATGCAACAACCATCTCATTTCTGTAAAAGAAAGAAGTTTGATGAGGTCTTCAAGACCTCATCAAACTACAGAGATTGTCACTGTTTGTCAGCTTCACAGAGCTGTCAAACGATGACAATTCATCTGTCAAAAATTTTTGACAGATGAAACGTCATACGTTGACGTTCTCTGCAACCGGCTTTCCCTTAATTGGCCTGCTAAGCCCGCTGGGCGGGCTAAACAAGGTCAATCAAGGGAAAATAGTGTGGGTTGGCCAGAAGTTGTTGGAGGCGGGACTGAAACCCGACAAGTGGGAGTCCCACCTCCAAAAGCTTCCCATTGGCAAAATCACCCCCATAGTTTCAAAGTAAGGTGAGTAGATTCCCCAAAGCTATTTGTACGCCCAAGGTCCACCTGATACAATTTTCAGGCTGGACTTTTAATGTTTCAAGCGGGAAACTGTTAAATATAAATCTCAGGGCCCTACACCATTGTGGCAACCCATTGCAATTTTGAAATAACAATGGGCAGAACGGGTGCCTCCCCGGCTCTGCCCAATTTTACTAGGTGGTGAGCAGCCTAACCAGCGGTCCTTAAAGAGACTACTGGAGGCCGCTTAAAAAATGGCCCAAGGAAATGTCTAACTTTTATTTTGTGGTTCCAGGAGGAGCTAGATTGCGGCCCATTGCCGATCCGAGTTTGCTCCTTCCAGGATTGCCTCTCCCCCTTCCCAGGCACGACCTAGCAGCTGGCTCAGCTCAGGAGCCGTCAAATTACCACCATCTCACAACCGGCGAGCTGCGGCAGAGCACCCCATTAGGCACCCGTAGCTCACCAGCTGCATTCAAAGGAGGCCCAAACTTGAAAATGGCTGGGGCCGCCCGACATTGGCTTCAGACGGGCGGCAGAACTGTTCCATGGACTCCCCATCCGTTTCAGGTAGAAGTCAAAAATCTCCCCTGTTTTTCCATTGTCTCAGCAACTGGTTCCTTGCATTCAACAGTGGAGCCCAGTGCCATCAACATGTGGCTGTGAATTAAAAGTGAAGCGTAATACACAGAGTCACTCTCCCTAGATAGGTACACTCAAAATATAAACAATATAAAAGAGTCTAAATTGAACTCACTCAAATACACTGAGTAGGTTTTTTTAGTTCCTGACTAGTAGACGGGCATTCTATAGTTACTAGGTTCTCCATCTCCAGAGAAGAGAATACTAGAAGCAACAGAACTCTTGAAGTTACATATTACCATCAACATAGAAAATGTCCCAGGCACTGAACCGGAGGAAAGAGTAGAGGAAAAAGAAAGAATGCTGAGCCATCATTGGAGAGTTATGACAGGGTGACCAAAAACTTGGTCAAAAAGATCGGTTTTAAGAAGGTTTATCTAAAGGTGGAGGAAGCTTGGGGAGGGAGCTTGGAGAAGGAGTTCCTGAGTGTAGGTCTCCGGCGACTGAAGGTTATGTTGCCAGAGTTTGAACGAAAGAACAAAGGTACACAAGGCCAGAGTTGGAGGACCAAAGTGTGCGGGAGGGGACATAAGGCTGGAGGCGATTGTGTGGCATGAGGCCATGAATGGAAATAAAGATGAGGAACATGGAGCCAACATAGATCAACAAGGACGGGATGATGGGTGAGCAGGACTTAAGTACAGGACAGGATACAGGCAGCTGAATTTTAGATAAGTTGGAGTTTATGAAGGGTGGAAGATGGGAATCTAGAAAAGAGGACGATGGAGAGGTGACAAAGATGTTGATAAGGGTTTTAGCAGTGGTGAGGGAGGGTAGAGGTAAACTGTGATATGGAATTGAAATTAAGGGAGCTTAGTGATTGATAGGATATGGTTTAAAGCACAGCCCTGGATTGAACAGGATGCCAAGATTTTTCATTGCTTGGTTCAGCCTTAGCAACTGGCCAGAAAGGGGGATGGAGTCAATTGCAAGGGAGCCTGAAAACAAAGCCTTCAGTCTTTCCAATGATTAGTCTGAGGAAATTTACGATTAATCCACTATTTAATGTTCTCCATGCACTCTGACAGTACAGAGGTAGTTGTGCAGTTGAGGGAAGTGGTGCAGAGCTAAAGGTGATATCAGCCTACATGCTGGTCTGTTACTGAGAGGCAGCTTGTAGATTATGAATAAGAAGTGCCAAGGATAGATCCTTAGTGGACTCCAGAGTTAGGAGAAGAGGCCTTTGGTTGAGATGCGTTGACTTCATTAAAGCAGATAGGAGGAGAACCCCGTGGAGCTGGATAACAGAGGAGAGGAGATGGAGGAGATGAAGCTGGTCAGCTGTATGAAACACCATAGTCCAGTCCCACCATGCACAAGCACATTTTTATATGTCAACTAGTTACAGTGACCTATTACCCATGGTCACTTTGTAAAAGGTGAACTCACCTACATACACTGGGTAAATTTTTCTAGTTCCTGACCAGTTATCAGAGGGAAACATCAAGATGCTTCCTCTCGGGGTAGACAGGAAAGTCAACAACGTGTTGCCCTGGGCTGCTATCAGTCATGTCCCAGTGACAAGGCAGGCAGAGACCTGGGAAAAAATCATACCCTCCAATGGCCCATTTCATTGCATGTGATATGAGAAAACCTAAACGGTGGAAAAACACACAAGGGGGAAAACAATCCCAAACAGATGTTTAAAATGTTGCAACAGATATATGACTTCTTTATTTCTCCTTAGTCAAATAAAATCTGAGCTAAGTTATTGGGTTGATTTCAGTCTCAGTTACAGACATAGATGCACAGAGGCTTGGGAATAGGAAGTCCCATTTAGCTCAGTTTCTGTTCTTTTTAGCTGGTTAAACATATATATTATAGATTAAGCAAAAGATCTTCCGCATGGCACCTGTCCACATTTAGACTTGCAACACTAAATTTCTTTTCTGTTCCATCAATACAATATTAGTGGCAATCTTTGAAGGACACATCAAACAAATGCATTTCAATAAAGACCATATAATTATTTAAAACAGAAAGGTCACAAAGTAAACAAAAGTTCTAAAAAGCACGGCAGGGAGCTTTGCAATGAGCACTATAGCCTGATAAAAAGGTTCAAACAAGGTTTTATCAGTCTTCAAGCCTGCACTTCTTTCAAAGCAAGGTATCATTAATCTGAGGTCAACTTTCATTTTGAATCCACACCATCATCTGTGAGCCACTGTGTCTTGAAACAGTGAACTCAGAAAGTCAGACAGAACTTTAGAAGCCCATGTAGCCTCAGTCGCCAGATGGAAGAATATTCACTGATATTTTCTATAAACAGTAGCCACAGTCTCACTATCCACGAAACAAACAGCACCTGAACAAAGTTTACAATATAACATAGACATTTTTAATCAAATGTTACAGGTTTGGCAGACATTCAAAAATTATTTCATGGCAATCTATTTACTGTAACTTGAGATGCTGTAGTAATCAACAGCCTAGTATCAACATTCAAAAAGCTTTAATGATTTCTAAGACACCAGAAGGTTTTATAGAAATTTAGCTGAAAGCTAATGAATAGAAGATACTGTCAGAGCCACATTGGATACAATACTTACTGAATGAGAGCAACAGCCAAATAATACGAGTAATAAAGACGTTTGTCAATCTTTGAATAAGTGTCATTTCTGGCTGGGCCTAATATGTTTCTGCTCATATCATGGCTCATGTAACCTAACTAAGATGAGTTAATAAGTTGTGTTTTAAAGGTGGGAGTCCTGTTTGTGTTACAGTAACTGTGTGTGGTGGAGGTTAGAACATTTTCTGCTATGTTCTTGTAACTTGGCTGCCCATTGTTCCACAAGAAGTGCTTTGTGTAGCGTGCTGACCTGAAATATGCACTCGTATGCTGAATTGAAATTACAGCAGTGAAATAAATCATATCCAGTGAGTCCATCCAACAAGTCTAGAGACTTAATGCACAGGGTAAAGCATTTCATATCCGAATTCTAAACACTGCTGACTCACCAAGTGATTTATTTTTTGTTAAACCTTTCATAAAGCTTCTACTCTTTGTTGTTTGCGATGACTGAGGCTAAATATTAGCAGCCATTTGTAACACAAGAGCTTCCACCAGGTTAAACAAAAACTTCTTAGCGTAAGCTGTAAGTTCTTAGAGTCTGTCTTAGAGTAAGAGAAGGTGGAGTTGAGGTAGAAGATCAGCCATGATCTTATTGCATGGCGGAGCAGGATCGAAGGGCCAAATGGCCTACTCCTGCTCCTATTTCTTATGTACTTATGTAGTAATGCAGCAAAACAGAAGTTAAATACTACCCTAGTGTAATTTTGTCAGTACATGAATTAATACATGTGGCACTGGCAGCTAAGGGGTTAAGACCCATTATTTGAGAAGCTCTTTAATTGTCCAGAGCCTCTGAATTCAAGTGTGCACAGTAATTCAGCACTAATGAAATGTAAAGCAAAAATGCAAGTTAAATAATGCTTTACTTGTAATCATAAAGGATTCCATTCTAAGATACCCAGTGACCCACAGCTTAACAAAAACATGCAGTTTAGGCGAGAATTTATGCCCCACTGTTCTGTAATTCTAATAAATTGCTTACATTGTTAAAATTTTGCATTTAAAAGTTCATTTTATGTTTTGTTGATTTATGGTGATCAGACAACCTTTTCTCCTGTGACCAATAAAAAACACATAAAGACATGCACAGGTCCTTATAAGGAGTCTGAAACAGTATGGTGGTGTGTTGAACTGCACACAGTACCACAAGCACTTCCTTCAAGTGTTTGCCAGCTGTACTCTGGAGACAGCCAATTTAGTCGGTGGTTTGTGTGAAAAAATTATTTCCTGGACAGTTATCACAAACGTATAATTATAGCTCTGGTGAAAAACCGAAGCAGAGAAGAGAGAGAGAGAGATAAATGAAAGAGAAAAAGAAATAAACTAATTCAATATTTTCTTTTACCATCACCCCATAATAGCATTAAAAGTATACAATGTCACTGTTGCAGAGCTACACTTTTTAAAAAAATTACCCTGAATCTACAATGTGTGTAATTGTTCTCTTTAAAGAACAGTTTTGTGTGAAAAAAAAAGGTTTTTTTTAGTTTCAGGAATGTTTGAACAATAATGGTGACATTGTTACTAGCTGTTCTAACCGTTTCATATAACCCAGTTAGGAAAGGGTGACCATAGATGCCTTTTGGCCACATGTGTTTACATAAGGAAATGCATGTGGGTTTGGGATGGCGCCTCTTGTCAGCGGCCGCTCTCTGTACTGATGACCCTTACAGAGCTGCTTTTTGCTTCTGGGTACGTTTACTGCACTCCAGATGTGTGCTGGCTCCAGAGTGGCTGCAAAGCGCAGTGAACTGGCATCCCAGGGCTCATCAATCCGTGGGGTAGAACGCCACAGTGGTGCTCTTGGCGCAGGATACAGGAAGGAGCACAGATATTCAGTCTCAGACCTTCCAGAGATGCTGGTAAGCACTGTGAAATTCTCATAGAATAAATGTCACTTTTATTGCCTGGCTTAAACTGAAACGTCTGTAAATCACACAGCACTCTGGTTGTTCACATACTTGAGTACATTTCACATGATTAGTGTTATGCATAACAGCATGCGACATTGAAACAGAAAAATATTGCAGTCATGTAAAGGAGTCAGTGAATAAGTTTGCGGTTTGAGACAAAGGTTATTTTTCCAAATCTCCAAATCTATTCTGGCAAAAGCTTTAAAATGTATTTCCTTTCTTTCTCCTTGTGAAATTTCAAATGCGATTTCCTGATTAAAAGTCTTGATTAACCCTCTGAGTACTGAATGTTTCTTCAGAGCTCGTACATACATTTTTCGTCATAGAATATCTGTAAAAATACATAGAAGACAATCTCCTGGAAATTCAGCATCAGACAACCAAACCTTGTATAACTATGTTTGGATTTAGTAGTTGCAGTTTCATGGCTTGATGTCCCATCTCTGTTGCACTCAGTGTGCTTGCCACACAATTAATTTTTAAAAAGTAATAAATAAATTTCCAAAGTTAACTTATAAGGGTAGAAATTGGCATGCATGTGCCTGTTTTTCAGGCGTAAAATGAGCGCAAAGCATTCCAATTTAGCAGGAGGATGGCCTGCACCCAAACTGCGCAGGCGTTGGTCCCACTGTTAAATTTGTGAGGCCAATTTTTTTTAGGCGTCCCGGGCGTAAATTATGTAAGTTAGGGGCCTAACGCCTGTTGAAGGGACCCATCCAGAAATTAGGCGACGATGAACAGGGTAGGCATGGTATTGCCCCATACATAATTCTTCAACAGCCTCTGCGGCCGCCAACGAAAGGCAAGTTAATTTTTCTTTTCTTTAAAAACTAATCCTGTGGAGCCTGGAGGAGCAGACGTACTCCTCTAAGTGCACAGGAGTTGCGATCAGCAATCCCCCGTAGCTCCTCAAATCCCCCCCCCCGTTGGGATCTACCCGTGGGCCGTTGCCAGCGAGACAGGTGACCTGACATTGATCTCAACTCTCGGGCGAGCTGCCTGTGAAGGAGTGACCAGTCCCTGCAGCTCACGCCGAGCATACTGAAGAGGCCCGAAGACCAATGTCCATCGATCCTCAGCCCTCTTGGTTCAGGCATGCGCTGGTCACGCAGCACCAAGTCTAGGCCTGAAAATGGGCCCAGACCAAAATCTACTGCCTAGTCTATATTTTATTCAGAACAACAATAAGCTGGCACTGAGTTTAAAGCTGTATTTCAATCTCAAGCTATAGTTTATAAACTGCTTGAGTTTTACCCTTGCAGTTTATGATGTAGTTAGAACCATCTGTGTGAGTTACGTAAAGATAATTCACCTATAAATTTACGATATTATATATACACTAACATATTGTAAAAAACTGGGAAAAAGTACTGGTAATACTCTAGTAGCTGTCACATGATACTGTAATCTTTCAGCTCTTACATCATTGTTAAATTATTTTTTTCTTACATCACTCTCACAAATGGGAACAGGATGCAGGGGATTGAAATGTTTTCTCCACAGAATGTAAATCGTACTCTGTATAAACAGATGAACCTAATCTTTGCACTCTGTTTATACACAGGTTTTCATGGTATATTGCACATACTGTATTAGTAAAGATGGGACTCCTTTCACCTATAATTACCTCTGGAACCACTTCTGCATTTGGACTCCAGACTAAAACGGCACCACCAATTATAACGACACTGATACTGTTACTTAAGTCTAACTTTTCCCCTTTTTAAGCCTACTTTTAATGCTTTTTTTTTGTTCTTTTTAAAGGTCTCGTCACACCACCTATTATACAGGCAAGCAGTGGCTTGTTCGCACACCAGTCCGTTTCTTTATTGATCCGACTGCTTGAAGTGTGAGACAGCAACCCAGGAGACTCAAGGTCCACTCCTCCCTCCCTGTGGGGAAGTGACTGTTCTTTGATCAGCTTTTCCCTGGCATCCCGCACCACCCCCCACCCCCCCTCCCGACAATACAGCTGAGATGGGGAATTCACTGTTCATGAAATCACGATAGAAACCTGCACCTTACAGATCCACTGTACAGCATGAATGTGCTACTGTGATCTGCTCTGCAAGCTTCCAACTTTATTTTACAGGACGTTTGTCAAATAAATATCATATAAAATAACAAATAACTGGCAGTAACTTCATTGGTGTAATTCAATCTTGACGTTCTGCTCACATTCACGAAGGATTTTCTCACTTAATGTCACCGGTACTCCTCAGTTGAATTAATGATCCAGCTGTTAGCTAGTTATCAACTGACCATTGTTTAATCACAGTAATCAATGAAAAATTAAAAAAAATAAAGTGGATTTCTTGTTTTAGTACACAGATCTCAGAGAGTTAATGGACATGTTGTTAACGATAGAGACAGCTGCCTGAAAGACAATGGCAGCAGAAGAAAACAACTCAGGATGAGGATCTCCTCACAGGAAAGTGGTCAGGAGCTTCTGATAACGGACTGGAGCAGAACTGAAGGTTAACTCCTTCAGTACGCTGGACAGTAAGCCATGCAGCTTAGCGGGAACATTGATAGTATCTCTATAATTTACGCCAGCCCTACATCCCTCCAAGATATCTGCACTCCTCCAATACTGGCCTTGAGCATCCCCGATTTTAAACGCTCCACCATTGGCGGCCATGCCTTCAGCTGCCTGAGGCCCTAAGCTCTGGAATTCCCTCCCTAAACCTCTCCGCCTCTCTATCTCTCTTTTTCCTCCTTTAAGATGCTCCTTAAAACCTACCCAAGCTTTTGGTCATCTACCCTAATATCTCCTTATGTGGCTTGGTGTCAAATCTTGTTTTGATAATGCTCCTGTGAAGGGCCTTGGGACATTTTGCTATGTTAAAGGTGCTTTATAAATACAAGTTGTTGTTGTTTCCAGAACCAGGATCTTTAAACGTTAATTATTTGTAGGCTACCACAGTCAATGGCTGTACCGGATGCAGGGTGACATAGCCTAATTGCTCAAACCCCTGATTCTAAATGGGACTCCTAGTAAGATTAGGGAAGAACTCAACTCAATAAAATTGATAAAAACATTTTTTTTTCAATTAAAGTTCATATAGTCCACCACCAGACGAGGGAACTGTGTCCCTGGCCACAGTTTTTTTTTGTTGCTGTTGGTTACGTTCCGAAGTCTTCCCAACTGTTTATACACAATTACACCTCTACACATGGCTCACTTAAAAGGGTTGTTTTATAAAATAATTTAATGGCAGCTGCAGGACCCAGGCCAGTAGCTTGCAGTGTCAGCTGTGGCTCAGTGGGTAGCACACTTGCCTCTGAGTCAGAAGGTTGTGGGTTCAAATCGTCACTCCAGGGACTTGAGCACATAAAGCTAGGCTGACATTGCAGTGCAGTACTGAGGGAGTGCTGCACTGTTGGAGGTGCCGTCTTTCGGATGAGATGTTAAGCCTGAGGCCCCGTCTGCTCTCTCAGGTGGACGTAAAAGATCCCATGGCACTATTTCAAAGAAAAGTAGGGGAGTTATCCCTGATGTCCTGGCCAATATTTATCCTTCAATCAACATAACAAAAACAACTTATCTAGTCATTATCACATTGCTGTTTGTGGGAGCTTGCTGTGCACAAATTGGCTGCTGCGTTTCCCACATTACAACAGTGACTCCACTTCAAAAGTACTTCATTGGCTGTAAAGCACTTTGAGATGGCCGGTGGTCATGAAAGGCGCTATATAAATGCAAGTCTTTCTTTAGTAAATTGGTGAGAATGTGGACAGAACGCCACTCCAAAGGTATTTATTTTGCAGCACACGTGGTTTTGGAGCACAGTCACTGCATTATGTCACCATTCTTTTTTAAATAGTGAGAAACAACTCAGTGTACAAAAAAAGGATTTGCCTATCAGGCAATAATTGTCAAAATGACCAATGGTAGACTTTTTGAATAAAAGAATAACTTAAAATAGCTTAACTTATAAAACTATATATACAGACGGGGAGGAGGAGCGGCAGGGGAGAGGGAGGGGGAGAAGGTAAGTGGCATTTAGACCTCCCCATACTATTAGTGGCCATTCCACCACTGTGACAGACCTCATCATTGTTGGAAACAGCACCATTTATTTAAATATTAAAAAGGTTCTGCTAACAGGCACGGTGCATGTAAAAATTGCAACTTTGCACCCAGGTGCAAAAAATCTACTCTTAATGCAACTTTAGTGCCCCCACAGAGAGCGATTAGAAAATCACACTCAGCATGTTTGAACAAAGTGAAATCGGGATCAAGCTGTGATTTTTTCCCCCCCTCCCCGGGAAGGATTTGTTTGATTTTCCAAATTACAAACTGGCTCACAATCTAAGCCTTCATTGCAGGCTAATGAGTAAAATACATTACATTATGTAACAAAATTGATTATGCTCAGGTAATCAGCAGCTAAACTCAGGTAATCAGCAGCTTATGAATCTATTTGTGAAGATCATTTGATGAAGGACACTTCATCTCCAAAATTTGTGGCATGTAAATTTCCGTTGACAGTGTGGCCAATCCGATGTATCCAAGATGGCAGTGCAAGTGTATGTCTGACTACACAGCCCCTTCCTTACCTTCACATCAGTTTGAAACTGTTCATAATTGGATTTTTTCAATGTTTCTGTATTCTCCAGTTTTAATCATTTCCTCTCTTTAGAGGCCAGCTGGGTGACCTGAACTCTAGCCTCTGTCAGTACCGCTTTGTGACTGTCCACTAGAAGGTGCACAAAGGTGGCTCATGGTTGACCTGCCCTCTGACTTTCTCTGCCTGTGGTAGGGAAGCATCTAGCTTCCATTTGGAGTTGCTTCCTAGTGGTGCAGCTCAGGTGAGAAACTTACCATGTGTGGAAACTGCAAATGAAAATCCCGATGTGAGCATTCCGTAGCATCGCACGTGAGTGTCTCAGCACGGCACAAGGTCAAAAAACGTTCCCATTGTAGAATTCACAGTTGCAAACTTACACCCACCAGCCATCTTTCAGTTTGCTAAACTGCCATTATGAGTGTGAGAACTGAGGTTATTCGCATGCCGTTATCAACCTCATGCAGCCACCCCCTCCCCTGCATGACACAGCACCATGAATAAACAACATTAAAACAGAAATATTATCCCTAGGAAATTCTGCATTCACCGAGGGAAGCCTGAGTAGGATCATCAGCCAAGACTGGGATTTGAGCTCGGGTCTGTAGCTGGGGATCCAATGTTCCAGCTGGATTCTAAACTTATTAAATGTTATTGGCAGGAGCAATACTATAGCACTGTGCGCTATAAATATTTTCTATGATCAATTATTTTGTAAACAGTCTTTTTAAAAAGTCACTGCGCGCATTTTTCTCAAGCATGTTATTTGCGCAGTTAGTTTTTGCAAAAAAAAAAGTCATGGAAATTCTGCACGTTTTAAAGCCACCTTTCAACACAGCCCCTGCAACTAGGAGGGCCTTAGGGTACAGTAAGTGAAATCACATGTAAAACAATCTGTGTTCTCAAGGCTATTTGAACTCCAAAAAAAGAAGTGGGATCATGCACAACATCCCTGTGATTATTCCTCCAGTCAGCAAAAAGAAGAGAAAAAAATAGAAATAAAAGACACGGAAAAGAAATTAGCCCAGGTCAGGCTCTCACGCTACCTATTTCAGCTTGTAGCGAAGCAAAATATTTTCCATCACACAACTTTGAGGGTCACTCTTTGTGGGAACCATATTATTTTTATATAGTTTCTGGGTGTTTGATGAGTAGTCACGTTCCTTAACTGCAGGGTTCCAAAATATTCCCATGTTATCCAGAGTCCGATGTAAAATCCCACCAGGTCATTGAGTTTATGTGCACCTCTGGGATGGCTTTATACTGTTGGTCACAGAGCTCGTAGCCTGGCATTCACAGTTTCCCAGCTGTATTAAACTACCTTGTTTCTTTGGCCATAAAAATGTTGCCATGGTTGCAAATTAAAATAGTGCTTCAATATGTGGTTTTGATACAACCTTATTACATTATTCCAGTGGAATATTGGGATTTGTGAGAAAGACAAGGTGGGATAAAAATTAATGTTATTTCCCCATCAGCAAGTTTCTGCTTTCAGAGAAGCCTTCTGATGGAAGCTCCGAGTGGAGGTCAGGTGTATTCCTAAAGGAAGAGAAGATAAATCACTCCAGCTGCTCTTACATATCTCATAGCAACTGGATGAAGAACAACACTGGGAAAAGCCAAGAGCAGTCCCAATCCCTCTCGGCCATTAAATGCCGCATGCTACAGGATGATCTAAAACAGAAAACATACATTAAAAGTGGTGCTAAGTAAGTAATGTGATTGAAATAATAAATACCTCCCTCTTTTTTTGGACTGTGAAGCAATTACTGAATTGCTATGGCCAAGGTGTTTTCAAAATTAATCATGGTTGAAATAACTTTGGAAATATAGTTTGTAAACATAAATGTTAAAGTGTTTGCAGGAAGACACATGGGGGCCATTACTGTGATAGGCCGTGCCCATTAAGCCAATGTGTATCAGCTTCCCGTACCGGCACTCAGCTGCCTGACATTTACTGTGTGCCTGACACACCTAACACTTAATAATGCATCCCTGATGCCTAGTGCGTACTTGAAGCTTGTATACAAACGGCACGTAAGGCTCAATATAATCTCACATTATACGTTAGTAAATGGTATTCTCCCCTTGATAGGATCAGGAAGATGGGAGCATCACCCAATAGGCTAAGCATCTATATAAAACGGTTGCTGCTAAAGAGGCCTGTTCTTTAGATTTGCATCTCATTGTTAAAAGTACATTGCAGATTTTGCTGTAACTCTTAGTAACAGTTTGCTTCTGTGTGATTTGGGTCTTGTTAGACAAGGTAATTGTTGACACTACATGGAGCTTTTCTGACAGCTACTTAAAGCTGTACTGGAACTTGTCTCTCTGATTGTTGGTACTGCTACAACTGCGAGTTTGCTCATTGAAGTCCAACTATGGGTATTCCCATGGGCACACCTCTATTTTCAGGTTCTAAAGAGGAGGAGCAGAGGAGACATGCCACATAGGTGTGCGAATACCTTCAACACTCCATTCAGATGCTTCCATATGCTACAATTCGTGTACACAGGGACAGAGGGGGAAAAATTGGCTCAAAAAAGTTAGCGCCCCCACGCCTGAAATTCAATGGTAGCGCCCCAAGCAGGAGGCAGGCCGCTACTGGAAGCGCTCCCCCTCTCTCTTGGGGCGCTCCCATTGAATAACGCGGTGCTACGTGCAGCAGCACCACGCGCGTCGGCACATAGCGCCATGGTATTACTGGTCTCCCTCCCCTGATTAAAGGGGAGGGGCCTAGCGCAGCGTGCACCGGGACCCTGCTGGACCACCGGGGAGCCGGCAAAAGAGCCCGGCACTCAAGAGGACAGGATCAGGGTGACGTTTTTGTGGCCAGGGCGATGATAATTAAAGGGCAGGTGCCGGGCTACCCGATCGCGGCCGGCACCCCGCAAGAGGATGTGAGAGGGGGCAGGTGGCCCAAAAGAAAATGGCCGCCTGGCACCTGCTGTTTAATTATCGCCACCCCGTCTGCATAAACGCCACCCTGACCCTGCCGGACATAGCATCCGGTGGTAGGTCAGGGGCCTAAGCCAAGTTTGTTGCCGGGGCGCGAGAGGGGCGCTGCACATGACGATGCCATCATCGCCAGGGGCGCAGCACCATGGGGTACTACCGGCTACCACCGCCGCTGACCTCCCGCTGAATTTCACGGGAGGTGTTAGCAGCGCCGCGCCCGGGCGCTATGTGCTTTGTGCCCCCCGTTAGCGACCCCTTGGGGTGCTAACGGGAGGCACAAAGCAACCGAATTTTACCCCCAGAGGGCTGGATTTTACCTTTCGATGCGGCTTTGGGGCAGGACAGCTGCTTTCCGGATTCCGATCCCGCCCCAACGATATCCGACCCCACAGACGCTATTTTGCATCAATTGGCCTTGTTAAGCCCGCCCTGCGGGCTTGCCGGCCAATTAAGAGAATGCCGGTGTCAGATGACGTCAGTTGATGACGCATCACCTGCCGGTTTTCTTAAAGGGGCCACACACAATTTTTTTGACGTGCTTTTTCAGTGTTTGACAGCATTGAGGTGCTGCAAACACTGACAATCACTGTACCAAGGTGAGCCCTTGCACCCAGGCTCTCCAGTGACTCCCTCCTTAGGCTAGAACAGATGGCAGCTGCAGGTGCAGAAGCGATCTGTCACTGGTGAGAGAGGTTCTCCCAGTGAGGTGGGTCTACACAAATACTTCAAAATTTGTTACCTACAGAAATGTCTAAATACATTAAAAATGATTTTCCCAACATTTTCTTACCTCTGAAACTCACCAGTGTACCATTGGATCCCTCACACCACTTCTGCAGCTGTCATCAAGGAAGAAACATTACAGTAGACCCACAACATGCCACACTTACCCTGGCGTGGTGTCCGGACATCGGGAAGCCCACAGTAGACCTGTCAAAATTGAAAAAAGCCTCTTAACTGCCTGTTAACAACCTGTTAACAAGCAGTTAAGTGCCTATAATCCTCTTCCTGCCGCTAGGTGTCGGGTCCATGCGCAAATCGGGGACCCGACATCCGGGAAGATTGTTTGGAGGCGGCTTGACAGCGGGTTCGGGACCCGCTGTCAATCTTTGCAATTTTGCCACCGGTTCCGCCTCCAAACCCACCCCCTGAGCGCCGGCAAAATTCCCCCCTTTTATCTCGGCCTGTCCATAGAAACCTGCCTACATTGGCTATGATTCCCGAGGGAGACCAACACTGAATTCTTCACACTGCTGCAGCCAGATGTATTGCCCATCTCCAGCACAGGCAGGGTCCAATCAGTCACTGTAAAGGTCACGGCTGCTTTGAACTTTTATGTGGCAGGCTCCTTGTATCCAAGTGTGGGAGCTCTCTTATCACATTCTCCAACCTTCAGTCCACATGGGATCAAGCAGGTAGCAGAGGCATTGCTCACCGGGACAGGAGATTTTAAGAGCGGTTGGTGCAGGACATCTCGCCCCTGAACAGCATGCTGGAAGCACCTTGAAATTGTGTTAATGAGATGGCCTTGCATGATGGGGTGAGGGCAGCTCAGTTGGGTGCAGGCACCTCACAGGCAGGGCTCCTGGTGTTGTGCAGCTGGGATCCTGTTATTGATCCCATAAAGTAGTACTTTGAAAGTCAGATGAAATTCTACAACAATAGTCTTCTTGACTACAAAAAGAAACACTAGCATGTATTTAATGAGGAGCGAGCACACAATTAATTTGATTCAGTGAGGAATCCCACACATTGTGAACCAGACAGTTTGTCATGGAACAGGGTTCTAATACGGCGACTTTTTCGCTTTGATGTTCTCCATCCTGCTTATTGTAAACAGGCCATCTCTTCCCACAATATGGCCCCAATCATTCCTTCTGCGGGATGGGATCTTCAGATGATCAAAACTTAAATACATTCCTTAAAGAACTGGGCCTCGAGTTTCCGCTTTAGGCGCAATCGGTGCACAAAATTGCGCCAGTTTTGAGAAGTGTTTTCTTTCTCAAGTTTCTGCTCAAACTCATTAACATATCGCCGAACGTAAAATCTTCAAGGAACCAGCGCAATCGTTTTAGAACATAATTTTTTTTTAAATTTGCTTTAAAAAGTATTCCTTGATGTATTTAAGAGTGGTAACCTGGTGCAGTTTGATTAATACAGCTGAAAATGGGTTTATCACCAAAAATAAGTATTTTTAATCAGTGTCTAGTCTACCAGCTGTGAGTAACCTGATTTTAAATAACTGAAAATGACTTTTAAAATATACTACACCGAACCATTTACTAGTTACATTGGTGTACAGTAGTCAGTTTCTTAATAAATGAAAACAAATTATATTCAAAAGATTTTAAAATGTGCCTATTAGTGTCCTTGCTTAAAAAAAAGCTTAATTTTAAGAGCCTCCTCGAAGGCCCGCAAACGGGCGCAATTAGTGAAAACTCGCAATGATGATTAATTAGATCTGGGGGGCGTTGCCAGTTTTGTGGGCGGGGCTGGCTTCTAGCGTAATATTTTTTAAACTAGCGCATAAGAGGATGAAAACTCAATTTGCACCAGACGTAATTTGCGTTTGAAATTCCTCGATCTTTTACGCTGCTATGGCCTATTTCGGGTGAATTGAGCTGAAAAACAGAGCGCCACCTAGAAAGAAAGACTTGCATTTATATAGCGCCTTTCACGGCCACCGGACGTCTCAAAGCGCTTTACAGCCATTGAAGTACTTTTGAAGTGGAATCACTGTTGTAATGTGGGAAACATGGCAGCCAATTTGCGCACAGCAAGCTCCCACAAACAGCAATGTGCTACACTGTTTTTGTTATGTTGATTGCAGGATAAATATTGGCCAGGACACCAGGGATAACTCCCCTGCTCTTCTTTGAAATAGCGCCATAGGATCTTTTACGTCCACTTGAGAGAGCAGACAGGGCCTTGGTTTAACATCTCATCTGAAAGACAGCACCTCTGACAGTGCAGCACTCCCTCAGCACTGCACTGGAGTGTCAGCCTAGTTTTATGTGCTCAAGTCCCTGGAGTGAGACTTAGAACCCACAACCTTCTGACTACTAGAGGCAAGTGGGCTACCCACTGAGCCACAGCTGACACTAGCTGACCAACCAGAAACTCCAGGCCCTGTTTCTTTTGCCCATTTTCTAGGGTTACTTTGCAGCCATTTTCCACATTGTTCTGTGCTCTGTGTTGTCAAGGCTACTTGAAATTTAAAAAATCATAAATGGGGACCATGCACAACATCCCTATGACTATTACCCCAGTGAGCAAAAAAGACAAAGAAAGACATAGAAAGGAAATAAGCTTTCCATGCTACCTCTTTTGGTTTGCAGGCAAGGAAAATATACCGATATCAAATCTTTTTTACATAACTCATTACAAGCATTTTGCTAAGCCTAATTGACATTTATTCTCCGTATTCAAACCACTTAACTGCAAGAAGTAACTGTAGCTTTTGAGACTGCATTATGTGATTGTTTTTAGGGGTTAGTGTTTAGATTTACGGCCAAAGAAATGATTGCACAGTGGTTTCCTATTCTCACTTCTAACTGAACCATTTTGCTGAATATAACAAAGCGAGTATTATGAATTACATTTGTTAATATTTCCCCTCCCTCTCAATCTTTTCATAATTCCACACCTCCTCTGTGGTCTCTGATTCCATATTATCTAAAAAAGTTGGACAGTCTAGGCAATGGACTTTATAATCTCCACAAATGGCATGGGATGATTAATCACAGGGACCCTCTACCAGAACCTTGTAAGGTTAACAGCAAATATCCAAACCCTTAACCATGAGATTATCACTCAGCTCCTTGCCAACTTCCATTAGGTCCCTAGCCCCAGACATTTGAAGTTAAAACCCCTGTCCTCATTTTGAAATTCCTCATGGCCAAGCTCCTTCTCACCCCCACCAACCTTCCACAATCCTACGTCCCAGCATACAACAATGTTCTTCTCTGGTCTATTATGCACCACCTTCCCTTTGCTCCATCAGGAGTGGCAGAACTTTCGGCCACCGTATCTGTGCACTCTGGAATGCTCTTCTAAGCCCCTCTGCCTTGCTATCTTTCTCCCCACCTTCAAACAGCCTCCTCGGAACCTAATTCTTTGACTGTGCCTTTGGCCATCGTGACTTGTTTATCTTCATTTTCCTGCTCGGGTCCCCTCAACCCCCTATAAAGTTTCTTGGGAATTTTTATGATGCAAAAAATGTTATAAAAGTACAAGTTGTTGTTATTGAAGTTAAGACTACACGGTGCTCAAACCCTGTTTGATCCCAAGATGAATGCACCCAGCTTTAATGCAGGACACCGCGAGTGATCACTGCATTTTAAAATAGAGTTTCAAGTAAGAAAGAGGTGCAATATTAAAACGACACTGTAAGCAGAACTATCTGATTCTCAATATGTGCATTCCTTCGACTGATGGTATGTTCCAAGGATCAAAAAATAAATACATTTCTGAAAGAACCATTACTTTGGTTGCACAAGGAATTTAAGGCTCAGCAGAAATCTCGCATTAAGTAGAAAACCTTACTGTCGTGCAGGATGAGTTTTAAAGTTTTTTTCCTTGCCAAAACTGTCTCTTGTAACTTTTGAGTCTTCCTTGCCACTTTACTTCCTTCCTGAATACACAGTTGCTCTATCAAAGATAAAACTGACCTTTCTGGCTTCTCTTTCTCCTCCAATAAGCTTGGTAAAGAGCCTTCCTCCATTGTTCCATTCTGTTTGATCATCATGAACAAGTGTTATTCCCCCCATCCCTGCTGATTTGCCGGATCCTGTACTTCCCAGGCGCCAATACGACCTCTGCTCCAGGTGGTAGCCCTTGCATCATGCCTCTGAATTTTACCCTGTCCCACGTCATCTTTCCATCTCTCTTAAACTTAGTCCACCTTTCCCAGCCAATATCCTTCTCCCACCAACATCATCAAAAAGAAACTATTTAGCTTGTCATTCATCTCATTGTTGGCTGTGGGCTCCTGCTGTATGAAAAATGACTGATGCATTTACGATGTTAATTCAGTCTGAATTGAAACTGAGAGCTTGTCCAGATTGAAATAAGTTTGTGTCAATAGCATTGATTCTGTTCCTCTGAACAGACCCTGAGCTTTTCTTTAGCTTCTGAAAGAATAATCATTCTTTGAGTTTTTTTGATATTTGCCTATAATGTTTAACAATATAATGCCTGCTTATATTGCTAAATGTTACTGCTACTTCTGCTAAAGTTTTGTGGTGTTGAAAACTGAGGCATGGGGTGAATATTCACTCATATGTTCTCTGCTAATACTGTATGGCTACTAGACCAAGTTTTGACAGAAGGGAAATGATGCTCTGATTTATATAATCTCTACTACAGATGTTTAGCTTTAAAGATAGCCATGCGTAAAGCAGGGATTTCGTCAAAAAGTGTTGTCTGAACACCAAAAGTATTTCTCCCACAAAGAACTATTATTGTGTAGTTAAACTCTCATACACATTATATTAGAGAAGTCACAAGGATGGCCAAGATGCCAAATACATCAAAATTACACACATGAACCATAGAAAAAAACAGATATTCTGAAAACAGTTATTTCAACAAGAACTTGCATTTGTATTGTGCCTTTTATGTACAAAAGCATCCCAAGGCATTTCACAGAGAAGGAAGTGAAGCAAGCAGTAGTAGAAGAGTTATGAAAATTGACTCAGCGTACAATCGAAAAGATGTCAAGGAGGCTTTTAAGGGTGAGAGAGAAGTAACAAGCCAAAGAGCTTTAGGGCGAGAGTTCCAGAAGATAGGTGGCTAAAGATGGCTAAAAGCTTTGACATTGAGTGAGGAATGCTGCGAGTAGTGGATGCACAGGATACCAGGGTGGAAGAGCCGTAACAACAACAACTTGCCATTATATAGCACTTTTAACATCATAAAATGTTCCAAGGCACTTCACAGTGCTATCAAACAAAATTTGACACCGAGCTACATAAGGAGATATTAGGGCAGGACTTGGTCAAAGAAGTAGATTTTAAGGAACGTCTTAAAGAAGGAGAGAGGTAGAGAGGCGGAAATGTTTAGGGAGGGAATTCCAGAGCTTAATGCCGAGGCAACTGAAGGCACGACCATCAATGGCGGAGCGATGAAAATCAGGGATGCACAAGAGGCCAAAATTGGAGGAGTGCAGAGATCTTGGAGGGTTGTAGGGCTGGAGGAGGTTACAGAGATAGGAATGGGCAAAGCCATGGAGTGATTTGTAAACAAGGATGAGAGTTTTAAAATCGAGGCATTGTTGGACATGCAAGGCATGGACTGGACAAGGCTGCAGAGGTATGATGTGGAACAAGACCATCGAGGGATTTTGAGTTAGGCATCTGTGGCCAATGGAGATTGACAAGGACAGAAGTGAAGGGTGAGTGGGAGTTAGTGCAGGACAGGTTTTGGGTTGCAGAATTTTGGACAAGATTTAATTAGTGTAGGTGGTGCTCAAGGGGCTGGTGAAGAAGAGAGTGTTAGAGAAGTCGATTCTTGATACAAGAATAGTGTGGACAAGGGTTTCAGCTGCAGTAAAGGTGAGGTAGGTGAGTAGATGGGTAATGTTGTGGAGATGGACGTAATTAAAGTAGCATTTAATTAAATGTGTTGAAGTTATGCAAATAAGCTGATTAGATATCCAGTATCGTAGTTAAAGAAATAAAGACTTACATTTATAAAGCATATTTCATATTCTCAGGACATCCCAAAGCACCTCACTCACTACCAACAAAGTATTTTTGAAGCGTAGCCACTATTGTAGTGTAGGCAATTATTGTTTAGTATACAAAGGTCTTCTCAATTGGTGAGAAAATGGTAGTATATTTACGTAATCATTGAATGAATATTTTAGTCCCATATTTCTGGTTTATAGTCCTTTACAGTAGCATTGATTTATATTAGGCAAAGATTCTAATTTTAGTACAATTATTTTCAATATGCTCTCCCTTATAGTCATCTTTCAACATGGTCAGAAATCCACTTTTGCTTAGTTATCATTCTCATTAATGCTGAGGGCACAAAAACAGGTTCAGATTTTCCAAAGTTTATGGTAAAAGTCAATCCTCAAAAAAGACTTCTGCTGCTTGCAAATCCCTAGTAAGCAGGTTCATGCCAATCTGTTTTGAATTTTAAATACCGTCCCCTAAAGATCAGCTTCTCACAATGTAGAATGAACACATTCCGAATAGATGCTCATTTCACAAATTAGAAATTAAGAAAAAAACTGTCACATTCTCTTCTCTACAGTTCTCTGATTCCTGATACCAGAAAAGAAACGCTTACAGAGGTATCACAGTCTTATGACCTTTTAGAAAGCCTTATCTTGGAGGAGGTCATGCAGATACATCACGCTCTAAGCACTGACCTCTGACTGCCATCTCATCACAGGACTTCATTCATCAGCTGTGCGTTACCAACATCTTGCTTCTACTTGTCACACATCCTGACAAATGAGGCAGGATATCTCCACTAGCGTAACCGTCTCAAGTTAGAATAAAGACTTTTTCTTTGCTGATACTGAAAATGGAGGTGGCTACAAGTGTGACAGCTCTACTTCAAGCAAAATGTGCAACAGGTATCAAAGTGTCATGAACTGGCTATGATATCCACATCATACATCAGTAAAAGCTCTTTGTGGGTTTAGCACCAGTGGGTTAGAAATTAGTATGCGTGTGCCTGTTTTTCAGGTATAAAACGGACTCAAAGCATACCAATTTAGCAGGAGGACGGCCTGCACCCAATCTGCGCAGGCATTGGTTCCACTTCTAAATTTATGGGGACCGTTTTTTTTCAGGCATCCCAGGTGGACGTCTAAAACAGACGTTAGGCACCTTAAATGTGCGAATGAGGGACCCAACACGTCTTGGAGGGACCCCTTTATTAAATTAGTTATCGGTGACTATGGGCAGGCATCGGGCCTACCCAGCTCAGGATTCTTCAGCGGCCCCCAAATAAAGTTAAGTGATGGGTTTATTTTTTTAAATTAAATATTCTGTGGAGCCAGGAGGAGCAGCAGTGCTCCGCCAACTGCCCGATCCAATCCCCCTTCAGAACCTATCCGAGAGATTCTACTCCCAGCATCGCTCATTCATTTTTCTCATGGGGTGAGCTGCCTGTGGAGGTGCAACAGGTACCAGCTGCTCACCCCAAAGATGTAGATGAGGCCCGAGGACCAATTTTGAGACTGCTTCAGGCCTTTCTGTTTGGGCCCAGACTAATTTCTACCCCAGCGTGTTTTGTCTTCAACACTAGTCATATCTTGGTCCGATATGACTCTTACTAACTGAAGGCAAGTTAGAGTTCAACATTTTACAGCAATTTTCCTAAACTATCTTTACAATGAGTCTGTTTGTCAATTTTCTTCTGCCTCATTACTTAGGTGTCTATTTCAGCCCAGGAAAGAAAGAGAGATCGAACGACTTTAAAACTAATGCTGTTCTGGTGAGGGAGAAAGAGAGAAACTCACTCAAAAGTAAGCGGAGGAAGAGAAAAGGAGAGACAGTCACTTGGGGGGAGGGTGAGGGAGAGATCTTGTTTTTGCAAGAGGAAAGAATGAAAAGAACCTGTTTGGATGGGGGAGAAGAGAGACCCTGTTCAGGGGCAGGTGGAGAGTGAGAGAGAAAGAGAGAGACCTGTTGAGCAGAGTACTTCGAAGAGAGAAAGCCGCCTTGTTGTGAAGGTGGACAAAGAGAACCTGTTGTGGTTAGGAAGAAAGAGAAACACATACACCCTGTTGAGGATGAAGAGAAGAAAGGGAAACTGTTGTGGGGGAAGGGGGAGGGGCTTTTCTGCCTCTCCGGGGAGTTGGCAGGATGATTGTTCTCGGGGCTTATTGGGCTCAGGTTATAAATAGCCTATCCACCGGCTCTCCATTAATTATGGGTAATATCCATCAGTAATATCATTAGTCATATTTAAACATTAGGCAATATCTGTGCTGGTTTAAGAAATTAGCGTAAATTTTGCAAACCCCCTTTAGTTTGCACTGTCAACCATACCTCACAAAATTTATCCTTTTCACTTCTAGGTGCTGGGTTTGAATCAAGACCTTGGATGACTATTTCCTCACTCTGCCAACTGCAAAGATTCTAAGTTAAATTAGTTTGGGCAGGCAAGTTTCTAGTAGGCATGGGCCCACAGGAAAAAAAAATCCCCATAATTTGGTTCCAAATTGGCAACCCTTATCAGAATGAAAAATGGAAATTTCCTCTGGATGGGGAATCAGTGACAAGGAATCATCAATTTAAAACTGTTAATAAGAGAATGAGGAGAGGGGTTAGAAGATTTTTTTTTACATGCAGGATTACTGGAGCAGGGAATGTTTGGCCACAGGGAGTGGTTAAGGCAGAGATATATTTATATAAAAACAGATGGCAACAAGTGAATTACAAACACTACGCAAACATCAGTCCTTTGATTTTTGCAGCCACCTTGTTTCCTTTCAATTGCATCAGTTGAATCCTTTCATCATACATATAAGAACACAATTTGAATACCTTCATAAAAATACCTTGTGGCTGAAGAACCAAGCTCACCTTAACTCTGTGATACTGAAGTCTTCACATTAATGAAATAAACTGTTTACAACATTCACCTGATAAAGAAATCAGTAATGTCTTGAAACACTGAAGGATACGAGGTGGCTTGGTGGAACAGCCTATTAGTGCCTCAACATGGATTGTACTATGGATTGTACAGTGCAGGTTCAGTTTTAAAATTTCACTTTCAGTATGTTGCCGATCTCCGCCAGGCTACCTAATGTGTCGCCATGAAAAGTCGTGGTCTTTCCCTTCAGAGAGGCAACACTGTTGCTTGATTCAATTTGTGTTGCTCACTTGCAACTCCAAGCAACAGATTCAAGAACAACCTGTTTATGCAGTATCTTTGTTAGGTAAAGGTGAGTGGTACACGCACCTAAATCAGGTGGGAGAAAAGGACTTACAAACATAGCAAGGGGTTTTATTTTTCCCCTAAGTTGCAAAATGTTCTTTAAGCAGCAATAAGTATAACATTCTTGAAATCCCATAGTGGCTATATATAAAGAACAACAACTTTTTCCGAATGCACTTAGTTTGAAGCAATGCCATTTAAAATGCAAGGTGCACTGATATCAGGAGACCACTGCAGGCATGTCCTGGGAGCAGACATCATGTGCTATCAAATCTAATCTTAGACTATAATTTGTGCTTCTGAATAAAATAGGATACAGTATTTACTTTGGATCAGGCCCACTGAACTATCACTGGAATTTCAGAAGTCTGTGAAATGTAATCAAAGTTCAATGTGCACAGACGGTTTGTCTGCAACAGCATGTTCAGCTCCAATAGACTGGAAGGGTTCTAAAGTCATTCTCGACAGCACTAAAACATTATTCAGTTACTTCTCTTAAAAGGAGTCCGTTCAAAGGGCTGCCACCAGTTTGGGGGTCTGGATAAAAAGCGTTTTGTCCTTTAATTTGTTGTAAGGTCAGTGACCTCAACACCAGCTCAGTAGGGACCCAGGAGCCAAGCTGCTGTCCTGGTGATCAGGCCTAGTGGTTTGTACAATCAGTAACACAGTTTGAAGCTAATCCTTTCACTATTATGTGTTTGTTGCATACTGCAGAAAAGCTGCATCCTTAACATTTCTATTAACATCAGCACTTGTTACAAAACAATGAGAAATGGACAATAAAACTTTCATCCCTGAAGGACACTGTAATCATTTTTCCTCCAAAATAATGCCTGCCCCACATAATACAACAGCTGCTTTAATTTGTGCATAGACCCACCTTAGCAACAACCAACAAACTCTTGTATTGTACTGAGGATTCCAAAACGTTCCAGTGTAAAAGTCTCACTGAATGAAGTATATGAATGAATTGGTTCAACAATGACACTCAAGATCTAACAGATTCCTTTTTACTATATTGAGATGAAAACATTCGGTTCAGGATGAAAAAAGATTAATAACGTAAATACAGTACTTAACATTCTTAAAAACTCACTCACATACCTAAGCAAAGTATTTGAATTAAATATATTCAGTTGTAAAAACAATTTATCAAAGCTTTAATAATATACACACACTAACGGTGAATTAATTTGGTCAGATCAAAACCTGTATGCAATATCTGTATGTAGATCATACTTTCCTGGTATTTCACATAGAAATATGCATTTTACTCGTGTTTTGCATTGCCAGTACAAAGGTGCGATATAACATATGGATCAGCTTCCGTCAAGCACAAATGCAGAACATGTCACCATATTGTTTCTGTTTGCTTTATTTTAATGTTATAAAGTAGTTTTATTCGTCTTCCTGCAACTCTGCTTTCCCCCCACTCTCTATCTGTGTCATCTTTCCATATTTGTATACCACCCTTTTACTCTCCCTTCCTCTCTGAATGGCTGTCACACATTGTTCTCATTGTGCTTCTGTAATCACTCTGCCCAGTTATTTTACTCATTGTTTCTGTATCACTCTTCCTGTATGACACTCCTTCCCTCTGTCTCCTCTCTCTTCTCTATGCCTCCAATGTCTCTGTGTTGCTCTCATATATATTCTTTTGCTTGATGTCTCAATGCCTGTCTCTTTCTTTTTTTAAGGTCCAGGGCACACATGAAGATGAGAGCCAACATGCATCAGGTTGAAGGTGAGAGTGGGACAGGCTGAGAGGTGCTGCAACATGGGCAGTTTAGAGAGGAGACAGGGCTGTGGTGAGTAGGAAGTAACAGGTTGGAATTGGAGTGTGGAAAGGAGGGGGAAGAGGTGGCCATAGGCAGGCTCACTCACTGGGAACACTCACTCAGTAACATTGCATTCTAGGCCCCAAGAAGACTTTGAAGGTGGCTGGGCTTTGGCAGCACTTAAGGGCAGGGTGCGAATGGGTCAGGGGCATGGGAATACTTGTGGGTGGGGGAGGGGGGGAAGGGGGGAGGAAGAGAGAGCACTGACGAGGAGTCAGAAGTCTGGGAAGACTCAGGTGATTAGAGTCTGTGGGTGGCACGGGGGTTGAGTGCTCTGATGGTGAGGGCTGCATAGCGGTTCCACTGGAGGCAGCTGGGACATGGGAGGAGTGGGGGGGATGTAGAAATATTGGGGATTGGAAGAGGATCTGGGTTGTGGGAGCAGGAACACTGAATAGATTTAGGAGCACAGGGATGAAGGTAAGTTTTGGGAGTACTGAAAGGAGAGATGGGGGACTAAGAATACTGAGGTGTGGTTTGGAAGTAGAGTCATTCACAGGCAATCCAACCCACCCAGAGTAATTCAGCTTCCCCAAACCACTCTACTGTCAGGGTCTTTCTTCACTCATGCTTTTCTCTTCACTGTTGCAATGTTCAGTTTCCTATCGTACTTACCAACTGTACATCACAAGTAGGAAAGCTGAACATCATAAGTAAGAAGGCAAGTCGGGGGGGAGGTGAGAAGGCATGTCGGGGGAGGTGAGAAGGCATGTCAGGGGGGTGAGAAGGCATGTCGGGGGGTGAGAAGGCATGTCGGGGGGGGGGTGAGAAGGCATGTCAGGGGAGGTGAGAAGGCATGTCGGGAGAGGTGGGAAGACATGTCGGGGGTGAGAAGGCATGTCGGGGGAGGGTGAGAAGGCATGTCAGGGGAGGGTGAGAAGGCATGTCGGGGGAGGTGAGAAGGCATGTCGGGAGAGGTGGGAAGACATGTCGGGGGTGAGAAGGCATGTCGGGGGAGGGTGAGAAGGCATGTCAGGGGAGGGTGAGAAGGCATGTCGGGGGAGGTGGGAAGACATGTCGGGGGAGGTGGGAAGACATGTCGAGGGAGGTGAGAAGGCATGTCGGGGGAGGGTGAGAAGGCATGTCGGGGGAGGTGGGAAGGCATGTCGAGGGAGGTGAGAAGGCATGTCAGGGGAGGGTGAGAAGGCATGTCGGGGGCGGTGAGAAGGCATGTCGGGGGAGGTGGGAAGACATGTCGGGGGTGAGAAGGCATGTCAGGGGAGGTGAGAAGGCATGTCGGGGGAGGTGAGAAGGCATGTCGGGGGAGGTGGGAAGGCATGTCGGGGGCGGTGAGAAGGCATGTCGGGGGAGGTGGGAAGGCATGTCGGGGGGCGGTGAGAAGGCATGTCGGGGGAGGTGAGAAGGCATGTCAGGGGAGGTGAGAAGGCATGTCGGGGGCGGTGAGAAGGCATGTTGGGGGGGTGGGAAGGCATGTCGGGGGGGTGGGAAGGCATGTCGGGTGAGGTGGGAAGGCATGTTGAAGGGGTGAGAAGGCATGTCGGGGGGGTGGGAAGGCATGTCGGGGGAGGTGGGAAGGCATGTCGGGGTGGGTGGGAAGGCATGTCGGGGGGTGGGGGAGTGGGAAGATACAGCGGGAGGCAGGGAGGCATGGGGAGGGTGGATGCGAAGGCAAGTTGTTGACTCCCGAAAACACAGACAAAAATCAACCCTAGTTTTTTTTTAATTAGCTTGTTTTGCACCACAGTTTACTTTATCTCTATTCTACATTAAGGAGAATTACCTGTACAGTTCAGAGGAGAGCACAGTATTAGCAGCTCAATGGGATGGAAGACAGTGCCCCTTATCGTGAATAAACTGGGGCTGATTTTCGTTACAGCATTTACTGTCCCATTCCCACCGATGCCTGGCCCGCTAAGATGAAGTGGGTGGGAAACAGGCAAAAGCCTACGTACAATCGGGGCCCTACTGATCTTCCTGGCCCCACCAAATCTTCCCACATGCCTCCCACCCCCGGATTGCTTCTCCTCCCTTTAAAGTCCCACCTCCGGCTCAGCTCAGCGAAGGAGCTGTTGGATTTCCAACCCGCCCAAATCAGTGAGCTGCCCATCAGTGCTCATTCAGTGCTGGCAGCTCATCAAAATTATTCTAATGAGGCGCAACCATGAAAATTGGTCGGGGCTCATATTGATTCCATTGGCCTTCTGCCTGATGGAATCAAATACACAAAAATTTACCCCACTATCTAAAGAAAGCTCTCCTAATTGATGCAGGTGTGAATCCTAAAGATGGGTACTTTTTCATATTTTCTGGTCTTTCTCACATTTGGTGAGATTTGAAGTGAGATTAAACATTGTACAAAGCTCTCCTAAGGCTGATTGGGTAAATGCATCTTCTCCCCAACTATTTTGTGTCACACCTACACATTTGTTCGGAAGATGCTGCTTTCTCTTTCTAAGCAAAAAAAAACACTGAATCCCATGATAATTGTCTGGGTGCAATGATTCACATAGATAGCACAACTCATGCAACCTTGTATTATCATGGTAATTGTAATTTAGACTGAGGTTTTGCGAAAGAAAGTCCATTCCATGTGTTAGAAAAACCTAAGTTCTTCATTATGTGCTGTGAGGACATGTCACACTGTGTAAAATCACAATTTAAAGGGTTAAAAACTCAGTATCGTAACAAGTCATATGACAATCAACTGGATTAACAAATTCCACAGCATCAAGGGCTCAAGGCCTATTCCCTTTTTACCTCACCACAGGCAGTATCTTAGGGCAGAGCGGAGGCTAATCAGCTCAGCAGGAGGCAGGACAGTGCTGTGACAGCTCAAGAATCAAGCTGGAAAAATTCCTCCACAGTATTTGACTACACATGATGTATCTATCAGTGCTGACTGCTGGTACACAAATAAAATTAAATAAAGTGCTCAGTGTTTAAGAAAAATTGTAATTCAATTAATTTCTCAAGAAATCCCTCAGACTTTGGTGCGTTCACTTCTGAGTTGCAAATCCTTTTGTTTGCTCAGTTTACCATAAACCTTTCACTCCCCAAAATTTCAAAAAGACCTACTATTTCAGGAGAACTAGAAAAAGTAGAAAATCGGGTCAAGACCCGTTCCTTTGTATAGCTTCCTAAGCCACTTGCAACCTTCAAGAGACTGCAGTACTGTCACTAACTCAGAGAGCAAAGATGTCCCTCCGTCCCCCAAGAACACCGCTGCCCTTCCCAGCCTCTCATTAACCTCACCAAACCATTCAGCATCTTTCCAAAAAATAAATGTTTTGTGTTCTTACTAAAACTTTAATCCATCTTGGAAAATTTACTCCTCTTGTTGAAATTCTAACATTCCTCACTGGTATATGCCTGGCCGGGCATTCCTGTGCATCAGAACAAAATAACAAACTCTTACAAAAATAATAGTATAAGAATTGATGTGCTTTTCAAAACACAAGATTTAAAAAAGAAAAAAGTGAAATCCAGTCATGTCTAACTGTGAATTCATCCTGACTGTATTGGATCCATGGACTGGACACTTGGTTTAGGAGAGTTGATTGAGAAGTGTTTGTTGTGATGAAGTGTAATTTGAGAGTCAAAAATCATCTTGAACCATGTACCTGTTCCATAAGCCCCAGGACAGGCAACTAAACCAAGCAATTACACTTTATTTTTTTAAATAATGGAGGGTTATTTTCATCTGCCTGCCACTTCATTTAAGCTGAAAAAACAGGGCGGTAGGCAGACGAAAATTTAAAGCAAAACCTACTGCCCACCTGACTCGATTTTCGAGCAGGCCACAAACAGGGAAAGCTAGGATTTCCACCCAAAACAGGCAAATATTTAAATTGGGGTCTTATCAGTGGACTCTATCTAATTTACATAATCTCCTACGCATGACCCCTACGCAATTTTCAGGTACCATGAATGCTCCTCCTGGCCCCGAAATATCTTCCAGTTGACTGCCAGTTCTTCTGTTCTTCCCACCGCCACCCCCACCCCCCGCAACGCTTCTGACTCGGCTCCATAAAAGGAGCTGCCGGGTTTTTCTTCCCCTCCAATTGGTGAGCTGCCGGTCAGCATTTGTTGAGCAATGGCGACTCTCCAACATTATGCAAATGAGGCCCAACCACAAAAATGGTTTAGGCCAACCACTGGTGTTATTGGGCTGGCATTGTGGAAATCGCACCCAGCACCTGCCCAATTTGCACCATAGTTTAAAATCGCCCCACATGTCTCCAAAACGACACTGGTTCTTTCCATAATGTTTCCATGCCGGCAGACGCTTCTTTAAATTTTTCTTGCAATGTGCTCTGATTTTTGTTTTGCTTTCTGGGTACCATAGATGCAGCTGGCCCTTCAGTACTTCACCCAAGTGTCAATTCTTCCTGTGTGAATAGGGATGGTGGCATTTTAACCACCGGGATCATTACAACTCAACCTCATCCTGTCTCACATCCACTTCTGGCTGGAACCACTAGGGAGTGGTCAGGAGCGGTAAGATTGGCCTGGGGAAGCTATAGCCAATCTGAGCTGGCCAGGTTTACATAAGCTATCTCAGCACAAACTAGTGGTCAAATCTTGGACTTTATTCATTTGTATGCTAAGAGCCACACCATGATGTATTTACCACTGAGCCACCTGCACAATGTGTACTTTTAAAACCAGAAATGCCGATTATGGGGGAGGGGGGAAACCGAGGGAGAAATATAGTTTAAAAACACAATTTGAAACCATTTAAATCCAGCACCTGTATACTATACAGCAGAGACATCTCTCTCAACAGTGCTTTTGGCATAGAGTGACATCTGAAGCTTCACAGTAATATTTCAACGTCCATGGAATTTTTGCTATTGGTTTGAAAGAGAAATAGCTCAGAATAGCATTGACGCACTGAGAGTGAACAAACCCAGCAATGGAGGTTTGAGATAGATGCTTGGTTTTAAATATACTGTCACTTGCCTCCTTTGAAATTGAGAACATTGACAGCATCAAGGAACATCTTTTTTATCCTTAATTCTCAGAGTGCTGATGCTCCCTTAATACAGAATTGTGACACAATTAAATATTACAGGAGTGATCTGTTTAGCCTGTAGTAATCTCCAAGATTTGATAATCCACTGCAAATGTTACATATGCCTTTATCTAAATAAATATTACTTGTTCACTTAGCAAACTATTAAACCAACACGATTTTTCCTTTGAATTGCTATTTAGCTATGCATCTTTTGATTAGCTCATGATACTGTATATAAAAATAAAAATAAAGAAATTATTTAATTTAATCACATTAGAACCATTACCAACTTGTATTAATATAACCATTAAAAAAACTGCAATTTATTATATCAAATTACAAATTGTTTTTAAATGGGATTAAGGTCCATGCGCATGCAATTTAAAAATAAATTGAATAAAACTACAGAACTACATAAATTACAAAGCCAGACATTAAAATGTCTTTTGAATCATCTGTAGCCATTATCAAAATGCTGCAAAATTGACTACTGATTGAGATAAAACACAACGATTATGAAACAAAGATTGCATCAGTAAAAATATATTCCAGCAGAGTTGAATGGACGAGCAACATGATAGTGACACAAGGCATTAAAGCATGCTTGACTAGAGACTACGAATTCTTCACTGTCACTTTGTAGTCACCGGGGTCTCCTTTACACACCGTGATTTTATTGCAATTGCTGAGCCAGAATGGCTTCAGACCAAAAGTCAAAACACAGGCATGGAGTCACCTACAATACGTAGTGTGAAAATCAATTCTTACACCTACACAGCCAATGGACAGTGTATCTGAAAAGAGATGGGAGCACAGTACAGCCGTAGCTAACTGCAGATCCTCCTACATACTCAGTCAAGCTGCATAGCATACATCCAAAGCTAGTTGCAATAGGTTGGTGAATTATAAGAAGCTGTTACATTATTTCAAAATGCAACATTAACTCACTATTATTTTCTGTAGCATTTGAAATAAACTAAATGTTTGCTCAAAACTGATAAGGAAGAATTTGTTTTATTTGCTCCTGTTTATCTTCTCTCACTTTATAACATTCCTGAATACAACTTGATGAGGAAATGGAGAACTCATGTGCTTAATGAATGGTCAAAAAAACCCAAATAGATATGAAAACGATACTTAATAATTTGTGAGGAATGTGCATGCTTTGTAAATTTGTTGCTCCATTCAGATATTTAAAAAAATACTGGGTAATTGGAATGGAACATAAATAAGAATTCCGCTGATGGTCCAATGGATGAGTAGCTAAGTTATTCAGACCAAGAAAGTCCCAGGCTATGCTGAGATAGCTGACTTTAGCTAGGGTAGCAGTAGGAATACTACAGTTGGCCTCAGCACCCTTGAGCCAGGAAGGGGAAATCCCATGATTCTCTTCTCGATTGCAATCCACTGCTGGAAGTGGGGTGTGTGGCATTGGATCAGGTCAGGAGCAGGCCCAGCTGTGATGCCCCCCATGGTCATCTAGCCTGCTGGCATTCACTGTCATGGCGCATTCATGAATAATAAAACTGGTCATTTGGATACGGTACCAGACAGCAATCAGCACCCGTGGAACCAGACACCAGTAGAAAATGTCAATGCCTTCAGGAGAAAAGAGAGAGAAAAATTGGCAAGAGGAAACAAAAAACAAAGAGCAAGGACATTCTGCAGGTTAAAGGAGAATAATTTCAAAAAATGTGGATAACTAAGGAATATAAGCTTGGAATATTTCTGAATACCAATCAAATAAGGCTTGGACCAACCTATAAAAATAAATATACTTGAGTGAGCCTGTCTTGCTCTCACAACTTATTTTCTTTCCATGCTAAATGTTTTTCCAATTTAACTTTTTGCTTCTCACAGTGAGCTCGTAATGGTTTTAAATGTAGGCGCATTGTATAATGTTACTAAAGCAATATTAAGTGAAAGTTGTAATTTTCCCCCCTTAGAATTATGTATATTGGCTTCCACTTCAAAATACTCTCAGGTCTTTACCTGGTAATAATTCTTTCTATGAAGCAATGTAGTAGAATCTACATCAACTTAATTTCCACATAATTATAATTAAACAGGAAGTGTAAACTCTATGTAAAAATGTCAGAAGTCTATTGAAATGATTGAATCAATCTGGTATCCCCTTAAAGACTATATAAACACTACAGTCTCTCATAGCAACAGACAAAAATAATCTCCTCACACAAAATGTGAGCAAAATTTGGAAAGAAATGGAGAGGAGGGAGCCATAAAAGTAGCTTTTGTTGAAGAGCATTACGAGGTACAGGCAGCTTTGGCACATGTGTCTGCTGGGCTAAATTATCTGCTAACACAAATAATCACATTGCAGGGACCACACTGCTCTGGCGCCAGAGAAATGAGGGGGAGGACCAGTCATACACTGCAATAGCAGGTGGCAACCCAACACTGGCCCACGCAGGATATGGAAGTGTGCTACAGAAAACATCAATGATCCCCTGTTTTAAAAAGAAAAATAACACAGTTGCCAATGATTGTAGTACATTTTTAAGGGATTGCTGAAGGTTAGAATTGAAAACTTAATGCTGACAATGCTGTACATACACTCATTTTTTATATTTATCTTTAAATAAACCTTGCTTGGTGTTGATCAAACAACCTGAAAAAGCATCCAAGGAACATCTGGCAAACAACCTGAAACAACATAATAAATTTCACTTAATCTGGTGCCCAGGAGTTTTTCACTTCTCTTCTCAAACAGCCATCATTGTTAGTTAAGTTCTTCATTAAGCCTTTTTAAGGGCTATAAAACCTGAAGAGGATTACATGGATTACTGTGCCTGTCTATCTGTCAAACCAATAGCTTAGTGACTATCTGTACCTATTGCCATAAAACTGTCATTACTCTACTGGATAAAGTAAGTAAAATGCAAAATATACCATTGCAATAACTTGCTGATCATTTACTTAGGATACACCAATTTAAAACAATAGAATGCCATGTTTTACAGCGACCAAAGATCACTCAGTCTAAAATGTAAAGTTAAAATGTACACTAAGTAGCAAGCCCTTAGCCATCATGTAAAAGACTGCTATGTACAATTAGTTAAAGGGTTTTGACTTTCTGAAACAGTCCTGAGAGGAAGCTATGAGCAAGGTTATGTACTTCAATCAGAAGTACTCAGGAGAGAACATTTCTTTACACTACTTTATGAAAAATGTTCAATCACACATCAGGCAGCTCTCCTAGAGATGCATAGCCTCAGGACACACACGCCTAGTCCGCTCTGCTCAGCTTGTCCCTTGCAGTGTGATAACAGACAAGACTGCAGTTTAAATAAAAAGAATTTATGACAATCCTTTGCATTGGTATTGTACACTTATGCAATATTTACCTTCTTTTAGCCATGGATCTCATAAGAAAGACCAGAATTAACAATAGCATAGCACTCAGTGATGGAGCAGAAGGAACCTTGGTCAGGAAGTAATCATCATTGTATGGTGTGCATATATTCCACTGATCGACAGGTATAAAGAAGGCTATCTTGCTTCAATATAAGCTTAAATTACAGAGTGGCTTATTTAAGCATCAAAAATGTTAGTTTGGGTTTCAGTTTGATAAGAACACATATTTATATAATCTCTGGACCTGGGAATTTTATATGTACAGTACTAGTAATTTGTCTGTGGCATTGCCCAGTCAATTGATGAATACAAGTTTGTTTCATACATGAGATGAAAATGGATTTGAGAGAGAAATTTCAGAAACTCACTTCACAGAACCACCTACTGGCCAGAGCCTACATTGCTACAAGTAACTTTACTTACAGGATTCCCATTCATAGGGGGGGATTTTTGCCGGCGCTCAGGGGGGCGGGTTTGGAGGCGGGACCGGTGGCAAAATTGCAAAGATTGACAGCGGGTCCCGAACCCGCTATCAAGCCGCCTCCAAACAATCTTCCCGGGTGTCGGGTCCCCGATTTGCGCATGAACCCGACACCTAGAGGCGGGAAAAGGTTTATAGGCACTTAACTGCTTGTTAACAGATTGTTAACAGGCAGTTAAGAGGCTTTTTCCAATTTTGACAGGTCAACTGTGGGCTTCCCGATGTCCGGACACCACGCCAGGGTAAGTGTGGCGTGCTGTGGGTTTACTGTAATGTTTGTGCATTGATGACAGCTGCAGAAGTAGTGTGAAGGATCTAATGGTGCACTGGTGAGTTTCAGAGGTAAGAAAATGTAGGGAAAATCATTTTTAAAGTATTTAGACTTTTCTGTCGGTAACAAGTTTTGAAGTGTTTGTGTAGTCCCACCTCCTTAGGAGAACCTCTCTCACCAGTACACTTATGCAATATTTACCTTCTTTTAGCCATGGATCTCATAAGAAAGACCAGAATTAACAATGGCATAGCACTCAGTGATGGAACAGAAGGAACCTTGGTCAGGAAGTAATCATCATTGTATGGTGTGCATATATTCCACTGATCGACAGGTATAAAGAAGGCTATCTTGCTTCAATATAAGCTTAAATTACAGAGTGCTTCTGTAACCGCACCTGCAGCTGCTGTCTGTTCTAGCCTAAGAAGGGAGTCACTGGAGAGCCTGGGTGCAAGGGCGCATCTTGGTACAGCGATTGTCAGTGTTTGCAGCACCTCACTGCTGTCAAACACTGAAAAAATCACCTGTCAAAAAAAATTGTGTGTGGCCTCTTTAAGAAAACCGACAGATGACGCGTCATCAACTGATGTCATCTGACACCGACTTTCTCTTAATTGTCCGGCAAGCCCGCAAGGCGGGCTTAACAAGGCCAATTGATGCAAAATAGCATCTGTACGTCGGACGTCGTTGGGGGCGGGATCGGAACCCGGAAGGCAGCTGTCCTGCTCCCAAGCCGCATCGAAAGGCAAAATCCAGCCCACAATATTTACATAGGTAGTTTCAATGTTAGATTTTGGCATAAAAATATAATCGCAAATTGTGACAACAGAAAGTTGGACAGGAAGTGCACCCATACACAAGATTTTTAATAATACATGTGAAAGGGACTCGGGTGGGGGGATGGAAGCAGGGAACAAAGAAGCAGGAACTATTTGAAATATTTAAATTAAACTTTATGGTTGACATTATAAGGACAAAAATTTTTGTAGTTCCAGTTCAAATTTAAACTTGAGTACTGGATTGTGCTTTCCTAGCACAACACAATACTGAAAAAAAATCCATGTCTTTTTTATGTTTAATGCATCTCCTACACACACAGTACTTCCAGGTTAAGAACCAGTTGAGAATATTGGATATTGGTATGTAGCTATAACATTAACAGTCAGTGACATTAAAATACAGAGAAACACATACTGAAGTCTTCCTTCCATATTTAAGACCCTGAATCTAGCCCAATTTAATCATTCCAGTTATTATTAATGCAACACAATATCACAAATCATTTTTAAAGAATGTGCAAAATCCCTTCAAATCCTTCTAAAAGTTGTATTGTTTTTAATTCTTAAATATAAATCATTTACATAGCTTTTTGCTTGCAATGATTTAAGACCAGCATTTTTCTGCTTGTATCTGAGGTAAATTTTCCAATGCAATTGGTGTCTTGGAAACTCGGTTCTTGTGTTTTGATTGTTACAATAAGTTTCAAAAGGTCACAATATTTTAACAAAAGCATTATATTTCTGAAATTGTTAATAATGGTCTGTATTCTATCCCTGCAGTCAATTAGCACCATCTGCTGCCATCTTTTATACTTATCATACTAACACACTGACTGCCTTCCGAGCAACAGCAATGATGGCATAATCTCATCTTGTCAACACATAGCTCCTGGTTGGCAAAACAAGTCATTCCTGTTAAGGGTTCATTCTAGAGACTGTACAAAGGCAGCAGCTCCCCCTGCTGTCTGTAACCAACATTACTTAAAACAGTCAACTTCCACCTAATTAAGCATCACTGCGAAAAACTTGAACAGTTCAACAGTTCTTCAGGGTTCATGAAATAACTTGCACGGTGAATAACAGGTGTCACACATTTTTGGCTATTTGTTCCATTGTAACTGGTTAGATTGAGATGTAAGTTGTAGGAAGCAATTGCTACCATATTTCAAATCCTTCTCCTCTCAGATCTTACCAAGATCTCTATTGATGATGTACTTTGGAAGACTTAGCACTTGAATCCTAATTTCTGTACAGGGACTGTAACCAAGGTTTAGTAAGTTAAGCATGTCCTCTAAAGGATTTTTAAACTGCAATCTAGAGCAAAGGGTTGTAAAACATAGCATGGAAGTCTCTCAAAAGTACATTGATGAATCAAAGTAGTTAAAACTATTGAAGGCATCAAGTGGCAACACAAAAAGGAACTTCCACCTTACCCTCTGTCTCTCTGCTTTTTCCTCTGTAGGTTGAGGGTTTCTTAATGTAGACTGTAACATTAGTTAAATATCCTGGAGGTTTCTGCTTTTTTACCTTCAGGACTAGCTTCTTGGAACTTTTATCTCTCTCAAGAAATCCAATATGTTGAGGAGAGTCCATGCACTTTCGAAGGTATTATTAGGCACCAAGTCACAAGGTGACTTTCAGTGGTTGTATTAGGACCTCTTGTATGCTACACAATTACATGTGCTAAATGCATTACATATAAATAAGTCCCCAAAAGGCTTTTCAAATGTACATCACTTTTCACTTCATGGATACTTGCATTGGAATCTTAATATTGTACTGAGGTGAAATTTATTTCATTTCAAGCCATTTAAATGATATTTGAAGTGAGCTGGTTTATATGGATAGTTAAACAAACATGTTACAATCAATTCTGAAAAATACCTGAAGTCATTTATCATTCCGGTTAAGCAATGTATGCTAACAGAATCAACATCAGCAGCATTGCAGATACATTTTTAAAAGCTATTGACCTATTTTTGTTGTTTATAAGCCTGTGTGAACTGAAAATCTAATGATCAAGCAAAGCTTTATTGTGCATTAAATGAATTGTTTGCATTCAGTCATAAAAGACATAAAAGGATTTTTGTTTTTTAGGTCTAAATGTTTAAGCTCCCAGGACTATTTTTGACACATTAGAAGTTAAAATTGTAAAATATGTGATATATTTAATTACTATTGATCATGTAGCACTTGAAATTGTTCACTTTTTTTTTAAATTACCATATTCTGGGATCTGCTTTTCCAGATGGTTGAGAGATCTATGATATTACCTATTTAAAATATAGGATGTTCCCTATGCATAGCATTTTACAAACTCAAGAACTCTACAAAGTATAAAACTTTTTTCTCCCAAAATTAACTACCGCTATGCATTTTTTCCACTTAGAAATTATTCACAGACTTTGAATGGGCTTACATTTTCAACTATTCTTGGTTATTGTTGAAGTCAACCAGAAACTTTTTCTAAAAACAATACTGTCTAGGGCAGAAGTGTCCCAAACTATGGCCCATGGACCATTTCCAGCCCTCGACCCCGAGCAATTCAGTCCAGCAAGCAACAACTCAGCCTATTTGATCTTATATTCCATACTCATTGGTTTGTCCCATTTTGAATTTTGTGGGCTTTTTGAACAGGCTACTCTTTGTGCCATTGCCTCATTGTGAATAAACCCTAAATTAGAACATGAAGACCTATTAGTTTGCAACTTGAGGTATTTGCAAATTGATGGGAATGCTGATTTATCCCAGATATGTGGTCCAGAAGACTTTGTGGTATGCACGCAAAATGTGGACAATCCTGGTTTAGGGTATATAGTGAAAGCCATATAATTATATCTACCATTTACATACTGTCTAGCTCCTCCTCTGCTGTTCCTAAAAATCCAATTGCTGGGTTAGAAAACTATCCCTTTTCTTCGGCTGATAAATAAATTGATGTCATTAATGCCTGTGCATTACAGGTGCCAGTTGGGAAAACAAGTACTTAGAGCAAGTGATTGCTTAAAGCAGTTAACCACAGGTTTATACTGTGCAACTAAAATTACTGCCATAAAATGGCTAAAGGCACTCTAGAACAATAAAGTGTAGTTTTCCAAATAGAAATATTGACCCATTGAACATCACTTGTTATCTGGTCCAAGCCCCATCTAGTTACCTATAATTACTCACGGATGTTATAACATATCTTATTAACACAAACCTGTACCAAAATTTTCATACACATTTAAAAAGGGAGTCAAAAGACTTTTTTCCCTTCATGGTAGTTATGATGTATTCTAGATGTGTAGATACTTCTGCTTTTGTCAAAACAATTGTTCAAGTTGGAAGGAAACAAACAATACCCAAATCAACGGAGGCTGGTTCTCATTGTTTTCTGTCCTGTTCCAAAATGTTTGCATTACATTTCCAGAATTTTAAAATGGCACCAATCACATTATGTCCCTAGCTGATTAAATATTTGATAACTCATAATTTGAAAAATATTATAGCACTTTCAATGCTTCACACTTTTCTTTGAGGCTTTTAACTGATGGGTATGCAGGAAAATATCCAAGGCGTATTGGAAAACATTGTATACAACACAAGGAAATCTGATTATGATCTTGAAACACTATGGTCTGGTACAGCTTTTATTTCTTGAGTCTGAAACAATAGTCACCAAGCTTAGTGTCAATGACTGAAGATTTTTTAAAAAGGTATGTTACTTACTAATTTTTTTAATGTTCTTACCTTTTTGGTTTGAAAAGGCAACAGATCTGCAGCTAAAAGTGCAAGGGGCCTGTCCTCAGTCTTTGTTAATTCAAACCAGTTACTAGGAAGTGTGCAAAAGGATCTAGGTGATAATTCATCCTCTTTTCCTGACTGGTCTACTCAGCCCCTTCTCCAGGTGAGACTGCCAACTCAACAGAGTTGGGGGGAGGGATGTAATAAATCTGCCAAAGTTTAAACATTTTTTTGTGAGGCATCCTAAACTCTACCCCAAGCATGTGTTTAAATATCCGCTTTATAAATAATAAACCAACTGTCCCAATGTGTTCTTTTGTATTTTCCATAGCAGACATCCTTAAGGCTTTCAATTTTGTGTGGTGGACCCATGCCCAATAGAAACTGGGTTCAAACTATCCAAATTTATTTCACATAAAATGCCAATTCAGCAATCCCAGCAAAAATGAAGCCAGAATTGCTGTTCTCACTACTCATCACGCTGCTGCTCCATTTTAGAATTGTTTGTTTTGGCTGCATTGAAGAGCAGCTATGGAAGATTGCCAAAAGGCACACGGGTAGCAATTAGGAGCAAAAAAAAGGTAGAAGCTGCCATACACTATATGAATTATCAAGGGCAAGCACTTGGGAAGCAAACAGTGAGAGTATGTGTACAAAACAGTAGTAGGAAAATAAACTGGGTGCACCTTCTTTGGAAGGTGATATTTTCAGAAAGGACATATTAACATAGCAGGTAATGGGTTGATAGGCATGTATGGTGTTAAAGGCAATATTGAATGGGCAAATCTCATGGGACCAGTATATTTTGCTCAGGCCGTAGGACTATTCATGCAGAGGTACATTTACAGAATTAAGTAAAAGTCTTGTCAATCAATGATTGATGCACCAATCACCCTGGCTACATTTCACCATCAACGATTTCTTCTTCTTCCTCCATCCATTACTCCTATGCTCCTGGTCTTCTTGCTGTGTGGGTTCCCTTTGAATGGTAAAATTTTCCACTACGCTGCATCTTGTTAGGACGATAGAGCAATATTCCCCTTGATCTGTCCAAACATCAAAATATCTGTTTGCGTGCCAATTATATGTCCCACCAGAATTTGGTATGAGCTTCATTGTAGCTGTGTTCCATCTTTGTTTGGGGGGTTTCACAATGGGGTCATTAGCCAGGGCTGCAGTGGGTATCCTTGGTCCCATGGCAGCCAGCCATCTAGTTTTCCTGCTTCTTCAAATAATGTTGGCATTGGTGGACTGACACAAAATACATGCATTGTGGTCGCGGCTAGGATATTGCATGTTAATTGCAATATTGTGCTCCTGTGCTCCAACACCATAATAGCATAAAAGCCTTTTCTATTTATATGTGCCATGGGGTTGTTGCTAGAGTCCCTGATGGCCACATGTGTGCCAATGAAATTCTGCAGTTTTGGAAAATCTGCCTAGTAAAAGCCCTGTGCCTTCTTGTGTTGTCACCTCCTTTCCACGGGGAATTGATGAACGTTTTGCTCCCAGTAAAGAAGACTTCCTTACTTACTTTATGCATTGGTGGGTTAAAAATGGACGGCTCCACCAAATGGTTTGTAGGATTTTTGCGTAAAATAATAAATGATACGGTAACCTTTCCAGATGTAGACAGGGTTATGCCCGTGGTAGATCTCGTCTGGAGTTTGGGCTTGAGATGAAATAACAGCACGGCAGACTCTATTAGTGTAGCATAGAAAGCAAAGATAGGTCTCTTCAGATATCCCCAAGTAATTGTACCTAGGTCTGAAGACTCAGCTTCTGAGAGAAGTGGGTGTCAGTGTCAGACTCCAAGCACTAACTCCTCTTCCCCCTCCATCACTGTCATTGGAATGCCCAAAGGAATTCCCATACGGAATACTGTGGTTGCTGCTGTCAGCAAGTGCTCAGGGAAATGTTATCTGCAAAAGGAGATGCAACAGCACCCAGTAGCAAGTAATGCACCAAAGATAATGCAGGTACTTTGTGTAAAGCATAACAAAAAGAACTTTCAAAGCTATACTAAAATGTCAATCACACCTTTCTGATAATTAGCATAATTGTTAATAGTTGAATGTGAGTTAATCAGAAGTATGACATTCACGCTGCATGTATTGACAGTTTGAAGAGTGATGGATATGTACTATATGCAAGGCATTCAATTATATAGATATGTGGTATGCAAAGAGGCATTGCTGGCTGAAAACTATATTGAGAAGCTGGAATTAAGCCACAGAGTTATTAGTCACCGGACGTCAGTTTTTACTGAGGAATAGGAAGAATTGCCATTTCTGTGTTTTAAAAATTACCAAGAAACAATGTATGAACTATTTCTTAAATTTATGGCATTTGTATATTAAAGCAGCCATGTGCTAATTTTGAGATAGAGGTAGAAACAGAGGGAGACAGACATAGGCACAAGAATGGAATCTTTGTGTTTGCTGCTCTTTTATCTTCTCCTTCCCAGTGCTGCCAGATCACAGGACTCCTGTCCTCTCAAGACTTCTTGCTTCCAAGTGCTGCTATATTATAGAACAATGGAACCACAAACTCAATCTCAAAAATCTCAGTCAAAACCCCAGAATACTGTGCAATAATATAATTTGACTTCTTCAGTCACTATATAACAGTAGTCCAGATAATACAAATTACATTACATGGCATAACACCGTTGTTATAAAACAGCATATCCTCCTACTTACCGTAAGATATCTACAAGCTAATATATTAAAAACAGCACATATAGCATACACTTCCTGCCCAACACCCCTCAGGTTAAAAACTTTGGCATCATGCCTGTATTATGCAAATTCCTTTGCCACACTTTGGTCGACTAGATGAAATTATGTATTCATAAAACAGTACGAAATCAGAACTATGTAACTATAAATAAAATCAAACACTTAAAATAAAAGGCTCTTCGGCACTTAGCTCAATCTTGTCCTCGCCCAAATTCCATTAATGCACTTTCCAACACAAATGACAATCATGCGCAAGAGAACCTGGTCGATTTTCATCTTCATGTGCCAGAAGCAGTAGTCAATTGTAGTAATCCTACTGTTGTGCTAACTGAGATCAGCCAAATATTGGACTATGATTGAACCGGGACTATGAGTGCCCATATTGGCTTTTAAAAGGTATTTCGTTCACTCCTGTTTCTCTCCTTTCCTTCACATTTCCCATCCTAGTTTTTAGAAAAGGCAAACATTTCCCCTTTTTATATAGTCTTTAGTGCTAATTTTGTTTAATCTTCCACTTTTTTGTATTCAATTTTATTCTTTAATCTATCATTTTGACTTTTATTTTTGTATTTTCTCATGTTTTATGGCTACCATTGAGGGATATGGAACTAAGGCAGGTAAAGAGTTAAATACAGATCAGCTCCAACCTAATTGAATGGCGAAATAGGCTCGAGGGGATGAATAGCCGACTCCTATTCCTATAGCATTTGAAATCAGTCCTGGCTGTTTTAACAAAGAATACTCTAGTTTCAGAAAATATTAAGTAAAATGGAATGTGTGTTGAACATTGCACTGTAAGTGCTAGATAATAGAACATGTTCCTACTATTTACCTTCCAATGCTAGCAGTAAGTACACGCAGATCAGGCACATCAGGCAAAATACATTTTTTGCCCCTGTGTTGAATCTTTAAACTTGTATGCCGTATTACTAGAGACAGTATGCAATGGCATAATACCCAATGTCAAAAAAAGCCACCAGCCCAGTCTAGACAAGTTTGTTGGAAAGGACTCCAGAAGGTGCAAGTTGCTGTGGCCCACACAATAGTTGTATAAAATGTTAATTAGTTAACCAACCTAGGGCCATTATATGCAGTCAAACATCTTTTGGCACTCTTAATGTTTGACTTCCATTCAATGATGAATTGGTGTTTGATCTAATGCAATCATGAAAGACACAGCCATTTATTGTCTTAAGAGCAGATTTCATTTCTATGGGAAGCCCATTTCAACCTGGAAGGCAGTCTACATCTAGTTTCATGCAGCCAAAGACTGTTTGGGCCAACCAGCAGTAACAGCTGAGACAAACATTCTACAGGTTCTGATCAGGTCAACATTTGAATGTCTGTCTATGGTTAGAATGAGTCACATCTATATTGAGATAGGTAAATCTATATTTCACTGTCACTTTATTGCTCATTCATCGGTCTTATTCAAATAAAGCCACTTGCTGATCCAAAGCCTGAGTCTCTGTCTGGTAGGAACACACATCAGTCTACTTTTGTAGAGACTTTTGGTGGCATGATACACTTCAGTAGCTGGAGTACAGTAAGGATTCTGTTACACTCTCTGGGTCGATCATTTACCTAGATATTGGGCAGCAGAAAGTTCACTTGGTATCATAGGGAATGCAAGGATCACTGAGTTGCTCATAATGCTGAACCCAAGAAAACTAAAAAAAAAAGCCTTTCCCAACCTAATTGCAGCCAACATAGATTAAGAGGAAGATGCTGTCTGACCAACCTCTGACTTTTTTTTTGAAGAAATGCCATTCCAAGTGGACTGTGGAAAGGCTTACAATCTGGGGTACTTTGCCTTCCAAAAAGACTTGGATAAAGTTCTCCACAGAAACAGATGTCAGGAAGTTTGTCACACAACTACAGACCAACACCCAGAATGTATTTCCAAGAAGGGCTGCATAGGTTAAGGTCTGGAATCAGTAAGGAACAGTTGGATGCCGAGATTGGGGGCAAAATTGACCAAAGGGCTTTCCTCATCTGAATCTATCTCCTGAACAATATGCCGTAACCAACTTTCGGAGTACACCCTCTAATGGACTATTGCAACATTTTCAATCCCTACCCTTGTGACCTTTCTAAGTGAGATTACCAATTAGTACCTAACCAAAGGCAGCTCAGGCTGTGGATTCATGCCCAGAGAACCAGGTTGTGATTTTACATAATCATTTCACGCCGACCCATTGCAGTAGAGTTTTATCCTATTAGTTGGATTGCTGAAGTCCCAGAGATACAAGACAATTGTTCTAACTCACTGGACTGTCTTGTCCCATAGGAATACTGTAACTAATTTAAACAATTCTGTGGCTACTGCAGATAAACTTCCAACACATACAAAACAGCCCAGACATATCCAAATATATATTTTTAAATGCCTTATTTCTATTACAATTGCCTTTAGTGCAGTACAAGACACTAGTATTCAGTCCACTAAAGTAAAAGTACAAGAAAAAGCTTATGACAAACTTATAAAGAGAATGTTTTTCTGACCTGCATTTTATATGCCCTTGTAATTTAGATTCGGTCAAAGCTATTGTATTTACAATTTAGCTTAAATATAATCCATGCATTACCCATAATGCACAATTTTAATATTTCATAATCAGGCTGACACAATAAAAGGCTATTAATAGAATACCATTAAGTTATGTTAAATTCTTTAATTTCCGAGACTGTTATATCCATACATCTAATATCTTAAACATTTTTCAACAAAATATGCTTTTAATGGAAACAATGGTTGTTTAAGAGTTGTGGTGATACCCGCTGCTTTAAAATGTGGCTTTGTACAAACATGAATGTCAAAAAATTCCTGGACACACCAAATAGTTATACACGTAGCTTGCATCCACATTACAGCAAGCTAAGGTTAGTGGTCCAAAATACATCAGCCGTGTTCAGCATTTACTAGAGACAGCACAAAGGAAAAGTTGGCTCTGAAAGCAAGATAAATCCCATTGGCAGATGGAGACCAGAAAACAATACTGCACTGATCGTTCCAACCTTTGTGTTTGGACTCTAATAAATAGCCCTGAGCTTTAATACTATTGCGAAGGGACAATAATTTAAAGGCCAAACCTGCAGCAAGTGTCTGTGTGATGTGCATATTCACAGCTTTAGCTAAATGTGCCACACTGGTCTCAACAGTACTAATTTCAATAGATAATTCCTGACAACAAAGATTCTACTGTGTAGACAGTGGTTACGCGCAAGATTATTCGTGTTATCATACAACTTTTGTCCAACAAAAACAATTAGTATTGGCTTACATTTACAGTATTAAGATTAATTGCTTTTTAATGGGAATTATTCCTTTTCCAGTACTTTGAGATCTACAAGATGCGCCTAGAAAAAAATTACTACAGTGGAGAATGAAGTAAGCTTGAATTGAGGGAGGTACAATTCCAGATTAATTGCTGTAACTTTGTCCTTCTGGGGGCTGAGCGAGTTTCCCGTTTTCTTTACACATCATTTGACGCCGAAGCTCCGTCAAAACAGCTTTGATACTATATGAATTCTGCCATTTAGATAGAACTGATATGCTTTTTGGATCCACCTGGAGAAGATGCAAATACAAATTACACAAATATCTGCTGAAGTATTTTTGTTGACTTTTGATTGGTTCCTTTCCTATAACCACAAAGGCACCTTAACTTTTATATATTTGATTTAAATACAAATAAAGTCATAGAAGTGAATAAGGTCACTAATTTGCCACATTAAAACATTAGGTTTCCATGTATTTATTTTAAAATTCCACCTATACTATGAATCATGCACTTGATCCTACATATTATGACCAAGGATCAAAGAACCAATATTTGTCACTGGTTTTCAAAGTATTGACAGGGAATCATTTTTTTTTTAATTAAAAAAAACTACATAAAAATGCATATAAACTTGAAAAATGCTCTCCATATACTCAGGTACAAGTGATAAATAATGCCACGCTAATGATGGAAGATACGTATAAAACTACCCCTTAAACAAAAGACAAAATCTAAATAAAGTGCTTTGAACACAATGAGAAGTTAAAACATTCCATATGCAAGCTAGCATAAGGCATGTTTGCAGCCTGGTAGGGTAGGGCCTCATCCTCCTCCTCCAAGTTACAGTTTTCCACTAAGAATTGCTCCATCTTGTGGCATAGCCGAAAACTGACTCAATTCAAGCAAGTTAAGTTAGGTTAGGTGAATTTCAGGAATGGTCAGCTTTAGAACTAAAATCTACACCCATCCTACTGGATGACTGCCTATCTTGTCTACCCATTCAACTGAAAATAACTTGTAGTGCAACAGCCCTAAATTGGGAATGAGTAAAAGGAGGACCATTACTAAAATGTAAATCAAGATAAAACATAGCTTGCACTGACAACTTGTTAAAAACTAAATACTCCTGGCTTTTACTTTTTAAAGTAAAGTTTCTCACCTCTTCTCAAAGCACTGCCTCCTTTTTGGGGAACAGTTGCACTGGCACCAGGCTGCCTTCAGCCATTATTCAGGTGTGTGTCTTGACAGAACAAGGGGGCACAATCATAAAATTAGAGCTAAGCCATTCAAGAGTGAAATAGGAAACACTTTTCCACAAAGGATAGCGGAAATCTGAAATTCTCTCCTCAAAGGCTGTGGATGTGGGATCAATTGAAATTTAAGATTGATAGATTTTTGTTCGGTAAGAATATCAAGGGTGAGTAGAGTTGAGGTACAGATCAACCATGATCTAATTGAATGGCGGAACAGGCTCAAGGGGCTGAATGGCCTACTCCTATTCCTGTATGGATCAGCAGGCTATTTGACATGAAACATCATAGCCAAGCTTCACCTTGTCCTCTCTTACTCACACACACACACGCTTCCAACAGGGGTTGCTGGATAGCAATCAGAATCTGAAACATGGGTTAATTTTCCTCTTCCGAACCCATACTACTGACCTCAGTTGTACCACCCTACTATGTTGGCTCCAGTTGAGAAAAGCCAATTCAGAATGGATCAGGAGTAAATCATGCAAGCTTCCTAGTCTGCATAGTTCTCCAAATGACTGCCAGAGGGTGAGCATAGTATTAACTTTTATGATGCCTCGCTTTTGCTTCATACTTAGACTTTTGAAAAGTTTAACAATTTCTCAATCAAAATTAAGCCATATGACAAGTGATGAGTCAAATCCTCTAATTAGCCCAAAGAAGTCTACCAGAGGGCATTCATTCCACTGCTGTGGTATTGTGACAATGAGACCTTAAAAGACATTAGTCAAAGTAATGTGGTTATTGATGGCAAATAAACTTACCGTTCCATTGGAACTATTTACTCCATTCATATTTATTTTTGATACAAATCGAACATGTGGAGCTATCTCTGGATATCTAGGACCACAGTCTATTTTAAGACTGTATATTCGATTTTCATAAATTGTCTGTAAAAAGAAAATAGTTTAGCATTACTGTTTAAATGCATTCAAATATATTTGTTTCGCTAGAATGTCACGTCTAGATTTCCAGTTAAAATGTTTGCCATTTAAGGCATGGAAAGGCTCAGATCACATCTCTCATTGGGACACTTCATTTTGACCAATGAGAAGGTTGAAATAGCTGAAAACAAATTAACCGCAGGATTTTATTTTCACTATAAACGTAAAACCAGGAATTTATTAACCCCCTAGTGTGCTGCTGGCTTTGGCAATGCATGCTCTGCTAGTAAATCATATTGTTAAGCAGCTGCAGCATCTGATGTTGCACTCTGAAGTATCAGAAAATTGACCTGATTCTATCATTTAAACGACCTGGATCTTTACTGTCCAGAAACATGCTATAAGAAAAAACGACCTTTGAAGCTGGATTTTAGTCATCCAGGACCAGATTTTATTAATGTGTCCCAACTCAGGAGTGCAAGTCAGGTCCATAAAGGCAAACAGAAAATGAGACAAGAAGCAGAACACAAGGTTTTAAAATGTTTTGACAATTCTGGTTCACGAGAGCATACAGCAACTACTGAAACTCACTTCACTCTTAACATTTCTGTCCTCAAGAAATACTGAAACCTGGATTTCTAGAATTTGATCATTCACACAATGGTATGTGTCCATGTACAAAAATCATTAAAACCTCATGCACAGGTACAAAAGGTAACCAAAAAGGCTAATAGAATGTTGGCCTTTATCTCAAGGCGATTGAAATTCAGAAATTATGCTTCAGTTGTACACAAGCCTTGGTCTGGAGTACTGAACCTCAGGAAATATATATTCACCTTGGAAGGGGTACAATGCAGAGTCACCAGAATGATAGCAGGGTTTATGAATCAAATTATGAAGACAAACTTGGCTAGTATCCCCTTGAGTTTAGAAGGTTATGGGATGATCTAATCGAGGTACTTAAAATGATTAAGAGATATGACAGTTTCTCTGTATCTACCCTATTTAATGGGGGTCACAATCTTAAAATTAGAGCCAGAAGTGAAATCAAGAAGCATCTTTTCACAAAAAGGCAAGTGGAAAACTGGAACTCGCTTCCCAAAAGGCTATGGATGCTGAATCAATTGAAATTTACAAGCCTGTGATCGATAGATTTGTGTTAGGTAAGGGCATCAAGGGATATGGAACAAAGGAGTTGAGGTACGGATCAGCCATGATTTAACTGAATGGTAGAACAGGCTCGAGGGGCTAGTCTACTCCTGTTCCAATGTTCCTACAGAATCTGGCCTGTAATCAAAATTGTATGTTTTTTCAGTACTCACAAATTCTGCATTTCTACAACACTCATCTAGATATCGCATTAGTCCAAAAGCACATGAATCCTGGGTAACCAAACATCACCACCAGATTAGTATCACTGCAACTGTGTTTTGAATTTTTTTTAAACTACACTTACTCTTGCAGGTCCAATAATCATCCCTGTCCACCTTGTAAGTGTCATATCTTCATCATCTTCAAGTCCCCAACTTACTGTCCCATCACTTGCTCCCTTCTGGCCATCTTCTAGCTCTTCCAAAAGACGGAAATTGCGTGGAACTGTTATAGCTGCAACAAACAAGATGATATACATAAACAACAGTCTAACATTCAGTAGTTTAAAGTAGTTGAATTTAAGCCACTTCAACTGCAGGTACATCAAATTAATTTCCATAGGACTGAATTATACATTTAAAAGGCAAGTCAGTTGGATCTCCATACAACACAAGTTTATAACATGTTACCCGCCATGTGTTAGCATGTATTTGCTTACCTGCAGGGGTTGCTATATACAATGATGCGATTCTACAATTTGAGGCAGCTCTGGTTGGGTAAGGAGGGATTTAAGGCCAGCAAGACAAACCCAGAGCTTAGACAACATTTATAAAAATCACTCAAGCTTTGATCTTGTGGTTTAGAAGGATGTTGCCATAGAATGACTTGTAAATGCTTCCTATTTATATAATGTGTACTAAAGTATTAGTGGATTATAATGACTGATAACTTCAATTAATATGAACTGACTTGATGGCAAATATAATAAACTATAGTAAAACAAAAGCAAAATACTGCAGATGCTGGAAATCTGAAATAAAAACAGAAAATGCTGGAAATACTCAGCAGGTCAGGCAGCATCTGTGGAGAGAGAAACAGAATTAACGTTTCAGGTCGATGACCAAGTTTTGACATTTCGATGTCTGGCTTTATCAGCCACACTTTGTTACCTGCATCCTGTCTAAATCTCAATTACTGGCTTGGAATTCATATGTAACCAAATGTTAAAAGGCCGAAAGGAAGCAGACATGACCTTAATGGAGCACTCTATAGCTTTTTATTTAAATACACATATTTACACCAAAAGGTGTTATTTTTGTCAAATTCACGGTTACTGAAGGATAAAAATCCATAGTTAATACATAATCTGATCTAGACAAGTTTGCCTCTAAATCTCGCTTGAATTTTGGCAAGAGATTCTTTAACCCAATATAATAACAAGAGTGCTAAACAATGCCATATTCTCCAAATTATCTTTAATTGAGCTGTAATCAGACAGAACCTGGGGGATTTACTGGTCAGCCTCTAATTTTTCATATCTTCAGGTAGGTCAGAAACTGGACAGACAGGACCTTTTAACATGTGCCAGAGTATCTGATTCCAGTGCTTAAATCATTCTAAAACAAGAGCAGTAAGAATCTGAAGATGCAGAACTTTATTACTGGAAAATTTCTATGCTGTAGTGCTATGCAACTCATTAATGGAAAAACAGGACAGTGCAAAACCATCATTTCGCAGGTGAAAATGCACACAGGTCTGCAAAATTCTAAAAATGTAAGTAGTTTACTTCCTGTGTATATCTTATTGCACTGAATCGACAGGAAGTAACTTATATATACTTTTGGCAAAGTGCAATGTTTTCAAAGTAATTAATGCAATGGTAGAAACAGTTAAGAACACTTCTATTACCACTTCCTGTTTAAAGTACAAATGAATCATAAAACAGAAATGCAAACTATTCTTAACCCTGCCTTCCAATCTGTATGCATGTATTCTATTAGCACTAAATCAATGATACAACTTGTTTAATCCACCTTACCCATTTAGATTTAAAAAGCAGTGATTAGTTTTATTTTAAAAAGTAGAACACAAAGTACTAAACAGCTGCTGAAGCATCTGTTCTCAGTTAATACAGTTGCTTAGAGTTTAGAAATATTGGCCCAGAATTTGCAGTCAGCGGCGAAGCAAAGGCGCTCAACTGCTGGCCCCAAAGTAAGCTACGCACAAAGATCTCGATCACTGTCGAGAAGTTCGGGTTTTCCGACGTGTAATTCAAATCAACGGAGTATAGTGGGAAACCCATAGTGCAAGCTGCTGTGACATCAACAAGCTGTCTAAGCAGCCAATCAAAACACAGAATTCTCAGACAGCAGACAAGGAAGTGAGTAAGCGCTTAAAATTCTAACTTTTTAAAAATATTAGAGAGCAGAACAAAGATTGGGGTTCTCATGGGGAAAAGGCAAACCTGAAATAAAGATGAACAAATGTTAAAAAATTACATTTTAAAAAAACTTAATTTTTATTTATTAAAATGGATAAATTTGACACTGCACAAAATTAAAATGAGTTTTTCAGGGCCATAATGTTTGTTTAGCAGTCAATATGCTATTAAAACCCCAGTTACACCTAACCTAGTGGGGAATTTAACAGCGATATTACCGCAGAAGAGCCAAAGTTTTCTAGAGTTTCCATGATTTGAGAGATTTCACGACTGCTGGCTCTGGGGGGGGGGGGGGGGGGGGGGAGGGGGGCAGAGCGCAGCATGTGGAGGCGCTGTGAATGACCGACCATAACTTCAGGATTTCCGCATTAGGTTGCGCATGCGCTAAATCCTGAAGTTGCAGTCAGTTTCAAAGGCAAAATGATGGCGAACGCTGCCAGTTCGCCAGCATTAGGAACACAAGTTCTGGGTCATTGTATTCAAAAATGGGATAAGTGCAACTAAAACGTGGTACCAGTGTGATAGTTGGGTAGAGGTCAAAATTAGTTGTTTCCATCCTCTTAGTCACCCAAAAAGCTTCTTTGTTTCAGCATCTATTTTTTCCCCATATGCCCCAAAAGTACCTTAAAAAGGTGCTATATAATGCACGTTGTTGCTGTTTCATCATGGAAGATAGGGTCAGCTTCCACATGCACACCAACACCACCCAATTCTGCCTCTCCACCATCTATTTTAACCCCCCACTCCCTCTGGTGTCAGACTGCTTGTTCGACATCCCGGCAAGAATTTTACATTGGAGGTGTTGGGGGACCAGGAATGAAAGAAGTGATGGATTGAGTGGGATAAAATACAGGCAGCAGAATTTTGGATGACCACAAATCTACAGTATTGAGAGGCCGACCCAAGAGAGCATTGCAACTGCTGGGTCTGGAGGTGAAAAAGGCATGGGTGAGCATTTCAGCAGCAGATGATGTTAAGGAGGTAGAAGTAGGTGGTCTTTGTGAAGATATGGGATGCAAGCTCAGGTTGGGATTGAATAGGATGGCGAGGTTGTAAACAGTCTGGTACAACCTGAGACAGCGCCAGGGGAGGACGGAATCAGTAGCAAGGGTACGGATTTTGTGGCAGGGCCTGAAGACAATGGTTTCAGTATTCCCAATGTTTAAATGAAGGAAATCGAGGCTCATCCAAGACTAAATGTCAGACATGCAAGTCTGACAACACAGAAGCAATAGAGGTGTGGGGGAGGGAGAGAAATTGAGAAGTGGAAGAAGGGTAGAGCCAGGTGTCATCAGCATGCTTGTGGAAACTGACCCCATGTTTTCAGATGATGTCATCAAGAGGCAGCATGTAAATGAGGAAGAGGAGGGAGCCAAGGATAGATCCTTGTGGGGTCTCCAAACCTCACGGTGCAGGGGCAGGAAGAGAAGCCATTACTAGATATTCTCTTCCTATGACTGGATAGGGAAGAGTAGAATCAAACGAGGGCAGTCCCACTGAGTTGGAAAAGAGGCATTTAAGGGGGATGCTGAAGTTGATCATGTGCAAAGCTGCAGAGAAGTTGAGGAGGAAAAATGCACCAGTCAGTCACATAGAATGTAATTTGTGATTTTGATCAGAGTCATTTCATTGCTGTTGCAGGATCGGAAACCTCATTGGACTGATTTAAAAAGGGAGTTGCAGGAAAGATGGGCACGGATTTGGGGCGTGATAACATATTCAAGGACTTTGGAAGGGAAAGGGAGGTTGAAAATGGAGTGGCAGTTTGCATGGACATAGGGGTCGAGGGTGGATGTTTTGAGGGGGGGGGAAGATGACACCAGTTTTGAATGATAAGGAGCAGTACCTGAAGAGAGGGATCCACTTGCAAGGTCAGCTAGCATGGGGCCAAGAACAGAATTTTGGTGGTCAGCAGTTTAGTGGGAATGAGGTCAACGAGAAGGAAGTAAAGAAGATCACACATCCATGCCTTTAGTTGAGCGCTTTCAACATTTTTAGAATGTATTTAAGATCAAGTCTGGTATAAAAAAATCAAATATTTCCCATTCATTATAATTTTTTATTTTGTTAAATTGAAAGCAGTTAAGTTTAAAATTTAGTTAAAGGCAAATTCTATAAATCAACTTTTATTTGATAGAAAATACCTAGTTTCAAGCATTTTTTTCCCCCTACTTTATCTACTAGTAAAAGAGCTTTCAAAATAATGTTCTCCACTTGGTTTTCCAGCAGCAATGAATTGTTTGGAAAAGATGCAGCTAAAATAAATGAGACTCTTGGCATCTTTAAATTGAGTTTGTGTGCGTCAATTTTTTTTCCTTCAAAGTTCAGACCCCCACTAAAAATGTTAGTCTATTGATCATTTGTTTAAAAAAAACTATATGAACTCAAAATTTATCGTTCTCCTCTGAGCTACCATGACATCCTTCAGGAACATGATGCATAAGTGCCAGGCAATGACTACTGCCAACAAGCGAGAGTCTAACCACAGCCTCTTGACATTCAACAGCATTACCATCGCCGAATCCCCCACCATCAACATCCTGGGGGTCACCATGGACCAGAAACTTAACTGGACGAGCCACATAAATACTGAGGCAACAAGAGCAGGCCAGAGGCTAGGTATTCTGCAGCGAGTGTCTCACCTCCTGACTCCCCAAAGCCTTTCCACCATCTACAAGGCACAAGTAAGGAGTGTGATGGAATACTCTCCACTTGCCTGGATGAGTGCAGCTCCAACAACACTCGAAGCTCGACACCATCCAGGACACAGCAGCCTGCTTGATTGGCACCCCATCCACCACCTTAAACATCCAATCCCTCCACCACCGGCGTACCATGGCTGCAGTGTACACCATCTATAAGATGCACTGCAGCAACTCGCCAAGGCTTCTTTGGCAGCACCTCCCAAACCCGCAACCTCTTCCACCTAGAAGGACAAGGGCAGCAGGCGCATGGGAACACCACCACCTCCAAGTTGCCCTCCAAGTCACACACCATCCTGACTTAGAAGTATATCGCCGATCCTTCATCGTCGCTGGGTCAAAATCCTGGAACTCCCTACCTAACAGCACTGTGGGAGTACCTTCACCACATGGACTGCAGCGGTTCAAGAAGGCAGCCCATCACCACCTTCTCAAGGGCAATTAGGGATGGGCAATAAATGCTGGCCTTGCCAGTGACGCCCACATCCCATAACCGAATTAAAAAAACACTGCCAAAGCAGTCGACAGCTGTTTCAGATGAGTAGAAAGATGCACATTAAAATGGTCTCATAAGTCTGCAGTGTAAACCAAAAAGTTGGAGAAATGTTCTATTCATTAAGCATTAAATTGAAGCTGGCAATTTGAAGCTTTAATGTTACTTTAATGATTGCAGTGTAAAATTTGCTCCAACCGTAAATTAAGATCAAATGTAGCTGCCCTCCATTTCAGCCACAACCACCATTTAATCCTCACAGAAACCTCAAGAATCTTTGAAGTATGAAGGTTCTATATGATGAGAAAATAGCTAGTCAAATAGATCTGTATTTGAACTTAATTTCCGTAAAAAGAAACTGTAGGCCTGTACTGAATCTCATCTTTTGATACATTTTGTCAATGTTAGCAAAGCAAATGTCAGTCAAAGCTTAACTAAGAGTGCGCTTGAGTGATTTAAAGACAGGTTTAAAAATGTTCTTCTCTCTTCCTGAAGCCTTCGTGCTGGTACAATTTCCAGCGACAGTTACCCTCCACTACCTCACCCTAAATGGCCATTATGCATCTGCAAATTGTCAGTGCTGTTGGCAAGCCGTTCAACCTTGGGTCACCACAACAGAGTTCAATGCTGTCCTTACCAGACATGCATATCCACGCACTTCCAGTAGGAGTTGCAGGATAGTGATTAAGAACGAGAACCTAACCAATTCTCTGCTCCCTAACTCAAGGATGCTCAAGGGAACTTGACCCTACTGCTATGCTGGCTGAGATTAGCTCCTTAGCACAGAATGGCAATCAAATCTGGAACCTTCCTGGTCTATAACCAAGCTACTCACTGGATGAACTTGGGACCTATTTTCAAACTTTTATTTGCAGGGATTGTAGCTCAGTGTGTGAAAGATGCCTCCTTTGAAGAATAGTTGACATCTTTACCATAAACATACATGAATACACTGTAATGGAAGAAGAGAGAATGTAGACGGGGTGGGGGAAAAGGGGAATATAAAGGAAGCATTACTGCAGTATCAAATACATGATGGGTTCAGAATATTAAATGGAAAGAAAAAAGGCATTAAAACTTTCAGGATGTATTCACGCCATCTTTAGCGTCAATTTGAAGTGGTTCCTGCTTTGTAACAATGCTAAAACTGGTGTAGACAGGGGCAACAGCAGATTGAAGCAATACCTAGACAATTGTCTAACCCCAGGACCGGCCAATTTCAGATTTGAATTAGAGATCCCATCGCGTTGTTTAAAAGTCTTTTTTTTTAAATCAAATTATTCCAGTTTATTGCTCCTCTAGGGAATATAGTATACATTACATCAAAATCAAAAGAAGCACCGGCAGCTCAGATTGGATTTGGAGTTAGCTGTGTGAATGAGGACTCCAAACTCAAAGTAAACTCAGACCAATTTACTCATTTATTTATGGGGTATGAATACATTGGTCAACTAGTGTTGACATCCTACAGCACAAGTCTCCCTCCTCTAAGCAAAAAATATTAAACTATATTTAGAATCATAGAAGCTTACAGCACAGGAGGCGGCCATTCGGTCTGTCGTGCCTGTGCTGGCTCTTTGAAAGAGCAGTCGCGCTTAGTCCCACATTCCTGCCTTTTGTCCGTAACCCTGTAAGTAACTTATCCTCAAGTACTTGTCCAACTCACTTTTATTATTTATGGAATCAGCTTCCATCATCTTTTCAGGTGAAGCATTCCAGATCCCGACAACTGAGTGAAAAAATTGCTCATCTCCCCTCTAGACCTTGTTCCAATGATTTTGAATCTATGACCTCTAGTTATTGACCCACTCGTCAGAGGAAATACCTTTTCCCTATTTACTCTATCACAACCTCTCCATCTTGAAAACCTCTATTAGGTCACCTTTATTTAGTCCCTCATACCTTTAATTTAATCAACTTCCTCAATCAAAAATTTTGATTTCCAGGCCATAACTTACGAGTCATAAGAAAAAAAATAGTAGCATTTAAACAGATAGTTTACTTTTAGTAACCAGAAATCAAATTTATTGAATGCATTGTCTCACTGATTGCTATTTTAAATTTAACTTATTTTGTTGTTAATCCCAATGTATTTGTTTAGACCGATGATCAATCCTTAATATGTTTGTGCATAGTGCCTGTGCCATTTGTGATTGTGTCTCAGAAAGGAGGAGACATTTGTTGTTGATTAACACGATAGGAAATGCTAAAAACCGATAGTGGCTTTAAAGTAAGGTAGACACCTTGCAAAAAAACTGTTTTATGTCGATCAAACAACCACTGTGTGTTTATGAGGCATGTGTTCTATACCGAGTCTTTCTGCCCTTTTCATATCTGTACAGGGGACCCTATCTGCTCTCTTACCATATTGCCCCAAAACTACCCTTTAAAAGAGAAGCAGAACTTAAAAAAATTAAGAAAAATTTGGAAGTGTCAGGATCATGCAAGGAAAAGCATCACCGATACATTTTTCATATAAACATGTTGCACCTGGACAATATCAGTAGTGTGTGTTACAATGCTGCCTAAATGACAGTGGCCCAGGTTTTGCAGTCAGCGGAGAACGAACATCACTTGCCATTTCATTATGCTTACAGCTGCCCACAGACTTTCGTGTGCTTTTGCATGGCAATTTATACTAATTAGAAAGCCATTTCAGCATGGCATCATTTACAGGGGATCTGGGACATAAGAACAGAACATAAGAAATAGGAGCAGGAGTAGGCCAATCGGCCCTTCGAGCCTGCTCCGCCATTCAATAAGATAATGGCTGATCCGATCCTCACCTCAAATCTAAAGAACACGAGAAGTAGGAGCAGGACCCGGCCACTCAGCCCCTGGGCCCGCTCCGCCACCCACAGGGCCTCGACCGATCCGAACTCAGCCTCATGTCCAATTTCCTGCCCGCTCCCCGTAACCCCCAATTCCCTTTACTTCTAGGAAACTGTCTATTTCTGTTTTAAATTTATTTAATGATGTAGTTTCCACAGCTTCCTGGGGCAGCAAATTCCACAGACCTACTACCCTCTGAGTGAAGAAGTTTCTCCTCATCTCAGTTTTGAAAGAGCAGCCCCTTATTCTAAGATTATACCCCCTAGTTCTAGTTTCACCCATCCTTACCGCATCCACCCAATCAAGCCCCTTCACAATCTTATATGTTTCAATAAGATCGCCTCTCACTCTTCTGAACTCCAATGAGTAGAGTCCCAATCTACTCAACCTCTCCTCATATGTCCTCCCCCTCATCCCGGGGATTAATCGAGTGAACCTTCTTTGTACTGCCTCGAGAGCAAGTATGTCTTTTCTTAAGTATGGACACCAAAACTGTATGCAGTATTCCAGGTGCGGTCTCACCAATACCTTATATAACTGCAGCAATACCTCCCTGTTTTTATAATCTATCCCCCTAGCAATAAAAGCCAACATTCCGTTGGCCTTCTTGATCACCTGCTGCACCTGCATACTAACTTTGATTTTCTTGCACTAGGACCCCCAGATCCCTTTGTACTGCAGTACTTTCCAGTTTCTCGCCATTAAGATAATAACTTGCTCTCTGATTTTTCTTGCCAAAGTGCATAACCTCACATTTTCCAATATTGTATTGCATCTGCCAAATCACCACCCACTCACCCAGCCTGTCTATATCCCCTTGTAGGTTTTTTATGTCCTTCTCACTTTCTACTTTCACTCCCATCTTTGTATCATCTGCAAACTTTGATATGTTACACTCGGTCCCCTCCTCCAAATCGTTAATATAGATTGTAAAGAGTTGGGGACCCAGCACCGACCCCTGCGGAACACCACTGGCTACTGGCTGCCAGTCCGAGAATGAACCATTTATGGACCTGTGTGAACAGGGCAAGCAACAGTGTGTCTCTTCAACCAGACTGAATAATCCTTACTGAGACAGAGTCTAAACCAGGGAGTGCAAGTTACAATATTTAATTTAATGCCAAATCATGTACTGAAAGCAAAATAGAGAGAGGGAAAGATGGGATTAAAAGGGAGAGAGATTAAAAAAAGGCAAAAGAAAATGTAATTAAAAAAAAAACAATAATTAAAATATGAAGGAATGAAACTCCACACTTGTAAAGTCAATTTTCAGTGCCAGAGAGATTGTTTGGCAGTAATTAAGACTTATCATGCCACTAAAAATTCAGTTACACTGGAATGGACAATCCTTAACTTTTTCTGCTGTTTAGTGGGTATCTAGTGGGCAAGTACAACAAGTTCACATTCATGTATTTTAATGCAGGCTCTTGGTGAGGTACCAGCGTAGCAAAGCTTATGGAGGAACGGAGCAAATCAGACAGCAACTTCCTGATTTCCGCGTTTAAATGCGCATGCGCAGACACTGGAAGTTACTGTCCGATTTACTCCATAATTTAGTGAGCGCTGATAGCCTCACATTTATTCTTACTGCAAAACCTGGACCATTATTACTGAACACGAGATCACATTTGCAACCAGACGATCAATATCTTTTCTTATTGCCTGAAAACTAAAATGTGTTTTTCTTTCATATTGCACTAAACTTAAAATAAAAAAAACATTTACTGCAAATTATACATAGACACCACTCAGTCTTATAGTCTGCTAAAATGTGTTAACATTCTTAAAAAGAAAGCCAATTCAAATTCAGCTTGGGAATCTAATGAGATGTTTCACATATTCATGGGATTCTCAAATAATGTAAGATGGTCCACAAAGCTATTTTATCTAGACCGTGACACTACGTGCAGCAAAAGGAAAGCATTGATCAAATGTTTACAGAGCAGAGAATTATCTTTAATGGCCAGGGACACTGATTAGCTAATCTGGAGTGGAGGAGCCTTTTAATCATGGTTCTGCTTGCTTTCATTCTGGTTCTTCAAAACTTTAAGGGGTTATTCTTGAATTGACAAAATTTGAAGAGAAAGTACCGAGAAATCAGAGAAAGGAAGTGAAATACAAAGAATTGGAAGCATCAGAAAAAAGGATAGTAAGAGACACGGCGAGAGAGGAAGAAACAATGAGGAATGGAACAGCATTAGTACAAGAGAGAAATAAAACACTGAAAAACGGGATAGGTCAATAAGCCTTTACAGTTCTCCAAGCCAGATAAGTTTAAAAAGAGCCACGGTTGAAGCTTCTAAGTATTTAAACTTCACGGCAGTCATATTGACCGAGAAAGAGCAGAGGCTACAGATGACAGAAACAGCAAACCTAGAGGAAAAGGCAGTAGAGGCAGAGAGTGCAGTGGGGAGCCAGTATCTGTCACGACTGCGGATTATGGTAGGTAGGCCGGATAGTAAAAGACAAGAGTTAGTAGGGACACCAGACCAGGCCTAGTAGTGAAGAGCAAAAAGGTAATACAGCCTAATTTTGCAGAGGAGGCTTAAATTTGTGTGTGTATGATGGTCTTGAACTTTTCACACAAGAGTGTCAAAGGGGAACAGTGAATACAGGAAACTTTCGTTTATCCGGCATCGACGGGACCGGCGTGGTGCCGGTTTATCGAAAGTACCGGATAACAGAGAGTTATATCTACCGAGGCTATTTTTAACAAAGAGACTCCAAGCAGCACGGGAGAATCTACTCATGCTACTGCAATGTTTCGGACTTGTGACAGCGCCAGGAGGCCGAGTAGTGGCACTTTTGAAAAGTACCCCATCTGACTAAATCGGCGTTCGCGGACTCGGACTCGGGATCGGGATCGGCAACATTGCCGGTTATTTGAGAGGAGTTTTCGGAGCACTCGGCGTTCGCGGAGACTCGACTGCGACTCGGCAACATTGCCGGTTATTTGAGAGGAGTTTTCGGAGGATGATTTTTGCCGGTTAAGCGAGAATTCCGGATATTTGGGTGCCGGATAAACGAAAGTTTCCTGTAGATTGTTGCCAACACCCTCAAATACTGTCTTGTGGGGGAAAAAAAGTGTAAATGTTTGACTCACATGAAGTTTAAAATGAGGTCTTCCATGTTTAATGTTGCGTGAATCATAAACGTTAATGCCTCATTATCAACAGAATAAAATCCAAATCACAGGACGCACAGGTGAACTGCAATGATTTCATGTAATAATTGAGAGAGAAAGTATGAATAGCTAGGTTATTCACTGTGCACTTAAATCAGCATTGAAAAAAAAAGAATGTTTCCACATTATTTAAAGCCCCTAATTACGTTAGCTTACTTTGTAAAGCTAGATTGTCTGATTGAAATGGCAAACAGGAACTCCAGGAAAAGGAAGATTCAGAGTATTGTATCTTGAGATCGGTGGACAGATCAATACCTTTTTGTGGAACCAAAGCAAGGACTTCTGTCCCATGTCAAACTGTTATGTAGTCCTCTTGTAAGTTGAACTCCAAGACCAAACCTGAAGCAAAACTTGGCAGATTTTTGCAGTGAAGTCAGTGAATTGAAAAATCAACTCACTCGAGCAGCATTTTCCAGCATGCAAAGAGAGGTATATAGAACACACACAGCTCAGCTAGTTTTGATCACAAAGCCCTTCTCAGATGGTGGTGTTGAGAAGCTTTGAGAATAAAGGTCATAGCATAAATTATCAGTTCATGGAAGAGGCGTGTCTGTCAACATCAGCTTATCGTGCAAAACAAGCACGAAGGCTAGAACAAATGTCAAAAGACATTAGTGCAACTGGTTGATAAGGCCCATCATTTCATGTGGTACAACCTCGCTATGGACAGAAGCACTAAGTATGAATATTGCTCAGCTACTCATCTTTTGAAAAAGAGTCAACAGCTCCTTCAATGCAATAGACAAACTGCTTTGAAGAACATAAAACAAATAGGTAACAATGAACCTAAATATTACCTGTTTATAATTTCCACGTTCAAAAATAATCCATTACATTTAACAGAATCTGACCTCTTGCATTTGGAAAAGTCAGATGTATGTATGAAGGGCCATGTCTGTTGGACTAACCCGTGATGCGCTGCAAACATGCTTTGGCAGAAACCCAATGTGAAGTTGGTGTAACGTTCTTTGCATCGGCTTGACTTGGCCGTCACTCAATGCAACAATTTCCATGGTCAGATTCATTAGCATAATTGTCAGGCCCCTGGCACGATGCCCACTTTGGAACAGAGGAATGGCTGCTGCAGGGTTTTGGGGGCAGGTGTCTGTATCAACAGGGGGCAGGTGAAGAAGAGGGCCACTTTCCAAACTTAAATTTTTTTTTGAAATACAGGTTTCCAGAATACAATTGCCCAGTGATCAACTGCAATCATTTGCCGGGCCTTTGATGTCATAGCAACACTGGCTGTTAGGAACATGATGGCATTCCTGACATTCAGCGTTGCTATGGCGATATTGATAGAAAATGTAATGTATGACATCACTCCATCATCATGACCCACTGAACACACCCACCCATATTTGGGCAGATGCACTCAGTGGGTGTTGCCTACTTTGGTGCAAATCCTGGAAATAATTGCGACCACTCACAATCTGAGTTGCAGATAAACAATTCAACTCGCAGCCACCACGGCTTTTTGCACCAAGAGGCTCTGGTGGGTCAACCTGCAGCCAATTGTGGAATACCATTAAGGCAAGTACCCTCATTCAAGCAAGAGGTCTGAACCACCTCCAGTTTGAAAACCTGCTGGAAGAGTTAAATTTGCAAAACTGTGCTTAATGTACACTGGCTTGACTATGGTGTGGTACTTCTGAGTTGCGTCATGAAATATACCTCTTGGAGCAGAAGACCCCTGCCAGAACTCAGTGATCAGACAGGTCAAATGGACCTTGCATTGAGTGGATTTCACAAAACACTTCAATATTCTCATCAAGAGGCTGATCAAGTGTTCAGCCATTTGAGCACTTTTGCAAATAAGCTCTGGCGTTTCAAGTCAGGTAGGTGCCTTGTGGTAAGTCGTCACATTCCCCTTGTATCCTGCCACAGAAAAGGAGCTGCAAAGGACTACTAACCATAGCTATTGCACTTCCAGGCTGAAGATTGTGGCGTGTGGGCTAGCTAGCGGTTTCCAAGACTTCTGTAACAGATTGCAGGAGCTGGAGGTGTTTGGAACCTCTTGCTGACAATCTGGAGTGTCCCAGTAACCTGACTGCAATGCTGAAGAGCAGGCTCAATATGGTCAGCGTACGAGCATTCAACAAGTAGTGTTATGCCCAGTGCCTGCTGCTATTATTTGGCTCTGCGAGGTGTATGCGAGAGAACTTTTCACAAATGAATCTACAGATGTCCTGGTTTTGCTCAAGACTCACATCCTTCAGTCGCCCACAACAAAGCTAGCACCAAGAATGAAAGTGTGCGCGAATCAGAAGCAAGCCCTATCTCGCTTTGAAAAACCGACAGATAGTCTTGTAACGAAAGGTCGATTATAAATGTAAATATAATGTCCAGACCTTGCATGCAAATTAGATAGCGAAAAGTGCGTGCAAATGTTTGTCCAGCTTTATATTAAAGTAATTATTTCAGACAGTGTTAATCACAATTCTGCCAACCCCAAATATTTTAATCATATGCAGCCACTCAATAACTGTGCCACATAGATCCAGACAACCGCTCCAAAAAGTTGATCTTGGCTGACACTAGTCTATTTAGGGAGTGCTGTCTTTTGGGTGAGACATTAAACCAAGGCCCTATCTGGCTGTTCCAATGAATATTAAAGATCTTTTGATGGTATTCAAAGGAGAGTAGCGAGTTCTTAGTATTTTTGTCAACATTCTTACCGCAGCCAAGACCACCATAAATAGATCAACTGGTCTTCATCTCATTGCTGTTTGTATTATGTTACTAGACGCAAGATGGCTGCCATGCATACCCAAATAACAAGAACTTCAGGTGATTTGTCATATGTGAAGTGCTTTGGGTTCTTCTGATAGAAGGGGATATCAATGAAAGTTATTTCTTTCTTTCAATCCCATATGAGCTTCAGTAGAATTGATGAATGAGATAAGTGGATGATCCCTGTATATAATTGCGGATTCCTGACAATCAGACAGTATAGAATACGTCTTGGTTAACGTGTGCAGTTCCATACCAAAACCTCCTCTATTGTGCCAAACAGGAAACATACAATTAGGCTTCATTTGCTACTGTATTCAGCAACATTTGGGCATTTGGGTTTATTTCAAATTCTCTGAATACACAGCTCCCAATGGCATCAATTCCACCATCAAATCTGCAGCAGCAAGTTAACATAGCCACTGCTCGTAGTGTGGATTTACAGCAGTTTTAATGAGATTTGTTTTTGACCTTGCTCTTCTCCTGTAAAACAGCTAACTAAAAAGGTAAAAAAGTCAATTACAAATATTTTTTGTTTTTGAAAATATCTTTGCCTATTTAAAAACTCCATTTTAATATCTGAAGACCTAAACCAAACACAAGTTCTGCTAAAGTTACTCGGAGAGCAAGGAATTAGTGCCTCTCACTGAACCACTAGCCCCAGTGTGCCTGCCACCCACATTTTTCCCGTCTGGTTAGTGGCACCACTGCCATATAAGACTTGGTGCTTCTCAGCACGCGACAGAAATACATCGAGAGTAATCTTCTTCGGTACCTTGTTAAAATGAAGGACATTTCTACAATTGCTCACATGGCAAATTCCTGATTTACACTGAATAAGTGGTTCAGGGTAAGGACAATACAATTTCCCATTTGGAAACACATTTTTCCCCATCCAGTTATAAAACAGCACTAGCAGTTCAGAAACAGATCGACCAGCTCCCCTAACAACTTAGTTGGTAAAGCAAATGTGTAACTAAAGCATAGTTTGCTCCTACATTTGCTCCCGGGTCTGTAGCAAGATAGCGGATCTCAGCTAGGGTGTGCCTACAATTGATGTGCTATTTAGTCTCATTCCTTTCTGCTCCCAGCAGGCTGGGAGATGGCAAAAGATCAGGCAAGGTTTCCACTCCTAATAACTGCCCGTTGGTCTATACTGAAATGTGCATGCATGAGCAAGACAAGTGGGAGCAAAATTAGGTTCCATTCTGGTGGCACTCATAGTTGAATAGCTCGTCACCACCCACTGTCTAGCCTAAAACACAAGAATGGACACTTAGGCGAGATAGTGGAGTCTGTAAAACTGTACTCCAGCCTGAGCGTAGAAAGGAAGAGTGTGAATTTGGAAAAGGGGGAAGAGTGTGAATTTGGAAAAGGGGGGAGAGAGTGAATTTGGAAAAGGGGGAAGAGAGTGAATTTGGAAAAGGGGAGGTGAGGCAGGGAGGAAAGAGAAACAAAATCAGCTACTCCTCTGTTAGATGATGATGCTCAGCCAGTGGATCCAAGAGTTTATTTTTGAGCAGCACTGTTAGTTTTCATTCAACCATCTGAACGCAAACCACAGGTTGTGTGAACAAATCTTTAGATTTAGGTTTTAGTCGCAGCCACCACTTTTAAAATTCCAAGTTTTTTTGTCTCAACATTTAACAAATCACTGTCAATTATTCTTTATTCATTGGTTACACGACTTGTTAAAATATTAAGAATGTGAACTTGAGAGTATAGGCCCAATCTACTCAATCTCTCCTCATAGGACAACCCTCTCATCCCTGGAATCAATCTAGTGAACCTTCGCTGCACCGTCTCAAAAGCAAGTTTATCCTTCCTCAGATAAGGAGACCAAAACTGTGCACAGTACTCCAGGTGTAGTCTCACCAAAGCCCTGTACGATTGCAGTAAGACTTCCTTACTCTTGTACTCCAACCCCCTTGCAATAAAGGCCAATGTGCCATTGCCTTCGTAATTGCTTGCTGTACCTGCATGCTAACTGTTTCCTGTACGAGGACACCTAAATCTCTCTGAACAACATTTAATAGTTTACCATTTAAAAAATATTCTGTTTTTCTATTCTTCCTACCAAAGTGAATAACCTCACATTTCCCCACATTATACCCCATCTGCCACCTTATTGCACACTCACTTAACCTGTCTATACCCCTTTACAGGCTCTTTGCATCCTCCTCACAGCTTACTTTCCCACCTAGCTTTGTATCGTCAGCAAACTTGGATACATTGCACTCGGTCCCTTCATCCAAGTCATTAATATAGATTGTAAATAGCTGAAGGCCAAGCACTGATTCTTGCGGCACCCCACTAGTTATAGCCTGCCAACCGGAAAATGACCCATTTATCCCTACTCTCTGTTTTCTGTCTGTTAACCAATCCTCTATCTATGCTAATTATTACCCCCAACCCCATGAGCCCTCATCTTGCGTAGCAACCTTTTATGCGGCACCTTATTGAATGCCTTTTGTAAATCTAAATATACTACATCCACTGGTTCCCCTTTATCTACCCTGCTAGTTACATCCTCAAAAAACTCTAATAAACTTGTTAAACATGATTTCCCTTTCATAAAACCATGTTGATTCTGCCTAATCATATGATCTAAGTGCCCAGTTACCACTTCCTTAATAAACATGCACTACCATTCAGTTGCATGCTTTCTTGCTGCTTGTTATTAAAACAACCGCTCAAAAAAAACTGCTGCAAAAAACATTATTTTTGCTATAATTGGTGTTCAATGACAAAAGGATTCTACTAAAAAGGTTTCACAACTACTAAAACCACATCCTTGCAGGCCGCTTCAGCTTTTAAGCTTCCATGTTATTTGCATCTGCGTTTGTCCTCGCTCTGGAGTGTCTATTGACACCACTGTGTCAGCCAATGTGTTGGAGGTGGGGCAGGACTTGCCGCCAATTCGAACACACTCAAGTCTCATCATTGCAACAACCGCTGGAAAATCTACAAATTATCTTTGTAGATTCATTTTAAAACACTTTAAAATTAGCCATCATGTAACTTTTGTAGTATTTTACAAATACAGTTTACTCCCATTAAAAAAAGGTATAGCTAACTTTCCAAATGGTTAAAATTCTGATCAGACATACTTGTGTATAAATCAGTCAGAAATGCCATCAGACATTTACAATCTAGAACTTGTGATCATGATACACCAGTTAGAATATTCCAAAACCTAAATTTGTTATTCCATCCTTCCACTGTACCTTTGCCTGACGAAGGGGCGACAGCTCCGAAAGCTTGTAATTTTAAATAAATCTGTTGGACTATAACCTGGTGTTGTGCGACTTCTCTTTTTTGGTGTTGGTTGAGGGATTGCTGGTTGGGATCTTTTATGTCCACCTGAGGGGGCAGGCAGAGCCTCAGCCGAAAGATAGCACCTCCAACCATGCAGCACTCCCTCAGCACCGAAATGTCTGCCTAGATTATGCGCTCTATTCTCCAGAGTTGGGCTTGAACCCATGGCCTTCTACCACTGAGCCAAGTCTGACATTATAAATAGCAACCACCATTTTAAATGCAAGCAGTGAAATCTAGTACATCACTAAGATCTACCCAATTACAGTGTAGTCCAGGACTGATGTAGGAACTTGGGAGCATTTTTTTCATGTTGGGCTCCAGTAGATGGGTATTTAACAAGTTAAACACATTATCGCGTTTTTAAATTAAGAGAGCAGGAGAACTGAGCTCACCCCCTCAGCTGGCCATATAAATTTAGCTACCATGCAACTTGGATCTGGAAAACATACCGCAATACATATACAACATGCTCTATGCAAACATTTCTAGTGCTTTCTTTACTGCTGCCAAAACTAGTTCAGGACCCCGAGGAGCTAATTTTAACTCACTGGCCAGAACAACTAACTGGAGGTATGTTATAAAGTTAAAACAGAATCAAGCAGTTCAGCTGATATCATCCGTCTCGCAACGCTACCCAAGCCATTATTTTCATAGAAATATAGGAACAGGAGTAGGCCATTCAGCCCCGAGGCTGTTCCGTCATTCATTCAATCAGATCACGGCTGATCTGTAGCTTAACTCCATCTACCCGCCTTAGTTCCGTAACCCTACAAATCTATCAATCTCAGTATTTTTCTTAAAGAATATAAACCCTTTGCCGTTTGATTTTATTTCTTCCGCTATAGTTTGCCAGCTTTTTCAGAATCACTGTAGATATTATTCCAAACACAAAGCAAAGGGGAGCATATTTACAATACACTTTCATCATATTGTGCCCTCACATTAACTTGGATTCAAAACCTCAAAGCAAACTAGTCAAATTTGCAGACAACACCAACATTGGGAGAGCACGCAAGTGAATCTAAAGAGATAGCCAGGAAGTTACAAAATGAAGTAGGTAAAATATACAAATGGATAGGGTAGTGACAAAATGAATATGGGCATATAGGAATGCAAAATAAATCAACATACAGAATGCATGAATGGGAGCAAAATAGCAGCGGGTGAAGCTGAAAGATCTGGAGTTTTAGGAGACTCAGCATTTATTAAAACAAATAAACTTTACTGTTTGGTTAAATTCTAGGAGGAAGTTATAATCTGGTTAGACCACACCACACCTTCAGCATAATGTCATAAAAATAGAAGATGCTAGAATATATGGCAGCACCATTAGCATCTATATAAAGAGAAAACGGAATAAAAACATTAACCTGTTTCCCATAACAGACCGGCTATGTATTTTCAGCACATTTTGTTTTTTGTTTCAGCTTTCCAGTATTTGGGTGTATTTTTTCTTTTCATCTCTTGAATACCACAATATCAGGGAAATAAGACGAAGAGATACAGAACTGATCCCCAGTGTTAGAGGACTGAGGTATGAGGAAAGTCGAGAAAAACGTGAGACATTTCTGACTTGAAAGGAAGCAACTGAGCAGGAACTACAGAGGTATAGAAAAAAGTAAATGCTATAGAATATTACAGCACAGGTAGTGGCCATGCAGGCCACTGCATCTGTGCCAGCTAAAGAACTAGGTATTTAATCCCATTCCTCTGCTGTTTTCTAACGCTATTAAATGCTTTTCCAAATATGTATCCACTCCCTTTAATAGTAATTACGGATTCGGCTTCCACCCGTTTCTGATAAGGCATTCCATGTCCCAACTGAGAGCTGCGCAGAAAGAATTTCTCCTAACCTTTCCTTTTGTTCTTTGGATGATCTTAAATGTAAACCATCTGGTTACCAGCTTACCAAACAGTAGAAATAGTTTTATCTAATTTACCGGATGAAAACACCATATAATTTTGCACACCTCTCAGATCTCCTCTTAGTTTTCTCTTTTAGTGATAAGAGCCATAGTTTCTCTCGTGTCCCCTCATCCATGTTCCCTCTAAACTGTGCGCGTGCGCAGCCGCGCAGAATCTGCAAGGTCCCACGCAGGCCGCTCAAGCTTTTACGCTGGAAATACTGCTTATGCATTTAATTTAATTTAAAGGGACCACACATTGAAAGAAACAGGCCTGCAGAACACAGGGCAGCCTACAGGGAACATTGCTCCTCATAACTAAAGCCTCTCAGCCCTGGTATTCATCTTAGTACACTTCTTCTTTACCCTCTCCATGGTCTTGGCATCCTTCCTAAAATAGAGCACCCAAAACTGGATACTATATTCCAAGTGCAGCCGAAGCAATTAGCTGCACAGGTTTAGCATTACCTCTTTACTTTGGTACTCTGTCCCTATTTATGAAATCCACAATTCCAAATGCTTTTTTTTAAAATCCCAGTTTTAACTTTTCCTCCCACTTTAAAAATCTGTGTCTAAATCAAGTCTCTCTGCTCTTTTACAATTTGATGCTTAGTTACTCCTCTTATTCTTTGTCCCAAAATGCATCACCTTACATTTCCCTACATTAAATTTCAACTGGTATCTATCTGCCCAACCTACTTCCACCTGAAGTTGTTTACAGTCCTCTTTGGATAACTACATTCCTTATTTTTTGTGCCTGAATTTTTTTTATATTGCACCCCTTATGGTCTTAATACTGACCCCAGGAAGACACCACTGTTTACAATCTAGTCCCAAAAACTTCCTATTCATCACCACTATTTTCTATCCTCTGGTTAACTCACTATCCATGGTACCACATTCCCTTTAATATCATGCATGTATGTTCATTTTTATGAACTAGTTTGCTAAGTAGGACCTTAAACACTTTCTGAAAATCCATATACACATCCACTGCATTTCCTTTATCAATACACTTAATTATTTCCTCACATCTATTCCTTTTAAATGAGCAATTCATTTTATCTTGTATTATGATCTCTGGAAATTTACCCACCGCTGAGGTTAGGCTAACTGGTTTATAGTTAGTTACTTTGTCTATCCCTTTCTCCCTTCCTGAACAAAAGTGTTATACTGGCAACCCTCCAGTCCTCTGGCATAAATTTCATATCCAAAGTTGTTTGAAACATTGAGGTTAAAGTTCTGCTATTTCCTCTCTAATTTCCTCAGTATTCTAGGATGCATGCCATCAGGGCCCAGTACCACTCCATACTTTTGAATTGCACCATCAATTCCTTATTTCATTGTTTTACTTTCTCCTCATAACTTTTCATTCCCACTATCAGTCTTCTGTGAAAACCAAGATAAAGTACTTATATATCACCCATTGCTTCAACCTTCTGGAGAAATTGTCCTTACTCAACGCTAATTGACTTATTTAAATATAAACTGCTTGTATGTTGTTAAAATCCTTTGTATCGGCTGCTCTTTCATTATATCCTCTCATACAGAAAAAGTAAACCCAGAACTCTACTACAAATTCAGCTGCAACATTAGGACAAGGGGACACAGGTTCAAAGTAACTAAAGGTACCATTCAGGACTGATCTAGGAGGATCAAGGGGTGAGGATGTCCCCCAAGAATCTATCCTTGGCCCCCTATTTCTCGCTTGACGACATCATCCGAAAACACAGTGTCAGTTTCCACATGTATGCTGACGACACCCAGCTCTACTTCACTACCACTTCTCTTGACCCCTCCACGGTCTCTAAATTGTCAGACTGCTCGTCAGACATCCAGTTCTGGAGGAGCAGAAATTTTCTCCAATTAAATATTGGGAAGACCGACGCCTTTGTTTTCAGTCCCCGTCACAAACTCCATTCCCTAGCCACGGACTCCATCCCTCTCCCGAACATCTGTCTGAGGCTGAACCACACTGTTCGCAACCTTGGTGTCATATTTGACCCTGAAATGAGCTTCCGACCACATATCCACAGCATAACTAAGACCACCTATTTCCACCTCCGTAACATCGCCCGTCTCCGCCCCTGCCTCAGCTCATCCGCTGCTGAAACCCTCATCCATGCCTCCGTTACCTCTAGACTTGACTATTCCAATGCACTCCTGGATGGTCTCCCACATTCTACCCTACGTAAACTTGAGGTAATCCAAAACTTGACTGCCCATGTCCTAACTCGCACCAAGTCCCGTTCACCCATCACCCCTGTGCTCGTTGACCTACATTAGCTCCCGGTTAAGCAACACCTCAATTTCAAAATTCTCATCCTTGTTTTCAAATCCCTCCATGGCCTCGCCCCTCTCTGTAATCTCCTTCAGCCGCACAACCACTCCTCCCCCCCACCCCCTCGAGATATGTGTTCCTCTAATTCTGTCCTCTTGAGCATCCCTGATTATAATCGCTCAACCATTGGTGGCCGTGCCTTCTGTTGGCTAGGCCCTAAGCACCGGAATTCCCTGCCTAAACCTCTCCGCCTCTGTCTCCTCCTTTAAGATGCTCCTTAAAACCTAACTCTGACTAAGCTTTTGGTCACCTGCCCTAATTTCTCCTTATGTGGCTGAGTGTCAAATATTTTGTCTTATAATACTCCTGTGCCGTGGGACATTTTACTACGTTAAAGGCGCTATATAAATGCAAGTTGTTGTTGAGGCAGTAAAACTCCCAGAATAATTTAACTGGATTATCTGATGGTGTGTGTGCGGGGGCAGGGGTTGCCTATAAATTCTGGATTGAGATTATAAAATGGGCCACTCCTACAGGAGTGCACTAGAAAACCTGTCTAGATTATATATTTTTTTACAAATGTATGATTGAGGCTTGAAACCACCTAGCAACCATAAATTAAACTGAATCAAGCTGACACTTAAAAATAAATTAAAAATTATGTAATATTCATCAATATTCGAAGCATAATCTAACATTTCAGAAAAAGGTTCCCCTAAACAGTTCTAACAATTTTATGACAAATGCAGTAGAACAGGACACCCACCCCTTGCAGTTTCACAATAGCTGAAAAACATGCACGTTAAAAAAAAACCGTTGTGTCTGGATTATATAAAATGACAATGAGGGAAACTGCCATTACACATCTGAATTAAATTTGAAATACCTAAGCAGATGTTTAAACTAATAAAAGGGAGGACGCCCCCCCCCCCAAAGGAAGCGGGTGGGGAAGCAGGACGCTAGTCTGCGTAGGCTACGTATTTGCGGGCAAAAGCGTGAACCCTAGAAAAAGGACAGAGAAAAAGCGGCGCAGCCTCACCCACAGGAAGCAAACCGCAGCTAGGCTACAGCGGCGGCAGCAGCAGCACCGCAACCTGCCTCTGCCGAGGTGACCAAGGCACACATATCTTGGAAGACAAAATATGCTGGCATTACAAAAAAAAAACTCGGCAACGTTTTATTTCCGATTAAAATGCGCTTCCTCCTCCTCCTCCCGCGGACAAATCCGGTCGGGCCGTTGCCGGATCCCTCAATGAAAACGAAACCGCTTGAATTGCCCACACAAACAGTGAGGGCGCAGATTATGGCAGGCTTCGAACTAACCTGCAGACGCGGCTCCCCGGGGCCCTTCCCCAGGAGCCAGCGGCTCCCAGCAACCAGGAAAGAGACCGCATTCGGATCGGGGGGGAGGGGCCGGCTCACTCGAACCAGCCGGCTCCGAATGGAGACTTTATAAAGCGGGGAGAAAAGAAAAGCACCCACACCCTCTGCCCCGACTCACTCTTGCTCCCGGTGGTCGCCATCTTGTGTCGCTACCGGTCGCTGCTGACCGCCTCCGGTCGTGACGTCATTAAACGCGGGAACAGGCGGCGGGCCGCAGGCACGACGACGTTGGCGTGCGCGCGCGCGCTCCGCGGCGCTCTTCCGGGTGCAGCGCTGGGCTGGGCTGAGAAGCGCCAGCTTTGTGGACAGCGAGTACTGCAGGTCTTCAGTGAGACTTGATGGGCGGGTGGAACATTTGCACTCATGCATTGCAACTAGTGTATTGCAATATCAATCTGCTAGATTAATTTACATATACCTGAAGCTATTTACATGTATTAATTGTTTTAAGGGAATGCTGCACTGTCGGATGAGATGTTAAACCGAGGCCCGTCTGCTCAGGTGGACTTAAAAGATCCCATGGCACTATTTGAAGAAAAGTGAGAAGTTGCACAACACCAGGTTATAGTCCAACAGTTTTATTTGAAATCACAAGCTTTCGGAGCTGCTGCTCCTTCGTCAGGTGAAGTGAAGGAATACAGATCGGCAAAGCATATATAGACAGAGAACAATGCCTGTGCAGCGTACAACATCAGACGACTACAGTTAATCTTTCTGACTGCCTTTTATCACACCTCGGCAGAGAGACAATCAGGTCAGTCAGGAAGACATTATATCAAAGACATAGCAAAATACAACTAAGACAATGAGGTGGGGTCACAGGGGGTCTAATGTGTCAAATGCTGCAGTCTGTATGGAAAACCATAAACTTAAAACTTTTTACTGGAAATCACATCTGTGAACAAGCCAACAACGACTCGAGTCTGGATGACTCTACGTCAGGTGGGGTTACATGTAGCGTGACATGAACCCAAGATCCCGGTTGAGGCCGTCCTCATGGGTGCGGAACTTGGCTATCAGTTTCTGCTCGATGATTTTGCGTTGTCGTGTGTCTCGAAGGCCGCCTTGGAGAATGCTTACCCGAAGATCCGAGGCTGAATGTCCTTGACTGTTGAAGTGTTCCCATTCTATTTGAAGAAGAGCAGGGGAGTTATCCCTGGTGTCCTGGCCAATATTTATCCCTCAACCTTCATAACAAAAACAGATTATCTGGTCATTATCACATTGCTGTTTGTGAGACCTTGCTGTGTGCAAATTGGCTGCCGCATTTTCTACATTACAACAATGACTCCACTTCAAAAGTACTTCATTGGCTGTAAAGTGCTTTGAGACGTCCGGTGGTCATGAAAGGCGCTATATAATTGCAAGTCTTTTCTTTAACTGCAAGGGTAGTCTTGTTTCATAATAGTAATAGAAAATACTAGCAATGCACAGCAGCTCATTCCGCCTCAGTAAACAGAAAAGACAGGTTAAGGTAGGGCTTATAACCTTCATCTTTTCTCCTTAAGCTGAATGATTGACCTGGTGTTTATTTCCAGCATCTGCTGTTTTTGTTCCATATTGCCAGCACTGGCTCTTTGTTTCTTTTTATTAATATTTGTAATGTTTGCCCAGCTGAGGGAATCGTGTTTGAGCATTCTTGCCAGACATCATTAGGATTGTTATAAAAACTGGAAAAACAACTATTTTAATGAGTTGAAAAGGGACTTAGCCCAGGTAAATTGGAAAAAAATTATGAGATAAGGTTGGACAGTGGGAAATGGGAAAGAAAGGAGGAAGAGAAAAAATGGGGAATTATAGGCCAGTTAGCTTGACATCAGTAGTAGGCAAAATACTAGAATCTATTATTAGGGACGTGGTAACAGGGCACTTAGCAAATCATAATATGATTAGGCAGAGTCAACATGGTTTTATGAAAGGGAAATCATGTTTGACAAATCTTAGAGTTTTTCGAAGATGTAACTAGTAGTAGGAATAAGGGGGAAACAGTGGATATAGTGTATTTGGATTTTCAAAAAGCATTCGATAAGGTGCCACACAAGAGGTTATTACACAAAATTAGGACTCATGGTATTGGGGGTAATATATTAGCATGGATTGAGGATTGGTTAATGGACAGAAAACAGAGAGTAGGAATAAACGGGACTTTTTCAGGTTGGCAGGCTGTAACTAGCGGGGTAAAAAGAAAAGAAAGACTTGCATTTATATAGCGCCTTTCATGACCACCGGACGTCTCAAAGCGCTTTACAGCCAATGAAGTACTTTTGGAGTGTAGTCACTGTTGTAATGTGGGAAATGCAGCAGCCAATTTGCACACAGCAAGCTCCCACAAACAGCAATGTGATAATGACCAGATAATCTGTTATTGTTATGTTGGTTGAGGGATAAATATTGGCCAGGACACCGGGGATAACTCCCCTGCTCATCTACGAAATAGTGCCATGGGATCTTTTACGTCCACCTGAGGGCAGATGGGGTCTTGGTTTAACGTCTCATCCGAAAGACGGCACCTCCGACAGTGCAGCACTCCCTCAGCACTGCACTGCAGTGTCAGCCTAGCTTTATGTGCTCAAGTCCTTGGAGTGGGACTTGAACCCACAACCTTCAGAAGCGAGTGTGCTACCAACTGAGCCACAGCTGATCAGTGCTTGGGTCTCAACTATTTACAATCTATATTAATGACTTAGAGTCATAAGAGTTATACAGCACAGAAAGAGGCCCTTCGGCCCATCGTGTCCGCGCCGGCCATCAAGCCCTATCTATACTAATCCCATTTTCCAGCACTTGGTCCGTAGCCTTGTATGCTATGGCGTTTCAAGTGCTCATCTAAATGCTTCTTGAATGTTGAGGGTTCCTGCCTCTACCACCCTTTCAGGTAGTGAGTTCCAGATTCCAACCACCCTCTGGGTGAAAAAGTTTTTCCTCAAATCCCCTCTAAACCTCCTGCCCATTACTTTGAAACTATGCCCCGGTTATTGACCCCTCTACTAAGGGGAAAAGTTCCTTTCTATCTACCCTATCTATGCCCCTCATAATTTTGTACACCTCAATCCGGTTACCCCTCAGCCTTCTCTGCTCTAAGGAAAACAACCCCAGCCTGTGCAGTCTCTCTTCATAGCTGAAGCGCTCCAGCCCAGGTAACATCCTGGTGAATCTCCTCTGCACCCTCTCCAATGCAATCACATCCTTCCTATAGTGTGGCGACCAGAACTGCACACAGTATTCCAGCTGTGGCCTAACTAGCATTTTGTACAGCTCCATCATAACTTCCCTGCTCTTATATTCTATGCCTCGGCTAATGAAGGCAAGTATCCCATATGCCTTTTTAACCACCTTATCTACCTGTCCTGCTGCCTTCAGGGATCTATGTACATGCACACCAAGGTCCCTCTGATCCTCTGTCCTTCCTAGGGTCCTACCATTCATTGTGTATTCCCTTGCCTTGTTAGTCCTCCCAAAATGCATCACCTCACACTTTTCAGGGTTAAATTCCATTTGCCACTGTTCTGCCCATCTGACCAACCCGTCTATATCGTCCTGTAGCCTGAGGCTTCCCTCCTGCTATTTACCACTCCACCAATTTTCGTGTCATCTGCGAACTTACTGATCATATCTCCTACATTCATATCTAAATCATTAATGTACACTACAAACAGCAAAGGACCCAGCACCGATCCCTGTGGTACACCACTGGACACAGGCTTAAAGTCAACCTTCGACCATCACCCTCTGCCTCCTGCCACTAAGCCAATTTTGGATCCAATGTGCCAAGTTGCCCTGGATCGCATGGGCTCTTACCTTCTTGACCAGTCTCCCATGCGGGACTTTGTCAAAAGCCTTACTGAAGTCCATGTAGACTACATCAACTGCATTACCCTCATCCACGCACCTAGTCACCCCCTTGAAAAATTCAATCAAATTGGTTAGACTTGATCTCCCCCTTACAAAGCTATGCTGACTATCCTTGATTAATCCTTGCCTCTCCAAGTAGAGACTAATTCTGTCCCTCAGAATGTTTTTCAATAATTTCCCTACCACTGATGTTAGGCTCACTGGCCTGTAATTCCCTGGTTTATCCCTACTACCCTTCTTGAATAATGGTACTACGTTAGCTGTCCTCTGGCACCTCCCCTGTGGCCAGAGAGGATCTGAAAATTTGTGTCAGAACCCCTGCAATCTCCTCCCTTGCCTCACACAGCAACCTGGGATATATCTTGCCTGGGCCTGGGGATTTATCCACTTTTAAGCCCGCTAAAACCGCTAGTACCTCCTCCCTCTCAATACTAATTTGTTGAAGTATATCACAATCCCCCTGCCTGATTTCTATGCCTACATCGTCCTTCTCCATAGTGAACACAGATGCAAAATATTCATTTAAAACCTCACCCACATCTTCCACTTAGATGAAGGGACTGAGTAACGTATCCAAGTTTGCCGATGATACGAAGTTAGGTGGGAAAGTAAGCTGTGAGGAGAACGCAAAGAGATATAGATAGGTTGACTGAGTGGGCAAGAACATGGCAAATGGATTACAATGTGGGAAGCATGAAGTTATCCACTCTGGTAGGAAAGACAAAAAAGCAAAATATTTTTGAATGGTGAGAGACTGGGAAATGTTTGCACTCAGAGGGACCTGGGTGTCCTTGAACATGAATCACAAAGTTAACATGCAGGTACAGCAAGCAATTAGGAAAGCAAATGGTATGTTAGCTTTTGTTACAAAGGGATTAGAGTGTAAGAGTAAAGAAGTCTTACTACAATTATACAGAAATGAGAAGTCGCATAACACCAGGTTATAGTCCAACAGATTTATTTAAAATTACAAGCTTTCGGAGCTGTCGCCCCTTCGTCAGGCAAAGGTACAGACAGCTCCGAAAGCTTGTAATTTTAAATAAATCTGTTGTACTATAACCTGGTGTTGTGCGACTTCTCATTTTTGTCCACCCCAGTCCAACACCGGCATCTCCGCATCATGACTACAATTATACAGGGCATTGGTGAGGCCACACCTGGAGTACTGTATACAGTTCTGGTCTCCTTACCGAAGGAAAGACATACTTGCCTTAGAGGGAGTGCAGCAAAGGTTCACTCTACTGGTTCCTGGGATGAGGGGATTGCCCTTATGAGGAGAGGTTGAGCAGACTAGGTCTATATTCCCTAGAGTTTAGAAGAGAGGTGATCTAATTGAAACATATAAAATTCTTAAGGGGCTTGACAGGGTTAATGCTGGGAAAATGTTTCCCCTGGCTGGGGAATCTAGAACACAGGGTCACAGTCACAGGCCATTTAGGACTGATAAGGAGAAATTTCTTCACTCAAAGGGTTGTGAATCTTTGAAATTCTCTACCCCAGAGAGCGGTGGATGCTCAGTCGTTGAGTATATTCAAGACAGAGGTCGATAAACTTTTGGGAACGAAGGGAATTAAGGGATATGGGGATAGTGCGGGAAGGTGGAGTTTAGGTGGAAGATCAGCCATGATCTTGTTGAATGGCAGAACAGGCTTAAAGGGCCAGATGGCCTACTCCAGCTCCTATTTCTTATGTTCTAATGTTCTAATTGTTCAAACAAGAGATGCTAAGGGTGCAAACTAGATGTGTTGCCATAAAAAGTTAAGGGGTTGCAGTCTTGGATGAGTAAAGAAGTTCAAATTTAAATGCGACTTAAACAGAGGTATGTGACAATTCTAGTAACAAAAGAAAATCAAGCAGAATATAGAAAATAGAGGGTAAGTTTAAAAAAAAATCATTTTCGGGATATGGGCATCAGTGGCAATGCCAGCATTTATTGCTCATCCCTAGTTGCCCTTGAAAAGGTAGTGGTAAGCAGTCTTCTTAAACCACTGCAGTCCATGTGGTGAAGGTACTCCCACAGTGCTGTTAGGTAGGGAGTTCCAGGATTTCTACCATATGATGATGAAGGAACGGCTATATATGTCCAAGTCGAGATGGTATGTAACTTGGAGGTGATGGTGTTCCCATGCACCTGCTGCCCTCGTCCTTCTAGATGGTAGAGCTCACGGGTTTGGGAGGTACTCGAAGTCTTGGCGAGTTGCTGCTGCGCATCCTATCAATAATACACACTACAGCCATGGTGTGCTAATGGTAGAGGCTCCACTTTAGGCCCCTTTTTCCTCCTATACAGCTTCTGTCGGCAACATAATTTGTAAACATGGGCTCAGCTTTCACATGTATCCAGTATCATGATGACACCCAGCGCTACCTCTCTGCCATCACTCTTGACTCTTCAGCCACCACTGTGTTGTCCAACTGTTTACCCACCGTCATGACCAGGATGCACAAGAATTTTTTTCAGCTCAACATAATCAAAACTGAAGACATATTGTTCATATTCCATAGAATACATAGAAGATAGGAGCAGGAGTAGGCCATTCGGCCCCTCGCGCCTGCTCCGCCATTCGATGAGATCATGGCTGATCATCCAAACTCAGTACCCTGTATCTGCCTTCTCCCCATATCCCTGGATACCTTTAGCTTTAAGAAATATATCAAACTCATTCTTGAATATATTTAATGACTTGGCCTCAACTACCTTCTGTGGTAGAGAATTCCACAGGTTCACCACTCTCTGGGTGAAGAAATTCCTCCTCATTTCTGTCCTAAATGGCTTACCCCTTATCCTTAGATTATGACCCCTGGTTCTGGACTCTCCGACCATTGGGAACATTCTTCCTGCATCTAGTTTGTCCAGACCTGTCAGAATTTTATATGTTTCGATGAGATCCCCTCATTCTTCTATACTCCAGCGAGTATAAGCCCAATTGACCCAATCTCTCCTCATATGTCATTCCTGCCATCCCAGGTATCAGCCTTGTGAATCTTCGCTGAACTCCCTCCATGGCAAGAACATCCTTTCTCAGATAAGGCGACCAAAACTGCACACAGCACTCAAGGTGTGGTCTCACCAAGGCCCTGTACAACTGCAGGACATCCCTGTTCCTATACTCAAACCCTTTCGCTATGAAGGCCAACATACCATTTGCCTTCTTCACCGCCTGCTGCACCTGCATGCTTACCTTCAGCGACTGGTGCACAAGGACACCCAGGTCTCGTTGCACTTCCCCTTCTCCCAATCTATTGCCATTCAGATAATAGTCTGCCTTTCTGTTTTTGCCACCAAAGTGGATAACCTCGCCCTTATCCACGTTATACTGCATCTGCCACGCTTCTGCCCACTCACCCAACCTGTCCAAATCTTCCTGGAGTTTCTCGGTATCCTCCTCGCAGCACACACTCCCACCAAGCTTTGTGTCATCTGCAAACTTGGAGATATTACATTTGGTTCCCTTATCTAGATCATTAATGTATATTGTGAATAGCTGGGGTCCAAGGACCGATCTCTGCGGTACCCCACTAGTCACTGCTTGCCACTCAGAAAAAGACCCATTAATTCCTACTCTTTGCTTTCTGTCCGCCAACCAGTTCTCTATCCAAGTCAATACCTTGCCCCCAATCCCATGTGCCTTAACTTTACACGCTAATCTCTTATGCGGGACCTTATCGAAAGCCTTTTGAAATCCAAATACACCACATCTATTGGTTCTCCCTTATCTGTTTTCCCAGTTACATCCTCAAAAAATTCCAGTAGATTAGTCAAGCACGATTTACCTTTTGTAAATCCATGTTGACTTTGTCCGATCCTGTCACTGATTTTCAAGTGCTCAGCTATTACATCCTTTATAATGGACTCTAGCATTTTCCCCACTACTGACGTCAGGCTTACCGGTCTGTAATTCCCCATTTTCTCTCTACCACCCTTTTTGAATAGTGGAGTAACATTAGCTACCCTCCAATCCATGGGTACAGTTCCAGATTCCATCGAATGTTGGAAGATGATCAGCAATGCATCTACTAAACTAAAGTGGCAGGGGGTTGGGAACCTGAGCAGGGAGACAGAGGAAAGGGAAACAAGGATAAAAGCTATAGACAGGAAGGAGAAAAACAAAAGTAGAAGGCAAAGAACTCAACGGTTTAAATCAAACATGGTCACAGTAAATAATAATTCATATAGGTCTGAGAGCGTTAAAAAAGCAAGCCTGAAGGCTTTGGGGTAAAAATTCAGTTGGTTGCGCCTCCCGTTAGCGCCTTAAGAGGGCGCTAATGGGGCGCAAAGCCGCTAACGCCCGGGCGCAGCGATGTTTGCGCCGCTCGGGAACTTAACTAGAGATTGTGCGGCGGCGCTAAACTTTACTGCTGCGACCACCTGCGCGCGCAGATTGTGACGTCATTCCATGGTGCAACGCCCTTGTGGCGCCCCGGAGCGGAAATTGAGTGGCGCCCCCTGCCTTACCGCCTGGCGCATCCAACGACCGGAAGACTGGAACGCTATCAATCGCTGTGGGGCTGGGGGGGGCGCTATTTAAAGGGGGCCTCTTCCTGTCTTTTTCTGTGGTTGATATTTTTGCACCACTCGTTCTGAGAGAGAGAGAGAGATTCGGAGAGAGAAAGAGAGACTTCTGCATTGACTCAACGCTTTGTGAGGTAGTTTTGCCTACTGATCCTAACAGTTGGCCCCCCCCCCCCGCTTTAAGAAGTGGCCGGCGCCAGTGTGTCTGTGTTCCCTCGCTGGCAGCAGCTGCGCTGCGCTCGCGCGCTGAGTTAGCGCCTCACTGCTCGGCCTTTGCGCCTTAAGACAGGTGTGCAGCGCCTGATTTAGCGCTCCACTCACCTCCCGGGGCGGTAAAAGTGAAGTTTCCAGTCAGTGGCGATAATTAGCGCCAGGCGCTAATATTTGCGTCCAGACGATATTTGCGCCCCAAATGGGGCGCGACCTAATTTTTCCCCCAATGTGTCTTAATGCAAGGAGCATTCGGAACAAGGTGGATGAATTAGTTGCGTAAATAGAGGTAAATGAATACGATTTGATTGGGATTACAGAAACATGGCTCCAGGGTGGCCAAGGCTGGGAACTCAACATCCAGGGTTATTCAATATTTAGGAAAGATAGGCAAAAAAGAAAGGGAGGTGGGGTAGCATTGCTGGTCAAAGAGGGGATTAACACAATTGAAAGGAAGGATATTAGCTCTGATGATGCGGAATCTGTATGGGTAGAACTGAGAAATAACAAGGGGCAGAAAACGTTAGTGGGAGTGGTATATAGACCTCCAAACAATAATACGGAGGTTGGAGACAGCATTAAAAGGGAAATTAGAGAAGCATGCAGTCAGGGCACAGCAGTCATCATGGGTGACTTTAATTTACATATAGATTGGGCTAACCAAATTAGTAAAAATACTGTGGAGGAGGAATTCCTAGAATGTTTACGAGATGGTTTTCTGGAACAATATGTCGAGGAACCAACCAGAGATCAGGCCATCTTAGACTGGGCATTATATAACGAGAAAGGATTAATTAGCAATCTTGTTGTACGAGGCCCCTTGGGTCAGAGTGATCATAATATGATCGAATTCTTCATTAGGATGGAGAGTGAAGTAGTTGAATCAGAGACTAGGGTCCTGAATTTAAATAAAGGAAACTATGATGGTATGAGGCACGAATTGGGTAGGATTGATTGGGGAATGTCACTCAAGGGGTTGACGGTGGATAGGCAATGGCAAACATTCAAAGACTGCATGGATGAACTACAGAATTTGTTCATCCCAGTGTGGCATAAGAATAAAACAAAAAGGGTGACTCAACCGTGGCTAACAAGGGAAATTAGGGATAGCATAAGATCCAAGGAGAGGGCATATAAATTGGCCAGAAAAAGCAGTAACCCTGAGGATTGGGAGCAGTTTAGGATTCAACAAAGGAGGACAAAGGGATTAATTAGGAAGGGGAAAATAGAATATGAAAGTAAGCTTGCTGGGAACATAAAAACTGACTAAGAGCTTTTATAGATATGTGAAGAGAAAAAGATTAGTGAAATCAAGTGTAGGTCCCTTGCAGTCAGAAGCGGGGGAAGTTATAATGGGGAACAAAGAAATGGCAGACCAATTAAATGCATATTTTGGTTCTGTCTTCACAAAGGAGGGCACAAATAACCTCCCAGAGATGTTGGAGAACATACGGTCTGATGAAAGGAAGGAACTGAAAGAAATCAGTATTTGCAGGGAAAGGTTGTTAGGGAAATTGACGGGATTGAAGGCTGATAAATCCTCAGGGCCTGATAATCTACATCCTAGGGTACTTAAGGAAGTGGCCCTAGAAATAGTAGATGCATTGCTGATCATCTTCCAACATTCGATGGAATCTGGAACTGTACCCATGGATTGGAGGGTAGCTAATGTTACCCCACTATTCAAAAAGGGTGGTAGAGAGAAAGCGGGGAATTACAGACCGGTAAGCCTGACATCGGTATTGGGGAAAATGCTAGAGTCCATTATAAAGGATGTAATAGCTGAGCACTTGAAAAACAGTGACAGGATCGGACAAAGTCAACATGGATTTACAAAAGGTAAATCGTGCTTGACTAATCTACTGGAATTTTTTGAGGATGTAACTGGGAAAATAGATAAGGGAGAACCAGTAGATGTGGCGTATTTGGACTTTCAAAAGGCTTTCGATAAGGTCCCACATAAGAGATTAGCGTGTAAAGTTAAGGCACATGGGATTGGGGGCAAGGTATTGACTTGGATAGAGAACTGGTTGGCGGACAGAAAGCAGAGAGTAGGAATTAATGGGTCTTTTTCTGAGTGGCAAGCAGTGACTAGTGGGGTACCGCAGAGATCGGTCCTTGGACCCCAGCTATTCACAATATACATTAATGATCTAGATAAGGGAACTAAATGTAATATCTCCAAGTTTGCAGATGACACAAAGCTGGGTGGGAGTGTGTGCTGCGAGGAGGATACCGAGAAACTCCAGGATGATTTGGACAGGTTGGGTGAGTGGGCAGAAGCGTGGCAGATGCAGTATAACGTGGATAAGGGCGAGGTTATCCACTTTGGTGGCAAAAACAGAAAGGCAGACTATTATCTGAATGGCAATAGATTGGGAGAAGGGGAAGTGCAACGAGACCTGGGTGTCCTTGTGCACCAGTCGCTGAAAGTAAGCATGCAGGTGCAGCAGGCGGTGAAGAAGGCAAATGGTATGTTGGCCTTCATAACGAAAGGGTTGGAGTATAGGAACAGGGATGTCCTGTTGCAGTTGTACAGGGCCTTGGTGAGACCACACCTTGAGTACTGTGTGCAGTTTTGGTCGCCTTATCTGAGGAAGGATGTTCTTGCCATGGAGGGAGTTCAGCGAAGATTCACAAGGCTGATACCTGGGATGGCAGGAATGACATATGAGGAGAGATTGGGTCGATTGGGCTTATACTCGCTGGAGTATAGAAGAATGAGAGGGGATCTCATCGAAACATATAAAATTCTGACATGTCTGGACAAACTAGATGCAGGAAGAATGTTCACTATGGTCAGAGAGTCCAGAACCAGGGGTCATAATCTAAGGATAAGGGGTAAGCCATTTAGGACAGAAACGAGGAAGAATTTCTTCACCTAGAGTGGTGAACCTGTGGAATTCTCTACCTCAGAAGGTAGTTGAGGCCAAGTCATTGAATATATTCAAGAATGAGTGAGATATATTTCTCAAAGCCAAAGGTATCAAGGGATATGGGGAGAAGGCAGGTACAGGGTACTGAGTTTGGATGATCAGCCATGATCTCATCGAATGGCGGAGCAGGCTCGAGGGGCCGAATGGCCTACTCCTGCTCCTATCTTCAATGTATTCTATGTACTATTTCTAGAGCCACTTCCTTAAGTACCCTAGGATGTAGATTATCAGGCCCTGGGGATTTATCGGCCTTCAATCCCGTCAATTTCCCCAACACCATTTCCCTGCAAATACTGATTTCTTGCAGTTCCTTCCTTTCATCAGACCGTATGTTCTCCAACATCTCAAGAGGTTATTTGTGTCTTCCTTTGTGAAGGCAGAACCAAAATATGCATTTAATTGGTCTGCCATTTCTTTGTTCCCCATTATAACTTCCCCTGCTTCTGACTGCAAGGGACCTACACTTGATTTCACTAATCTTTTTCTCTTCACATATCTATAAAAGCTCTTAAGTCAGTTTTTATGTTCCCTGCAAGCTTACTTTCATATTCTATTTTCCCCTTCTTAATTAATCCCTTTGTCCTCCTTTGTTGAATCCTAAACTGCTCCCAATCCTCAGGGTTACCGCTTTTTCTGGCCAATTTATATGCCCTCTCCTTGGATCTTATGCTATCCCTAATTTCCCTTGTTAGCCACGGTTGAGTCACCCTTTTTGTTTTATTCTTGCAAATAGGAATTCATCCAAAACCTCATCATCTGCATCCATCCCACACGGTCTTGCTCCTCTATCAATCTTCTCCTCACTAACCATCATTGCAACCATACCCAACCCCCAACACATGCATGTAGATTCTTATGAATTCATGTCTTAATGCTAAGGTAAGATCAACTGACTGAGCCAACTCTTTTACACATCTCTGGGAGGTTTTCTAGAACATCTGACCTACTGCAATTGATGGATTATGTTATAATCAAACTTGAGAATTGAATAATTGCAATTATATCACATCAACAAAGGCTTTTGCTGATGTACAAAGCAGTAGAGGTGGAGACCACAACACAAACACATCTGCAGTACAAAAAAAGTGCTGATGCTATTGGCGATTCAAACATTAGATTTTTGTTGGAAACATTGACCCAAATTAACTTTGGCTAACTATTTAAATACTTTTGTGATTTATTATATCCAGATGCACAACTGCAGAGTACCTCTAACTTATATTGAAGTTGGTAGAGTGGAATTCAATCCCTAATAAATCCATTTATTTAAAAAAACTTGAAGGACAGCGACACACCCCTCCTCCTCCTATAAGTAAAATCACTGGACACATTTTGCATTTGATCACAGGATTTTTATTTTTTCCAATTAAGTTTACTTCAGCAAGTTATAAAACTACAATACATGTTTTCCATACCTTAGTTCAAGTGCTCACTGTATCGCACTTATACTCTGAAGTTAATCATGAGCAGAATGCATCAGATCATCAGGATCAGGTCTTCACAGCCTAAAAATACAGCTGTAATGAAGCCTTTTTGGGGGTGGAAGAAAAATATCAAAGCTCTGGACATATCCAATAAAGTTTCAGAACTTTGACGTTGGTACTGAATTAAAGTAAGCATGATCAGGGTTAGGAAAACAGGAATGGTCCCAGTAATGAAAGTTTTTTAAAACTGGACAGATGAACAACAAAGCTTTTTCATTGAACATGGCTTGCAGGGACCAAAGCTTTGTTACAGCTCTAATCTTTGAAATAAGACATTTAAAAAACCAAAACATGCATTCAGCTGTATGGTTTGAGTGTAAATTCTTCTTCCCTTTCAAAAATAACCACAGACCATGCACAGTAATGTTGATTTGCCGAATAGTGGTATGAACATTTCACTAGCTCATGTGTTTTTGAACAGCTAGTTTAAAAAAAAAATCACTGATACCGAGGAAAAAGCATTTCAGATCAAATGTTACACGTTCAAAGAAACATAAAACTTAAATTTCACGCTATCTTTGTAATATGTGCAAAAAAAGTCAGTTACTTCTTCAAACATATCTTGTTCATTAACTTTAATGTTGATTTATATACTGTGTAACAAAATAATCTCACCAACTTGCAAACCATATACAGGAGTCACATTTAATTAGTTTTATTTAAATGTATTGCTGGTAACTATTGTGCTCACTAGAAAAAGTAATTAAAAAACACAAAAAAAAATCCCGGTCAACAAAATTGCTTTTAAGTTGGTGGGGGGTGGGAAGAAATTATTAGAATACAGTGATACAAGACAGTAAGGCTTAGCATGGGAAGATATGCTAAAGCTTGGGAAGATGATAAGCTAGCAAAAACAAAATCAATTGACAGCATTAAATGTAAGCCCTGCATACACAAAAAAAACAGTTGCTTTGCCAAAACGAAAGCAGTTAAACATAATCTTACAAAAGTAGTGATAAACCAATACACGATGTATAAGTTTTGGATCCCTTTCATAGCTAACCCATCATCACTGGGCACTTTTTTTCTTGTAATTTTTATTTTCAATAATCAAAAGTTTGCTCACCAGAAAACTGGTAAGAAGTTTCAACAACTTACATTTGTATAGTGCCATTTACATAGAAAAACGAACCAAGGCCCTTCAGAGTCAAGCCAAAGGAGGAGATATTAGGAGGGCTCACCAAATGCTTGGTCAAAGCGGTGGGTTGTAAGGAAGATTTTAAAAGGAGGAGAGCGAGGTAGAGAGGCGGATGAGTTTAGGAAGGGAATTCCAGAGCATGAGGTCTAGATAGCTGAAGGCATGGCCGTCAATGGTGGGGCAAAAGGCCAGAGTCAGAGGAACAAAGAGTTCTGGAGAAGGGTTGTGGGGCTAGAGAAGGTTAGAGAGATTGGCGAAACCATGAAAGAATTTAAATAAGAGGATGAGAATTTTAAATTGGAAGAGTTGGGGGAACCGACCAATATAGGGCCGATAGATGAGTAGGATCTGATGCGGGATAAAATGTGGGCAGGAGAGTTTTGGGTGAGCTGAAGTTTAAAGGATGGGAGTCTGGCCTGGAAAGTGTGGAATAGTAGAGTCTGGTGGTGACAAAGGCATGAGTCAGGGTTTCAGCAGCAGAGGAGCTGAGGCAGAGGTGATGTTAGAGGTGAAGTAGGGGTCTTTGTGATGGAGAGTATATGGGGTTGGAAGCTCAGCTTGAATAGGACACCAAGATTGCTAGCAGTCTAATTCAGCTTAGGACAATAGCCAGGGAGGAGGATCGAGTCGGTGGCGAGGGTAGAGCATTTGTGGCAGGGGCCAAAGATGATGGTTTCAAAGGCTGTAGAGAGGACAAGGAGTGATAATGCACCACGGTCAGTTACAGAGAATGTCATTTGTGACTTTGGTTAGGGCTATTTCACGGATGTGGCAGGGCAGAAACCAGACTGGAGAGATTCAAACATGGCGTTGCAGGAAAGATAGGATGGATTTAGGAGGCAGGCAACTACACGTTCAATGACTTGAGAGGAAAGCAGGTTGAAGGGGGCATAGTTTCCAAGGAATGTAGTCAAGGGTGTTTTTTTCCCCCCAGGAGAGAGGTGATGTCAGTTTTGAAAGGGAGACAGTCCCTGAGGAGAGGGAACCATTTACAATGTCAGCTCGCATACAGACCAGGAAGGGAAGTTAGGTGGCCAGCAGTTTATAGTGGGATTGGGGTCAAGAGAGTAAGAAGTGGATCTCATGGGCAAGATGAGCTCAGAGAGAGCATGAGGGAGAGAGGAAAGAAAGGAGACAAAGGTGCAGGTTCACTGCTAAGGCAGAAGGAAAGAGGGTAGGTTTGGCTTGGTAGGCAAGGAGAAGGTTGGGGGAGTGGGGGGTGGGTAGGAAAGCAGCTGAACAGATGGTCTCAATTTAGTGACTAAGAATCCATCAGCTCCTCGCACTTGTTGGAGGTGAGGGCGAAGGGGAGAGGGGTTTAAAGAGACAGTTGGTAGTTGAGAAAAGAAGCCAGGGTTATCTTTGCTCTCCAGGGTGATCCTGAGTAGTGGGTAGTTTTGGCAGAGGAAAGTGAAGCCCATTGGCACTTGATGTGGTCCAGAGATCTGGTAATGGATGGCTAAAACAGCGGTACACTAGACATGCTCAAGTCTGCGTCCCTTGGATTGAGGGAGCAAAGATGATGGCCATAGCAGTGGGATTGACCGGGATGGGAAAGACCAAGGTTTTTGCTGGGGACAAGGGCACGAAAGTTTGATGCGAGGGAGTGGTTGAACAGAGTGATGAATGGAGGACCAAAGGCTAGGTGGTTTGAATTTAGAAAGTGCAGTTGCAAGTGATTTGGCATAGTTTTTTTCCAGGGATGGTGACAAATAGAAAGTGGGATTGGAAGGGGGTAAGGGATGAGGGTGGTGAAGGATACAAGTAAATGGTCAGAGCTGGATGGTTCTGTGATCAAGACCATGAATGTAGAGAGGGGCCAGGTGAGAAGGCAAGGTCCAGGGGGTGGCCGTGAATATGGGTAGGAGAGTTTACATGGAGGGAGATGTAGGGAGGACAGTGAATGCAAGAGAGGAGAGCTGAGATGAAGATCACATTCATTGAAGAGTTGCTTTATGCAGCGGCTGAGGGAGGAAAGGAAGAAGGATGTTTTGGTGAGAAACTCAGGGTGGGGCTGGGGAATGGCAGTAGCCAACAAAGATTTTAAAGGAGAAGTGGAACAAAGAGTAGCTTGAAGCAGGAGAAAGTACCAGAGGAGTAGAGGAATAGACCAAAGTGTGATTTGATAAGAGAGACACTGCCACTGCGGCATGCCAGGTGGGGCAGGTGGTAGAAAGTATAACCATGAGCCAAGTATCAGTAAAAGCCAGGATGTCAGTGCAACCGTGTACAATAAGGTCGTAGATGGCCAGGGCCTCAGTCGTGAGTGAACAGACATTATGGAGGAAAATGTGGAGGTGAGATTGTTGGTCCACTGGCTGAATCCAAAGTGATGGTAGTGGATGAGGCGAGTGGGAAGGAGGTCAGCAAGGTTAGCCCCAATAAGTGCACTGGGCAGGAAGGCCGGCGACAGAGGAAGATGGGGCAGTTTGGGTTGCTGCTCATAGGAGGCTGCGATGGGTGCCTCAATGGCCCTGTCGGAGAATGCCAAGAGAGGCACAGAAAGGTAACTGTGGACCTATCGAAGGCAGATTCAAGCCTGGATTGTGACTGGAGAGTAGGAAGGCAAAGTAACCAAGAAGCGAGAAATAAAAGATGACTGCAAGGGAAGGGGACAGGAGAAAAGAGAAGGCGGAAAAAAAGATAGAAATAATGGGCTCAGGTCTGGAGCGGCAGGCAAAATCTGCATGCGAATGAACACATAATTCAATACAATAAACTGTATTTTTTCATAAAAAGAGCTGGGAACTTATTGGAGAGTTTCTAAAAATAAGAATTCCCTCACTGTGGTTAGTGAGTAAATCCAATAACTATTATACAAATTTGCTAGTCCTAGGAGTGGACACCCTTTATTAATTCAAATCATGGTAACATTTCGAACGAGGCAGGCTCCGAGTTGCCAGTATAGTTGGCCTTGGCTTTATTTACAGTAGTTACACGAAGTATTTAAGGAGGGATATCAAACTATACAGGTAATTTTTACTGAATGACCAGTAAAATGTAAATATTCCTTCATTCTAGAGCCTGGATTCACAAATATTTACAGGTATTAGGAATGGTTCAATGTGTTATTTGGCAATTATATTTGAAGCCATAAGTGCATCAAGCCATCTCGCCAACTGGTACTGAAAATCAATAATAAATTTAAATTGCTGATGTGGAAAGTGCTGTATATTCCTGGGTCTTAAAGCCTTGGAACCCTGTGGTGGAGTGCTTTTTGGTTTTCTAACCTTGTTAAAGCTTCCAGAATAGTTCCTTATTGTAAAATACTGGACAGCTGAATGGAGACATTAAAAACATTAATATTGTGTTACTCCTCAATGTAAGAGTTAAATTCTTGTATTTTAAGCAGCTATAATAAAAAAAATCGTTGTCATCTCAGGCCAAACTGTTTATCACTATACGCAAGCACTTGTAAAGTACGACTTTAAATTCAACAATAAACTAGTATGCAGCAGTTTTGAATATTATAGATACACATTCAAAATAATACTTTAAAGTTAAATATCTCTGGCAAACAAAAGGTGTTTTTTTTTTTTAAGGCCATGTCAGTATTATAGTACACAAATAAGCAAGCACCATATGGACACTAATTTTGTAGCATTTCCATCCCTAAGATTTACCCTCTTGAAATTCCAGTATTTCCACAGCTATAAGATTGTGTCCCTAGAACATATTTTGATTGACCTCGTTAACTTAAATTCAAGTGCAACACACATTCTATGTGTTCATATTACACTCTGCGAACGTTAATTTGAAAAACAGAAATGGCTACACCAAAGGATCACTATTCAAATACATTCAAGTTCCTTCAAACATCTTCAGTTTTATGAGCGTCCTTATTTTTGGAGTAGTGTGTGCTTCCAGGGTGCATCTTCTTCAGACTGCAGTTATAGATTTGGCTGGTGCAATTAGTTGGCAAAAAGTAGTTTAAAAAGTCAAAACATTGGCAAAAGGTTACTTTGTTTTCTGAGCCCACTTGAAATCATCATCTCTGGGTTTATTTCCAGTTAATCCTTGGATAATGTCCTCTAGAGTTTTCCAGAATCCTATTTTCTCCAGGGGATAGTTTAGCCAACCTTAAAAGATTAAAACATAAACATTATTGTACTCTCAAAATATTAAAAAGGACAGGCATAATACTTTATGGAGTTACCAACTGGCATCATTAATTAGAACAAAGATTAATTTTTCTTTCAAATATTATATTTAGCTATAGTGGAGTCTGGACATGTATAAACTTCGGTTCATACTGCATTCTTTTCACACCTGGCTGTTTAGTGAAAAATAACAAGAGCTACTGATGCATTTTGCACAATAACCCACATTTTCCCAACACCTCAGACACTCCACACCATATGCAGGCTTAGAGATCAGTCAGATAACCTGTTCCCAGGCTTCAAGCAACACCACAGTTGAGTCAGTCACAAGGGAACCTGACTCATAGAAGTGCTCTCCTCCAAGCAATCATCAAGACTCCACTAAGCACCTCACTTAGTTGAGATTGGGAACCCAACTCATGGGCAGTCAATGAAATGAACTCTTGGCCTACTTTTCCGTGGGAGGGAATTAAAAAGAGCTTTGACATTGCAGTGACAGCCACATCTGTAATGGAACTTTAAAAAATTGGATTTGAGGGAAGTCTAACATTATTGTTCCTATGAACAATTAGCCGAGCTTCCTCCACTCCAAAAGCCAGATTGTTGGACTACAGCATCAATACAGAAAGCTGGTTAGCATTTTGGTTGTATAGCTACAAATGCACAAATCAATTAGGAAATTTAAACAACAAATTCAAGTTTTAAATTCTATATATAGCTGCCTGATTCCAATTGCTGACCTGTGGTAATACAGAAGTAGGTTTCATGTGGAGATACATGATGAATACGATGATGTTTCCGGGGCAGAATGATGTGCCAGTCCTGTAAAAAGCAGACCCATGAAGGAAGTCCAAAATACGTATGAGACCATTTGTGAATCTGGTTGGTCAGTGTCACAAATAATCCAAGAGAAAAGACATAGCACTCCCAAGGATATACACCATTCATGGCCTCTGTTGAAGGAAATATATCTCAATTAGAAGCATATGAGCAGAAAGACACTGGCTACCAAACAATGTTTTGTAAGTGCATATATGCATACCACACCATTATTCAATATCATGAAGACAATAATTTTTCTAAGTACCATTTACATTACACAACTGGTTTAAAGATGACTCCAAATCCTATTAAACTGACATTAATCTGCTCACCCTTGAGATTTGTAACCATTTCATAACTACTGTGTGGTGTAAGATCCGTATTTATATCTAGTGAATCTTCAGAATTCTATGGTCTTAGATATAAAGGACACAAAATTTGAATCTAAACATCCACATCTTGGTCGCAAAATTCAGCTTCTTGATCAAATACATGCCAGTGCAGTATAGTCAGCATTTAGAATAGCTGCAGTGAAGGTGTAAAATGAGGTAGAGTTAATGCCATCAGTGCAAAATCTTAACTCCACCAGCGGAGTTCAAGTCTGCGACAAAAGTATTTAAGGCTAGTTAGTTTCCACCAACCAGATTTCCAGTGCATATCCATCCACAGCACAAAATTGCTCCACAATGTGGCAGTAAGTAAGCAGGCTAACTCAAAAGCTTCAGGTTGTAGATGTGGAAAAAATTAACGTTCCTTGTCGTGTAGGGTGTATTCTTCTGAGGGACCTAAGACAAGACAATATACGGGTGCAAGTTTTTTCTGCCTTCAAAAATGTTGATCACTCCATTCTACTCCACCACCTCTCCTCTGTGGTACAGCCCAATTTCACCGCTTTCTCAGTTCCACTCCTACCTGTAACCAAGGTAGTCACGAGATCTTCAATACTTGCAGTAACCTTCATCATGCCACACATCCCTTTTTATTCCTCACCTCTATGCTGCCATCATCAATAGCCACCTTATTCTACCTGTCACCACCCTTCATTCAAGGACTGTTAAGGGTACTATCTGACATCAAGTCCTGAGAGAGCAGTGACTTTCTACAGGTCAACACAGAAGTCTAAAGCCACCTTAATTGGCTCTCCCAGCACCTATGTACCGTGGGCTCCTATTCCATGAAACTGCCTGGTTGTTCACTCAGGCTGAACCCAAGCTTGGCATTCTGTTAGACCCTAAGCTGAATTTCATCACTAAAGCTACTTCCCCTCCCCCCCAGCTTTTTGAGCATTGCTGGCTTAAGTCTGCACCTCACACCCTTCAGTGCTAGAATGCTTCATCATCAAGGATAGATTACTGCAATGCTTCACTTACTGACTTCCTCAACTCCCCTCTTCAAAATCTTCAATTTATCCAGGAACCCACAGCTCAGCTCTTCCCCCGCACACTGTCCTTCGCAGCAGTCTTTACCACACTACACTACCTACCTGCGCCCCAGATCAAGATCCTTATCCTCATCTACAAATTCCTTCACAGCCTTGCTCTGCCCATGTTTCAGTCTACACTCTCCACTCCTATGAAACAAGTTTATAACTTGTTCTGCAAGCCTACCATTCCACCGGCTGACATTCTTTCAGCCACGTTGCCTGTGCCCTCTGGAATTCTCTTCCAAAACTACTTTCCAGGTCGTTATTACAATCTAGCCACTACAAGAAATATAGTCCAGTTCCATATAAATGGTCAAGCTAAAACTTAAAAAAAAAGTTTAGATTCAAATACAAAAGTTGATGCCTAAAAACAAATATGTTTCATGTCACCAACATAAGTTTTCAAAACTGTTCTTACCAATAGGAAAAATACAGTTGAAAATCTATATCTCACTTTCCCAACAGGACCCAAGTGATGTTCAACTGAAGTCACCCATGAGCTGTTTGTAATAACCTAGGGATTAGAACTCTTTTCATCCTAATGAGTTCGATTCCAGTTTATGGATACAGTATGACTTTGATTATCTGCAGAGGTTTTCCACTGGAGTTGAGCTGGGGCAGAAACATCAGTGGGCCCTCCTTGCTATAAACACACACAAAAACTTGTTACCTCAAGCAGATTATGCCAAGGGTGGATCTTTTCACCATTCATCTCAGAATATCATGAATGTGACTGAAATGTAACTTATGGAGGAATGCTAACTTGCTAACTTAAAGCATTTAGGCAGCTGTAGAGAATGTCCATAGTAGACACACCTTGGTAAATCACTCTTTACAGGCATTTAATAACCAGCTTTCTAAATTTTGCTAAGTCTGCACTTCTAAAAGTAAATTTCTCATGAATCATCCAAAAAGTTATCCCAATATTGCATTAATGCACAGCAAAATGTAGATTCACTTCGCCTTGAAACTCCAAAAACCCTGCAGGTGGTGCTCTTCAGTAATTTTTGCTCTGTGTAAAATAAGGGAAGTACAAGAGAATGTTCAAAATGACATCCATTACAATTAAATTGAACAAACGTTTAATTAAATGGGATGATATCTAAAGTCGATTAATTATGTCCCAAACATTCCAACGTCACAATTTCCAACTGATATAGTACTGATTGCATTTCGGGCATTAGCAGGGAACTGCAATTATAATGGATGCTCTCATTGCTGTGGAGAGTTCTGTATATGGATTCTAGGGCATGTATGGGGCACTGCCTACTGGCCTCCCACTCATCAAGAATCTTGGCATTAGAGTGCTGATGTGACAGTAGTTCTTTATAATCCTTTGAAAAGGAGAGGTAGTAGAGCAAGTCCCTAAAATTATGTTTTAGAAGAAAATGTAGGATGCAGTTTCATGCTCAGAAACACCCACAGACATTCCAAATCTTGGCCATACTGTCAAAAAAAACTGCACTGTGTGATGATCAGGCACTTCTCCCCATGGGGGTATTTAAAACTGATACCTACCAGTGGCAGCTGCAACAGTAGCACAAGCAGAGATCTAAGAGGTACCAGCCATTCTCTTAGCTGGTCAACAATACATGAACCTGCAACACTTTAAAAAAAAAAAGGGGGGGGAGGGTGGCTTTCCTCGCTTCCTTCCTCCAATTTTATCTGTGTACTTTCTGGGGAAAAAATGACTTATCCTGAGAGAGCTTGATGTTGGAAGAGGAAACACATCGATTTCATTAGCAACTAAACCGTGATATTTGATCACTTCATTATGTTCCCTGGGGACTTTTTGGAAAAGTGAAATTGCTTTTCTAAGAATAGAGAACCTAGATAAAGGTTACAAGTAAATTAAACCTTGCTTTACAGGTGGAACCGTTGTCAGATTTCTATAAGCAAGTTATTTCATTTTTTGAAGAAGCTGACCGCAAAATCCAGGCCGTTCATTCAACATAAGTGACAAGTTCATGAAAAACGCTATGTTCAAGCGTACATCAGTTCTTCCTCACATCGGTTGCACGGTCACTCTGTAACATTACCCTTGAAACCAGAAAGGTCTGCCAGCTTAGTGGTCTATTTTGTTTGTAAGCAGGGTAGATTTCTACCTAAAAATCACATTTACAAAAATAGCTTTGATCACCCTCACACATTTGGTGGGGAAGGAAAGGTACAAGTGCATTACATCACCTTGATAATGTTAACGCGAATGTCTTCAGAAAAGCCTCACATGACATTGAAGATACATACAGACAAGCACACAAAGACTTTTCAGTCGAAAAGTATGGGCTGCATTCAAATGTTGCTCCCAGGAGTTAAAGTATGCTAACCTGACTGCCAATTCATCCCCAATTTGTTTGTTCACATGTATACACACACCCCTGTGATATTACTTAGTGAGTTAGAGGTATGCTGTTTAAAAAAAAAACAGCTGCAAGTACTTAATTTGTTCATTCTTCCCTCCTCTCTCCCAAAATCTTTTTCCTCAACTATTTACATAATTATTAAAGAGATATTTTTTCCTCTGCCTTACTCGTGGTAGATCTATAGATCTTGCAAAAAGCAGTTGTTGGTGCAGCACTGCACCAAAGAGTTTCCCCCCCACTGTTGAGTCTCCAGCGATCGGGATTTTGAACGTCATGTCCTGGGCCGACTCCAGCTGGAATGTCCGAGACTTTAGCATCAATGGGCATATAAATATTCCCTGCTGGTGCAAACATCTGTGGCCCTCAGCGACAACCCTATTAATTTTCATTTAACAGCTTAAGTTGTATAAAAAGCTGGGAAAAAGTGATTTTTTTGGAATCCCATCTTCTTTCCATTGTGTCTCACCATTATTTATAATTTTTTTTTTTTACCTGGTTGTCATGTAACACAGATTGTCATTGTAATTCCACAGGGTGAAAAACAAACTCTCATGTTACATCTCACATGTGCAGAGCTCATCCACAACAGCTGAAAATACCCAGCACTCAAGGCTCAGGTGAAATTTTCCACTTGGGTCTAAAGCAGACCACAAGCCACAGAAAAAGAGGGTAAACCTCTCCAAGGGAAACTTCTTGCAGTAATTCCAATATTAAATTATTAAATGAATAGTTCTGTGGACATGTTTAATAATTTTATGTAAATGATATTTAAAAAATTATATGCGCTATTTATGCAGCAATGTATTCAGATGGGTCAAAAATTCAAGATGGCAGCTGGAACCACTGAAAAAATAAATTAATGTGATTAAAATTGGAGCCTTTCAAGTTGGTGCTTTTCTGTGCGATCTTTAATGGTCTATACTATTAGTGAACCAGTGTAGTTATGTTGCTTATTTGTGCCAATGAGCAAAATGTAATGTTTGAGGTTTTTTTCTGCTACAGATTTGATGGTCCACTTTACAAAGTTAATTGAATAAATATACAGAAGCACTACTTCAGTAACCGTGTGCTGTACAAGATCTCCTGTGGCATTGCTCATGGAAGAAAAGATTATCAGCCTTGGCTCAGTGGTAGCACTCTCACCTATGAGTCAAAGTCGGTGGGTTCAAGCCCACTCTGGAAATTTGACCACATAATCTAGGCTGAGGCTTCAGTGCAGTACTGAGGAAGGCCAACTTTCAGATGAGACGTTAAACTAAGACCCACCTTCCCTGTCAGTTGGATGTAAAAGTTCCCACGGCACAATTTGGAAAAAAAGGAGAGTTCTCCTGGTGTCCTGACCTATGTTTATTAATAAATGATCTGGACTCAGAAATTGGAGGTATGGTGTCAAAATTTGCAGATACCACCAAATTGGGGGTATAGCTAATAATTTGGAGGACGCCACCAAAATGCAATTAGACAAACAAGCTGCAGAGTGGGCAAATGAAATTCAATATATCGACGTGTGGGGCAGTTCATAATTATTCCTTGCAAGGTAAAAAAAAAACTAAATGGAGCAGAAAGATCTAGGAATACAGATACATAAATGACAAATAGTAGTGAAGTACGGGTTCATTTCTCGAGGAATAGAATGCAAAAGCAGGGAGGCAATGTGAAATTTATATAGATCCTTGGTTAAAGCACACTTGGAGTACTGTGTGCAGTAATGATTTACAAGGCTGTTACCAGAATTGAGAGGTTGCAACTATCAGGAAGGATTGAGCAGGCTGGGGCTCTTTTCTTTTGAAAAGAGAAGACTAAGAGGAAACCTGATAGAGGTCATTAAACATAGGAAGAGGTTTGATAGGGTAGATGTGGAGAAACTGTTTCCACTTGTGGGGGAGTCCATAAGGAGGCATAAATACAAGATAGCCACTGACAGATCAAAGAAAGAATTTCTTTACACAGAGAATGATGAGGAAATGGAACTTGTAAACAATATAATGAATTGTGATCAATTTATTCAATAATTAGTAACAGAGGTGCTGATTTGCAGTTTGCTTAGAATCTTTCAAGTTTTACACATTCCACAGCTTACAGCATTTAAAGAGGGACACGGACAAAGTGTACTGACATTACTGCACATACACAGCGCCCATCTATCAGCACAGTTCTTATTGAAGTACAGGTTGAGCGTCCCGAATCCGGCAACCTCGGGACCGAGGCCGAGCCGGTTTTCCCGGACTTCAGAACGTGTTTCTGATGTCCGAAATCCGGAAACGCCCGAGCCCAGGTTGATATATTTCCGGACTTCGGACATCAGAAACACGTGCAGAGTCTGGAAATGCCTGGGCCCAGGTTGCGCTATTTCCGGTTTTTGGTAAGCCTCCCTCAGGGTGTCCGGATTCCGGACCCCTGCCATCAATCGTCCCGGAGTCCGGAATATTCCAGATTCCAGACGCTCAACCTGTACAACATTGTACTATACAGAGCAATTATGGCACAATTAAAATTAACCTGCACTTATATAGTGTCTCATCACACCCTCAGGATGTCTTGGCATCTAAATATAGGTTACCACGTGATCGAACACTGAACAGGAATCACAACAATTGATTTTAAACATCTTTTTCCTTGCCAATTTCCTCCCCTGCCTTCCTCTCCTAGAGGCATTGAATGCTTACAGTGGTACAGTTCCACTGATGCCAATTAGTCTCGAGTACCGTACTCATTATTTACATGAGATTTAACAGCAATATTAACAGGGTATTGGATAGCAGAGGGTATGACAGCCAAACTTAATCCTGTCCTCACCCGAGCACTTCAGAAAGGGCTCCTGGATAGCAATTAAAAGTGTTAACTCTGGCCAATTCTAACACCCCTGCTGAGATCAGTTAGCTCAGCATTATCCTAGGCCAGAAACTTGGGACCTTGCTGGTGTGTATGGCTCATCTGCTCGCTGGATAAATTTACTGAGCCAGCTGGGGAGGCTTTAAAGGAATGAATTCGTCCTCATTAATTGCACAACACCAGTTCTATTCACATTGTACTTGTAGTAAAATCAGTGCATCAGATCAACATACCTGGGGATAGAGTAAAAAACTTGTATGCCATGTTAGCCAGGGGAATCACAGTAAGCATACAGTTATCGCCATTTGTTTCTATGAAGTCATGCCTCGTTATAGCAGTGGGATCAATATGATGTTCTCTGAATGGTCTAATGAAAGCCTGGAACACAGAGAAACATTATTATAGAAAAAGCACTGTGCCAGCAGCGTGTGAACATTAGAAGATAACATTCCCATTTTAACAGTGCTCAGTCTCAGTATGGGAACTCAATTAAAGGGTAGTGGCGGATACAAATACATATGCCTGGATTTTGCGATAGGAGTAATGGTGAGGCTATCAACAGTCACCGTTATTATGGAGTAAATCGGATAGCAACTTCCAGTATCCGCAGCTAAACGCAGTTGCTGTCCGATTTGCTATGCTCTTCTACACCGGTACCTCGCCGACAGATTCAGCATTAAAACACATGATGGGCATGAAGCTGCAGTACTTGCCCACTAGTTAACCACTAAACAAGCTGGAAAAAGTTAGGGTTGGTGAATTTTTAACGGCGTGATCAGTCATAATTACTGCCAAACAATCTCTCTGGTCCTGAAAATTTAGTTTTACAAATGTGGAGTCTCATGCTTTCAGAATTTAATTAGTGTTGGAGATTTAAACAAATTAAAAAAAAAAAACTTTTTCTGTCCGTCTTTTATCTCTTAATCCCATCTTTCTTTCCCAATCTTTATTTCGCTTTCTGTACATGATTTAAATCTCATTTATAATTCCTGTCGCCAGTGAAGATTCTTCAATCTGATTGGTTGAAGAGGCTCGCTGTTACTTAACTTGCTCACAGGCTCCACAGATCCCCTGTAGAGGGCGCCGGGCTGGATCAGACACCGGAGGCCAGCAAGTCTACGCTCAAAGGCCTGTGAAAACTGTGGGCAGCTGTCAGCGTAGTGAACGGCAAGCGGTGTTCCTTCACTGCTTCCTGCAAAATCCGGGCCATCGTAAAAGGAACAAAGGAGCAGCCACAATCTTTGGTGCTTCCTTTCCCCTACTGCAGGCTTGTTTTGGCAGATTGCATATCACATCACATTATGTTTATTATTCTTCATCTAATGACCAGTGGGGCCGATATTTTTCATTTTCCATTGATTGCAATACTATATGTGTGATAATTGGTCCTAGTCAGAGGGTACCTAAATTGGACCAGACTCCCAGCCTAACCACATCACTTCCTCCTTCCCTCTCCCTTTATCACCTTCTAACCTACAGAGAAGAATTGCTAAAAAAAAAAACAGCGACTATGGACTTACTCAATTGCACTACGAGATAGACATTTGCAATTCACTCACTAAAAATGCAGATAGGAATTATCCTTTGCTTTTAACTTAGTCCTCCTGGTTTGCACCCAAGTGGTGCAGTATTACAATCTTGAATAGTTGCAGAAGGCATGGTTTGTATTTATTAGCTACTATTGCCAACTTCACTCAAAGGATTAAACTGACAATTCAGTTGTGAATTCAATGGTTAGCAGAGCCAAGCTTTTCAAAAATCGATAAATGTGCATCAAGATCGTGGACGTCAATATAATTTAAGACAATTTTGCACGAGCACTCACAGGTTGAGCCTTTCAATTTTGTCAACATCACTACTGAGTTAGCTCCTTTTTCTCAGCTAGATTTGGGGATCATCCAGAATGATAATCATTTCCAATGAATTACAAAGACGACTTTGGGAGGGAGAAGAGAAAGATGTATGTGGTACATGTGTTTTACCAGCTGCTTTTCAGACAGGTGGAAGGAGCTAAGGACTCTTAAAATGGGCCAAAAATGTAGGCTGCAAGTTATTTCCAGCAACTACCAGAAATAATTGGTGGAGGTTCCTGCTGCAAACTACCACCCTTCCAGCAATGCCAGGAAGAGAACATTGCAACTGAGCAGCGTAGCCAGCTACTAATGACCACACTAGTGCAAGGCACCTGTTTTTTGGTGGGGCATGCAGACAATATACCCACTAAGGTCATATTAACAAGACACAACTTACATAGTAGATTTAACATAATAAAAGACCCCAATGTACTTCATAGAAGATAGAAATAAAATGCACTTAACAGAAGGTAGAAGTAAAACTAACAATTGGTGATTTTGGAGAGGGAAGTAACAAGGCAGACAGATTTAGGTAGAGAGTCCCAAACAGCTGAAAGTTTTGCCAGTAATTGAGAAACACCTGGTGAGGTGAGGGGTGGTGGGGGCAGGGGGAGAGACAGAGAGTGGAATGGCCAGATGCACAGGAGCTCAGATTTGGAGGACTGTTGGATATGGGCTGGAATGTAGGATTGGAGAAGATTGCAGAGGTAGGGCAGGGTGAGCCATGCAGCAATTTGTTAATGAAGACAAGCATTTGGTGTGTTGGGGGAAAGGGAGACAGTCAAGATCAGGGATGACACAGGTGACAAGTGAGGACAGGATGCAGATGGTGGAGTTTTGGGCAAATAGACTTTTAAAAGAAGCAGTTTAGGAGGCTCACATAAAGGGCATTGAAGAAGTCTAGTCTGGAGGCAAGGAAAACATGGATAAGGGTTTGAATGGCAGAGGAGGCAGGATAACTGCAAAGGGGACAGGACAGGAAGTTGCAAAGATGCAAGAATGCTGTTTTTGCAATGGATAGGATACGGAGTTTGAAGCCGAGCTCACTGAATAGAACACAAGACTGCACATCATCTTCTTCATCCCGAGTGAGTAGCTGGGAAGGGAATAGAATCAGGAACAAAGGTAGGGTTTTTAGTAGGAACCAAATAAGATTATTTCAGTTTTCCCAATGTTTAAAGTGGAGGAAGTTCTAGTTCATCCATGACCATTTCAATTAGGCATTCTGTTTACCACCATCACACATATGGAAACTGATCCAGGCATGAGGAGCTCATGGACTTTGTCACTAAGATTGACACCATCTGTTCAGCTGCCATCTACTGCTTCCCCCCTTCGCTTGCCCACCAAGCCACACATCCCCCTGGCTGGCAATATGTGGTGGCGTTGGGATGAGAAGCGTAACCAGTCAAACAGGGTCCTTAAAAAAGTGAACCATAGATGAGAAACAGTGGATGATGGATCTACCATGGCACTACCAATAGTTGAATGAAGCTAGCACCTGAAAGAACATACTGGTATACAGTCCGTCAATAATGAGGTTTGTACAGACATGATGTGGCTTTGAAGGTAGACTATATGGAGAACAGCACAGCAAAATAAGCTAATCGCTTCCCCCCTGAAAAACAGTCTTACTTTTAGTGATTAAAAATAAAACCATTACTTATTTTCACAGGAACATATGCACTTTCCCACTCAAAAATAAAGGCAAGCCCGTTAATGCTGCACATACAAAAGCATGCAAATGTAAACATACCCACACATATACATTTACATGCTATTTGAAAAGATCATTTTGAAGTCTTCGCCCCACACCCCCCTCAAAATATAATGGGTGAAGAAGAAAAGCATCGTGTAATTTCACAAACTACAAACACCAAACTAAGTAAGGCATTGCAACATATGGTGTTCAGGTCTCAATAACAAATTCAACATTATGACACATATTCTGGAATTTATCAGTATGGAGGAAAAGCCGGAGAAATGCAGTTCTATTACATACCTTGCCAAGTACAGGCAGGTCAACAGAACCCCACGTGTCTGCTCCCCAGTGGACGAATCCTGAAGCAAAGTCAGCAGTAACCATCCCTGCAACTAGATTTTTAAAAACCACACAATTAGAACAAATATCATCTTTATGACTTGGGTATTAAAAAATACAAGATATGTACACGATAGGTAAGATAATACAAGATATACACACACACACAAACAAACAACAAATGTTTAGAACAAGTTTTAAAGAGTGTGCAGGGACAGAGGGACCTGGGAGTTAATGTGCATAGGTCCCTGAAGGTGGCAGGACATATTGAGAGAGTGGTTAACAAAGCATATGGGATCTTGGGCTTCATAAATAGAGATATTGAGTACAAAAGTAGTAAAGTTATGCTGAATCTTTATAAAATGCTGGTTAGGCCACAACTGGAGTATCGTGTTCAGTTCTGGTCACCACACTTCAGGAAGGATGTGAAGGCCCTTGAGAGGGTGGAGAGGAGATTTACCAGAATGGTTCCGGGGATGCGGAATCTTAGCTACAAGGACAGGTTGGAGAAGCTAGATTTGTTTTCATTAGAGCAAAGGAGGTTGCGGGGTGATTTGATAGAGGTGTACAAGATTATGACGGGTTTGGATAGGCTAGACGGGGAAAGGCTGTTCCCACTAGTTGGATGGCACAAGGACTAGGGGACACAGATTTAAGGTTTTGGGCAAGAGATACAGGGGGGGATGTGAGGAAAAACTTTTTTACACAGCGAGTGGTGATGACCTGGAATTCACTGCCGACGGAAGTGGTGGAAGCGGAGACACTCAATGTTTTCAAGCGGAGACTGGATAGGCACTCGAGGGAAATAAACTTGCAGGGCTACGGGGATAGAGCGGGGGAATGGGACTGACTGGATTGCTCTACAGAGAGCTGGCACGGACTCGATGGGCCGAATGGCCTCCTTCTGTGCCGTTATGACTCTATGACTATGACTCCAAGTCCTTTAAATACAATCTCCCCCATAGCCATGTATTAATTTAGCTATCAATTCAATTTATTTACAACAATGATCAATTTCCATTTCATTTAACAACTTGCATTTATATTGCACCTTTAACATAGAAAAATATATCAGAGTGCTTAACAAAAATAGATGCTGAGCCAAAGGAGATACTAGGAAGTGTGACTAAAAGCTTGGTTAAAGAGTCATGTTTTAAGGAGGGTCTTAAATAAGGAGAGGGAGGTGGAGAAATTAAGAGATTTAGGGAGAGAATTCCAGAGCTTAGGGCCCAGATGGCTAAAGGCACGTTCAGCAATGGTGGGGCGAAGGGTGTGGGGGATGTGCAAAAAGGCTAGAGTTAGAAGAATGCAGGCTCGAGAATGTTGCACAGCTGGAGAAGGTTAGATATAAGGATGGCAAGGCCATGAAGGGATTTAAACGCGAGAATAGAAGAGACAGGCGATGTTACAGAGATAGAAGACGGTCTTTATGATGGATGTTAGAGAGTCAGAAGCTCAGCTCGGGGTCAAATGGGACATCGAGGTTGCGAACAATCTAGTGACTAAGCAGGGGGATGGAATTGGTGGCAAGTGGTAGGGGTCCAAAGGTGATGATATTAGTCCTACCAATGTTTAACCGGTGGAAACTGCGGCACATCCAGGACAATAAATCAGACAACTTTCTGTCCATGCGCTTCCATTTTTCCCATCAGTCTCTTGTGTGGAATCTTATCGAATGCCTTCTTTAAGTCCATATCCACAGACACTCCCTTATCTACCACATTAGGTGACCTCATCAAAGAATTCAATTAGTTTAGTTAGAAATGACCTACCCTTTACAAATCCATGCTAGCTCTCTTTGATCAGTTCATATTTGTCCAAGTGCTCAGTCACTCAGTCCCTAATAACAGATTCTAATAACTTCCTTACAACAGACGTTAAACAAATAGGTCTATGATTTCCTGGTTCATCTCTCCCACCCTTCTTAAATAATGGAGTGACACTGGCAACTTTTCCAATCTAATGGGACAATTCCTGAGTCGAGAGTTTTGGAAGATCATGACTAAAGCATCTACTTCTTCACCTACTTCTTTTAATATCCTGGGGTGGAAACAGTAGCTCCTGGAGACTTATCTATCTTCAGTCTCACAGAGCGAGTTCAGGTTACGTAAGCATGGTAAAGATTAGGAGAGAAATGTTCTGATTGTAAATTGGAGGTTAGGGAAGAGACAATACAAGAGTCAAAAGTTAAAGACGATGGGCTAGGAATTTGGCTGCTTTGCGCCTCCCGTTAGCGCCTGCAGGGGGTGGTAACGGGGCGCTAAGGGGTTACCGTGGTGAATTCAGTGACGCCTGTGAACTTCCCTGGCAGTTTTGCGCTGGCGTTACCACTTACCACCTTGGTCTCTAGTGCCCCGTAGATTGTGACATTATCAAGTGTGCAGCGCCCCGGATGTGAAGTTGACTTTCGCCCCCTGCATTATTGCCTTGCGCTGACAACGCCAGCAAGAGGAGGCGTTCTGAAGTCGGATGGCCGCTTCAGGAGCGGTAATTAAAGGGAATGCTTTTCAGATCGCTGAACCGTTATTATTTGCACCAGTCTGGTGCCTGCGCAAAGTTTTCACTCATTGTTGCAGGATGTCCAAGCCCTCCACCTCATGACAGTGTTCGGGGCTGTATTGGCAGTCGCCTTGCAAGACTGCAGAGCTGACAAATAGCTTCCGGTGCAGTATTGTCCCTTCCCTTTAAGCGAGGGAAGCAGCCTGTGATTCAAGAGTGCCGCCTGGAATGCGCTGCAAATTGTCTCGCGCTCTGCCAGTATCCCCCCGCTCTCCGACTTTAGCGCCCCAACAGAAGTGGTTACCGCTTGATTTAGCGCTTCACTTCCCTCTTGGAGCGCTACAACTGAATTTCACGGGAGCCTATCATTAGCGCCTGGCGCTAATTTTTCAGCTTTCAGAGTTTTAGCGCCCCAAACGGGGCTTTAATGAATTTCTCCCCCTAAGTTCCTGTGATGGGATGAAATTTACTTGTAGACAAGCCTGAGCACCGACCAATATTCAAGTTCAGATACCATTGTGGAGGACAAGGCAAAGCATCAGGAGGTCACTGAATTCGGTTATCCAATCGGAAACACACACTCACCACACAGATATCCCTCTGGGAACTTTAACTTTGGACACTCATTGTCTCTTCCTTATCCTCGGTTGACAACCGGGCCATGTCTCTCCTAATCTATATCTGTCCTGATCTATATAGTACCTACGTCTGAGTGAAATATGCATTTACGGGCAGATGTTACTTCAAGGGGCATGAGTCACCTCTGATGAGGTGGATTATTTAACAAGCATTACTAATGATTGGTTAGGGGGAAGAGATCACTCTTGGCATCAAAGTTACCTTATCAGGCATAACTATATCAGAAAAGCTTTATTCAATTGTGAAAGATAACTTCCCATTTATTGTTTTGGAACAGGGAATTTACATTTAAGTTTTGTAACACAATTTAAAACTGTTGTCTTATATTTGGATCAGCTTCAATGACCCATGGGTACTGCCTGGTTTGAATAAATCAATTTAGTAGTTTAGTCCATTATGCAAGGATCTGGAATAATCTATATTGATCATCTTGTGAAGTGACATGGATTTATAGTGGATCTCCTACATATAATCCAGTAACAATAAAAAAAGTCTATTGTTCAGCCAGAGCACACTTTCCCAGATTACTTCATGCACACACTTCCGTTCACTAGAGGTACAAGCTTTACTAGGGGAGCTCGCTTGTGTGTTGGCGATGACAAAAAAATATTCTAGGGAAGTCCAAATTGTAACAATTATCACTTCTATATTCTAGGTCTCTTATGACATTGCTCATGGTGGGCCAGAGGATTATGTTGTTTTACAACAGCAGTATTATGAGCCGCAATTTCCTCCCGTTAAACATTGGGAAGACGAAAGCCATCATTTTCGCCACCTGCCACATATTCTGTACCCTTGCCAACGATTCCATCCCCCTCCTCGGCTATTGTCTCAGGCTAAACTAGATTGTTCACGCCAACCTCGGTGTCCTACTTGACTCCAAGATGAACTTCCAAACCCAAACCCTCGCCATCACAAAGATCGCGTACTTCCACCTACATGGCATTGTTCCCCTCTAGTCTACCTCAGGCCATCTGCTGCTGAAACACTCATCCATGCCTTTGTCACCGCCAGATCGGATTATTCTACTGCCCTGTTGACTGACCTCCCACCCTCCATAAACTTCAGCTGACACGAACATAAGAAATAGGAGAAGGAGTAGGCCATTTGGCCCTTCGAGCCTGCTCCGCCTTTTAATAAGATCATGACTGATCTTCTGCCTCAACTTCACTTTCCTGCACTATTCCCATATCCCTCGATTCCCTTAACATCCAAAAATCTATCAATCTCTGTCTTGAATATACTCAACGACTGAACCGCTGCAGCCCTCTGGGGTAGAGAATTCCAAAGATTCACCACCCTCAGTGAAGAAATTTCTCCTTATCTCAGTCCCAAATGGCCGACCCCTTATTCTGAGACTGTGAGCCCTGGTTCTAGACTCCCCAGCCAGGGGAAACATCCTCCCTGCATCTACCCTGACAAGCTCTGTAAGAATTTTGTATGTTTCAATGAGATCACCTCTCACTCTTCTAAACTCGAGAATATAGGCCGAGTCTACTCAATCTCTCCTCCTAGGACAATCCCCCATCCCAGGAATCAGTCTGGTGAACCTTCGTTTCACTCCCTCTGTGGCAAATATATCCTTCCTTAGGTAAGGAGACCAAAACTGTACGCAATACTCCAGGTGAGGTCTCGCCAGGGCCCTCTATAATTGCAGTAAGACGTCTTTACTCATACTCAAATCCTCTTGTAATAAAGGCCAACATACCATTTGGTTTCCTAATTGCTTGCTGTACCTGCATGTTAACTTTCAGTGATTCGTGTACAAGGACACCCAGGTCCCTCTGAACACCAACATTTCCCAATCTCTCACTATTTAAAAAATACTCTGCTTTTCTATTTTTCCTACCAAAGTGGATAACTTCACATTTCGCCACATTATATTCCATTTGCCATGCCCACTTACTTAACCTGTCTATATCCCCTTGAAGCCTCTTTGCATCCTCCTCACAAATCACATTCCCACCTAGCTTTGTCTCATCAGCAAATTTGGATATATTACATTTGGTCCCCTCATCCAAATCATTGATGTAGATTGTGAATAGCTGAGGCCCAAGCCCTGATCTTTGCGGTACACCACTAGTTACAACCTGCCAACCCGAAAATTACCCATTTATTCCTACTCTCTGTTTTCTGTCCGTTAACCAATCCTCAATCCATGCTAGTATATTACCCCCAATCCCATGAGCCCTAATTTTATGTAATAACCTCTTGTGTGGCAACTTATCAAATGCCTTCTGAAAATCCAAATACACATCATCCACTGGTTCCCCCTTATCTATTCTGCTAGTTACAACCTCTAACAGATTCGTCAAACATGATTTCCCTTTCATAAATCAGTGTTGACTCTGCCCAATCCTATTATTATTTTCTAAGTGCCCTGTTACTATGTCCTTAATAATAAATTCTAGCATTTTCCCTACTGCTGATGTCAGGCTAACTGGTCTATAGTTCCCCATTTTCTCTCTCCCTCCTTTCTTAAATAGTGGGGTTACATTTGCTACCTTCCAATCCGCAGGAACCGTTCTAGAATCTATGGAATTTTGGACGATGACAACCAATGCATCCACTACCTCTTTTAAAACCCTAGGATGTAGGCCATCAGGCTCAAGGGATTTATCGGCTTTCATCCCATTAATTTCTCCAGTACTTTTTTTCCACCAATACTAATTTCTTTCAGTTCCTCATTCTCCACTATTTCCGGGAGGTGTTTTGCATCATCTTCCGTGAAGACAGACACAAAGTATTTGTTTAATTTCTCTGCCATTTCCTTATTCCCCATTATAATTTCTCCTGTCTCAGCCTGTAAGGGACCCACATTTACTTTTGCTAATCTTTTCCTTTTTACATACCTATAGAATCTTTTACAGTCTGTTTTTATGTCTCTCACTAGTTTACTCATATTCTATTTTCCCTTTATCAATTTCTTGGTCTTCCTTTGCTGAATTCTAAAATCCCCCCAATCCTCAGGCTTACTTCTCTTTTTGGCAAAATTATAAGCCTCTTCCTCTAATCTAATTCTATCTTTAATTTCTCTTGTTAGCCACGGTTGGACCATTTTTCCCCATGGTGTTTTTATTACTTAAGGGAATGTACATTTGTTGCGAATTATGAATTATTTCTTTAAATGTTTGCCATTGCTTTTCTACTGTCATATATCTTTTAATCTAGTTTCCCAACCTACTTTAGCCAACTCTGCTGCCCATATCGCATCCTGCACCAAGTCCATTCACCCAACACCCCTGTCCTCACTGAATTACATTACCTCCCAGTCCACCAATGCCTGAAATTTAAAATTCTCATCCTCACGTTTAAATCCCCTCATGGCCTGGAGACAAGGAAGAAAGTGCTGCACTGAAATGTCAGCTTAGATTTTTGTGCTCACGTTTCTGGAGTGGGACTTGAACTTACAACCTCTGTCTCAGAGGCAAGATTGCTAGCACTGAGTCATGGCTGACACCATTTTGTGTTGTCGCTTTTATTTGTACAATTTCTTTTCATGCATTGTTTGTTGCTCGAGATTGATTGACTGCACTACTCTGTCCTTTTAAAATCTACCTTTTCAACCTGAAGTTCAGTCACCTCTCCTTGTCTATCTCCCGTGGCTTAGCATCAATTGCCCATTTAATTAAAAAAAACAAATAGATTTGCACCTTAAAACATAGGCATGAGCCAAAGATGGTGGAATCGTGGCTCAGACAACATCTAAAAACACACCAGCAATGTTAGCCCATCCATGACTAGGATGAAATAGCACATCTGCCAGCAATTGCTGATACTGACAGCTGTTTACCTTTGCTGTCACCAGAGTGAAACTAATTCCTCAGTCACTTACATCGTTTCACTTATGTTGCAGTTCCACCTCTGGAGGCAGTACTATAATGTAAATGAAGCACGAGGTGCATACACATCTCGTAAGATAAATGTATAGATGCTTAAGTTGCTGGCTTTTGTATGGATTCAAGGCAGTAACTTATGCCAGACAATTAACTCCAAGTGTCAATTACAATAGTAATGAGTTATAATTTAATACTATGCTCAAGAGTGACTGCTTAGTGTCAATGCAAATGCAAATCCTACTGATATCTCTAATTTATCATGGCTGCCAGGGGCGGAGGTGGGCGATGTTATGGAGATGGTAGTAGGCGGTCTTTGTGATGGAGAGTATATTGGGTCAGAAGCTCAGCTTAGGGTCGAATAGGATGCATTTTCATTTTGCATAATTTCATTGCAAAGCATGTTAAACGTTTACTTATTAAACTTCTACATACTAAACTTTTACTTACTAATTCCAATAAGGATCAGATGGATGTGGTCCCAGCTGAAATTTATGACCAGATGATACAAGTTGCAGTTCATTAGGGCAATGTTTAAAATAACACACACCCATTCCTGAAATCGTTTCACTGTGGGAGAAAAAGAAAACAGTAGAAGTTAATTAGTTTTACAACTGAGCAAACATGCAAATTTATTGGAAATCTGTTTTTTTAATTAACTGACTGAAGTTTAGCTCCAGTTTTCTCTCAGCACAAACTTAACTTGCCATTTATGTTTTATATTCTGCAATATTACAGTATTAAATTAGGCATTTTCTTTGGTTGACAGTATGGTATGTACATATGTGCTTTGGTGCATCAATGTTTCAGGTAAGCGAGTAGGGCGACTAGTGCATCCTCGCAATTCCTGGGGGGCGGGGGGGGGGGGGATTCCAGTCTAGAGCCTCAGAAGGGAGCCTAGATAGTGAGAAAAGGAAAATAACCACATGCAACTTACAATGCTTTTGTTTTCCAACTAACCACAAATGCAAATTAATTAAAAGCAGTCACGGAAAGTGTTATTTTGTGATATACTGGTAAACCTTGGAAAGGATCTTATCCAAATGTGACTAGTATGTACCAGTCAATCAGTTTTGATGGTGTAGACAAGTCAGACTATGCTGCCCAATTTACTCAAAGTCCAACGACTACAGTTGACTGAGCTCCAGTGAATTCCAGGAAAGCCGAGAAGAAACCCAAGACCACAGTGCAATCCAGCATAAGCCACTAACACCATTACTGTCTTTACATGCAGTGGATGCTGACACATTCCTACATCAAGAAATATTCACTGTACTAAAAGCTCACAATCTGCATGAACTGTGCTTGGTCAGCTTTTACTGCATGTGGCCATCATATGAATGGCTGGCCACCCAAACGAGTATGAAAAACCACATATCAGATGACGACAAACATAGAAACATAGAAACATAGAAACTAGGAGCAGGAGTAGGCCATTCGGCCCGTCGAGCCTGCTCCACCATTCAATACGATCATGGCTGATCATCCAAATCCAGTACCCTGTTCCTGCTTTCCCACACAGAATCCCCATCGAGCCTGCACCGACACATATCCCACCCTATCCCCGTAACCCCACGTATTTAATTCCCCCTAACATATCCCATCACCCCACATATTTAATCCCCCCCTAACACTAAGGGTCAATTTATCATAGCCAAATCAACCTAACCCGCACATTTTTGGACTGTGTATATTCAGCTCCAATACCTGTTACAGTTAATCAAAATTGTGTTACCAGCCACAACTCAATTAAAAAATACAGAAATTTTTACAATTTGAAATATCAAAACACTGAAATATCAAAATACCAAATTTGGGAGGATAGTTAATACTGAGGAAGACTGTGACAAAATACAAGATGACGTTAAACTTCCAGAATGGGCGTGTAAATGGCAAATGAATTTCAATACAGGCAAGTGCGAGGTGATGCATTTTGGTAGGAGGAATAAGGAGGCCACCTTGGAAAATAAGAGTTTAAATGGGGTAGAGGGGCAAAGGGATCTAGGGGTACAGATTCACAAATTATTAAAAAGTAGCAATGCAGGTGAACAAAGCCATAAAAATGCAAACAAAGCATTTCTAGAGGAATAGAATTCAAAACAGAGGAGTTATGTTCAACTTATATAAAACTTTGGTTAGACGGCACAGATTACTGCACTCAGTTCTGGTCTCCATATTACAAAAAGGTACATTAAAAATTGAAAAGCTTCCCCTTTGCAGGTTCTTAAACATGTGTGCCTAATGTGCATGAATGATGTTGAATGAGTTGAATCATTGATTTTCAAACTTAAAGAAGGATTATAAGGTAAGTTTGATGCTTTCCTTGGGCCCCAACTATTTACGCTGATTATATACCCATTTTTACATTGGCAGGGAATTCCAGATCATCTTGAGAGCGGGAGAATGGGTGCAGGAATGGGCACATTTCTGGGTCTAACTTCCGGGATGCATCCATGCAGGAAATTCAAGACCAGTATGTTAGCCATTGCAGATGCCACAGTTCAATCTTAAAATGGTGCATACTTCCGAGCTGCAACCCGAAACTGGCAAGCACATTGCAATCTGCAAAGTTCCCTGACCAATCAATGAAACACTGAGTGACCTCAAGGTGTGTTTATCTACAGCAATTACTTTCTTGCCTTAAAGGGACAGCCATTGAACACAGCTCCGTTTTACCATTCCTAGGTATCTATTATTCTTCAAATAATAAGCATTCCATTTCTGGTGCCCCAAAACACCACAATTGGAATGCTATACCTTAGTGATGTTTTACACTATGTGCCTTGCCCCTTAAAAAAAAATCATCCAACACAGTAACTCACCCAGCCATCCCGTCAGATACAAATTGACACCGAGCCAAAGAAGAAGATATTAGGATGGCTGATTAAAAGCTTGGTCGAAGAGGTATGTTCTAAGGAGGGTCTTGAAGGAGGAGAGGTAGCAAGGCGGAGCGGTTTAGGGAGGGAATTCCAGAGCTTAAGCCTAAACGGCTGAAGGCATGGCCAGAAAATACAATGTGATAGTAAAGTTAGAAATGCTCAGAAACTGAAAAAACCGAGAGGACTGCTACATGCTTAAAATTCAGGAGACTACATCTGCCCTTTCAGGTGGATGTAAAAGATCCCACGGTACTATTGAAAGAGCAGGAGAGATGTCCCCGAGTTCTGGCCAATATTTATCCCTCAACCAACATCAATTAAAACAGATTATCTGGTCATTATCTCATCGCTGTTTGTGGTACCTTGCTGTGCGCAAATTGGCTACCATGTTTCCTAAATTAAAACAGGGACAACACTTCAAAAAAGTATTTCATTGGCTGCAAGAGCGCTTTGGAACATCCTGAGGTCATGAAAAGCACTATATAAATGCAAGTTCTTGCTTTACAAAGGGGTACGCATAGTGGTTATGTTACTGGACTAGTAATCCCGAGTAACAACAGAAAACGCTGGAAAAACTCAGCAGGCCAGGCAGCATCCGTGGAGAGAGAAAGAGAGTTAACGTTTCAGGTCGATGACCTTTCGTCAGAACTGTGAAGAGCCGGAAATCAAATAGATTTAAGGCCAGAGTAAAGCTGGGAAAAGGGGGAGGGGATAAAAGAACAAAGGGGGAGATGAAGAGACATTAAGAGATATGCAAGGCTAGAGGTGGTGTTAATGTGACAGATTAAGGCTGAAAGAAGTGTGAAATCCACTGGCAGAATGAAGGACAGCTGCCAGCTTCTAGGAGGAAAAAAAAGGTGGGGGGGGCAAATAAAAGGATGGAAAAAATAAAATATAAACGTGATTGGAGCTGAGGTTATGATCTAAAATTGTTGAACTCGATATTGAGTCCAGAGGGCTGTAGCGTGCCTAAACGAAAGATGAGGTGCTGTTCCTCGAGCTTACGCTGCGCTTCCGTGGAACAGTGTAATAGGCCGAGGACGGTGAGGTCAGAGTGGGAGTGAAGCGGTGAATTAAAGTGACAGGCCACCGGGAGCTCGGGGTCCCCCTTACGGACTGAACGGAGGTGTTCCGCAAAGCGGTCACCCAATCTGCGTTTGGTCTCCCCAATGTAGAGGAGACCACATCGTGAGCAGCGAATACAGTATACTAAATTGCAGGAAGTACAAGTAAATCGCTGTTTCACCTGGAAGGGGTGTTTGGGGCCCTGGACAGTGGGAAGAGGGGAGGTGTAAGGGCATGTGTTGCATCTCCTGCGCGTGCACGGGAAGGTGCCGGGCGAAGGGGAAGGGGTGCTGGGGGTGGTAGAGGAGTGGACTAGGGTGTCGCGGAGGGAGCGGTCCCTGCGGAATGCTGAAAGAGGAGGTGAGGGGAAGATGTGTTTGGTGGTGGGATCACGCTGGAGGTGGCGGAAATGGCGGAGGATGATCCGTTGAATGTGGAGGCTGGTGGGGTGAAAGGTGAGGACAAGGGGAACCCTATCGTGGTTCCGGGAGGGAGGGGCAGGGGTGAGGGCAGAAGTGCGGGAGATAGAACGGACACGGTCGAGGGCCGTGTCGACCACGGTAGAGGGGAATCCTCGGTTGAGGAAAAAGGAAGACATGTCGGAAGCACTGGTATGGAAGGTGGCATCATCAGAGCAGATGCGGCGGAGACGGAGAAACTGGGAGAATGGAATAGAGTCCTTACAGGAGGCGGGGTGGGAGGAAGTGTAGTCCAGGTAGCTGTGGGAGTCAGTGGGCTTGTAGTGAATGTTAGTCAATAACCTATCCCCAGAGATGGAGATGGAGAAGTCGAGGAAGGGAAGGGAAGAGTCGGAGATGGACCATGTGAAGGTGAGGGAAGGGTGGAAATTGGAAGCATAGTGAATGAAATGTTCTAGTTCAGGGCGAGAGCAGGAGACGGCACCGATACAGTCATCAATGTACCGGAAAAAGAGGTGAGAGAGGGGACCCGAGTAGGACTGGAACAAAGAGTGTTCCACATATCCCACGAAAAGGCAGGCATAGCTAGGACCCATGCGGGTACCCATAGCAACACCTTTAATTTGGAGGAAATGGGTAGAGTCAAAGGAGAAGTTGTTCAATGTGAGAACAAGTTCAGCCAGGCGGAGGAGGGTGGTGGTGGATGGGGACTGGTTGGGCCTCTGTTCAAGGAAGAAGCGGAGCGCCCTCAGGCCATCCTGGTGGGGAATGGAGGTGTAGAGGGATTGTACGTCCATAGTGAAGAGGAGACGGTTGGGGCCGGGAAACTGGAAACTGTTAAAATGGCGGAGGGCATCGGAAGAGTCGCGGATGTAGGTGGGAAGAGACTGGACAAGGGGAGAAAAAATAGAGTCGAGATAGGAAGAGATAAGTTCCGTGGGGCAAGAACAGGCTGAAACGATGGGTCTACCGGGGCAGTCCTGTTTGTGGATCTTGGGAAGGAGGTAGAAGCGGGCTGTGCGCGGTTGGGGAACTATGAGGTTGGCGGCCGAGGCCTGGACTAATGATCCAGAGACGCGAGTTCAAATCCTACCACAGCAGCTGGGGAATTTAAATTCAGTTAATTAAATAAATCTGGAATAAAAGAAGCTAGTATTAGTAATGGTGACCATGAAACTATCGGATTGTCGTTAAAAAACCATCTGGTTCACTAATGTCCTTTAGGGAAGGAAATCTGCTGTCCTTACCTGGTCTGGCCTATATGCGACTCCAGACCAACAGAAATGTGGTTAACTCTGAACAGCCCTCTGAAAAGGCCTAGCAAGCTACTTATTCAAGAAGGTGGCTCACCACCACCACCTTCGAGGGCAATTAGGGCACAGGCAATAAATGCTGGCTTTGCTGGCAATGCCCACATCCCGTAAATGAAGTTAAAAAAAAGATGCTCAAAGCTTTGATTTCAAGATTCATATCATTTAAATCCCTCAAGCCTTGTTGCATTTTCTTGCACGGTAAAGCAGTCACTGTTCTACATTTTGCAGCTCCTTCCCTCATCACCATTCCCACTCCGATTGGAAGTCTCATCCCCTCAAACGTCACCCTCCATTGTTGCAAGAGTCTCCTTCCCTTAAATCGACGTCTCCTCCCTTTCCTAGCACCCTCCCTAGGAACAGCTTCACATTTCCTCAATGACACCACACAGGGGAAGAGTCTCCTCATTCCCCAATCAATCCACACAGGGGAAGAGTCTGCTCATTCCCCAATCACACCACACAGGGGAAGAGTCTCCTCATTCCCCAATCAATCCACAGGGGATGAGTTTCCTCATTCCCCAATCAATCCACACAGGGGAAGAGTCTCCTCATTCCCCAATCACACCACACAGGGGAAGAGTCTCCTCATTCCCCAATCAATCCACAGGGGAAGAGTCTCCTCATTCCCCAATCAATCCACAGGGGAAGAGTCTCCTCATTCCCCAATCACACCACACAGGGGAAGAGTCTGCTCATTCCCCAATCAATCCACAGGGGAAGAGTCTGCTCATTCCCCCATCAATCCACAGGGGAAGAGTCTCCTCATTCCCCCATCACCGCACAGGGGAAGAGTCTGCTCATTCCCCAATCAATCCACACAGGGGAAGAATTTCCTCATTCCCCCATCAATCCACAGGGGAAGAGTTTCCTCATTCCCCAATCAATCCACAGGGGAAGAGTCTCCTCATCCCCCCCATCAATCCACAGGGGCAGAGTCTCCTCATCCCCCCCATCAATCCACAGGGGCAGAGTCTCCTCATTCCCCAATCAATCCACACAGGGGAAGAGTCTCCTCATTCCCCAATCAATCCACAGGGGAAGAGTCTCCTCATTCCCCCAGCAATCCACACAGGGGAAGAGTTTCCTCATTCCCCAATCAATCCACAGGGGCAGAGTCTCCTCATTCCCCAATCACCACACAAGGGAAGAGTCTCCTCATTCCCCAATCAATCCACAGGGGAAGAGTCTCCTCATTCCCCCATCACCACACAGGGGAAGAGTCTCCTCATTCCCCAATCACACCACACAGGGGAAGAATCTCCTCATTCCCCAATCAATTCACAGGGGAAGAGTCTCCTCATTCCCCCATCACACCACACAGGGGAAGACTCTCCTCATTCCCCAATCAATCCACACAGGGGAAGAGTCTCCTCATTCCCCAATCTAGCCACACAGGGGAAGAGTCTCCTCATTCCCCCATCAATCCACAGGGGAAGAGTCTCCTCATTCCCCAATCAATCCACACAGGGGAAGAGTCTCCTCATTCCCCAATCAATCCACAGGGGAAGAGTCTCCTCATTCCCCCAGCAATCCACACAGGGGAAGAGTTTCCTCATTCCCCAATCAATCCACAGGGGCAGAGTCTCCTCATTCCCCAATCAATCCACAGGGGAAGAGTCTCCTCATCCCCCCCATCAATCCACAGGGGCAGAGTCTCCTCATCCCCCCCATCAATCCACAGGGGCAGAGTCTCCTCATTCCCCAATCAATCCACACAGGGGAAGAGTCTCCTCATTCCCCAATCAATCCACAGGGGAAGAGTCTCCTCATTCCCCCAGCAATCCACACAGGGGAAGAGTTTCCTCATTCCCCAATCAATCCACAGGGGCAGAGTCTCCTCATTCCCCAATCACCACACAAGGGAAGAGTCTCCTCATTCCCCAATCAATCCACAGGGGAAGAGTCTCCTCATTCCCCCATCACCACACAGGGGAAGAGTCTCCTCATTCCCCAATCACACCACACAGGGGAAGAATCTCCTCATTCCCCAATCAATTCACAGGGGAAGAGTCTCCTCATTCCCCCATCACACCACACAGGGGAAGACTCTCCTCATTCCCCCATCAATCCACAGGGGAAGAGTCTCCTCATTCCCCAATCAATCCACACAGGGGAAGAGTCTCCTCATTCCCCAATCAATCCACAGGGGAAGAGTCTCCTCATTCCCCCAGCAATCCACACAGGGGAAGAGTTTCCTCATTCCCCAATCAATCCACAGGGGCAGAGTCTCCTCATTCCCCAATCACCACACAAGGGAAGAGTCTCCTCATTCCCCAATCAATCCACAGGGGCAGAGTCTCCTCATTCCCCCATCACACCACACAGGGGAAGAGTCTCCTCATTCCCCCATCACCACACAGTGGAAGAGTCTCCTCATTTCCCCAATCAATCCACACAGGGGAAGAGTCTGCTCATTCCCCCATCACCACACAGTGGAAGAGTCTCCTCATTCCCCCATCACCACACAGTGGAAGAGTCTCCTCATTTCCCCAATCAATCCACACAGGGGAAGAGTCTCCTCATTCCCCCATCACACCACACAGGGGCAGAGTCTCCTCATTCCCCAATCAATCCACACAGGGGAAGAGTCCTCATTCCCCCATCACATCACACAGGGGCAGAGTCTCCTCATTCCCCAATCAATCCACACAGGGGAAGAGTCTCCTCATTCCCCCATCACACCACAGGGGAAGAGTCTCCTCATTCCCCAATCTATCCACACAGGGGAAGAGTCTCCTCATTCCCCAATCTATCCACACAGGGGAAGAGTCTCCTCATTCCCCAATCAATCCACACAGGGGAAGAGTCTCCTCATTCCCCAATCTATCCACACAGGGGAAGAGTCTCCTCATTCCCCAATCTATCCACACAGGGGAAGAGTCTCCTCATTCCCCAATCTATCCACACAGGGGAAGAGTCTCCTCATTCCCCAATCTATCCACACAGGGGAAGAGTCTCCTCATTCCCCAATCAATCCACACAGGGGAAGAGTCTCCTCATTCCCCAATCTATCCACACAGGGGAAGAGTCTCCTCATTCCCCAATCTATCCACACAGGGGAAGAGTCTCCTCATTCCCCAATCAATCCACACAGTGGAAGAGTCTCCTCATTCCCCCATCAATCCACAGGGGCAGAGTCCCCTCATTCCCCCGTCAGCTCCCCTACCCCGGGTTGGCGGAGTCTCCTGCCTTGGTCAACCACTCACAGACGCCCTGCCCCCTTCCCGGGCTCCTGGGCCCAATGGTGGCCAACGCCACCGGAGGCAGCGTTCAGTCTCTCGCAGCGTTCAGTCTCTGAGTTAAGCGGCCACAGAGCGAAGGGGCGCCCAAGGCCGCTCCGGTTGGAACTCGGGGGTCGGGGAGATGCCGTCGCTCCGCCTCCTGTCGCCGCCTCAACCCCGCCTTCTGCCCACCGCTCACCGGGAGAGTAGAGCTGCGCCAGCTCCTTGGCGCCGGGATGCTGAGGGCCCCAGCGGGGCACGGCGGCTTCCCCGTCTTCCTGCCACTTTTCCTCGGCACGGTGGGAATCCGACCCTTCGGCAGCCATGGGCGACCGGTCGCTCCGAGAAGCGTTCCGCCCCACGCTCGACATTTTCACCCGACAACACTGAGCTCAGCCCAGCCCGGCCGAGCGCAGCTTCCGACTCACGGCCCCAGCCAATCACAGCAAACGTACCGCCCGGTGACGGGATAGTGCCGGATACAACAGCCAATGAGCATGGCCTGTACCGGTGATGGAACCAGCGCAGCCAATCACAATCCGACCGTTGTGGAATCGTTATGGCCAATCAGAGTTGGTATGACCTATGACAAGTGGGATAGCTGAGGAGCACGATTGTGAGGGGTGTTGTCAATGGGAGCCTGGCACTGGGTGGGGGAGTCATGATGGAGAGTCAATGAAGGGGGAGGGAGATCATGAAGGGGGAGGGGGAGGGGGAGGGGGGG